>CM067592.1:29259818-29859818 GCA_034336665.1 Luscinia megarhynchos | reverse complement strand
TTTCTAAATCTTAAAACCTATTTTTAATTCAGTATTCATGCATTGTTTTAATGCTTTTGCAACTTTAAATAGTTGTAAAAAAGCCTCACATACCATCTGAAAAAAGTACACTTTTTTATACTTTAAAGATATAACATGTGTCTCTCCAACAACACTGAAGAGAAACACAGGTTACTAAAATACAGATCTTACACAAACATTTTTATTTTGTTGTGTACTTTGTTCTTTAGTTCATAATTCATAATCTTTTTTACTGTATATATATATATAACAAAACCACTTTCCTTCAAAAAATCAAAGCAGTATCCTTTCTAAATCTGAAAGGTTTCCATGGTCTTACAGTTTTCCAGAAGATGAGTAATTAAGTCATCATGTGAAAGGGTTTATAATGTTATATCTGTTAGCTATAAAATTTTGGACCCAGAAATGCTGACAAATTTGCTCTGAGGATAAGTGTTCACAGCAAAAAGCATGATTTCAAATCTTTGGGCTCTCTCTTTGCTGCTCTCTCTCTATACGAATTTCAAAAATGGGGGAAAAATTTTAAAACTGCTCAGGAATACCAACTTGGTTTTTGCAGCCAGATTTTGAAAAACAGAAACAAAAACAGAAACAAAATAAAACAAAACAAAAGACCCACAAGAAAAAAAACCATCAACAAACCAAGAATAACCCTTTCCTCCCTGCCCTAAACACAAGTTCTGTTACAGGTATTTATTATCAGGAATTTGTATCATGTGGTCCCCTAATAGTAACTATAAGACACATCTTAACAAACATCCTTCTTTTGAAATCCAGCCAACATAACCAAGGAAGATTATAAGGAAATATCAGTTTGGAAGACCAGACATGTTTGCTGGAAAAGTAGGCTTTTAAAAGGACTTCATAAAGATTGCTTACCCAATTGGTGGAATGCCATAGCATAGAACATTCCAGAGTGGGGGGAAAGAAATTGTTTTATTTTACTTCCAGACATCCTTAGCAGGGAAGTTTAACCTCTGGCCAATGGGAAGGTCAAGTGTAGGCAGCATTAATCTCCTTTTAATTTATGTAAGGGAAAAGCTTCTGTTTGTTTCAGGGTAGGATGTTCTTAAACTGTTTCTATAGTAAATTCATAGGTATTCTGAGAAATACAAACTCGCTCTAAGTGCATTTAAAGCAAAATAAAGCCTCCTTTGCTGTAAGGTGATTGATGCTTTCCACTGATCTCATGTTTATTTGGTATATGCTAATTCTTTGTATCAAAGACACATCTTTTAGACTTGGTTCAGAAGTGTTGGCAAGATGAAAAATACTAGCACAAGCTTTTTCGACAGCTTAGTAACCCCTTAAGATTATTAAACAAAACCTCCACAGTTTCTCAGTCAATTACATTGGTTATATGAGATGCAGCTACCAGACATTATTTCAAACTTCACTTCATCCACCTTGACTAACCAGCTCTCTTTTTCAAAGAGAAATGCAGAGAAAGGATTTTTAAACTTCAAACGATTCAAGCGCACTTCCAGCATTTTACCACTTCCCTCAAAAGTCAGGGCTTGCTTTAAGAAGATACACCAGATTTCTATATCTTCCAAGCATCTTGTTTCTAATATAGGATAATGGTAGGTCACCTTCCAAAGGCAGAGATGTTTTTGTGTCTTTGGTCTCCTAGTGCAATGTCTCTGATCTCCTAATGGATGATTCAAGAGTACCTGCTTGATTCTTCATGAGCCAATGCAACCTTGAAATCAATACTAGACTTGGCAGCTTGCAAGGATATTTCAAAGAATTTTAATTGCTCTTTTGAAAGTGCCTCAAAACATCATAACTAGACAGTCTTGGCAGAATCTTTAAAGTACCGGTTTTCAGATGTGAAAATGTTTGCTTTTTTCCCCCCTCCTTCAATAGGTTTTTTTTGTGGACCAGAGCACATCAATTTATTAGCTGGTTCCTATTAGCAGAAAATAATAATCCTAAAACAGAGATTTACCTTATTTGTGAGTACCCCTTATTGTCTCTGAA
This sequence comes from Luscinia megarhynchos, assembly GCA_034336665.1. Lineage (NCBI taxonomy): Eukaryota > Metazoa > Chordata > Aves > Passeriformes > Muscicapidae > Luscinia > Luscinia megarhynchos. The sequence continues at coordinate 29,857,814 of CM067592.1, read as the reverse complement.
TTAGACAGCTTACACAGCAGAATGTCTTTCAAAGACAAAACTTCAGTGGTATAGAAAGAGTAATGGACTGGGTGTTGCTCATCACCTGTGATTTTAGAAAGTGTTTTGAAATTGGCATTCCCAAAAGCAAGCTAAGTCTCAAAAGAGCTAAGGTGATAGAAAGTAACACAGAATAAATGAATAATATTTACTATTTATCCATACTTTTTTTTTTTTAATTCTGTTGCTTTTATCCATTTGAAACAGACACAGCTTTGTAAAGTGCTTTCAGATACTTTGCCCTATTCTACCTTTATTATTATTTTTTAGTTCTGTAAATCAAATCAAAAGTTAAAAGGAAGTCCATGCTGGAAGAAGGATCCAGATTCCTTTATGCCACATTAAGGATTTTTCAAGACCAAAGTAAACCATGTAAAGAGGATGCTGAAAAAAAACAAAAAGTAAACTGTTTAAAAGCAAAATTAACAAGCCAATAGGAATAGTTTTTAATGAGCACTGCACTTTCTATTTTAAGTTATTTGATTAAAGAGATGATCAAATTTCATTCTCTGTCTTTAAGTGGCGAGCCAAGACGGTATCATTATCTTTTGACTGTGAAACCCTGTTAATTCTAATTAAGAAATACATGTCACCCTAAAGCATTGAAGCTTTTAGGTTTCAAAAATGAAAACCAAGGTGTTCACAGTCTTGGATATCAGAAACACAACACCTGGAAACACTTGTTTCCTTCTAGCAGTCTTCTGACATCTTTATTTTGTCACTTGTACTCTTTCCCCACTTCCAGTCAAGAGATATAAAGGAATAAAAGCTTCTAATCACATACAGCTCTTACTTTACTGCTTCTAGTAGTAGGCTTGTTTCCCCAGCTTTGATATCCATTTAAATGAACTTTTAAATCATAATGTGATAAATCTATCACTGATTAAATTACTCTTTATCCAGTGTTAGAGTTATGAGTGAGTAGGTGACAGCTACAGCCTGTATTTTCTTTCAAGTAATTTCAGTATAGCTTGATATTTGAGAAGGTATGCTAATAATATTTCTTAATTTTTTTCGTAGTGAAAAAATTTTATGCACTTGTTGGCCTACTGCCCAAAATCTCAGTCAGAGAAGGAAAGACTGAATATTGCACATTCACATTTGATTTAGAGAGTATACATCTTAATGTTCAACTTCCATGCCAAGCAATAAAGGTAGCAAAACTTTCATGAGAGTCAGTTTTATATCAAGGAGCTAGTTCTGCTCCTTAGATTAAAATAACTGAAAACAATAAAATCTATTTTGAATTCCCAGTCAATATTCTACTTAATGTCCCCCTGAGAAGAATTTGTCGCCAAGATATTTTTCTTCAAACATTTTTTTTCTTTTAAGCAGCAGTCATAAGCTGGGGTAGAAATTAAAAGAAACCCTAGAAAAGTTAAATCAGGATGGCACCGCTATTTGAGGGCTTGCCTCACTTTTCTTCAAGCTACCTGCAATACCCAGGTTGATTTCAGAAGAAGAACTGAGAAGGCTCATTTTTAATAACCAAACACTTCTTCATGATCTATCTCCTAAATCACGATAATCAAAGCAAAATATACATTTTATTTTTTAATTCTGAGAGACACAGATATCTTCTGTATTGAGAAATGAATTGGTCACAAAGCACAAATTACAACTTTCAATTTCTAGATTTTTTACCTTTTCTTCACACTTGATGTTGCTCAAGACTGGACAAGATGGATCCCTGGAAACATGGCTTCGATGAGCAGAACCTTACTGGACTATCTCAGAATGAACCAAACCCACATACATCAACTGCTGCGTGCAGTGGTATTCTTTTCAGAACACGCAATATAGTTCTTAGATGGGAGCCTGCCTTACATTTAGCAAACATTACTTTAGTGAGGGTGTTTCACGCCTTCACTGTCATAGGAATACTGTCAAACTTGGTGAAACAATACTTTCAAATGATGTGTAAGTATCAACATCTCTTTCACTGTCTGTATGCTGGAAATATGCATTCACCATCCGTTAAAGTGTCTAGTTCAATTTTAGTTCTTCTAATTTTTTTCTTACTGTAGAAGGACAAAATCTTGGGGAGTTTTCTATGATTCTGAAGCACTTAAAAGAAAAATCTACCTTCTAATCTGCATAAAAGCATTGACCAGGGCAGCCTCAAAGCCAAAGACTACATAAAAGAGTTCTTGTTTTACTTCTCAGCTACTTCCAATACAAATGATTAGCTGCAGCTCTCAACTGCATCAGTAGGCAGAAAAAAGTTAAGGCAAACTCTTACTTGTAAAACATTAAAGAAAAAGACAGCAGGACAACATTGCCATATTAAAAATCCCCTAGAATTTAGAATCAGAATTTCACATCAAAATTGCACAAGAGACAAGACAACACTGAAAAATGAAAAAAAAACCCACACAGAAAAGTTTACAATACTTTATATTTCAAATGAAGACACCTTAACAGGATCAAATTTCATTGCTTAGAAAAGGAAATTTATTTTGAAGAAGTATTTTCAGTATATCAGATTTAAGGCTCAATAAGAACAGCATCTCTAGAAAGGCCAGACCTGGTAGTCAAGAAAACTTATGACAACATATATTTACAGAAGATATTTTATTGACAACAACTACAAAATTGTTACTCTCATTCCCTGATGTTTCATTTTAAAGATAAAGCTTTTCCCTCACCACTTTTACAGACTAGTAAATAAAGCATTGTAAAAAGTTGAAACAAAAAATAAAAGTAACAATAAATTAAGAAAATGTGAGGAGGAGGAGGAGGAGGAGAAAAGCCCAACCCATCAATGAGAAAATACATTAGAAGCAACAGAAAAGTTATGCAATAGAACTGAAGTATCATATAATATTCTCCTTACAAGAGAACTTGGGGGATTTTGCACATTAAATAAAGTAGCAGCAAAGAAAAAGGGTAAGTACAAGTGCATTTGTGTCCCACTGGAACTTGTTCTTATTAACCAAAACAGTAGTACTCATCAGAATCAATTCTGGGATGCCTATGCAGAGACTGTGAGTCCTCTGTGACAGAAGAATCACTGAACTTGTCCATATCTGAAGGAGTTTGGTGACCAGGGACATCATCCACTAAGGTGTCCAAATAACTCCCCACTGATATTCCATCCAGTCCATCACTACAGTCTTGTAAACTGTTACAGCTGCCATGGAGGGATGTCTCCTGACTTTCTAGCAAGCTGCACAGGCTTCCACTCAAACTGCCGCCTCTGCTGGCAATGGCTTTCTCTTCAATCATCCACTTGATTGATTCAATACTTTCATTGATGAGGAGGAGCTGGCGCATGAGCTTCACATCAGTGGCTCGGAGATTAACCTATAAGGCAAAAGTGATTAAAAAAATTAGTCTTTTCATAATCAAGCCAAAGAGCAGGCTTGAATGCGTTAAAAGAAAACACAAAAAAATTCCAGCTTTCTAAGATTTTTCCTAGACCAAATCTATTTCAGTAACTAGTAAAAAAGCCCATAAGCAAACAAATAAAAAACCCTGAAAGCACAGCTATACTAATACTTTCAGTGGAGGTCAGGTGGGAACCTGGTTATTATCCCTAAGCACTGCATTAACAGGACTGCTAGTCAGTGACAAGACTTGTATGCACACTGGTACAATGACGTTTAGATGAGAAACACAGCTGCTATGACAACTCCTGGGGGTAGCCTTTCACTAATCAGAGAAGCAAGACAAAGCCATTTCTATTTACCATCACTCTAAGCTACTTACAACTACAGACATCTAGGCATTCACCCACGTTACCCTCACTATGGCGACTTGGGCAACCTAAAATTTTCAGTGTGCATAATTTGGAAAAAAACTTGTAGGTATTTAGCTTATACTACTCCTTATACTACTCCTGAGTGGACATGAAAATCTGCTATATAAATGTCTGAGAGTTGAAATATTTAGCATATTAAAACTGTAACTTTCGGTTGTTTAAACCCATGCTAGATGAAGCTGATGAAATTCAGAGTTAACCACATATTATAGACACAGAACAAGCATTTGCCACAGCTAACTAAATAGAAAGTGGACATTAAGAACTAACTCTTATTTTCTCACTTAGTTGTGGTGGTGGATGCAAACACACAGAAGCATTAATACTACTGCAGAATGGAATATTGCAGTGTTGCATTTCACAGATATATTTCAGTTAACCATCTTAATGTTTTCCTTAACAGGCAAACTATATAAACCAATTTTTAAGTCACTTCAGCTGACAAATAAAGGTGAGACCTGAGGTTTATATTCATTGCTTCCTTCTTTTCATCTGGAACATCATAGGCACTGGGAAAAAAGTCTGTGACCCTGTTTTATATGCCATATGGAAAATTTGAAAGCCTTCGCTCAACTGAAAAATAAAGAAAAAACAAGCAAGATCTACTTGATCAGACAATAGATATTTTATACAATTCTCCAAGTCCACAACTGTTGTACAGGAAAATAGCACCTGTATTGTTCCTACACAATGGACTGGAACAGAATCAGTATTCTCAGGAAGCAAAGACTGCATCTTGTTTTGCTAAGAGTATAATCTGAACATGATCCTTCCCATACTCAAATGTCATGTTCTAAGTATCCCAAATTTCACTGACCTGGAACAGTTGCTCAAAAATTATTTTAATGTATTTTTATTCTCTTAGATACTGCAGAAGACTGTAGTGGATCCAGCTGAGAATTCTTCCTAGCAGCCAGGTTGTTTTTGTTCTCTATATAGGTGACCAAACCACATCAGTAGAATTTCAGTGTTTCAGCTCTTGCTGAGCAGTGAGTGCAATCAAGGCCATTTCTTTTTTTCACTCTGCACCCTCAGCAAGTAGACTAGGACTGAGAAAGATGTTTGGAGTGGACAGAGATGGGGCAGTTGACCAGAAATCATCAAACAGGTATTTCTTGCCATACAATGTTGTGCCAAACAATAAAACCTGTGCATTCAATCTTTCCTATACAGCTGTTGCTTGGGGGCTGGTTTGGTCTAATGGTGAGAAATGGTGTCACTGACTTTGCATCACTTGTTCATTTGATTTATTTCCTTCATTTTTTAACTGCCTTTATTACAATCTAAACTTTTCTCTCTTTTGTTCTTCTAATTCTTTCCCCCAGTCCTGGAAGAGGAGATGGGAACGAGTGAGTGAGCAGCTCATGGGTGCTTAGTTACCGGTCAGGGATGACCCAATACAAAGACATTTCAAGCTTTGCCACTAAGTCTGCCTGTGTAACTGTCATATATACTCCCTCAGTCCCCTGGGGACTTCAGAATGACTTCAGAATTATTCTCAATCCAGTACCACAAGATTTAACACAGCTAACCTGGTACTGTGCAAAACAGCTGTGCCTACCATTCACAGTTTTAACAATACTGCCCATCTATCATTGTTTCAGAAGTGAGGTTATGAAAACAGATTGACCATTTTGTAGTTCTCCTGCTCAAGCCAATTCCTCTACTCTAACCAATAAATCACGATAAACCATTTGCTCGGCAACTAGGCTGTCATGAAAGCAGTAAATTACCCAACTTCTCAAATGCAACTACAGACTTCAGCAACTTGAATATAAACATGCTCGAAGACAAGTTTCCCAAAAGGCTGATTAAGGAAATGTTTCACAGAACTAGCACCAACATGACTCAAATGAAACAGTCCCTTTTAGATAAAGTAGACATCTCATATATTTCAGATTCAGTTCACAGGAAATAATTTTTTTCCTCTAAATACAGCAACAGCTTCAGCATTTTTGTGGAATAGCCTTACTGGAAGCAATTCTTTGCATTCCTGAGTACCAGAGTCGTCCTCCTCCTAGCTACCATGTCATTCCAAGTCTCCCGTATCAAGAGTGTGCTTTTCCCAAAGCAAATATTAACTTTAATATGGTTTATTTCATCATCTGTTTGGTAACACAAAAATGTCAAAATGATATTTTTTGCCCCTTAAGTGCTTTAGCACAGACACAATCACATTAGCTTTTACTCACTTACATAGCTGCAACCCATTTATCTTGGAAGTTGTTGGAATTTACAGGTTGAAGTGTTTTTGGAGTAAACAAGTCAGTCCAAGATGATTCAGCTAACAAGACTAAATACAATAAAATCTCACCATGCTTGACAGCTCTCTTTGCTATGGAGCACAGTAACAGGTGCATTTCAGGAATAATCTAAACAGTGTATCATAGCTAATACAGGCTTTTCAGAAGTTTTTATAGCTGTCCTTTGAGTTGAAGCTAGAGCACATGACCACCATAGGAAAGGTGCCTGTTATCCTGTTACAGGTGTGTATTTATATATTTATGTATTTTTACTTAGTGTTGCTCTGTATATTTGCAATAGTGCTGATCACAGGAAGGATACTAATTGTTTAACATTAAGAGATAGTAACAGCAAGAGAAAATAATGAAACTGAAGTGACAGTGTCTTTCAAGAAACACATTCTGGTAGCGTAAATGCACAGATTAGCATTCAGACAGATTCCAGAACTTTAATCTGGAACAAAAAACTGGACTAAACACACCTGTCTGTACCTCCCTTTCATACTTGCAATTCTACCAAAATACTTCTTCCTTTCTTTTGGTCTTCTGCAATAGTATGGACAACATTGTCATAATTTATTCAAGAGAACTGATATACATACAAACATAAGGACTTTTGTGTTTGTATATATTCAGAGAGACACACAAACATTTGTGCTATTTGTATATACAATTTAGTGTTTTTGAGAAAGAACTTGACTAAGTTACTGCTTTTAGAATACAACTCTTAATGACCAGGACTGCTAAGAAAGAAAATTGTCACTTCCTGTCAGTCATCCAAAGTAGAACATTAGCTGTCCCTGGCCCGATCACTTAGCTCTTGGATCAGTCACAGATGTAATCACAATTTGGGCAAAACGGCCTCAGGTTTCTCTGCTGCATTCTCTGCAGTTATAGCTTCCAGTCAGTTCCAAACACAGTGGGTCACCTTCCCCTCCAGAAATGGCAAACCTAAAATGCCTACTAAACCCTTCTAATCTGCAAAAGCTGTTTGAAACTCTAGTTTCTTCCTGCAGATTATTTTCTTTTAAATTCCTGGATTCACATGCTTCTTCCTCTAACTACAGGAACCCTGCAGGTATATTAATGGTAACCATAAAACATGGTTTGAGGAAAAGATATGCCTAAATTTATTTAAATAATTTCAGTTTCATTTTTTCAACACTTTTTTCTTCTGTCCTGTAAGGAGTCTACTAATAAAAAGAAAAGAAGTGAGTGAACCTAAATAATAAGGTATTTTTTTCAGGATAAGTCTTTTAGCCAGAACACAGTGAATTATGTCCTTAACAATAGACAAAATCTTGCAATTTAAAGGATTCAGGGAGCTAGTTATGTCACTCAGATCAGAAGCTCTGCTCTGCACAGAATCTAAAGATGAATCTAGGGTTGGCTGCTCTGGAATCTGTGCTCTAAAACATCTTGAGTTTGGCCACAAATCCCATGATAAGTGGAAGTGTATGGAAATGGAAGCAAAGTGCAGTACTCCTGGAAAAAGCCCCTCAGAGGTTCAGGTCTGGGCAGTCTTGCAGAAGATTACCTCAGATTACCTCCACATTTCATAAAGTAGTAAATTCCATCAATTAATTTGAGATGCAATAAAAAAAAAATCTAACAATCAGTGTCCAAATATTTTTTTTTTGCATTCTGAGATGTCTCTTCTTCAAAAAAGCTAGACTTATTCCACTTTCTCCTGGTGTTATCCTTTTACTATTACAAACACTGAATAACAACTTTTAAAGTAACTAAGAAAATTAACTTACGAGGCAAAGGATGAAGGTGAGGAAAATAAAACAGTGATTGACAATTACTCAAGTCTTATCAAGATAAAAATATAGTAAGAAGATATATAAGGACAAAAAATCTGGTCAATAAAACTTCATCAACTGATTCTGTGAGATCATAACAAGCTAACTAAGCAACTTATTCAAAATCCAAAATTCAGAATATGTGAATACAAGTGTTATTTAAATGGAGTCATCAAGCTAACACGTTTACAATAGGAATAAGTCTGGTGACACACACGATTTGTTTAAGCCAACATCCCAAAGCATGAAGTATGCCATCTGAAGGTGAGTAAGCTCAAAGTGATATTACAACAGCTTCTCAACACCAGTGAGTAAAAGAGATGCTCTTTTTTTTCCCCATTTATCAAGTCTAAAATAAAACCACAAATAACAGATAATGTATTCTCCTTTAACACACAGGATGATTAATAGGCTATGCAGGAGCTACATTCTACTTAAATTAAAACATGTGCATGTCTTTAAACTTCTTGTCTGCTTCTAAATTGTCCCATTGATTCAAGTTTGCAGTGGTTTCTTCTTATAATTATGCTGCTTTAGGCAATGGTATTTCAGGATCCAGATGAAAAAAATCAGAATGCCTAAGCTGACTTCTGAATTTCAGCTTCTCCTGAATTTGAATCCTCAGCATCTCCTGTTAAAAATGCAGGGAGTTTTATGTGACAGAGAGTAAGAACACAAGTTCACTGTCATTAACTGGCAGGCATCTTCTACACACCAGTGAAACAGTAACTGCATGCGGGCAGGTGCCACATGCATTCCACAGCAAAGCCAACTACCTGTGGTAAATTCAGATGCCAAAATAATTCAAGCTAACCCAACCAACTTGACTGAAATTCTCTATAAGCTAACTCAAAACAATGGAGGTGTGGACCAAAGCCCAGCAGAGAATGAGACTGTCAGAGTCGAGGTAGGTATTGCAATATTCATCATTATGCCTTGTGTCTCTGACTGTGATTTACCTCACACTGATTTAGCTAAATTAAATTTCAGTCAACTGTGATAAATGTACATCAACAGTTTTTTCTGCATCTGGTTTCCTTCAGCGTGGACTGGTGTTATAATTGCTGCATCATTTTCCCATTTATTTTCTCCTCATATTTAGGACTGTGGTAAGCTTCAGACAATGAGGGAGCAAATACAAAAGATACATACATATACAAAAGCTAAATTTATGTAATCCATTGTTGCTCTGTAGTTCTGGTTTGCTGATCTACTTTCTTTCTGCAAAGTGAGCAAGTTACACTGCTGTACTTCCATATTGAGTCACAATAAAAATACTGTGGCAGACTGTAATTTTTGATCACTTGACTTTTGACTTCTTTTGCAAGAGACTCTACACTTTTGCAACTCTTGAAGACTCCAAAATTGTTAAAATCCTCATACCAGATTTTTTAGGTAGCATTCACTACAATCGCTGAACTCCCAGCTGCTGTGAGTAATCATTGGGTTTTCAGTTTCTGTCTGCACCCTCTCCTACTTCAAACAGGTCTAGCCTAGTCATTGTCCTGCTTCAGATTCCTGCATTTCACCAAGTCCTTGCAGTAAATATTTCTGCAGGTCTATCTGTAAAATTAGGCAGTCACATAACACAGCTTTGAGAACAGTGACTTTTAACCAGGAAAGAGAAAGAGAGACCTTGTGATTCCACATCAGCCACAAAAGGATTTTATTGTAAGGAGAGCTGACCAAGCCATTAGCTAAAGCAAGGATGTGGGCAGGTCAAGTCTGAGCCACCACTGGAATAATGTAGGAGAATAGACCAGAATAATTAGGAAGCAGAGCAATTTCATGAGACAGTAAGTTAGTTCAGTAAATAATTCAATGAGAAGGTTCCAAGGATATTTCTTCCAACTATATGAACAAAAATATTATACTAATACAGTTATCATCTGATACAGGAAATTACAACATGGGCCATTTACATTTCTCTTATAACACCCTACTTTGTTATTTTAATTTTATGCATACTAATTGTTTCCTTATACTCAACAGTATATGCACCACCAAGTTGTGCAATTGTTTAGCCATATTATATCTGGAAAAAAAACCAAAACAGTGAATCTTAAGGCCTTTTTTCACTGCCTTGAAATATGCATGGTCCGTGTCTGGGAGTACTTGTGGGCAGCCTGCCAAGTGCCTTAATAATAAAACACCAATGACTAGGATGAATCATTTGATCAGTAGAGTACATTTTTTCTTTCGACATTATACTATTTGAGGTATCTTGTATGCCTAAATGTAAGAAAAAATTCTCAGTGGGGAAAGTATATTTTTATTTATTTTAGCTTTTTGGCCATCTCTATTTTTCTGTGAAAAAGAAGAAAGTATTTAAGCATCTCCTAAGTAGCTATGACAATGATTGTCAAAAAGAAACATGAAGTACCAACTGAGAGCAAGTAGAAGGAAAAGAAGAAGTTAATTAGTTAGGTTCTTATTTCCTCATCTCCCGTCCAAGTAAAACAAATGTTAAATGAGCTTTTTAAGTAAACGGAAGTTATCACAGAATTCAAAGAGCGAAACATCCAGTCTCAGAAGGATGAAAAATATAAAAGGAAGATCTTGACTTTTTTAAAGTTAAGGAACATGAAAGGGGGCAGTGACAAAATGTAGGGATCTGTGAAAAGGAAAAACTTCTAATGCTGCTGGAAGGTTTTACTGAATGTTTCCAAATATCTCATTCTACTGTCATAAAAGCATCATCTGACCTTAGAAATTTATCTGCTATGAAAAAGGTGAACATGTCCAGAACAATCCATAATATGGACCCACATTTGCTGACAGACAAGATAACTCCACTGCAACATTCTGGTCAATACGAAGCTGTAACATCTGGCTGTGGGTGTCAGAAAGTGTTACAACAGATGGACAATCACAGCATCATTATAAAGTGTTCTGAACATCAGCCACAATGCAGGACTGCATGTGTCTTCTGATCATCATGAGACAGCGCTGGGGCGCAAAAACATACATAATTTATTTTCTTTTTCATTGAATTTAACTCTCTGCCTTATTTATATTTGTCTTAAACAAAATACGATCTTGGAAACACTATGCAAAAAACCGAAAAAATACAATAACCACTCTATATACCTTCAAAATTAATTACTTTTAATACTGGAATTGTGTGCTCAAAAGCATATAACTAAAATAAAAGATTATGGGGTTTTCTCACAGGTATATCCAAAGTTTGAAAATACTATATAAAGGTATTTATGAATACACCTTCTTAGAAATAACAGCAAAATTTGAAAACATTTTAAAACATTTAAAACATGTAAAAGAGAAGAAAAAAAAATCCTAAAAAAAGTCATCAGAACACTCAACTTATTTCATTAAATCACAACTGAGACACAGTAACAGTAATACTTGGGAGAAATCGGAAGTCTCTTGAAATTCAACTCGGCTTTCACAATACCACTGGGGAGACAGATGCAATTTAAAATAAAACAATTAAAATGATTCAGTATCTTAAAAAATAAGGGGTTTTGTTTTTTTCTTTATGTTTACTTTGTGATCTCTTTTGAAGTTTCATGTCTTTCAAATTCAGCTTAATTTTTTTTTTCACACAAAACTTCACCCAAATCTCCTCAGTGGTGTAATTACCATTCTCCTAAAATATGGTCCCTACACAGTCTTTATATCTCTCTGACAGTACTAGCAAATTTGAGGTCTTTCAGATAACATCAAGCTCCCTAATTTGAGTCTTTTTAACAAAAACACCCTTTCAAACTTCTAGGTATCTATGAAAAATTAAATACTTTAGTTCTTTCTCATCCACTAGGAAGGTACCAAACAGCTAGCAGCTAACCTGCATCTGGGATCTACGGATTAAAAATCTAGGACCAAACAACTGGCTACAACAATTTCTAGCAAGCTGAAATACTGAAATTGGCCAGTACAACAAGCCAAGAAGGCTGCTGAGAACTACACCAGCTGAAACTTCTCAGTCCTTTTGGCTCAAAACCCCAAAGACCCCTTTGTTTCCCACAGAACACACCACAGGAATACATTCTGGAGGTCATAAGTCATGATTATCAATGTATATTAACAATTAAACAAAGACACAGCCTATGTTTCCAGGCAAGGATGTGCCAAGGTAGCAGTAAAAGTAATCAGTCATGAACTATGAACTTCAAGGAAAAACCAGGCACTCTAGGTAACATTATCTTTCCATATTATTTGATCCTTTTACGGATTAATAACTATTATCCAAACCATATACTACAGTCCTCAGCTCCTCCTACACCATTCTAGCTCATGTCACATTGCTCTTTTCATACTTAAACCTGTTCTTAGTCAAGATTTCTACATAGAAAAGTACTTGGGCATTGTGGTTTGATTCTAGTTCAGCAAAGAATATTAACCATAAATATCAATGCAATTCTCCGACGTATGAGTAGCTTTACAAGGAATCAAGGTCATTGCTTACATTTCCCATTCCTTCTTCCACTGAGGAAGTACTATCTACTAAGCTAGTTGGGGAGGAAAAATGAGGTTCAAGACTTGCAAAACACATCTAGGAAAAGACAAACATGGCCTCTCTGAATAATCAAGCGTAACCTGGGAAAAGAGAACTAGCCTAGGAAACAACACAGCAGATTTGAACTAGAGAAGTTTGTTTGTATTTGAAAAGGGCTTGTAACAGCTCTTCTGAAGTAATTTTGTTACTAAACTTCACCAGAGCACAAATTAAGTAGAGAAATTACAGAAGATCAAAGATCATGGTGTTGCTTTGGTTGTGTTCTCTTTCTTGCCTGAAACGGGTGGATCGATGCTCTGCACTGAATGCCTAAGTAGCTTTATGAAGTTACCATCACAAGCTGCCTCATTTGGCTATGGGGAAAACAGCGACCATGCCTTTACTCCCCTGCCTCAGTCACAGCAACCAGTGGCGGGTGCTAACAAAGGAGAATGTAAATTCCACTGGGCTTTGAAGAACATCACTATTGCTTTGGTACGCTAGTAGTACTGCTCTTCTCTTGCAAAGGGGCTCTCTTCCTTCTCTGCTATAGCAGGATTTACACTTTTCTCCTACAGACCCTTAACAACAAAAACCTGCCACACCACTTGGAATAAAAATATTTCCATGCACTGCACAATTCTGCCATGATACATGGACAAGCAATTAACATCACAGTGGCATGTCAGGAAGAGCAGGAAAAGTCCTGTGAAAGTTATTCTGGCTTTGTATTTGCTCCTCTCATAGCTGTAGAGTTTCAAGAAGACTAGAAAAATAGTCTGAAGTTTATAATAACTCCCTGAATGACTTTTCCAAGTTGTCATGTTTTTATGCAGATCCATTTAAATCCCATTAGTCAGAAAATCTTTCTGCCCATGAAAAGGATTCTTCAACACCAAAACCAACATAAACCACTGCTGCTGTTTTATTATTAAGCACTTAGTTCTAAACATGCACTGTTTGCCTTTGTCTAACAAAGAAAATGGTCTGTATTAGCTGCCAAACTCCAAAGGCTATTTCAATGTGGCTGAACAGGCCTTCTCCAGGCACTCTTATAAAGGTACATATTAATCTCACTCCAGGAAGAACACTAGATATTCAGGATCAGAGACTCACAAAAGAGTTGGGACCTCTGAAGATCGTCTAATCTCTTATCACCCCTATGGCAAGTTGAAGAGGATTGAGTCCAGGAAGCTTTTTAAAATTTCAGGAGAGGTAGACTCTACAACCGAGTCTCTGGGTACCCTGTTCCAGTGCTCAGTCACCCTCAAAGTAAAAATATGTTTCCTTGTATTTGGATGGAACCTCCTGTATTTCAGTTTGTGCTCATTGTCCCTTGTCCTGTCACTGAGTACCACTGAAGAGAGTCTGGTCCCATCTCCTTGACAGCTGCCCATGAGATATTTGTACACATTGGTAAGATCCCTGTTCAGTTGTCTCTTTTCCAGGCTAAACTGGCCCTATTTCTTCAACCTTTCCTCGTAAGAGAGATGATGCTCCAGACCCCTACTCATCTTTATAGCCCAATGCTGGAGCGGCTGTCCTATTTCTTCCCTGTCTTAAACTGGGAAGCTCAAAATGGATCTCCAAACAGCACTCCAGATATGGCCTTACCACGGCTGAGTAAAGGCAGGGTGTGTACATAATTTTCACTAGTTTTCTAAACAGGTGGCTAAATAATTCAGATCCTATTCCTCCTTCCACAGAATTGCTTCACAGTTTCCTCCTTGGTGTCAGGACTGGTTTTTTTTCTAGTAAATTATAATTATTGGAAGGATCAAGGTCTGAGTCTGTTTTTAAATTAAAAAGTCTTTTAAATTGAGTATTAAAGAAGTCATGTCCAGTGTTTGCTGTATCTCATAAGCAGGTGTCTGATCTAAGAAAAGCAGTGCAACTATCTCAAATACAACACTTCTTTAAACCAATGGAAATTCTGTAGGAAGACCAAAAAAAAACCCCAAAAAAACCAACAAACAAAAAAACCCCACAAAGCAACCAAGCTGTTCTATTTTTGTTTCTACCTTGGGGTAAAAATGTGTAAGCTTGGAAACTCATTGCATTATAGTTCTTGGATGTGTTTGCCTCTGTACCTAAAGAGAGACAGGTTTCATAGCCAAGCCAGAATGCAGTAAATTGTCTCTTCTGGAAGCATTTGAATCATGAATGCAGCTGATATCTAACAACAACAAACAAAATCACAAATTTTACCAGTAAAGTGTTTATAGAACCTGACACCCCCAGTAGTTAAATAGCAATTTACCATAGCTTTAAAGTCACTAAATGCTTTCATTTCATCTGGCACTGCACCCAGCAGGGCCATACAGCATTGAGAAGAGTTCATTGTATAGCACAGCAAACAAAATATTCTGGTAACTTCCCTGGCAGCTTAGCTAGTTTGTGTTTACAGTTAACTTAAGAAATGTGCCATACCATTCTCCTGACAAGCTGTAAGTGTTAAGAAAGGCTAAGTTGGTGGGGAAACACAAGGATAGGGTTGCTGAGGTCAGGGTTGCACTGGTGTGCCAGTATGCTCTTCTCTGTTCATGGAAGCTCAGGCAAGTTTGCACACGCCGACAAAACAGAGTAGCTGACTTTATATACTCATATAGCTGACATATATATATATACTGTCTTTCTTTATCTTCTTCTGTGGAAGAGAGAGCTACTTCAAAGGGGGGGATCCTCAGACACATTTTATTCCACACACTCATCTGCTGGCAGGCAAGGAGGGACTCAGCACTGAACACAGAACATGTGATCTGTGAAATAAATGGCTGTCTCAATATCCTTCTAGATTTGAAAAGGCCTGAAAGCTCGAACTGTACTGTTTATATCTTTCAAAGATGTAATACAAGATGGCTTATGGACCCTCTGGGCATGTTTTGGTCACTTGTGTTTTGGTCACCTAATCAGAATAGGGCTGATTTTAGTTGCTTACTATGAACACTTCCACATGGGAAAAAGCTTGTAATTAGAAGCCACATTTATAAGGCTGAATAACAAAAGCTATGAGCCTGTCTTTACAACAAAAAAGTTTCCCTTTTTTTATGAGATTGCAATTTTATGATCAGTTCTTCATCTTTACAACAATAAACTGAGAACCATCTTTTAGAACTGCTTACATATTCTAAGTATAATTTCCATTTTTATAAATGAAAGTTAAATCCATCAGAGAAATTGCAGTTGAATTGAATTCCAATTGCTTTTCAACAGCTCAGATCCTCTGTCATTTTACTCCTGTAACTTCGTCTTCATATGCTGCAGATTCAGTAACCAGCATCAAGACACGACCAGAAATGAAACACATGGAAAATAAACACATCCACTGTGGAAACTTTATTAGGTTTTGACCTCGGGGGTAGAGAACAGACAAATAATCTAGTAAACTTGAAAACATGAATTGAAAGTGCTTTTCTTTTCTTTTACTATTTACTGTTTGGAAAAAGAAAGTATTGAAGAGTAGTAGAAATGTACTCATTGGCCATCACCTCTGCTTAATATTTGCTATTGTGCATCTCAAGTTTTTCCTACTTATGTAAAAAAGGTAATTTTAAATTATTTTTGCTGTAAGTAACCACATAAAAGAAAGTATTCACACAAAATTACATGATCAAAGGGCTGGAAAATCTGCCATATAAGGAAAGGCTTAAGGAAGTAGGTCTTTTCTTCACAGAGAAGTCTTGGGAATAGAGGTATCTCATCTCATTCCAGTAATCTGGGCTGATACAAAGAGGACCAGGAGAGGTTTCATCTTAATACAAACTCATTTTTTTCAGTGAAGGCAATCAATCATGAGAACAACCTCCCCAGTTAGATGGCTGAGGTTTTCAAGATGGACAGGGTGCTAGACAATGTCACACAAACTTCCCTTCCTTTGAAAGGTGAAACTAGATGGTCTTCTGAAGTCCTTTATGGAATAGCCCTTCCACCCCACGCTATTCTATGAAAGCCACACTGTTATGCTGATTCCATCAGAAAGGTTATCATTATTTGCTAAAAGTCATCATAAACTGTACAACTCTGTGCAGAAGTGGTTTACTATTCACGTCTTTCATTACAAACTGTCAGGAATCAGACTTCAAAATGCAACTTCAGCGATTCTACTATTCTTGAAAAAGCAATCACGAAGACATAATGAAATTGTAATGCATATTCTCTGAAATAAATGCTGCCAAAAGTCTCACGGCAGACGGGCAAACCAGAAGTCTTGACTGTAGAACCCCTGACGCTGCTGTGGTGATTCACACCAGACAGATGCATGTGCACCGAAGGATCTCACACTGATGCTGCTCAGTAAGGCACCAGCAACGTTTCATAGACTCTCGGCCATGCAGCATATGTAAGCATATATTCATCTATACTTCCTGGGGACTTAAACCCTTCAGCAGCTGCTATGGCTGAGTAAGAACAGACATAAACTCTGAGTAAAACATCGAGATGTTCCACAATTCAAATCCTTCTGCCACGCACTGACCGAGATTTGCCAGTCAAAATATATCTTTAAATATGCGTTAATTTAAACAACTTTGGTCACCTCAGCCTTTCAGAGATTATCTGAAAAGATGGAAAACCTGGCAAAGTTCTGCCACTATAATTAAGTTGCAATTTTTCCTTATCAGATTTGATTATTTTCCCTAAGGATCAATCTACAATTCTATTTTAATATAAGTCACTGTTATGATCACTGCCCAATCTGCATTATATGCAAAACTTACAAACTCCTCTACTACATCATGCAAATTGGAGGATATTGGGGAGAAGCTGCTAGCAAGATACAGGATTAACTCCTTTTTCAGTGAACTTCAGGAGGTCTTGGGGACAACAAGCTAATTTCTCTTTTTGTATGCCTTCTTTGTATGTCTAAGAGCCTCACTTCAGGGATTCATTGAATAACGGCTCATTAAGAAACAGGTTAATCAAACTCTCCTGTTTATAGGTTTGAGGCTTAGCCACTAGTAATTTTATGTTTAAGATTTTATCTTCAGTCAAGTTTTTAAGCAAAAATTACAATTAATCTAATCAAAAACCAGCATCTGATACACAGCTTTGCATTGCTTACTAGGCACACTGAAGGCTGATCTTGGCTTCAGTTAAGACAAACTGATGTTATCATGCAAAATAGTGAATGTAGTAGCCTGCACCTACAGCATGTGTTAAAGACATATTTCAAGTCACAGCTGTACGCTTTATGAAATCTGTCCTTCAAAGAAACTAATAAATGCAGTTCTTCCGCAACTGTGGATTTAATAAATCTATGCAAATATGTCAGACTCTTTAGAGCTGGTAGAATAGGGTTACAAAAGCTCTGTCCTCCAACATGAACTTCCAATGATGTGCTAGGGATGGTTAAAAAAAACAACCCAAAACCAATAAAAAAGCATAAAGAAAACAAGACAAACCAAACAATCGAAAACACCAAGAAGGATTGCCATTGTATTGATCACATTTGCCTTAATTCCAGTTTCATTTTGCAAGTGATCAATGTTAATTGCCTTTATAAAATAGTTGTACTAAAATTGAACTAGGAGAACAAAGGAGAAGAAATGTCAACTAATGAATATAGCATAGGAATATGCCTCTATCTCTAACGGCTTTAGCCTAAATCTGGAATGCTCAGCTCCTTGAAAATAGGACTGCTTCAATTACTTTATCCTTCAGTCTAAAAACTGCTGCATTCAGTATACCCAGTTGGATGTCCAGACTCACTACCAAAATTTGCTTCTCAACAGTGTTCATTGGAAGGAATCTCATTAAAAGTCCCAGCCTTGCCATCCACCCCACGCCACACTTCCAAGACAGTTTATCTTTTCCGCCTTAAATATTTTTAAGTAGAACATTTTTTTTTAAATTATTGTATTTAATGCAGCCTAAATCTGTAGCTTGCAAAGAGGCATTAAAGAGTTATTTTGGAAACTTTTGAGTTAAAAGGAAAAAAAAAAAACCCAACCAATCTCTTTCTTTGAGGGTTAAAAAAAATCTCCCTTTGAGTAACTCCATAACTTGTGAAGGAGAAATGAGGCTTTAGAAGCAGTACTATTTCAGGCTGCAGAATGAGCCTCACAGATTATTTACTGAAGTGAAGGTGCATGTGTTGAATGGTGACCTCAGGAGCAAGGTACACTAGAAAAAAGGCTGTGGCTCTAAAGGTTTATGTTCCAACACCCCAACAGAATGTTCTACCTAATAGACCATATGAAGAAAGATCTTAACAGTAACAATGACAAATTTCTTACTGATTCAAGGATCAGATAGCGGGAGGTATTTGTTCCACCCAAGTTTGACCAGAGCACAGTGTTTTGACTCATGCTGGCATTTGCATCTTCCTTCTCCTCTAATTTACAGCCTTTTAAGTCAAAGGTTTTCAGGATCCAGTGTAGCCTCCATCATGGCCTTCATGGGAAAACGGAGGGTAAGCACAGGGAAGTAAACCTGGCCAAGTAGGTCCATATTTCAAGAATGATACTCTGTGTGCTTGGTGGGTGATTCCAGTGACCATTAGCAAATTCAGGCTTGAGGTAAAAAGAACCACTCAGAATTTCCAAGTCAAATATTGTCTTCTTTTTATATATTACTGGAAAAGAACAACCTGATAACCTTGAATAACCTTGATTTTATATATTTCCAAAAAGTTTGTCTCAAGTCTGGAACAATCAAGTAAAAAAAGCAGAGACAGGTCTATCCAAAATTCAGTGAGTGGGCTGTAGAAGCTGCCACCATAGTACAACTAGAAAAAGAAAGCTTAATAGATGACACTTGGTTTTCTAAACTTCTAGTATTTTCAATTTTTTGCATGTTTACTACTGCAGCAGCTATAGACTACTTTTCTAGACCTCCTACACCTTGCAGCAAAGCCAAAGAATAATGCATTAGGAAGAGGTGTGAAATAACTGGCTCAATGTCACAAACGATATGCATTAAAAAAGAAGAAAGAAACATAGAAAGTAACCACACTTTTTACCTGATATTGCTCTTAAATTTGTAAAATGTGCCCGCTAAGAAAACTGCAGAGGGAAAAGCGACAGATGAAGAAGCTGAAGAAACCCTAACGGTTGAGGAAAATCCTGAAGATTTTAGGGACTACAGAAAAAAATCCAGGAAGGTAGTTCACTTTCACACTTTGGATTACAGAAGACACAGACAGCATGAAAAAGGTATACAGAGAGTACCAATACTTCACAATTAGTCATTGTACTGGTGGTATACAGACCAGAAGTCAAATGGAAAGAGCACTGTAACTTAACTCCTCTTACTCGGCATGTTCAGGTAAGTCAGTCAGTCACAGAAGTGACAAATAACAGGAGAGGTCAAGGCTTTTGGGACTAAAACATGTTTGTGCTTAGGGAAAGGAGAGGAAAAAGAGAAACTGGATGGCAAGATGAAGAAGCAAAAGAAAGACTGTGATATGAAATTTGCAAGTCTGAAGTAGGTCAAGAGACCAACGTGAAAGGAAAAGGTGATACTGGCAATTCCCTCAGGTCCTCCCTCCCTTAAGGGATCTAGCTGTCTTGACATGCAACAATCATGCCAAAAACTCTGGCTACCTTATCTGCTTCCTTTGCAGTCTGACATCCCATACATTGTAAGCTACCTGCAGGTCATTGTACCTCCACTGCACAAGCTTAAAATTAAAAAATAAGCATGAGATAAGCAGACAGTGGGTTACTCATTATTAAAACAGAAACTCCCAGTGATCGTTACCCTAAAATCATACCATCACAGAGTAACTATGGTTGGAAGGGACACTGAAGATCACTTAGTCCCAAACTCCCTGCCATGGGCAGGGACACCTCCAAACGACAAGCACAAAGGCACTCACAATATCTCTGGGCAACCTGCTCCAGCGTCCCACCTGAGTAAACAACTCCTTCCCAACAACTCTGAAACTACCTGCTTCCAGTCTAAAGCTGTTCCCCCTCATCCCGTCACTCCATGCTGTTGTCACAAGTCCTTCTCTCCAGCTCTCGTTAGGCTGGGTCTAGGTACTGAAAGGCAGCTAAAAGACCTCCACAGAATATACTGATAGCCTGATTTGTGGAGATCTCTTAAGTAATACGGAGCCATACAACAGCAAATGTGACTTATAAGCTACACCCCAAAATTAACATTACCATGGCGGCTATTAACTCACAGAATATCCATCCATTCTCTTCCCCTTTTTGCCCAGTGCACTTATTCTGAGGGGATGTAGGACTTGTCGTATGGCATTGCACTCGTTCACACAGAACGATATTGATTTATTTGATGTAAATGGCTGAGTTCCAAGATTGTTGCATAAAGTTATCCGCCAGAAAAATCCCCATTCCAACCCGATCAAATTTCATCCCACTTTCAAATAACCTTAGTGGCGGGAGCTATGGGAAGAACTAAAAAGTGTCTTTTGGGACCTCGCATTAACACTTACACACTAATAAAATTGGAAACTAACTATGCTCGCACATCTGAGGCGCCTTGCATTGTCAAAATCATACCTGCTTGAGTCTTCACTAACACTTGGTCACTTGCTTGCAAAGAGTTTGCTTTTGATTTGTCTTAGAAAAAAATTAAGCCAGTTTTATGGCATCATTTTATGGCAAAATAAATTTATTGAGATGGTGCCATACAAAGTAGGACAAGCACCCTGCACTATGATAGTAAACAAGTTACAGGATCTGAAATACATACAGCATAGTCCCAATACAGCATAGTCCCATCACAAATCAGTGGCAAAAGAAAATGTACTATTTAACCAATGTATATATAGTTGTTTTTCAATTACTCTGCATCATCTGCAGCCTCTCTGGAAATAATTTAAGTCTCTGAAGACTAACGTCCAGCAAACAAGTCCCCGAATTCCAGGCCACATTTCCAGCCCAAAAGTATCTTGTGTGTCGTTGGGTGTTATTCATGAGCAGGGAACAGGTGCAATGCAGAAAACTCAGCTGCAACAACGGGAAAGTAGTGCATTATTTCGTTTATTGTTGCTCCAGCTTTCAGTACTTCTAAAGAGAGGGCAGGAACAGAAGCCAACTACGACTCCCTGGCGATCTGCCCCGCTGCGAGGAGAAGAGCCGACAAGTCCCTCGCTCCACGCCGCACCGGCGAGCGGCCTCCTGCTCTCCCGGCCGGCAGCACAGCCCTCGCTGCCTGGATTAGCGGCGGCCGCTGCCCCCGGGGCAGGCAGCGCCTCCCTGCCCGGCCGGCGGGCCGCAGGCAGCGCCTCCCTGCCCGGCCGGCGGGCCGCAGGCAGCGCCTCCCTGCCCGGCCGGCGGGCCGCAGGCAGCGCCTCCCTGCCCGGCCGGCGGGCCGCAGGCAGCGCCCCCCTGCCCGGCCGGCGGGCCGCAGGCAGCGCCCCCCTGCCCGGCCGGCGGGCCGCAGCGCGAGCCCCGTCCCGGGCCGCCGCCGGTGCTCCGAGCGGCAGGCGGCGGTGCGGAATGGCTACGGCCGGCTACTCACCATCTCCTGCCTGAGGAGCTGAAGTTTCGTCTCCAGACGGGCCAGCGCGGCAGCGCGGCGGCGGCGGGGCCCCGGGGCCGCGGCGGCGGGGCGGGCCGGGAGCTCCTCCCCGCGCAGGGGCCGCGCCAGGCTCTCGGGCACTCTGCGCCCCAGCTTCTGCTCGACGTCGCGGAGGTCAGGCGGGGCGCCGGGCTCCATGGCTCGCCCTGCAGGGGCCCGAGGCGGCAGCGGCGGCACTAGCCGCGCCCGCCCGGCCGCTGCCGGGGCGCGGAGGCGCGGAGAACCGCGGCAGCGCCGGGGACGGCGGGCGCGCCGCGCGGGGCACCCGCGGCGGGCACGGGCATCTCCCGGGCGCACCAGCCCCTCCCGCCCCCTCCCCGGCCGCCGGGGAAAGGCAACAGCGGCCGAGCGGGGGCGATGGAGAAAAACGGCCCCGCGTCGCGTACGAGACCGCAAAGCGCCCCGGCAGCTGCGGCCGGCACAGCGCGACCCAAGTCATCGCGCGTCCCGGCCGGCCGCAACTTTAAAGCCGCGGGCAGGTGGAAGAGGCGCGGCCCGGCCCTCCCACCGCGCCGGCTGAGCGGCCGGAACAGCGCCCCCGCACGGCGGGACCGCGGCTGGGAACCGCGCCGGGAGACCGGGACCGCGGCGGGAAGGGGAAAAGGGAGGGAAGGGAAGGGAAGGGAAGGGAAGGGAAGGGAAGGAAGGGAAGGGAAGGGAAGGGAAGGGAAGGGAAGGGAAGGGAAGGGAAGGGAAGGGAAGGGAAGGGAAGGGAAGGGAAGGGAAGGGAAGGGAAGGGAAGGGAAGGGAAGGGAAGGGAAGGGAAGGGGAAGGGAACTAAAAAGAAAAGTGAATGAGTATCCCTCCTTCTAACAGGGATAGGAGCATAAGTACAGTGTGAATGGTGCTCATCCTGCTCATCAAACAGGTTTTATTGAAGGCAAGTGCATTCCTCCCAACCTCCTTTTTATTATTTCTATTATCTTTTTGTCCCCCTTCTCTTTAAGAAGCAAAGCTTGCAGACTGAGTCCATTGCTCCAGCTGGCTTTTGGCTGTGCAGATAGCAGTGCTGGATGTGTCCTGTTGGTCCTTGTCCCACGATGCTCCTTGTGCCGCGGCACTGAAAAACATTTAGGCGTGCTACAATGTGAATAGCTGCATCTGTGGAGCTACAGCTGGCACATATCAAGGGGGTTGAGAAAGTGAGGCCAGCAGCTCTAGGTGTCAGGTCCTGAGTAACGACTAGAATCAGAGTGTGGTATGGTGAGCTTGGGAGAACAAAATGTTTGTACAGCAAATTTTTGGTGAAATAATGCTCTTCTCAGAGAAGAAAGCCAAAACCATCTGCTAACCCCAAATAAGAATCCTCCTTCTTACTGCCTCCGCCCCCAAATATTTCCTGAAATTCTATTTTAATATATTGATATTTACAGACTAACTTCTGTATAATCTTATGTTAATATTGATTTATGCCATTCTGTGAATTAGTAGGCGTCACACTGAAATTCTTCCTCTGGGAGCTATGAAAACCTAATTAAGTAAAAGTTTTAAGCTTACCTGACTGTTGTTGCAACATTGAACTGTAGAGCTCCATTGTTCTACAAGCAGCATCCTATAAAAAAGGTCATGTTTCAACTGTGTTCAGACCTTCTGTTTGAAGAAACTTAGAAAAATTCTGAAATAATATTTTTCTTCAAATATTTCAGATTACCTGAATTATCAAGCTTTTAAAAATTGAAATGGAAGAGAAATAATACAAAGAATTTATGCTAGTTTAAAAAAGGTTTTTCAGTGATAGAAATTTTCCCCAAATCCAACTCTAAATAATCTAAAAATAATGAAAATAAGTCCTTTCTGTGATTCCAGATAAGCAATGTTCAGAAAGTAAACTACATAGCGTACACTGTGGATTCATGGATTTATGCTTTACCATCTGATGGCCTGATTCTTACTTCCCACTGGTATTGCAGTTAGCAAGTCAATGGTATACTTTTGAATTACAAAGATTAAAAGATATGCCTACGTTGCAGTCACCTTGTTAGGTCTTCAAGGCTACCAGATTTGCTAAACTAATACGTGTTTCAAGGAAACAGGTTTCTCAAACAGGTTTCTCTTTAAGTAAACAAAACCAGTAAACTGCATGTAAATTCCATTTTCGTCTCATGGGACAGATCCTCTATCTTCATTTTAGAGTTGTAAAGTGTCCTAGCTTGTAAGGGGTCCATCAGGATCATGTAATCCAATGCCCTGCTCCTTGCAGGACTACCTAAACCTAAACCATATGATTAGGAGCATTATCCAGATATTCCTTGGACTCTGACAGGCTTGGTGCCATGACCAGTTCCCTGGGAAACCCAGTGACCATCCACTCTCTTGATAAAGAACACTTTCCTAGTGTCCAGTATGGATTTCCTCTGATGAACCTTCATTCCATTTCCTCATGTCCTGTTACTGGTCCCCAGAGTAACAGAGTAACCTCCTCCACTGCCCACTGTGAGGATGTTGTGGTCTCTGATAAGGATGGCCCTCAACTTCCCTTTTCCAAGGTGAATAAAGTGATCTCAGCTGCTCTTGAATGCCTTATCCTCAAGATCTTTCACCACCTTGGTCACCCTCCTCTGGACACACTTGACAGTTTGATAGCCGTGTACCTAGGCACCCACAGCTGCACACAGGTCTCGAGATGGACTATCCCAGGGCACTGCAGAGCAGAATAATCACCTTCCTTGACCAGCTGATGGTGCTGTGCTGGATGGACCCCAGGACACATTGTCTCTTTTGACAACCAGGGCATGTTGTTGAATCACACCCAACTTGCCATCTCCCTAAACCATCAGATGTCTTTCTTTGGTGGTTCTCTTCAGTCTCTCATCCACCAATTGTATATAACCAGAATTACTTTGTTCCAGGCTGAGAACTGGCACTTGGTCTTGTTAAATTTCATGCAGTTGGTGATTGCCATCTCTCCAGTTTATCCACGCCTTTCTGTAAATTCTTTCTACCCTTGAGGGAGTTAGCAGTTCCTCCTGCTTTAGCATGACAGGCAAACTTCCTTAATATACATTTAATTCCAGATAATTCATAAAAACACCAAAGAGTGCTGCCCTAAAACTGAGCCCTGGGGAACCCCCTGGTGATTGGCTGCCAGCCTGATCTGACCCCATTTACTGTAATTCTTTGAGTCAGACAATTGCTCCACCCAACCATATAATGAACTTGAGTAGCTGGACATTTCATCCAGAAGGACGCTGTGAGAGACAGTATCAAAAGCTTTGTTGAATTGAAGAACCCACATTACTGCCTTTCCTTGGACAGCTACTACAACTACAGTGGGTGACTTTGTCATAAAAGGAAATTGGTTTAGTGAAACAGGACTTACCGTTCATGAACCAGTGCTGGTTGTGACAAATAACTGTATTGTGTCTGAGGTATTTTTCACTAACTCTCAGAATAAATTTATTCATAATTTTGCTAGTCACTGAAATGAGACTTACAAGCTTCTAATTACTAGAATCTTCCTCCCTACACTTCTTGAAAACTGGGAGAATATTTACTGTGCTCCCAGTTGACTGGGACTTCTCTAGATTCCAAGCACTGTTGAAAGAATAACAGGGAGAGTTTCTGCAATGACATTAGCCAGGTTTTTCAGTATACTACTGTGTGGGCCGCATAAATTTATATGCATTCAGCTGAAGCATCAAGTCTTGAGTTCAGAGTTAGCTGGGATTTTATCATTTCCCTAATCACAGCCTTCCAAAAAAGGGCTTAGGACAGACTGATCTTAAAGACAGAGGCAAAAAGACAGTAAATGCCTCTGATTTGACTGCATCCTGGTGACTGACCTAATCAAGTACTCAACCAATATTATCTCTGGTTCTTCTTTTGAAGTTAATGTATTTAAATAAGAAGGACTTCCATTGTCCTTCAAAGTACCACTCAGTTTGGACTTTAGCTGAGCTTTGATCACATAAATTTACTGCCTGTAGTGGTGAATAGGTAGTTCTGAATAGTGGTGGTACTGGTGAATCTGTAATCCTCCTGCATTACTCTGTATTCTTCAGCCCTGTGCTGTCCACTGTTTGGGTGAGATTTAGAACTTTTCAAATCTCTTACTTTGAATCGCTAAGTAAGGTAATTTAGATCAGTGTTTGCTAGCTTGTTTCTTTCTTTCTTTTCAAGCTCAGATAAGTGTATCAATTCATTTAATGCCTTGTTAAATGCTTCTATCAACCATTCAATTATTTCTGTAGCCAAAAGTCTTGGTATTTCAGTCCAGCAAAGTGTGAATGCTTGTGTGTATAAGAGATGGCACTGTCCAGCCTCTTGTTACATAGGCTCTGTATTGTCTGTCACATGATATCTTCTGCATCTCCCACGGGTTTTAAGACCAAAGGAGTGAAAGCTTCTTCATGTTATTCTACTGAGCATAGCCTTAAACTTGCCTTAGGTCAAACCTTGATTTTGCATAAGAAATTGGAGAATGGATGTTATGTTAAACATTTTGAAAGTAAATTGAAATGGTTTCACTGTTTTTTTGGGGTCTTTTTTGATGTCTTCAACATACAAGGGAGGTCTGGAGCACTGGGCTATCTGTATCAGGAAAGTGAAAATACTGTTTTAAAGCCCTATGGTGCCATCATGCAACACAGCTGCATTTCAAATATCACAGTGTCAACTTGATTTTATGAGCTTCAGATATGTAGTCTACTCAGGCAACTACTTTCAAGCCTGTAAGGTGAGGTCTTATTTTAATGGCAGTTCCTCATAAGATTTAGTGCTTAAATGATTGCTTAAGCTGATCACATGGGAAATCAGAGGACAAAAGTCATGAAAAAGGACAACACTGGGCAGCTTGAGGAAGTGGCTTAGGGGCTTTTCAGTTTATTCCTTTTTTTTTGCTTTTCATAAAAGATGATGCTTATTGAGGAGTTCTAGACTTTGAAATGAAAAAAAAAAATCCCCAACAAAATAAATGCAAATTTATTTGCAGCAATGTTATATTTAAGGGATGAGGCAGAGCCGCTCAAATAATTTATATAGTTGATTTTGATAATAATTTTCTTGATCATACATTTCTTTTCCATTTATATTGAATGCAGTCCTTAGGATGTCTTAGAGGACCAAAAATGTTGTAATGGGACTCTGAAATTTTGGAATTTTCCCAAAGCCAGAGGCAAAGCTAGGCACCTATAGTCAGGCCCTCTCTCAACTGGAATTCATCCAAGATGAATTTGACTCAGTGATGTGGGAAATACTAGCCCAGTCCAGAGACTACTCAAGGTTTTCTGTTGACTGATTGGACAATCAGACGGATCTCAACTTTTGGCCAACATAAAATGCTCTACCATACTGAGCTGAATGCTCAGATACTGTCATTTCTGTCTTCCCTTTATAAAAATAATGCTGGAAGAATATGTTGAAAGGCAGACAGCAGGTGCCTTAGGCCTATAGAAGTTTTCTATTTCCTTAATCTGTCAGGCAGATTCCAATCATACAGCAAAGATTTGGTTGATATTTAACCTGGAGTTATGTCAAATCACACTGTAAATATTTAAGGGTTTTGAAAGAAAATAATTTCCTGGAGAACAGCCAGTTTTGTGGGAGTTATTTCTCATATTGTGGTAATGTACTTCTCATAATAACCTACCTGTGGAGTTTGGGCTACAAAAATGGGACCTTTGGCTTATCTTCAAAGGCTGCATTAAGAGAGTTCCAAGCAGATGACAACATAGGGTGTGGTAGACAGGAGTCCTGCCTTTCCTGCCTTCAACCAGTTACCTCACAGTGCCAGTATTCTTTGTCAGACGCTTCTAGGAAGCAATCATTATTTGTTTATTCAAACCAACACCCAGAGGAGGGTGAGGTGTTTTGAGAGGGATGTTCATTGGTCATGGTTCAGTGTCACATTGCGTGACTCCTGCTTGGGGAGAGTAAAGCTCAGCTTCCTAAGTGGTTCCCTTAGGAGGAATTAAGATACTCTAGGATTAAAGCAAGTTAATATGGTCAGGTAGACAAATAGGAGGTGTTAATAATCATCATCAGGGTGACTGTTCCTCAAATCGACTAACAAAATGAAGCCTGGTGCATGTTTGTAGAATTGGAGAAGTTTGGGTCATGAAAACCAAAGCCAGAACTTTCATCTGTGGCACTGTGTAGGGAATTCACTCCAAAGTAGGCTTTCCCCAAATTTGAGACTGTATGCAGCTGTAAGAAAAAGAACTGAAGGTCTGAAATAGCTGTCAAAGATACCTTGCACTGACTGACTGTTGCCACCCCAGCAGCCTCAGGAGTAATTCCACTGCTATGAATTGTCCTGTGTCCAAAATCTGGTGAACATTGGAAACGTGGTGACAAGGTAGCAGGGCATTTTACTTCTGCCAGTTTTGACACACTGTCTCAGTGACATCTGAAAGCTATTAATGCCATTCTGGAGCTCCTCGTCATGATGTGGGAGAAGAGAACAGAAAAAGGATCGCAGGAAAAGCATTCAAAAACACTGACTACTATTTTCTTGGCTTTGTTTAAAGGGAGGAGATGAGACTGCTGCATTTGCTGTTTTACAGGCTTGTACAAGAACCTACGTGAATCAGAACTGAAGACATTTTCAGTTTTTCAACGTGTTTAGTGCAACTGCCTATGCACTGACTCCAGAGGCATTAATCATGGCACACAGAGAGCACAGAAATGTATCTAAAGTATTATTATTCTTTCTCTGCTGCTTTACCCAGGTACATACATTGTCATTACTCTCCCTGAGAAGAGATTGTAAATACCATTTATACAATCCAGATTTCACTTTAAAAGCACATGGAACAATGTACTGCACTTACAGGTCAAGTTTAGTGTAAGGACCTTAAAGGCTGTGGTGCACATTCATCTCAGAGTTACAGTTGTATTGATTTTTATAAGGCTGTAAGCAACACTGTATGTAGAATTCTGTTCAACATCCAAGAGCACGCAGCCACCTCAACAGCTTCCAAGTTCAGTGGTTTAATCTTTTTTCCCAGTTGTGAACTTGAATATTTTTCTACAGAAAGATCCATCACTGCACAGTAGTTTGAAATCTACTGACAGCAGTTTGTGCAGACCAGTTGGTAAATGAAGCCTAAGAAACAGGTCACAGATCTCCCAAGGATTTTAAGCCACTGATGGAAAAACTGTTTCATTGAGCTGTGATCCCAATGCACCTACAGAAAGAGTCCTGTAGCTGCTGTTAAATTAATAATGTGTGTCATTTTATAGATAAAGTGAACAAGAGAATGTTACTCAATGCAACAATCTAAACTTAAAAGTTTTTTTTCTTAGGACAAAATATTTTAAACCATCCAGTGTTTTTGTACCAACACCCTCCCACCAGGCCCAAGCATTGGGCTACATCACATTTACATAAAAAAATCCCTAAATAAAGCTTCTAGAATCAGTCTGATCTGACACATAAGGAAGGAGAAAATTAACAACATCCTGTGAACCATGCTCATCCTTTGCAGTTCTGACACATTACAGGAGGAAATGTGAGTTCCCTAGTCATAAATTTATAAATCCTTTCACTGTCTGCCCTTCTAATATCACAGACATATATAACATAAAGCTTGAATATGGGGATGGGTTTTGCTATGAAATTGAATGTTATTTTATTGTAGCATTGCTTCCAAATGTCACGACTTTTCTGGAGCCCTTTTCATGTTTACTGGTGACAGAGTTGGACCCACACAGGAGTACGAGTAGTTTTATTATGTTGAAAATCTCAGCCTGAGTGAGAAAATAGCATCCATAGTGGAAAGATCAGGTGAAAGATATTTTACACTTTAATTAGAGAAAATTTGTGGGGACAATTTTTAGTCTGTTATATATTGATGTAGAAATGTTCCCTAAGGATAATTTCTTACCCTGAAGAGGGGAAGAAACCTTAGGGGTAAAAGCAG
Organism: Luscinia megarhynchos; assembly: GCA_034336665.1. Taxonomy (NCBI): domain Eukaryota; kingdom Metazoa; phylum Chordata; class Aves; order Passeriformes; family Muscicapidae; genus Luscinia; species Luscinia megarhynchos. Next base: position 29,828,151 of record CM067592.1, on the reverse strand, counting down.
GGTGCATCAACATAACACACTCAATACTGAATTGCTGTTCACGAGACTTTAGTTCTCTTTCCAAGTATCCTGAGCTCTCAGAAAAATCCCTTCAGGCCTTTATGTATCATTTTTATATCCGTAGAGTGAATTTAATTTGATGTCTCAGTTAGAAACTTCCAAACCTTATTTTTGCATCTCTGGATGTAGAATATGAATTATTTTCTTATTATCAGAGGTTACCACTACTTCAGTTTCTGGTACTTTGCTTCCAAAATATAATCTCTTTACCTCTGTCCACAGGGAAGGATTTCCCTTGTGACTGAAAGTCCAAGCACCTTTGTGACACAAAACACCAGGGTCTTTCTTCCCATAATGCTCATGTATCCCCAGGAAAGCATCAAAAGTATGCCACCCAATTCCAAAAAATACTCTTCCATGCAGCAACAGTTTGTATTTAGTTTTTATGTGTACAACTTTTAGTCCTTCTAGCAAGATAAACTCAAACAGTAAAATAAGCATGTTTCTCTAAAGTTTCCTTAGCAACTTGTAAAGAAAAGGAGCAGATGAATTGGCTGACAGTACAAGAGGGGGGTCTCAGAAATCATATACTATCTGTTCACAAAACAGAAATTATTTTAGAGATCTTGTCCTGAGCACATAGGAACATGCTGAACTTACACCTTATACATCTTTTTCCGATTCCCCTTCTATTTCAGAGCATGTCAACAGCACTGTATTCTCAGTTGGAGCCTTACTCAGTTGAGTTTTGGCCATGAGCAGGCCTGTGCTATGTCCTGGATCAGTTGAGTGAATGCTGTAATAATTCTTATTGGCTCAGGAATGCAATGAAGCTTTGTGGGGGCCAAGAACAGAGATTTACAGAGAGTTTATGTTTTTAGTGTGTTCTGTTATATGCTTTAAACTTCCTGGTCATTTGCCAAAGTACAGGTACATCTGTGCCTTTTGAATCTTCAGCTTTACCTGGTAGAGCCTGAGGATGCTGATCAGTTGTACAGCCCTATCTTGCTTTCTCTGCAGGGTCTGTGCCAGCATCAGTGCACCCCACATGGATAGCACTGATGGCAGAAAGCAGCTATGCTACAGTGATTTTATAATTTTGGTTGAACAGATTCCTTGCACCTGGCTCAACCACTGAGGATCTTTCTGTGCCTGCTGTGAGCTGTTGGATTTGATGATCCTGAAGGTCTTTTCCAAGCTAAACAATTTTGTAATTCTACAATTATGTACTGTGAAAAACAGTTCCTTTGATTGAACTTTGCTTCTTAAATTACTAGCTATCTAAATTATGATTGTTAGTACAACTTCATATCTTCCTACTATCTATATAAGCAGTCTTTTTCTGTAAAAAGACTTGGGAAGGTAAGTAATAGAGTAAACATATTTTTGCAAATTAATCCTGCAAATTTTTCTTACCATTTCCAAGGCTAACACACATGACAAAATGCTAAACCCTTGCAGCATATGAGGAAAACATTCTTAACCACATGGCTTTTAACAATGGAATTCAGTGGCTTTAAACCTTGGTTCGAATCTTTGGAGAAAATGTGCATTTTCTGCTATAACAACTACAATTACAGGGCAAACACGAGGCAGCAGGACTATCCAGTTAAGATTTAGGCCTCTTTCCTTGTTAGCAAAATTAACTTTTCCTGCAAACAGTTTGTATCCACTCCAATAGTAGACAGAGTACTCAGAAGTTTGGGCAGTGTTGCAGGAAGGAACTCTTTGAAGCATGGCTCAAACTGTCTTACTCTGTATTTTCAATATTGCATTTAATTATGTGATCACAGGCTTAAGTTTCCACCGCATCTTACTTTTTCACGTTTAGTTGCTTTCTGTCTCACTTTCAATTACTTCCTGACTCAACATAATTTCTCTCACTCACGTCTTTCAGTTCCTCCCTTTTTTAAGCTTTGTTGTTTCAGTCTTGTATTTCTTACTCTGCTAGGCTGAGCTTATGAATGAATGTCTAATTTCCATTCTGTCAGTGAAGCGCCAGATGAAGTCCAATGACGTCAGACTCATAAAATGGTTTGGTTTGGAAAAGACCTTAAAGAATTCCTAGTTTACTCCTCCTATCTTGGGGAAGGACACCTTCCACTGAAAAGGTTGCCAAAAAAATTTAAAATTTAATTTCTTTTCTTTCTCCTCTTTCATTTACAGTTCAGTCAGCTGTTAGGTTCCCATTATAACTCCAAGTCATTAAGAACTATCTTGTAAGACCAATAAGTCATTTATTTTCCATCTCTCTTTGCTTGAACCTAGATCCTTTCTAATTCACTCTACCTGCTGAATTCTTCAGAACCACCTTCATTTTTCAGCACATAACACCTTTTCCATTCCTCTGCTCTCTGCCTGTTTCCCTTCCACTCAGTCTCTTCCAGTCTCTCTATTCCACACCTGACTTCTAGGGTTTTGGTTTGTGTTTTATTTGGTTTGGGCTTTTTTGAGGGAAGTCTGGGATTGACTGGAGTGGTGCTCTCTTATTGTCTTGTTGTTTTGTTTTGTTATACTTGGAGGGCTCAGAAAGTGAAGAAAGAAGTCCTTTTCTGCTTTGAGTTCTGGCATCTGATTTCACAGCTGGACTTGTCAAAGGCAAACATTAGGGTCTGTCCCAGCAGTTAGTGACAGATTTGATGGATGCATCTACCTTCTCATTGCAATTGGTTGTAAGGGGATATAGCAAAGATCCTCTGACCCCTGAAGGAGCATGTTGCATGAGGGTATACAAGTCATTGAGGGCTTTAGGAGTTCAGGGTGGAGAAGGACAGCTGAGCATAGGTAAGGCAATTTTTTCAAAAACAGTCATATCTATAAGTTTTTTTGGGTGTATTGCACATATTTTACTTGGAAAGCCAAGGGTAGCTAGAAGAGATGCAACACATTATAAGAAAAATACTGTATATATTAAAACAAAGCAAAAATAGATTTGTTGTTTGTTTGTTGTATTTTTTGCTAGTATCTCCCTCATTTTCCTCTCGTGGTAAAAAAAGTGTTCCTCTGAGTTTTCACATCTATGCCACATCTCTGTTATAAAAAGAGAGAAAAAACCCCAAACCCTTAAAACTTCCCTTATTTAAGTAGCTGCCATGAAAATCTACTATTTTACCACATGTCAGGCTACGTACAATTGGAGCAAGGTTGCTGCGGGTGAACTGTGCTCAGTAGACCAAATGTCAGTGACTGATTCCCTTGTGCCACCTCAGATACCCCTTGTATTTAGCTTCCTCCTTTAGTGATGCCAGTATTGTTCCAGGTTTCAGTCTTGCTGGTAGAAATGGACAGACATCTGGTGCTCTCATTGTTTCACAATTTAGAGTTTCTAATACATTTACAGAAATAAAAAATATTTTGTGGCTTCAGGATTGGAAGACAACTAAGATTAAATGGCTGAAGTTATAACTCTGGGATATAGCAGGTTGCTGAGAAGTTCAGACAACTAATTTTCCTTAGCCATTTTTACCCTTGTAAGTTTATATATTAATTTTCAAACATTTGTCCAAGATGGACTGAGGTGAAAGGAAGGCTGTACTTTGAGAAAGGGATGCTAGGCTGCAGGCATAGAATTGGACTGCAGAAAATGTGACTCTGCTCAGGGCTTGGAGAATTGCTAAAAGGGACTCTTATGGTCACTAAGTATTCCTGGGAACATAACCATTCTAGAAGTGTGAGAAATGCCAAAACCTCCATATAGCATTACATTCAAGCAGAGGCCAGTTAGGTCCAGTTTACTCAGTAAGTAGACACCACACCCTAACTTCCCCTGGAGCATTTACAATGGAAGCATCTTTTCATATTATATTGAAACGAAATTAAGTCTGCTGGTTTGTAAAATAGCAGCAATTAAATAAAATTAAATAATATAAATTAAAAGAGGGAATCCTGTGAAGTGACAGCATTAATGTGGAGGAGAGCTACAGTAACAGCACATACAATTGTGTCAATCTAACCAATGAACAAAGAGTAGTGTAAGATTCTCTTTATTAGATTGATTCATAAGGAACACATGACTTGTAAAGCCATTCAATTTTTTTTTTCCAGAGTGGATAGCCAATTTAAACTTTCTGGCTTTATAAACTAATTGCAATGCATTACTAATATCTGGAGCCATGAAACCATTCAGGATTCTGAAATTTTTCTGTCTTATGGAACTGAGTAATGTGAAGGTGCCTATTTTAATTCTCAGCCAAATGTAGGGAACAAACTGCTTCCTATTTTTATTTTTGCAGCAGCATAGATGTAAGGTATTCTACACATCTGTCTTGTTAAGGAGTGGAAGATAGGACTGTTCTTAATTATATATTTATCATTGGCATTCCGCTGATTTCGAGACTTCAATAAAAAAAATCAGACTATTAAAAAACAAAATTCAAACTATTAAAAAAATACCTTTTTTTTTTGGAACAGTAGACACTGGTCATATATTCAAGGCAAAAATAAAGAAAAAGAATCACAATCATAAGGGGCAAAACTGTATCACCAGAACTCAACACAGTTTCAACAGGAGATAAGGTGTAATATTCTAAGGATCCATTAACTCAGTCTCTCGAGAGGGTGCTTTCCAGTTCTTTGTATTTTAACAAACTGTTTAGAACTCATAGCATGGTGAAGATACCCTGTAGCTTGACAAAGACACCCATTCAGCCTGTTTAAATTCTTTTAGGGTTGGTTCCCATCACACAAAGTCCCATGTAAAAAATTGTGCACTCCATAAATTAGGTATTGTCCCCTAGCTTCTTGTCATTTGTCCCCAGTACCCCTGGAAGCTGCTGATCGTTTGCACACTGCTTCCTTCTGCCACTTAACCCTTCCATTGAGCAGTGCAGCTCAACAGATCTCTAGACTTGTTGCTGATCTTCCATCCTTACCACATTTGATTGCTCTTGCAAGGCCTTGCAAGGCTCCCATATAATAGCTGAAAACTTTGAGAGTCTGTTCTATTCCACATTTAACTTTACTAGGAAAAATGCCTATTTTCTTGAACATCAGCAAGAAACAGATTTATAGGTCCAGTTTCCAAAACAAGTGGTCATGTGTCCATCCACTGTGGGAGAGTTGAGGGGTAAGTGGTAGAAGGAAGGCTCAAAAGAAAGGCTTTTGACACCCCCAGTCAATTTGTAGTTTCTAAAGGTGCACTTTCCAGTCTCAAAAAAAATCTGTTAAATAGAAGTTATTTTCAATTCAAGTATAATCATTAAAACTGTAAGTGAATGAAGCTGTTTAACTTTTCAGACAAGATATTGTATTATTTTATTTGTTAAGTCCTCTGGATTCTAATCTTATAAATTCACTTGAATTCATAGACCCCTAGAATGGTTAGGATTGAAAGTGGCCTGGAAGAACCTCTCTGGTTCCAATTGCCCTGCCACAGGCAGGGGTGCATTCCTCCAGAACAGGTTTCTCAAAGCCCCATCCAATATGGCTTTGAAGTAGATTTCTTTGAGAATTAAGCTAAAATAATTGATTGGATATGCGGATTTCATACTGTGTATTAATTGCTATTAACTGTGCATTAGCTTGCTGCTGAGGCAAACCTTATTTCTTCAAGACAATAGCAGAAGGACTCTGTCTTCTGAGCAGCAGTCCTTTTGTTTGTAGCCTAATAATAGCTCTTCAGCCAGTGCTGAGTTTTGCAAATAGTGTCTCCAAGGGAAATGACAGTGACTCAAACCCAGATCTGGCATGAATTTTCTGGGCTAGAAAGATACCACAGTCATTATTTGAAGCACAGAGCTTCTCAATGTCCCCAGGCAGGCAGAGGAAAAGCATGGGAGGTCAGGAAGTGCATGCAAAGCAGGTCATGATTGTCACCCTACTTTTTATCTCGCTGTTGAAAGATTCACTTTTGACATCTTAAAGGTGTTCCTCATGCAACCTTTCCCCTCTTTTTTCGTTTGCACACCCCTTGATGTCAGCTAGTCTTTGCTTATTAGGTAAAGGGGGCAGATGTTTATTCACTACAATAGCAGCTATACAGTAAGGCTCAGGACCTGTCACAAACACAGTAGGGTCTGTGTTTGGCCTTGCACTGATTAAAAAACCTGTAGTGCCACAAGATAAATGCCAATGAAAGTGGCACTGAAGGCTGATCTTATTTATTATGGGAAGTGAACAGTGTTATCAAAGCTGTCAGCTGTAGAAGAGGCATTTATTACAGACAACCTTGATATTATTGAAAGGAATAATATGAAGAGAACACATTAAATTATTGCCAGGAATGGCTCTTCACCGTCCCCAAGACAATTACTTTAAGTGCTATAAGGAGAGGAAATAGCTCATTATTTTAAGTGTTTTGCATTGCTTTCGACCCCTCCCTGTTCTACTGGGAAAATATTTAACATGGAATAAACACAGTGGCATCAATAGTCTCTCTCGTTGTGAGCTTTTAACAATAACCTCACTAACACTTATGGTATCATCTTTTATGTGTCAGGAGCAAGGGGTAAAAAACCATAAAATTCCTAGGCTGATTTATTTCCTGCCTAGACTGGTAAAGTGCACAAAACTCTAGCATATTCCCAAATTGGTTACATACAATTTTAATCTGAATACTTTCAATTTTCCCTAATTAAGTGTAAAAAACAAATGGCAATCACCACTGTCAACTAAAGCCAAACAAAATATAATTTTCTGTCAGTGATGCTCTTTGGTTTTGCAGGAAGTTGAGATCTATCCAAATATAAGTAAGCATGCAGTACACCTCCAGCCTCATCAGCTCCATTCCTCTCAGTCACTTTGCTCCACCCAACCAGCAAGTTCAAGCTGTATAGTCTGTGGATCTGTTCCAGTAACCCCCAGTAACCTCCAGTAACCAATTTTGCATGTTCATCTGAACCTTGGTCCTTGACTGATCCCTAGTCCCAATGGTCAGCCCTGAACCACTCTCAGCCGTTCTGTCTGCTGTTTAGTGTATGGGTCTAGCAGTGTCATTTGCTCTGAATCCAAAGTAACAAAATGTAAATTTAGCATGTGGGATGTTTTCAGTTTGTAAACCTGATTCTGATTGCCAAAACAGCAGATCAGTTCTTGATGGTTTGAAACCTAATCTCAGAGTAAACTATGGCTTTTATAATTTGCTTAATTTATTTTCTTATTGATTTGATTTAATATTTTCTCTTTGGACTGTCAACCTTAATCTGTATTAGCAAATCAGTTCCTCAGATATTCTATACCCTAGCACATACGCCTCTACAAAGTACACATGTAGTCTTGAAAACTTTTCTCTTCAAAAAAGTAATTCTCTCTGCTTGTCTTCCCTACTGGAACAAGTATTAATCCCAATGCTATAATTAAGTTAACCCACTGATTTTCTATAAAATGAGGTAAAACATGGATGAAGACTTCCAAACCAGTTGTAATACTGTGCACAATTACTGAAGTCTGCAGTAAGTCTCTAGTACAGCTCAGGCCAGTAACCCTCATTTCCTGGAGTCCCCTACCAGTGTCCGCCCCCTTACCTCTGAGCAGATATAGCAGATGTAAATCCAGCTGGATTTAGACTGCCAACAGTAATCTGCAATTACACTCACAGGCACTGTGATATCATCCTCACTGCTTTGCCTTAGCTGGTGGTGCTTACATAGCCTAGACCTAATTAGTCTATGACTAATGAACTAATGTTAGTGCCTATGTCACAACCAGAAGGCACTGTGAGCATTAAATTCCAGGGCAGCCCCTACAGAGCCCAACTTTCCAACTCCAGTTGATACCACGCTACTGTATTGAAATGGTTAACTCACAGCTTGCTTTAGTTAAGCAAATAAAAATACTAACAGCCTCTTATGACACCAGAGATTGTAGCCTGAATCACCTAACCTGATATTTCCTGATCCTTACTAAACTTTACCTGCCTCAGGAGAAGAGGTGAATTACAGCCTCAGGAGGTGACTAAGCCTAAAGATCAGATTTGAGTTCAGGCTCAGGTTAATGGCAGGCCAGATGATACCACAACAGATACAGATTTTCCCAGGTAGGTCAGTATCTTAAATAAAGTGAGATATTTCAAGCCTATTTTTGTTGCCTTTGAGATAGCCCTAAATGCAGTTATTGGAGGATCTCCTGACACCTTTCCTATAGCTAATCTTCTCTGTCTTATTCTTGTTTCTCTGATAACCTGTATATAGGGAGGTGGTGTCTGAGAACACTGATTATAGATGGGTTCTTCACCTTAGTCATAGGTGAAGAATGTGTAAACCCAAATTCTAACCTAATTCTAATCCTAGTTAGGAATTTAAATTATTTTTCTCCTTTGTATGGAAGTTACTCTCTACGCTTCCTGTGAAGATGTCCAGGCACACAGTTGATCCCAATAAACAGCCTGGGACAGAAAATATGAAGCTTTTATAGGCTGATCTTGTGTGCTGTTTAGACATAAGGAAAGTGTGGAGAGTCCCAGGCTGTGTCCCCGAAAGCAGCCTTGGACAGGCTCCTGGGGATGACCCATAGATATCCAGTGCTGTGCTACCTGCCTGCCTTCTCCGAGGGTTGTAGGAGAGGCTACTGCCTGCAGAAGGGGGTGATAAGGAGAGGCTGTTTTTCAGTTTGGGTTTGTGTCTTTTGAAAAATGTAATGGGAGGAAAAGCGCACATTATTTTTTGCATAAAACACATGGATATGAAATACTAAGCAGGATTATTTGCTATCCTGAAAAGAAGACTGTGCTAGAATGATATTGCAAGAGCTGCTTAGTCAGAAAGGTCCATGCAAGAGGGAAAAAACTACAGCTGTTTAAATACAGGCAAGTATTTCCACAGTGGAATAATAATTCATCCTTTTTTAAACACAGTACAAAAACTTGATTAAAACAAGCACCATTCCTTTAGCTTTTAGTTCTTGTTTCTCTTTCTGGCTTCCCATCCCTCAGGTTTTCTTAATAGCCTTTTCTTGATTTTTTTTTTTCCTTTTTAAATCTTTTTTTGTTTTCCATATTTTTCTTCATTGGTTGACCAAACATTTCATATTGTATTTTGGATAGAAATTTTCCAGTGAAAACTTCAGATGATTTTTTTTTCTTTTCCAGAAGGCAAAGTTTCCTCTCCAATAGGTGAAGTTTGTCCACATTCAGAGGGCCTGCTTTCAGTGGGATGCCAGCTGTCCTTTGAAGATCTAGATTGTGAACAGACATCATGCACAAAGATAAATTTCTGCCTGAAGGCAATTTTCCCCCAGAAGTAATTACTCTCTTCCTCTCTCCCTTGTTTATGGAGTTCTCACCTGTCCATCTCTCTCTGTTACTGACATGACCAGTAACTTTTTGCAGATTTCCAACATGCAAGCTGGGGACAGGTTTGAAAAGCAAACCCTTGCTGTTCCTGTTGTCTGACCCATTAGTCTCAGTGCTGCTGAGCTGCACTGAATAAAGGCTGAGGGATGAGGCAGAACAAGACGGATCTTTTCAGTAAAAGCAGTAAAGCATTAAAAGAACCCACAAAACAAACCAGTAAAGGCAGGTGAACCAGTGGCTGCCAACCAGTTAGGCCTCGAAGCCCCTTCAGCCTTACATGGCTCAAGCAAATGTCAAAACTAAAGTTCCTTCTCCATGGGATGTAAAATTACAGAATCATATAAAATGCAACCCCTGAGGATGATACAGGACATGACCCTGAGATGTTATGATTCACAGAATTAGTTCCACACATCCACTACTTGTTGATTATGATCAAACAATGTTTGATCTCTGCTTTCCATGCCATTATCCTTCATTGTTTGTCATTTTGCCTTATCTTCCATGGCTAAGAGAACAGACTTATTTTTCCTGAAACTTCACTAACACCTGAAGGATAAGAGCCATAATTAACATTTATGACTATTTACTTTGAGTCAGAAATAGTTTTGGGGTAATTTTGAACAGAATACATATTTTCTGTGTGTAGGAAGCTGAAATTTGAAGTACTCTTTTCTCTGACCCCAAATCTTCACTGCTAGAAATGGCATTTTAAAGAATCACTAAAGATAATTATAACAAGCCTGAGATTGATGACAGAAATCTGAAAAAGTGTGTTTAGGACCTGAAGTACCTGTATGTTTGGGTGGTTTTCTGTTCCTTCATCGTGGACGACCTGGCTCATTGGGCGGAGCGCTCCCTCGTGCCCAGCAGAGTGTGGTGTAAGCAAAACTCACCTTATTTTAAACTAGACCTATGCTTTGTGGCCATATGAAATGCAATTTCTTAGTAGCTGTTAGAAAGGGTGGTGTTTCCCCCCCCATTTAAATAAAAGAATAAGTAGGGATGATCCGTCTCATTCAGAGTCCAACTGAAACCAACGTCTCTGCTTTTGATTATAGACATAATTGTTCAGTCATTCAATGCTACTTAATTTTATTTCATTCTTTGTCTCAGTATGCTGCTCATACTGAGAAGTGTTCCTATATTTTGATTCGAATAAGGCGTTACAAGAACATAAAATTCTACTTGGAGGCCTTGGATGCAGTGGTGTTGTTTGGAGGGTTTTTTTTAGTTTAGAGTTTTTGGTAGTTTTTTTCATAGTATTCTATTCTTGTCTAGAGAGAAATATTGCTTTTCCTACAGACTACATGCTCAATACCCTGAGTCCATTTCAGCTACAGCACAACTTTCAGTTTCTGTACAAACATTTTATCAATCTTCTGTCTTCTCCCTCGAGTTTTTTTGTTTGGAGAAATTCTTCTCAACATAAGACCTTTTATCTGTATCAGTAGTTTTCTGTGAAACTTTCTGAACTGAAGCAAAATAAAACTTAACATCAGTGGTAAACAGACAGGTTGAATGGTCAACTTAAAAATTCTCTTAGGCAGCCATCCTATCCCCAGGTCAGCCTCAAATTAAGGTTGGTAGGTTCTACAGCATCACTTCTGTCTTTCTTTGCAGGTTTTTTAGCTACAAGCAAGATCCATGGGTCCCTCTTGTGCTGAACTGGGGCATGGACTCAGCAAGATACCCGTCTTATTTCTCAAAGAACAGTTAAGAATTATAAAATCTAAATCCATTCTTGGCTGATTGCCAAAGGTCCTGAAGTCATTTTCTGTGCGCATGAAAACTTAACATACTGTAAAATTACTGTTTAGAGCCTGTCCCTTGCCCCCAGCAATAGAGGGGTGAAGTGGGAACAGAGATGCAGGTAATTGGAATTGGAAATGTCTTAACTAAGCGTACTCTGGGTATTGAGGGTGGGTTTGGGAGGATGACACAAAGCAATGCACAATATGCTCTATGTTTAATGGTCTACACAGAAATAAATCCAAGGTTTATAGGTTTATTTTTGTTGAAATCGTGCTTGTTTAATTCTCTTCAGTGAGCACCAAGAAGGAAATATGATGAAAATTATTTCCGTTTCACTTTACCTGCCCAAAGCATCTGCTAAAGCCAGCACTTGCATTCTGAACTGGAGGTTAAATGAGATACCGAGTTAAAATTTAGTTTCTCTAGAGGAGATCTATACATTTTATTTCAAATTAACATTTTGAATCCAAACATCTCAGTCTTACTCAGGCTCCCTTGTCAAATTATTATTTTGATAGTTAAATATTTAGCTGGTGGCATGTTTTCAACACACAGGTGGCAAACAGAGTACACTTTAGCAATAAATCATGTTTTGGGAGTCATTCTCTGTCAATAACACTGTTAATAAGGATTACTTAACCCTCACACACAGAGATGAGGTGAGACTTCTGGGAATGTTTCTCTAAGTTACAAAAATAGTTCAGATTTGTACCCAAAGCAAATGTTTACAAAAGTTATGATATTACTGGCCAGCATTAAGAGGAAATTAACTGGACAGCCTAATCACCTAGCAGCTTCTGCTAAATTCTTTAATTTAATCTTTTCTTTCATGTAGAAATACCAATGTGTAAGGAAAAATTTTCCCCAGATGCTGGCTTTATAGTGGGCAGCCAACTCACAGAATCTTTTAAACTTCCAGAGTATACCTTATATTTATTGAATGAACAGAGCTATATCTTAGTGCCAGCGCCTTTGCTGTTTTCACTCGAATATCACTCTGGTGGCATTAGGTTTGCTGTTGCAAGCTTGTTTGCAATACTGTCATTCCTTACTGGAAGAGTTTGGATGTGGGAATAGAAATTTGTCTTGCTGGAATCTAGAGAAAGAGAGGAGTATCATTGCTGTGCTAGTTTGCTCCCTCCCACCTTTCTTCAGGAAATTTGAAGTTCACGAAGTATTTTGCAGGTTATCATTGTGCCTCTGTATGTTCTCTTTCTATACTGACCTAAGGAGACTGGCCATCCACTTAGTGCATTTTTGTGCATCAAAGCTCTCTTGGAAGAACTAAATAAGGCTGATTCAATCTTCATAATTCTGCTACAGGAACTAGCCCTGGTACATCTTCCAGTAATGCATCACTACCTCTCCTTTCACTAATTCTTTTCCAAGTCCGTATACTTCCTCTTTCAACTCCTAACTTTTCAGGCTTAAGCACATGGCATTTTATGAACCCCTGAGTCAATATAATTCCTAAATAAAATCTTTGATTTATCTTATCAAAGAAAGGTGTTAAGCTGGTTAATGGTCTAACTTTGCTAAATCTGGCATGTTAGATCCAATTTGTATCCCATGGTTTGCTTTGAAGACTGCTATTGAGTCTAATTTAGGAAGTTTGTAATAGCATTTTACTTTTCATTCTTCACAAAATATTTATATTTTCAATTGCACAATATTCCAGGGGGCCTGATAAAATTATTTAGACACCTTACAGATGGCTTACCATTTTGTAAGTAATTTTTAGTCTCTTGGATGAAAATTACCTGCTGTCTTGATGCAGATGTATTGTTTACTGCTTGTCTTGTTAGGCAGTTTCTGTCTATCATTCCATTACCTTTTAACTCTTTCTGTTCAAGAAACATAATTCAACTTACAAAAACAGAGATAGACTATCATTGGCATAGGAAAATGTATCTATATCATGCTAATCTTGACTCTGCATTTATTGAATTTTAATTTGTGTGGTTAAAGAATGTTTTCTATTTTTCCTTTCAAAGGTCAAATGCACCTTTGGCAGCCTTATTTTTGCTTCTAAAATTCACAGTATTAGTTCTTTTTCTGTCTTGAATATTCTCAAAACTTCTATTAATTTAATGTTATCTGGAGAGAACCCGAATTAGTTTCACTATTTGAAAACTCTATTTTCTGTCTAATTTGGTTTTCTATAAGACAAATAAATTCTGAAAACCAAGCTTAGGGAGCTAAGAAGTCAAATTAATGTAAAACTCAGTAATATCCCCATTTGAAGGGGATAAGAGGCCTAAATAGTTTGTGTGTTTGGTTGGGTTTTGTGCTTTTGTTTTGTATAGTGATGCAGTCACTGCCATTTAATCCAAAAGAAGAATAATATGGTATATAATTAGGCCAGTAATTATTTGTGGAAAGAGGATCTATCAGCTATTACCTCCCTGGGTTTTGTTCCCCTTAGCGCCATTATCAATACTTAATCAGTAATCTCTACATTTTACTTAAATTTCACAATTCTAATTAGTGTACGAGTTCCTGCCTGAAAAATCTTTGACGAACTATACTTGTATCAAATCAGAGACCCCTTTCACTTTTCCCTTAATGGTGCCAAATTTTTGCTCTTTATATTAAAATTCCTTTTGGCATGGTCATCAGTTCACCATGAACTTAGCTCTATGTTCTCATCATTTCCAGGTATACCATTTCCAGGTGTACTTTAGACTTGCTTTATAAAAATCTAACATGTACAAACCTTCAGGAGAAGAACAGGGAGGAAAAGTCAAGGGATGAAAACGACATCCTTTGCTTCATAATTGCTGCACCAAGGATTTCTCAGTTAGTATTTCTTTTCCACATTTTCCCTTCCTCTCTTCTTGTGACCTTTCCTACTTGTTTTTGTCTACATATAAAAAGCTAAAGGCTATAATTATGACACAATCAATTTTCTGGTTTCTATTTATTTTTCTTAATTTTTCCATGTGCTGGCCATCTCAGATTTCAGATTCAAGCTATTTTTTCCCAATCTATTAGTTCAGGAACTAGCACCAGGCAACTTCAATGAATGGCAGGAACTTCTCCACACCCAGACATAGTTCAAGTACTGCAAATAGTGAACAAAGGAAGGTCTTATGAGACTGTTTTCAAGAATGGGTCAAGCACACAGTTCTCCACTTTTCTTCTCTAATTCCTGTGCTTGCTGTCTCTTTTATCCCTGACATGAAAATTTACTTTACTTCTTTCATTTAGGCATGGGAGCTGTAACTAGCAGGCTGTTGTCTTCAATCTCTGACCCTCAAGACTTGTGCCCTCCTCAAATCATGACTGTATGCTTTTACTTTAAGGACTAAACAACTTTAATGACTAATATCCTCTTCTCAAGGTCTGATTTTGCCTTGGTATTTTCCTTCTCCTGTCAAGCTTCTGTATGTTTTTTTCATCCATTGAAGTAAAATCATTTTAGAAAGGAAACTATTTTTTCTGTTATAAATGAGTCAAATGAGTCACAGAGGTAAAAATGTGCAAGCTAAGAACATTCATCAGATCAGTAACAGCTAAGAATAAAATCCAGGTCTCGACCCCAATCCAAAGTATGTTGGATCACCCTACATTAATCCATTGAAATCAATAAAGTGGATGACTTGTTAAGTTGCTAGTCAGTACAAAAAAAAAAAAAAAAAAGGCAGGAAAAGGCATTAAATTGGAACACAAGCTGCTGCTTGTATATGTGAAATAGTTAGCAGCTAGACTGTAAGTAAAAACAAGAGCACAACAAAAATTTCCTGTTTCTAACTAACTGTGCCATGGGTGCTACAGGTGAAATTTTTCTGTCTCTGTATCAGTTATGTGTGTAAATTTTTGTTGCTCTCTATAACTCATGCTTGGTAAAGCAGATTGAGATGATAACGCACCTTCCACTTGCCTAGCCAAGAGTACTTGTCTTCCTGTTTGCATCATGCTCAGTGTGTGTCCCTGCAATGAAGTGCACATGCCTTGAGCACGCCTGGCACCTGCTGAAATCCCTGAGGTTAGTATGGCATGTGACCCTTATTCTGCCTAGTAAGGTAGTGTCCAGGAGGGCTGCCTCAGACTGGAGGAGCTCAGTCCAAGTCACTTGCTATTTCTGTGAAGCTGGGCTTGGACAGAGAGAGAGACAAAGGGCATCTTGATGTTACATTCAGCTAAAGCTGAGCACATGGCATGGGATGATAGCCTGAAACCAGGAACATCCCTGTTGTCAGCTAATGAGTGTTAAATTAGATTCAATAACACATCATAGGAAGACAATCTGATGATTTATTGGTACCTATATGGGATGAGAGAGGGGAGGTGAGGCGTGAAGCCAGATTCCTCAAGCCCTACCTCAGGCTGTAAAGGCAGGTGTTGGTTTGTTGCTCTCCTGTTGGCTTATGTTGAATCAATTCAACAACTGCTGCTTAAGGCTATTTTTCCAAGTCTCTTCTACAGCCTAATGCTTAGGACCTTCTTTCAAAGTACAAGAGTGGGTTTAAATTCCAGCATGGGACAGCTGAACAAAGTCTCTCATTGCTGGGGAGAATGCTCTACCATGGGGATAGTGGGAGAGAGGAAGGGAGTGAGAATATAAAAAATATAAATAAAAATTTAGCAGAGGCTGCTGTCAGCTATTCTTTCAACTGTTTCCTCTTCCAGGCAGCTGTGTTTGAACACAGTTTGTTAGGAGTGTCCAAATACTGAAGTGGCTTTGATGTTGAATCTCTTTTCATACATCCACTTAAAAGCAGCAATTGGTTCAAAACTATATTTTGTGAATAAATTTGGATTTCAAATATACTCTACTCCTCAGAATTCCATTGTCACTCTCAGTCTGGCATGATGCCTATTTTGAAACACATTCTGCTCATCTAGCCAAGGTTTTACTTGTATTTTCCTTCTGTTCCGTTCTAGACCTGACCTTTTCACAAAAGTACCTCATAAAACAATTTTGGGTAGAAAGGTTAGATAAAGTCAGATGACATTGACTATTGGCAAGTTAACTAATATTTGCCAGATTTTACAGAAATATGCATGGGAAAGGCTTGCAGGTGACTCTTGAAAGATGCTTTTATAATCAAGAATAGAATTAGCCTTGCCAAGATGACCTATTGGTGCCTAGGTGTGATGAAAGCGAAACCTGAAGGAAACATATTGAGACATCTGACAGTTTATGCTCTTTATTTTAAAGCAGGTGGATGACCACCATTTATGAAATAAAGCAAAAAGATCCCCAGTTTCATTCACATGCAAAAAAGTGCCATCTCTTCAAACAACAGACTGGCTTGGTGTTGGTATGCCATCATAATCATCTGAGTAGTGCTGATACTGGTCAGTAAGAAGGGGCTGATGCAACTCATCCTTATTTTTCTTGACACGTACAATACATGCAGCAGCAGCAAAGATAATTGCAATGAGAACCAGTGCAGTCACTATTGCAATAGTTATCATCTCTGTGACACGGAGAGCCCGACCTGAAAGAAGGGAAACACAAGGCAAGGATATTAAGAGCAAATGTCCAGTATATGGACAAATATCAGAGGTTCAGACTGAAACCCATCATTTGTCATTATTCACTGAGTTGGGGAGTAGAAGTAATTCAGATTTTGTTTGATTACTGTTGTTCAAAAATGTGAGAAGATTTAGTCTATCTTGCTCCACTCTAAAATCTGTTCTGGGCCTTTCTTCTGCCACCTTGTTTGTGAGCATTTGCATTCTCTCTAGTGAGTTAATGAAGCTATTTGACATAGGAATAAGGATATTCTGCAAGGTTAAGATCCAAATGAGAACATCTCCTAAAATTAGGGTGGGTACTGGGAACTTCATGCTGGAACAATCTCTGACCAGTAGCTGTATCAAATCCCAAATCTGGAAAGTAAGGCAGGAAAGGAGAAAAAGGCCTTTACAAAGACAGCAAATATTGTTGGTGAAATTTGAATAAATTCCAAGAGATAAAGATATGAAGGGAGAAAAAAGGAGATTAAGTATCTAGGCTTCACAGTTTACCTGGCCACTCGACTTCATAGCTGTATCCCAGGTTTTCTGGTGCAGTAACAAACATTTCATTATTGGTTACTGGAGGCCAGAAGGGCACCATGTTGTACTGTCGGTTGTGTCCTATAGGGGCATTCTCCAGTGGGTATGTTGAGATATCTAAATTTGAAAGTCAAATCACATTTCTGTAAATAAATTCAAAATAACTTGCACCACTTCCCTTTTTTTCCCCTCTCAGGGTTTTGAGTACCCCAGAATTCTTTTTCAGTTGCTCTAGAAGGATTTGTTTCCTAGTGTGACAGATACAAAGCAGAGTCTCTGCCCTGCCCAAAACCAAGGCCACTAATGTTATCTCTGGTTTTGAATAGAAATCACCAGTAAATTTTTTAGAATTCTGCCTGTGTTGGGCTTTTTATTTCTTCTCATTTGGATAAGGAGAAATACGGCAAAGACTTTTTTCTACATTCTTGGTTTGCCTGATTGTAGCAGTGATGAACAGGATGACAGTTGATATAAGTTCCAGTGGAGATTTTTGCAACATTATGCTAAATCAGAAGGAAGTCAGCTGAAATAAAAAACCAAAACCAAACAGAAAATCCTCAAACCAAACCAAATCAAACCAGCAAACAACAACAACAACATAGCAGAAAGAAAATACTTTGGTAAGATGATACCAAACCTTGTGATAGATCATGTAAGAACCACAAGGGGATACAATTGCTCTCTGAGAGCTGATGTGGGAAAATTCAGTGAGGCAGGTTGTGGAAGCTGCACAAAGAAGTCTCAGTTGTGCAGCAACAGCTGTCTTCTGTAGAAGGGAGAGGAGTATAGATTATCCTAAGAGAATACAGTTGCTGCATTGTGGGGAGGAAGAATACTGTTGCTGCATGATGCATAGACACAAGGTTCAGACTGAATTTTTCCCCTAGTCTGCTGATGTAAGTCTCCCTTTTTTTCTTTTCCTCATTCCTTTCATTTCCTTCCTTCTGTTCATCCTTTTCCCCTCTTTTTCGCTTTCTCTTGTATTACCTTTTTCTGTTCTTTTTGGAATTAAAAAAGCAAGGGCAAAAATGATAACCATCCTTTACAAGTATACAGAGATGGTTATTGAATACTGGTAGTATATCACATAGGTGGTAAAAATGAATGTGTTTGGCATCTGTTCTTCCTTTGACAAGAAGAAAATAGTTATTTAGCCCACACAACCATGGAATTTTCTTCCAGGGTTACAATGTCTTTGCTCTATGGAGACAGTGTATTCCCACATACTGTTTTCTTGAATTGTGACTGCTGTCTCTGATCAGGTCCCTTCACAGAGAGTGATCTGCAATTTCATGTCAATGGGGTGAGGAAGAGAGCTTGGCACAACTTTGTCTTTATTAACTGTGCTAACTCTTAAAATTCCAATCCTCTCTCCTAAATTTAGGGGCATCTTGCTGTTCCACAGGAAGGAGTTGAGTTTTTCTACAAAGACTGACAACCACCCATCCTAACTCTGTCCATGAGAACATCTTACCTGCAGAATGCCGTCTCAGCCACTCATCAAAAAGAGCATCTGTAAATGTGTGCAGGAGGACAAAAATGGGGTCATTTGGTGATAAATGGGTTTGCCCTCCTGTCCCATTCAAAAACAGATGAGCCAAGTTGTGAAGACTTCGAACTGCTGGGTCATACTTTCCTGAAGGATCACTGTACCCTGAATATGCAAACAAAGAAGAAAACAAAAATTCCAGTGAAGATTTTGTTTGGGAGCTGCAGTCTCAGATTAATACTTTTCTCCCTCTCTCTCTCTCTCTCTCTGAAAGGTTATTATGTTATTATGTTGCTTTGCTTAAAACAGCTAAAAAAAAGTAGCTAATTCTCTACCTACAGACATTTGAGAAATTCCTGGAATGCATAGTTTTCAGATTAAAATAGCCATTATAAAAGAGTGCTGGGAATGTGGACTGCAAAGCTGCTGGGTTCTACTGCAAAATGGCCAAAGTAACATCATAGCGTGAAAACAGAGATATCTATTCAGGCCCTACATATTTTTCACCGTACTAAAATAATTGCATGGGTTTTCTAACTGCTTAATAAAGCAGGTATATGTTGCCACTTATTCTAATGAGCTATCTGTTAGGTTTATACATCACTTCCATGCATACTGGGAACATGTATCAGAAAGCTTCATATGCTCTGATATTGTTTATTTTTCCACTCAAGATAGACTGTATTTTTGCCTGTACCCAAAACCTCATAACCCTCAAGTCAGATGCTAGGATCTGACGCATTATGAAAACTCCTCTTGTGTTCAAGCTTTGGCCAATTATTCCAGAGAGGGATGCATACAAGTAATTTTCTAAAGCTGTTTGGATACGTAGTTATTGATAGGCAGTGATTTGAACTGTCACTTCTTAATCTTTTCCTGTTAAAAGCTCTGTATTATTAAGGTATAGAAGCAGTTGTTAGGATTCTGTCTGAAGAGTATAAATCAAATATTTAGGCTCTTTTCTCTGTTGGGGGTGTGTGTGTGTTCTGGTGTCAATGACTGAGAGTTTAGTTTTAGATGTGCAGAGCTTATAGAAGAACAGAGTTTTATGTCCCAGAGAGTAGGGTCAGCATGTCTAGCAGTAAATCCTATTGCTATTTCAATACTATTGCACTAAGTACTACCAATGCTTTCAATTTATTTTGCTTTCTTTTATTTGTTTTAATTCAGACACAAGAATAACTGCTAGAAGCACTTGTTTGCATCATTTAGGGATGCAGCAGCATCAATCCACAGGCAAGGACCGTGTTTTCAACAAAGGGAACTTAATAACTATGTGTCAAGGACCTGAAGTTAGTTTCTACTTAGCACACCAGCAGCAGACTCCTGAGACTTCTGTGCATTTTAAGAGACATAAGGTACAGCTATAAAGTAATTTACCTAGAGCTTATTTCTGCTTAATAATGAGCTAATACTTAATGCTAAAAACAGTATGTTCTTTTTGTCCAACAGCCTGTCTCAAGACTCATACTTCCAACAGGAAAAAGTGGCAAGTCTGGTCCCTGACTTATTTGGAGTTGTTCCAGGTCTTTTTGTTTGCCGTGTTTACCTTCTACAGTGTTTCGGAAACTGTCTGTTGAATTGGAATAGAAAGGAGGAGTGTCAAATACACCAACTTCCAAACACTGAGCAACATCCTCAGGCTCTGGGAGACGCTGCACCATAGGTCGTGCTACATTCCCAGCAGGATTTCTTCGGATGGGACCACCCTCAGTACCTGGAAATAGAGAGAAGAGAGAAAGAAGGTGCAGAACGGTAGGTCACAGAATGAAAAGCTCTCATGACTGCACCATGGAGACAAAAAATCCCTCACAAATAACATTTACACTGAATGAACTGGTCAGTTCCTTGTGTCGGGCAAAGAATTCTTATGGTGCCCTCTGTTCTGGATTCTCTGCTCCAGGACGTAAAAAGTCATCTAGAAGCTTCTTTCTGAAGTTTGTTGTTCTCTAAGTGATTTAGAAAAATTTCCTGCAGATTTTCAGTGACTTCCTGATGAGACCTAGGCTGAGATTATTGAGCATGTCCTGACAGAGTAGCTGAGGAAAAGATTATGTAAATGACTAATCCAATGTTTGGAGGTTTTTATTTTTTCCATTTCCATGACAATGCTTATATGAATATATAAGAGACTTACTGGTTTTTAAGAATTATTTTAATTTGGTTAGGTATGTTAGAATCTGGTATTACTCACATTGAAAACATGACCCACATAGTTATTACAGGGATTTGTTGGATGTTCTCATTCTAGGAGCAGAATGGCATGAAGGTGATAAGTGGAGTAGTCAGAAGAAATATTAAGCTTCAGTTAAGAAATAACACTGCCAGGTTTAATTATTTATTGTGCAAGAGATGAATTGGTACTGCATAAGAAGGGAAGGCAAAGCATTTAATCTTTCTTCTGCTACAAGCTTCTCAGAGTATGTATTATCTCAACAGACTGATGAAACATGAATCAAAAATCAGTTTATGACCTTTTGGCTGGAAAAAGTCACTGCAATGTAAAGTATTATATTTATTTATTATTAAGAGAATTTTCTCTCCAGATATCTTCCATCATTCATACTTACTGTTACAGATGGTTCCCAAGGTTTCATAATCTTCTACATTTTCGCATAGCACTCGCCACTGAGAGAAGATTGAATTCTGGCTTATAAGAGAGACATCAAAATTGCTTCTAGCTCCCATCAAGTCATCTGAGCAGATATCACATGTATTTTGCCCTGTTGCAAAGTTCCAGTAGGGCAGTCCAAAAGTAGGATCCTGTAGCATGTTCTAAACCACACAAATATGGTGTTACTATGTGTGCGACACAGACACGTATAATATTTACTGCTAGGAGAATGCTAAGAAACAGCTAAATACATCTTGGTAAAAGTCAGAATCCTGCCTTATAGAAGAGAAGGACTCTATGGAAAATTAATATTGAAGCTTTTGGTAGTTTTTTGCACTGATTCATTTGTTCAACAGAACAGACAGCTGTACTACAGAACTGAATCATGGATCTCCCCCAGTACTAAGACAGTACCTCTTCCATAAAACCATACTGTGAGCAGTATGAAACATAAATTAACACTGAGACCCCATTTTCCAAGTATCTTTAATGGCCTGTCAACATTTGTAGTGCACATAATAACTAGGTCAACTGTGGAACTGAGGGAATGGTGAAGAATAGGGATACTGGCTTTTCCAATTGGCATTGTTTGGTTCTAGTGTGGGCTGGAGCTGAACAGTTCTGCAGTTAGCGAGGCAAAATTACTGTGACTAATGATCAAGTCCACTGACATAAATAGGAATGTATATTAACTCACAGAGAGTTAGAACTTCTCAGGGCTTCCACATAGAGAAATGCCCCTGATAACAAATGTGTGTCTTGGAAGGGAGTTTGTGTCTCAGCCTGATGTAGAGCAATTAAAGCTAGTGGAAACACTGAAGTGATTTCAGACACTATTTAGTCCTGACCTTGAAAACCTAATTCTTGTTTTTTTAAGATGATGGCCCATAAAATACTACACCCATTTTATGACTAGGTCCACATAAGAGAAGGAAAAAAGGAGAATAATTGATTTATGGAACATGGTATAACAACAAAACACTAACTTCTCTAACCGGTTACACAAATTAAATGTGATTCTGAATCCCTACGCCATCTCTGTTATTACTTTCTTCAGAATTTCTGCTGCTTTCTAATGTTATTCAAGAATAATGGTCTTTAGATTAAAAACACCACTGAAAATAACATTGTTGGTCCAATAAAATGTCTTATATCTGAATAAATCTTTTTTTCCAATAGATTTCTATGGAAATTTTACATTTTCTATTACTCTGATTAAAATATATTTAACATCTCTATAAAAGTGACAGTCTGAAGCCTGAATGCACTCTATTAAATTTAGTATACAAAATAAGTTACTGAAATTGAAGCAGAATAATTTCAACACATAGGAAAAGCTGCTATCATTTTTTGCCTATTTTAATATGAAGTTCTTTAGCTGTACAAAACATAGCATGAAGAGCAGTAAACATTAACATGAACTTCACCTGCATGTCTCTTTCAAGCTGCAACAGATGGTACCTATGCCAGGTGACAAAAGCTGGTCCCTCGTGAGAGAAATCAACTCCTCCAAAACTCTGCTGCCCCACACCAAGGAAAGTCTTCCTGACAGAGTAATAATGAGACCACACAAAGTAGTTATAAATGGAGATATTCTCGAACTGAGGTGTGTTGCCATCTGGTCCAAAGATTTCTTCACGTCTTCGTGTGGCAATAACGATGTCAGGGTGGACTGTCACCTTGGCTTGGTGTAAGGCATTCACAAAGCGATTCCTTTCTTCTGCACTCAGATCCAAAAGGTTCCTCCTGACTGTGATGATACAGAAGAAGCAAGTTACCAAAGTAATAGACACAGAAGAACTTATTTATTGCATTCCCAATAATTCTAAGTAAGTTCCTTTTTTTTCAAGTGTTCACCCTTTTTTATTGGGGAGACTCACTGAGCATAAATAGAAGATGTTATTTATTTTGAGAAAAGGTGAAACAAATTAAAATAAAGGTGCAATCCTTTAAATTTTAGTGCATTTAGGAGTATTGTTACAGATTATTTTCCCATCCTGCTAGACAAAAGACAGACAGTTCTTTGTCATACAAACCTTTCAGAAGTTCATCCAATATAGTTAAGGTTTCCTATGGTAGTACTTTACAACAAATGAACACTATAAACCAATTTATAATAATCAGAAACTCTCTGTTTGGCAATTTGAGGAAGAATTAATTTTTTTTTCATTCTTGAACCTTTGTAGGAAAAATGGCAGATTCACCAATGAATTATTCTGAATTTCACATAGTACAGTATCTCTTTAATCTGATATTATCTCTTACTGTATCTCTTATCTCTTAAACCTGACATTATTTAAAATTGCCACATATTAGTCCATTTTAGCAGTTATCTCAAAATAATGAAAAAATGTCATTGTCTACACATAGAGAGTGAAACAAGGAAGAAAACTGGCTTGTTGAAATAGCAATAATTCAGCAAGAACTGAGTTCCGATTACCTTCTTTCACCTGGTCTGAGAAAATTTCAGACTAAGTTTAGACTAAGATGAAGATAGAAGTCCTCACAATTGTTATTCAATGTCTGCTTATCGTTGTTGCAAAAAACACTGTAAAAATCCATAACTCATTTTCCAAATTATTGATAGATTATGTTGATAAAACAAATGACAGATCTTCAGCGTGAATCTATATGAAGAATAAAAGTGAATTATGTTTCACTAAAAAAAAAATTGAGTCAGTGAGGGATATTTTAGCTTCTGGGAAATTTAAATAAAGTCTTTCCTGAAGCATGAATTTCTTCCAAAGACTGTATATCCTGAAACACTCTTTTTTTGTTCTGCAGAACTGAACTGACATGATAGCTCTTACCACTGAAGTGCTGTGGTTTTTGTTTTTGTTGGTTTTTTTATTGGTTGGTTGGTTCATTTGTGGTGTTTTTTGTGGTGCTTCAAGTAGAGGACTATAATTGTCCATATAATTTTGGTTTACATGGGCATCCTAACATTTTCATTTTCAAGTATGTGCCTAAACCACAATAAAAAATTGTGACTATTATTAAAGTTAGTAATGAACTGAGAAGATATGACAACATCAAACTATGTTTTACCGCAATTTAGTATGGATATGCCAACAGTACTCCAGTAACTATTTCTAAAATCTGAGCAGATGGGGTCAGATCTATGAATGGGCAAAAGAGGTGACCTCAATGTGAAAACTTAAAGTATAATAAGAAAGTAATTTACACTTCTTAAATTCATATTATCATGCATGATACATTTGATTTGTCATTTTAATGCATTGTAAAGGACTTAATGACAGTAAAGAGTGGTCTTGTACATTCTAGAAAATAATCTAAAACTGCTGTTTAGCTGTCACTAGTTTTACGTTGTTAAGTTTGTGTTAACATTTATCTCTTGCTTATTCTTCAGAGCTGTTATCATAGTAAAATAGAATAGAATATCAGAGTGCAATCTGTGTTAGCAGACCCAATTCACAAGTAATAATTTGTTTTCTAGATTATTTCTTGAAGCTCAAAGGATGAAAAAAAATCAAAGATCTTTCCCATAGCTATCAATAAATTATTATTAATGAATTGTTGCAAAAATTTTGATCAGTAAGTAGCCCTTTGCTAACCGTTTTTGGAACATGTTCTTACATTCATGGAATGTTCCCTTATCTGGTGAAAATATGAGTGCTGGTTTTTGTTTCTGCAGAAAAAACCACTGCATATCTGTGCTAGAGACCTCTTTCTAACATATCAGCAGAATCTTTGCTCATTTGGGGGGATTATGGATTTTACAGGATTTCAATAACATCTTTGAAGTTAAAAGTGTTTAAATTCGAAAATAAAGATTGAAATCTTGTCCATTCAGATGGTTCTTCCATGAGAAGAAGCTTTTTTTCTTTTTTAATTTACCTATAATATTCAACATTTGTCCAGTCCTGAAAGGATTTCATAGCCATTAAAAAAAATTAAAGATCTGTTTAGTGTTATGCTAGACTTAACTGAAACTGGAGTACTGAAAAAGGACTTCCCACACCCTGGACTCATTCATTTGAACAGTCCACAGTCATGACCAATGTTTTGAAAGATATTGACAGCATCAAGAACAGACAAAATTTACCAGACGAGGTACATAGTTTAGAGTTATATTAAGGGACTTTGAGTGAAGAGAACTGCTGTCACATTTATGGAGGTACATATCATTCCCAGACACACTCACAAGCGGGTGTACATGCCTATAACATTGTTTTACTCTTAAATCCAAATAATGTTTATATATATATATAGGTGTTCTGTTTTTCAATGGACTTCCATGCATTAGCTACAGGTTTCTTTTCTTCCTTTTAGTGGGCATTAAGTACAAGTAATTTATACGCATGCTGAACAGCTCCTCTAGCACCTGCCTTAGCAACCCCTTTAGCATCATGCTAAATAAATACGATGGACACTTTGTACCTTCAAGAGAGCAAACCCACCCGGTGCGTTTAGCAGCACGCACCGACCCCGCGCAGTTTTGCGTTCCGGGGGCTCTTACCGATGCTGATGCGCTGGCTGCAGGCGGGTCCGGTCCAGCCGGGCCGGCACGCCCCGCAGTTGTGTCCGGAGAAGTTTCCGCTGCAGCGGCAGGTCTGGTTGAAGAAGCGCAGCGGCCACTGCTCGCGGTCGTCGCGCCCGTCGTGGATGTACTGCGGGCCGTGCGGCCGCGCGTCCGCCGTCACCGGCGCGCAGCGCCCGCGGCCCGTGGACACGCCGCAGCGGTCCGTGCCCGGCCCGAACACCGGGAAGTAGTCCGGGCAGCACATGCCGCTCCGCAGGGCCTCCACAGTGGCGCACTGCCGCGGGAACTGCGCGGCGGCGCGGCGCGGCGCGGCGAGCAGCAGCAGCAGCGAGAGGCAGGGCAGCGCGGGGAGCCGCATGGCCGCGGCGGCAGGCCGCGCTCCGCCCCGGGCCGGGACAGCCGCTCCCTCTGCGGAGACAGAGCGCAGAGTAAGAGCGAGTGCAACAAACCTCACAGGGCTTCCCCTTTCACCCCAGGAAAGTCCTTCTGACGCTGCGCTTCAGTACTCTGTCTGAAAAGGTGAACAGCTCTGACCACAGACACTAATGTTCTCACTGTTTGCACGAAAAAAAGTAACTACGGAGACCTACGTTTGGTCATAAACATCTAAATTCTTCCAAAATTCTCATTCATATATTGCACTTGACAAATGCATTTGCTTCACTACCGCAAACTTCTAAAACCTGCCTAAGACACCAGTTTTCTATAACTTCTTTTCACCCCTCCTTCCTTCCCCCAGTTCATGCCTTCTCTACATTTAACTAATATATTTCGCTCTCCCCTCTGTTTCATTGCTGTTCTCCATGCCAGCTCCAACATAAAGTGAAGCTACACCTTTTCATGCATTGTACCTCTTTTCTCTTCCTGGTACCTCTCCGCTGCTGAGATCTTGCTCTATCTCTGCACGTCCTCTGACTGTCTAACCTGAAATAAGCACGGCTAATTTCTCTCCTGGTTCAGGCTGCTTGCTAATCCTTCTTGTACCAACACAGTATGGCTTGGCCTCACTCTCTTTCCTCTCTTAATCCCCTTTCTACTTCAGTGCATTTCTCTGGACTTTAAGTACTTGAACAGCACATGATTTCTTTCATGCTTATCTCCTTGTGATTTTACAAGTTTTAGCAAAGGTCAAAGACAAATACTTGAATTCAAAACAGAACAAATGTGAAGCTGAGTTTTTGTTTGTTTTTTTTTTTTTAATTACTTGCAAAGAAAGGCTCACTTGAGAACAGACAAAGAACAGAGGGGAAAATCACATTTAACTTACACTTAGAGAAAGTTCTTAAGATGGCATTTTCAAGATCAGGCTGAACTAAGTGACTAAGCAATGTTATTTATAAAATTAAATACTTCAATTTTTAAACTTACAGCTTTCAGTTTAAGAACTTATTTGATACTAAAATTAAAAGACAATGATCATGTTAGAATTTCGTGAAATACTAAGCTCTGAACCAGTGCTATGAAGGGTAATGAAACAATGAAATTGACAAATCTCTTAAATAAAAACAAAATGCTTCTTTAATCTTTGCAGGGATGATTTCTACTGCAATAAAAATGACCTTATTCAAGTTGTTCCTCTCTTTCTTACCTTTCAATAAGGATGAATTTCAGTGAGGTAAAGATATGTCAAGTGAGGTGAAGATAAGTAAGAAACAGCTGGCATCAAGACAAAACATTAACGAGTTTTCTGGGAAAAGGTTCAATCACACTGTAACTGACATCAAGCAGAAAATGGATTACCTACTCTTTCTTCTTCCCTATATGCAAGTCATAATGCAAGAGTGCACCCAGTTCTGGCAGAACAGAGAAGCAGGTTTTTTGTGCCTTTATTCTTGCCAACCAGCCATGTACCAGAGCAGATGAACCTTGCCCTTTGTGCCTTGTATAGCTCAACACACTTGCTTCAGGATAGGACCTAGATTTTTAGTACACTTCTCTGTCTCTAATTCATTCTCCATTTGCAGATAGGAATATTTGCTAGTCCTCAAAAGAACCTCTTTTCTATTCTGACTTCCACTTCATTCTCCATTTTATTCTCTTCTTTACTAGCTTATTGTGCTTCTTTCCCAGCTTAAACATTTTCTCTTTGAACATGTCTGTTGGGACACATGTGACAAATTCACTGTTTTCACATCAGAAGGTAAATCAGAACTTGTAAAAAAACCTCTTGAAATTTTATCTGAAAATAACTTGATGTTCAAGGAAGAATCATACAGGTTTTAGCCATGAATATTTAGCAAATACAGCAAATTCATAATAAGCTTAAAAGGGAGAGATGCTGCTCCTTAGACAAAGCCCCAATAAAACAGAGCAAACAGATGTACTGACTGGGGCTTCCTGGCACCATAAAACTTCCGTTTTTATCACTGTAGATCATTTAGACCTTTTGCATAGAAAACTTTTGAATGTTTCACAAAAGAGATGCACTGCTGAGGATCATGTCTCCTCTTTGCCTTCAGATGTTCCCTTGGGTTTCCTGTTGGAAATCTTGCTGAACCATTAGGTGGAATGCAATTCTTTTTATATCTTTATTTCTGTATTCTTTCCATTAGAGATATTCTTGTGTTTAAAGACTCCTGCTCCCTTACTGTGCCTGGAATGATTTGGTCTTGGAGATTATCCAAATGCACAGCATCTGTGTTCCTGTGGCTCAGTTCAGAA
Organism: Luscinia megarhynchos; assembly: GCA_034336665.1. Taxonomy (NCBI): domain Eukaryota; kingdom Metazoa; phylum Chordata; class Aves; order Passeriformes; family Muscicapidae; genus Luscinia; species Luscinia megarhynchos. The sequence goes on along the minus strand of CM067592.1, from coordinate 29,799,893 downwards.
AGGGCTTGTCTAGAAAAGCAAGTTAGTGTGGAAGTCAGAGTGTGAACCCCTAGCTCGCCAATTGCCTGTGTGGACTGCAGGACCTGAAAAGAGAGTTATTTAATATGCTATATATTTGCATTTACCTTGCACCATTCTCTCTTTCTTAAACACTAGTTCTTGACGATGAGAACAGATCTCTATGCAGACACACAAGTTTAGTGGCCTGTACTCTAAACTACTGGAGAAGGTTGTAAAAATCAAGCCAGTTCTATTTGAGCTTGATGCAACCGGAGGTGCTGATTCTGTCTCACCCCGTGCCATCAGCCCCACAGTCAAGCATCAGTTCTCTGGGAGCTACCTAGCAGTGTTTACTAAAAGTTGGAATACAGGCATCTGTTTGTTTGAAGTCTAAGAACACAGTATTCATTCAGAAGCTACATTCTTTAACACATGGAAAGACATATGATTGTAGCGATTCTGCTACATGCATTTTTCTTCCTGTGAAAACAGTACCTTTAAGAAGCATCAAAGGTCAGTGCCAGGAAACAGATCATTATCAATGGCACTCATGGAGCATATACAGCAGAAGATGATTGCCCATTGAGGTGGACTCTGTGTAGTTCTTCAGTTTTCATAGGCTTATTCAGTTCTACACATTTGAATAAGTACATTACATTTTGAGTTTGGTCTATTTCTCCTCTTTTAGCTGGTACATTCTAACAGTTCTACACAAGATTAACATAAAAGAGTGCAGAACTTACCTATTTTTTTTTTCTGAAAAGTAGGGCGGAAAAAAATTAAGAGCCAATCAGTTTTATGTTTTTCCAGCATACTATAAGCAATAATCAATTAAAACTGCTGCCTCAAGGCATCAGTAGAAAACTGCAGGCTTTACAATGGAAATGGTGCTGGAGTTTCATTAAAATAACAAGTGGATGCAAAAAAATATTAATTTATAAATAAATTGTGAAATGAATGGGCAACAAACAACAGTGATCTGCAGCTTTTTATTTTCTGTTTCTATTCAGAAAAAACAACCAAGGAGAAACTTATTACTGAAAATCTTTTGTTTAGATTAACACTTGCAGTAAAATTGAGACAAGATTTTTTTACTGATATTTATCATGCAAACTGTAGAAGCACATAATCACAAGGAGCAGTAATTTCATTTTTCCCACAAACCTTAGGTTTTAGCAAATTGCTTCGAGCTAGAATTAATGAGTTCAGGTACGGATATCTAAACCTCAGTGCTCTGTTAAATAACCAGTTTGCTGTAGCATGAAGACACAGTGGACCAGCCTCAGATAATGCAAATCAAAGCAGCCCCATTGGTTTTAATAAGACGTAGAATTACAGGCAGCTGGAGGGAGCTTGGCTCATTTGGGTAGGTTAATCTTCAGCAGGATTATTTGCTGACAAGAACATTACAAAAATAATGCTGACTGTTACAAACAGCTGCAGTACTTCCCAGTTAATTCTACTATGTATTGGCCTAGTCTCCCTTTTTGTTTGACAGTTGAAAGTAGTGAGTTTGAAACTGCCCTTAGTGCAACCATATGAAAGCAAAAACAACATTCCAAAGAGTAGGAATAAAAATATTTCTTTTTTACATTTGTTTGGAGTGAGCATAAGGTTTTTACACATTCATTGAATTGTTTCATCTCTTCCCAGTGCCTTATGTTGGGTCGGATATGGGAAGTCCCATGGCAGCTAAGACATATCTCAGCCATGGAGCAATATTACTCATTTTTCTAGGAAATCGTGCATATACTGTACTGCAATGTAAGGTTGAATTCTGGATTAATTTTAATTAAAGGAGTACTATTTAGCCACCTTTAATATTGGTAACAACTTTCTTATCTTCATCCAGCAGACTGCATGATTCTTACTAAGTACTTAAATAACTCTTGAGAGTAGGACTCTGGTATTTTCATTAATTACTTATTTTTTCCTTGCAAATAAGGTAAATTCTATTTTAATTTTGAGAAAATGTGTATCACTTTTCTTGCAAGCTGGACCAACTATAAATCCATGTATAGGAAAGATAAAGCAAAGGATAAGATTTTTATCTCAAGTTCTGATAACCTGTTTAAAAAAAATAAATTAAGTGAAATAATATTTTAGACAAATTGATACTGCTTCTCTTTAAAGTATCAGATTTTCACAGTAAATCTTACAAATGCTGTAAACAGTTTAAGCAAAATAAATAACTTTAGTCCATAATATGTTCTATTCATCTAAAGTTTTAGCCATGTGCTTGAATGTGTGCTATAATAATGCTAACAGTTTCTGAACATTTCCTCCATGTTTTTGTTATTCTGGAATGATATCAATGAGCTGAAGTATGGCAGAGAAACAAAATTGGCCTGCAGTTGCTTCTGCAAAGTAAAGTGCAGAAAATTTACTCTATCTTTTTAGTTCAAAAGTTCACCTTCAGCAGGGAAACATATAAGGTAATTGGAGTCTTTATTGCTTTCACCAAACACAGTCCAGTGCCTAGAGAGATCTGCAGTTTCAAAATGATGCAATAGAGGTGACAAATGACTGCCTACAGAAAAACGAGTGAGACCTAAAAGAGTGTTGCAGATAGGCACAAAATGAAAATAAGTAGCACTTGTGTAAGAGTTTGAAATAGCTGCAAAATAGCACACATCACTTTTGCCTCTTGAAAACACATTTAAGGTTTGAAAGCAGTATTTCAGAGGAACAGTTGACTAACAAAGGTACACGATGGGATGGAGCTTCCAGAAAGCAGAAAGTGTGCTGTGGAGCCTGGAATCATGAGTTTTGCTTATGAGTGGCTGTTGATGAAATCTGACTTTCTCAGCAGTCGAAGGTGAAGGAACTAAGGTATGCTCTAATCCTGGGGACAGCCATGGCATTAAAGTTAGCTTTGTGCTGTGAGCCAGCACTGTGAACACGCTGCTTTGATTGCTGCAATGCAGATGCAGCTGGGCCATGTGAAACTCTGCACTGCAGGCTAGGAAATTGGCTAACACAGTGGCACACTGTCATTGAGGCCAGACTGGCTGTCACTGAGGCCTGGAGGTGGAGGGTGTCTGCACAGACAGAGTTTACAGAAATTAAGGTGCTCATCACCAGCAGTGCTGTGCACCTGCCGTGCTACCCCATGCTCTCACCTATGCACCTGCCCATGCTCTCACCTCTCCACCTGCCAAGGCAATGTTCAGGAAATTCATCCTCCTCTGACCACGCTCCAGGGAGCTACTAATAAGTGTTAAATGTTTAGTTCTTGTTGTAGATACGCTTTGGGCAAGACCACAAGCTACATAAGCAAATGGGAATTTTGCTACTGATTTTAAAGTCAGCAATGTAAAAGCCATTACTCAAACAAACCTGAAGTGAAACTAACCCCAGATCAAGGTAGATGATTCTGCCAATTTGTATGATGTACTATCCCGCCCTTTCAAATAATATTCAAGGGTGAAGATGTGTTTGTTTAACACATTTTATCCATTATAAAGCACCATGAAATTAAAGGCATTTGAAGTCAGATTATTATTTGGAGTAAACTGACATAGCTCCAATAAATTATACTGTTCAAGATGTGCCTATTGATGCCCAAGATGTTACAGTACTTTATATTTGGTAAGAATCAAGTCCTCTGTGCTTCAAGAAACTGAATCTGTATTTTTCTCTTTGGTGAAGTGGTTTCCATGAAAAATTATCTTCCAGTGTTATGAACTGAAAGACCTGTTCAATTATACATACTAGAATACGGCATTTTGTTCCAGGCATGGAAAATGAAAAAAAGTATTGGCACAAGATTAATTTTTTTCCTTAAATACATGTTATTCCATTGATATACATAAAGCCTTTTGGCTGAAGCAAATAAGTTATGCACTGAATAATATAGATCAATAGCTTGTGTTTTGTAGGTGAAAATACTTTGTAGGGAGTTATCCTATCAAATTATTATATGATTGTTTTGTAAATTATCTTTAAAGAGTAATCATTGACATACTTGTAAAGTAAATAGAAAAGGGTTCAGTGCAAGCCTCTTAGCTATTTATTGACAAGAGAAAACTAACAAGTAGCTACTGTCTCCAGTGTCAATGTTTTTTTCAGAGCCCACTAAAATAAGCATTATTCTTTCTTTTGACCTTACTGCACTGTGGACCATGTCCCTCATGACAGATTTCTAATAAGCAATAACAAATTGCTTGCTCTAAGAAATAGAATGTTGAAGCCCATCACAAACTTTCTAAGTTAACTTAAAAGCTCTGATGAAAATTATGTAACATTTATGGGTTAAATGGATGATGATTTTTTTGGTCCTATGGAAAATTTGTGACTTTTTGTCATGCCCTGGGAAATGTTTTCATTTGCAGCAGTCGAAGCTGGTGCTGGTGAATATGAAACCAAGACTTAAGGACACGACTGAAATGCTTCTGATTAGGGAGAAAAGAGATTGTTATTATTTTTATAAGCCACATATCGTGACACAAAGCTCTGTTTTGCATTTTTACCACTAACTTAGATGAAGTCTCACACCTGTCAACAGGTGTGAGGGAGAGCAAGGGAGGCTGCTTCAAGTGGTGAAGCTAATATCATAACAGTGGTATTGTGTCCTTTAAAGATTACCCTTTGCCAAAACACAGTGCTAACATTTTATTACTTTAGGAATATCTGCAGATACGTTTTGAAACTGAAGTTTGTATTTATTATTTATGCATATGAGGGTTCTAGTGGCACTTTTTTTTGCAACAAAATTATGGAGTCCTTTATCAGCATTAGTCTTAGCAAAGCCATTTAATGTGTTACACTATTTTAAGTTAAATAGGATAGCTCCATTCATTTCATGATGCAGACTGTTTTATCATGCTGTTACTGAGACATTTATTTTGAAAATGGAACAGTGCTCTATTCCACTGCTTTATTTAACTGAAATTTATATATGCATAAGAATTGATGTATAGGAGTACTAAGTCCCGTAAGTCGAACAAAACCCGTGGGAATTTCATTAATACTTGATATCTTCAGTGTCAAAGATCCAATAAAAATCCTTGATGTACCTGATAATGTGTGAAGGATATTTACATTATCCCTTACTGCATATTATGAGCTAGCTCATTAACTTGCAAAAAACTTTGCTTCTCCAAAATATCCCACAAACCCTCTTAACTCTTGCAACATAGTTGGACATCTATTCATTAAAATCTGACAAGCAAGGTTACAACTCCTGTACACACTTAATTTTTTAGTGTTATCTAGATGGATTTAGGATTCCACTGTGGGTATATTTCAGAAGAAGATCTCCCCGAACAAACCAAAAAGAAATGCTGTCTAACCTTCCCTTCTGTGAGGAGTTAATAAAAGGCAACATGATGAAATTTCTTTGATGATGAAACTACTACGACTTCTTAATTGAAGAAATATTTAAAAATGAGAGTTGGTGCACTAATGCTAAGCCCTAGAGGATCTCATATCACAATAAAAAAGATCAACTATGAAATCTGATTCCAATATTGTGGAAGTAAGGGAAGTCAAAGCTGCATGTGTGCATTTCAGGCAAGGATCACAGGCTTCTTCTAAATGCCATGAGCACTAACAACTACAAAATGCAGACAGTTTTTCAGGTATGTCATAGATATCCTTTAAGACCTAATTTTTTCTATTGACTTGAAGGACTTCCAAAGGCAATTAGTGAAAGAGGAACGCAAGAGGATCAATTAAGCAATACAAATGTTCTAATAATGGCAGACATACATAAGTATAAAAAATGTTGAGCTATTTGGTGAAGTACTCATGAAACAGGTGATTATGTAAATGCAGCTTTTTCAGTGTAAGGGGATCTTTTTAGTTAATAATATTTATCTCATTGATTTTTTTCAGACATAAGTGACAGAACAATTAGCCATGGTTACTTATATCTTTCTGCTTTTTTGAATGAATTGCTGATATGCTTGTGATAGACTTTGGAAGAAAACATCACTCTCTTAAAGATTACTATATTGATGCAGACTTCTATTAATTCTATCATATAATCTTTTCAATAGATGCTCTATTTAGTTTTCCATATCTTTTAAAGACAGGATTGATGTTAGGATGAACAGCCTAGTTGTCACCATTTTTTGTTTTGTGTGGTATTTTATCATCAGCACACTTCCAGTCTGCTAGCATCTCAAGCAGAAATGATTCCTCAAAAATTTTTCTGTCTTGTTTTTAATGGCAATAACAATCTTTTGTTGAATATTACAAAGTTCTTACCACTAGCTACATCTTGCTTCAAAGAGTCAAGCTGCTTGCATGCCTTCTGCACAATTTTCAAGTATGTAAATATTTCTTTTTTGTTTATGGATAGACTTGAATGCAGGGAAAACAAGGACCTAATCTGTAAAAAATGCTGTCAAATTTAAGAAATGTAAGACAGCTTTTGCATAAATTTATCTAGTAAGCAAAAGAATAATTTCTACTTGAAAAATAGAAAAATGAAATTCCTTTCAAATGTTGCAGGTTCTTTGCACTTTCCAAGGCTTTCCAAATGCACTGTAGTTCTTTGGAGGTAGTGTCCTTCATTTTCCAGACAAAAGTTCCTCTTTTGGTTTCTCTTTTGTTTAACTTATGCTTCTTTCTCCTATAAGACTGCAAGTGCATCAATTACAATTCAAATTATATTTTTAAGGCAGAGTGTGGGTGGCACTGGGCTCATTGATAAAATGATAAATTACTTTTTATTTTTACTGCTTTTAAAAGCCTTGTCTAGGAATCAATGCTGTCAAATATAGTGAAAAACACAGAGCAAAATTAAACCTGACATAAGACAAGAAACTACAGATGTTCAGAAACAGAAAGCAAAGCCCACTCAGGATAATGCTTTTTGTGTTAAAAAGATATATTTCAGCAGAACAGCAGGATACTAGTCCTTTTAATGGACATTACGACTATGAAAATTTGTAGGAAATAGGTGAAAAAGTATTATATGTGTGTATAGGTGATCTTCCCAAGTCTGAATGGCAGCCTAAGAAAAAGCAGAATGCATTCAAAAAAGGAAAAATTACGTCTGATCCTGTGGGAGATAAAATAGGTGACATGGTTATTCATATTACTGAATGAAATATGGCCAGTAGGGAAGGAAATAGGCAGGGAAGTCTCTTTCAAATGAGCAAAATTAGCTTCTTTTTGATAGAAAAGAGAAATCAATGCAAAGGATGGAAAATCATTAATATGAAATTAGCAAAAACTATGTAGCATTTGAGTATAATTTCTATCTAAAGTCTCCCTGTGTTTGTATTAAAAAGAAATATCTCCATAACCATCACCCTGTGAAATGGTTGATTGTAAAGTAGGAGTTAGAAACAATTTAGAACCTCTCTATATGCAGGACAAGGGGGTTTGGTTCTCAACTTTCTGTAAACATTATTAGCTGTTGTTACCAGAATATGTGGTTTTCACTTCTGAGTTAATTTAGATGAATATATTTAATTACATCCTGGTCATAGAGAAATTCAATATTTATAAGGGAGTGTACCACTGGAGATACCATTATGCCAAATGTAGAGAAGGTAGTAGTCATCTTAAAAATACCTGATTGTTTGAGAATATATATCAGACTTCCTATTCAAAGTTGAAAAGTTGTTCAATGATTAAAGCCTGAATGAGAGTTTAAGCAAGACTTAAACCTGGCACTTATAATCTACTGCAGATATACTAAATATATAATTGATTTGCAGCAGGAAAATTGTTTGCTGAGTTTGAGGAAGGCAAGTTTTTTTTTCTCCTACAGAGCAAATTGTACTGTCATACAAATTTATTGTTATACCAAATTTAATTAATTAGCTTTTTGAAAAATCTACTTAATCCTGAATAATGAAGTGTAGGAATTATAACTATGCATCATCTTGAGGGAGTGAAATATGTATAAGTACCTGATTTTCACCTAAACCATGGTGCAATAGTACATAGATAAAAATGAAGGAAAAAAAATAAACTCAAGGAGTAGTCTGATTATATATATTCTTTAGAAATAGAATCAGTGATTGATGTCAAGTTATATATGCAAATAAAAAAAAGTACTGCTAAAGTAGCATTATAAAGACATAAAGGGGCAAGACAAGGACTGTTTTAAGACTAAATAAAGACTAAATTAAGTACACTTAATTTTATATATATTTGCAATTAATTCTTGCTATGGCAAGACATGTCAGAGTAAAAAATAGGGTAGAACTTTTTGGAAGTAAAAAGTGATGCAGTTTGCTGTTGTGCTCGATGGACATTTCCAAGAGAGGGAGTTGTCATGGACTTTTTGTGGACTCAGAATAATCTGATTAAAGTGATGCCATTCTGGCAGCAAAAGCCTATACAATAGACTGCTCACATGTGGAAATAATGTAGTAAATCCAGGTGGCTGGTTCTACAAATAGAAGGACTGGATGGTCAGATGGACTTCAGTTAGGCTTTTTCACAATATTTTGCCAAATGCATTACATTAACATCTGCTTTTATAATTAAACATGGTTAGAAAAGGTGAAAATAAGCACATAAAAGTTACACATGTTCTGTTTTTACTGTTACTGGAGAGAGAATTTTTATCATCTTTCAGAAAATGTATTTATTGAAGGAATAGGAATTTAGAAAAGTTGTAACAAAAAAATTTAATCAATGAGATAGAGAATAGGGCCTGTTACCCATCTGACCAAAGCCATGGCATTGAGTCTCTGGGGAGTAGGTTTGAGGGAAGTGGAGGATGTCAGATGTATGAATGCCATCCTCTTCCACTACATGAAGACATCTTCACTGAAATGTACTGGAAATAGGATTGTTGAAGTGGTGCAAATTTCGTTCAGAGAAGCTCTCCCTCATTGCCCTGATCCCTTCAAATTGCAATGAACTCTTATAGCTGTATTTCAGCATTCCTCTGGAAGCTCAGCAATTGTAGCTGTGTATCAGCTATCAGCAATTTTTGCAAGAAGCTCTGAAAATTGAGAGTTACTAGCATGCCTGAATTTTGAGAGACTATATGATACGACAGAAAGGAAATTTTCCATTTGAAAGCATCCAAGTCTTTTGATTTTGTGTGCTTTTTCAAGATTTTCTATTTCTTCAGACTCTTTTTGGCTTTTAAGTGTTGAATTGAGGGAAAATTATACACTATACATAAGAGAACCGAAATAACAGTTAAGGCTCAACATGATGGCCAATTTAGATCCACACCAGGGCCAGGATTTACAATGTCTACCTGTGGAAATAAGCATGTGAACTAGTCAAGGCAGGCTCGTTTTACAGTCCATAAAGAGAAACAGGTACTTTTCAGAATGCAATGCATCTCACTCCAAAACAAAAATATTAAACACAGAGGATGATTCTGTGTTCTAACAGCACCTATTTCCCACCATTTGCTGCAATGACAGCCGTGCACAGCTAATTCAGGTGTAGAAGATATAAGTGAGCTGACATGAACTGAACACTGAGCTTCTGACTAAAAAGTTTACTTAAAAAATCTTGCTGATATTTACTTACTGTACATTTGATAACCAATTGCATGTGTACATTTTAAAAAAAATTTAATTAAACCCTACAATCATCACACAAATTGATTCTTTAAGACATTTGAAGTGTTTTTCTTCTCTCAAATTCTGTCTTTAATGTTAGATATAATAAATTTATCTCCAGTGAAAGCAGTTATTAATGAAGATCGATTAGTCTCTTAGTTTTAGTTAAGCCAAACCACAGTTAAAATGGACTTTGGCAGACTGTAAGCCTAGATGTGGTCTCAGCATTTTTGCAAAAGTTAAAATATACGGTCTCTTTATTAACCGTTAGTATTGTGGTTCATCCAAGATTTGGTTCATAAACACAGTGTGTCAGTCTGTGCTGTCATTGGCAAATCAAGGGTTAAACTATGTTTGCTAGTAAATGTGACAGTGAGCTGGAAAGCAGATTGTCCTGATGGACACCAAGTTGAATGTAAGCCAGCAATGTGCCCTTGCCATGAGGAAGGTATGAATACCTAGAATTGGTATTCTAGGATACATTGGTCACAGTATTGACACAGGCTGAGAAAGGTGATCCCAACCCTTTTATTCATCACTGGTGATGGAGTACTGGCATGGAGTCCTGTACTTTGGGTCCTCAATATGAGATAGGCATGGACGTAGTGGAGAGAGTCCCATGAAAACCTGAAGATGCTGAAGGGACTGAAGCATTCTTCTAAAGTAAAGGGCTAAGGGAGCTGGGTAATTCACCCTGAAGGAATGAAGGCCTCGGTGGTGTTTTATCAATGTATTTGCATAGCTTAGGAATAGAGAGGGTGATAAAGCAGACAGAGTGAGGCTGTTCCCAGTGTGGTCAGTGTCAGAGCAAGAGGCAATGGGCACGAGCATCCATCCCTCTAAGTATCACTTCTCCACAGTGGGGAGGGCAGAGCAGCAGATTACATTGTCCAGAGGCATTGTGGACTCAATCTTTGGAGATATTCAAAAGCCACATGAACATAGTCTCAGAAATTGGCTCCAGGTGACTCTGCTTGAGCAGAGTTGGATCAGAAAACTGCAGAGTCCCTTCTAATCTCAGTCTTTCTGAGATTCGGTTAAATATATTTTAAAAGGTCCTGAAAATTATTCTTTTTACAATTAATAATATCAAGAGATGGCAACAATTTAATTTTACCATTTTCACTTATTTATTGCAATGACAATGCCTGGTAATACCACAATTTAAATTAAAAAGACAGGCTTTGAAACATCAAATGCATAGAAGGAAATTATTCTGAGGTTTGCACTGCCTTATTTTTGACAAATGGAACAGTCTTCAGCTAGAAAAGACACTGATATTTCACTTAATGAATTCCAAAACAGATTAATAATTATGGAGTTTGTTCTAAGCTTTTCCAGCTATTACTGAATAGCAAAAACTATTGAGTTGTAGGTCCCAGAAATGTTCTCTATCTTGAGTGCTAGAGAATGGCTATCCTTTTTTTTTAATTATTTAGGTTGGAAGTGACCTTAAAGATCATCCAGACTCAACCTACCTACCCATGGGCAGGGGCACTTCTCACTAAACCAAGTTACTCAAGACCCCATCCAGCCTGGCTCTGAATACTGCCAGGGATCAACTGACATGAACTTCTCTGGACAAGCTATTCAGTTACTCATCACCTTCACAGAAAATAGTTTATTCGTTTTAGCTAATCTAAACCTATTCCCTTTCAGTTCCACAAAATTTTCCTTCTCCAGGCTGAACAGCCCCAGATTTCTCAGCCTGTCTTCATAGGGGAGGTTCTTCAGTCCCCTCATCAGCCTTGTGACCTCCTCTCAATTTGCTCTGATGGTTCCCTGTCCCTCTGATGTTGGGACTCCAGAGCTGGATGCAGCACAGATGGGATCTCACAGAGCACAGCAGAGGGGCAGAATCCCCTCCCTGGCCTTGCTGCCCACTCTGCTCTGGATGCAGCCCAGGATAAAATTTGCTTTCTGAGCTGTGAGTGCTCATTGCCCACCCATGTTGAGCATTTTGTTAACTCTCAAACTCCAGTCCCTCCCTGCAGGGTTTTTCTCAATCGCTTCTCAGCCCAAGCTGCATGTGTTACTCATGGAGAAAGTGGTGCTACAGTTTTCAAAAAGCAGGGCAAGGCTCATGGGATGAGTTCCCACTGCTATGATTGCTCAGCTAGTACACCAAGGACTGTTCTCTTCTGTGTCTGTCTCTCAGCAAGCAAAGGGCCAAGTTTTTATCTGGGAATAGGCACTCTGAAAGAGGCTTCCTTGTCAGGGAAGAGACACCATCTTCTATAATGAATTAGTGTATTGACTTAAAAATGTTAATAAAAGCAGAATTGCTTCACTTAAAACAAGATCATATACTTGCTTCTAGTCTTAAGGAAATCCTTTGAATCCTGTATCAGTTTTATTCAAAGTCACATGAAACATACTGAACGATAACAACGTCTGAGTTAAAAGGAAAATAAAGACTACTGTGGTCTTTTTCCCACACTTTTTGACGTAAACACATTCTATACAAAAGTAATGACTAGGAAAAAAGCAATGTCATTCATTGGACTTTAATCATTAAGGAATTCCTTAGACCATTCTTTCAGTATGTCTGAGTTCCTTTGGGCAGCAATGGTATTACAAATTCATATTTTACACAGCATTAAAATTCTGGGAAAGTTATTTCTTTTTTTATTTTTCTAGGTCTAGTAAGAGTAGATTAATGTTTCTGATCAAATTATTTGCTATTTAACAGACAGCTCCAGAAATGATTTTCTTTACCAAATGTAATCCATTATCATTTTTTAAGATTAAGTGTATGAATTATGACTATGCATCTTAAGGGAATGAAATATTAACAGCTACCTGATTTTCACCTAAACCATGTTGTAGAAGTAGAAAGACTAAAATGAAGAAAAGAAATATAAACTCAAGGAGTATATACATATATATATATATACTTATTCTTTAGAAAAAGGAAATGGTGATTGATGTCAAGCTATATGTGCAAATGAAAAAAAAAAGTGCTGTTAAGGTAGCAAAGTCTTACAGGAATAATGAAATAAGCATAAAGAATGTCATTGGGTAATAGGTATCATGATAAAGTCAACATTGAGAGGTTAGTAGTGATGTGGTCTGAGATCGTTTAGGAAAATCTAATTTGAGTGAGACACCAAACTGGTCCTCTGCAGGTCCAGACATGAGCAAGAAGAGAAAAAATAACTGTTTCTATTCAGTCTCCCCCACAGCATTCTGATTTTTGTTCTCCAACAGGAATGTTGCTAAAGGCCTGTGTAGCAGGAGCCTAAATCTGAGTAACAAATTAATGTGTGCAAACCCTCTTTCACAAGCAGTTTATGGTACAAATTATCAGGAAACCAAGACAGAAAACAGTGAAGCCCTATTTATTTTCAAGTCCAAGTGTAAGAAAAACTCAGGCATACTACCTATTACAGGGGTGTCAATTTAGCACCTGTCATCAGCACAGTCAGTCTTCCCTGTCCCACTCACTTTGCATGTGATATCTTCTCCTCAGCAGTCCTGTCTTCCAGAGACGAGACCTGAAAAACAGGGAACCTACTTAGACAAACCACCAGAATCCATAAACACTGAAATAGCCAGCTATTAAATTGCAAATGAGAAGAATATAAAGGGTATGACAAATTGTGAAGAATAAAGTTTGAAACTAAGTGCAAATATTTCCTGATGTAAACTAAGACAGGAAAAAAGAGGGGTTTTTCCTCTAACATTTTGAGATTTTCATATAAGTGATTCATGCTAAGCTAAAGTGAGGGAGAATCCAATGCCAGATAAAATTTTCGGTAAACATATATCATCTTGGTTTGGAGATTTTAGAACATATCTGGTTTGGAGAAAAGACATTGGAGCTTTGCCTCATTTTCCATCATGAAATATTTGAAAGAGTCTTGAAATTAAAACTGCTGATTAAAACTTCTAATTGCCCAACTACTTTTTTGTTGCAGTATTTTGTGTAATTGTCACAGAAAGTCTGAAACTCCTGAACTGGCAGAAATTATACATGTTCACTGTAGATATTAAACATTAAGAGTTTTTTTGGGGTCATGTGATGGCTGGAGTAGGAGATTGGAATTCTTGCAGGTATTAAGATATGGGCAGGCATTGACACCAGTCATGAGTTTATCTCATGGAAAAGGTTTATTGCAGAATACTGAAGGAAAACATGTGAAATAGTTTTTCATTGAAAAGCAAGCTAGGCATTGTAATATTTAATTTTTTTTTGTGAAAGGGCATTTATAACAAAGATCCTTGTTTATGCCTGTGATAATATCTTACTTATTTTCCAAAAAAGAGGTCTCTGCAGTGATGATCACTGAGGTCACTGAGGTCATCTCCAGGGTGGAAGATGAGCACTGTTTCCTGAGTAATGGAACTGAGCCTGGCTAAACCACAATTGCTTTTTTTCTGAGTCTGCTTTAATTTCATTCTGTTAGTTGTTCTACTAATTTCCCTGAAAAACACTGAAGGTCTGATTTTTAGAGATATTGAACATTCAAACCTCAAACTTTTTTCTCAATTAGCAGCTTGTTTTGGCACTGTCATTCCAAAGCAGCATTTAATTAAAGATGCAATGTATAATAAAGTATATTGTAGACAAAGGAGCTGTGTATGTTTTTGACAAGACTTAAAGTAATGTATTCAGCCAGCGATTAAGTAAAAATGTTCAGATTCTGCTTCTTTGTGAAATGGAGGTGCTTGGGGCTGTTTCTATAATGTAGTCAGAGCTCATATGTTAGCCTTAGAAGATGTCAAATATATGAATGGTATAAAGAGATTTCAAACACACTCTATTCAAAAAAGTAAGAAAAATGAAGACAAAAGTAATTTCATTGTTGTTTCCAGTGTAGTTATCAAAATGGAAAAATACCTGGAATATTACAATAATTCTAATAATAATGCAAAAATAAAAAAAATCTTGTTTTTTATTGATTAGTCTTCATGAAGACTGAATACATATAGTGGATTACTATCCATATATTATCTTCTAATCTCTCCATGTGGGATTTGTCATTATGCCCAAGAAGACTTCAAGATCATGAGTTCAATGGGGAGCAGAATGATGAACTGTGCTCATTCCACTCAAGGACATCATCTCTCATAAAAGCAAGCAAATGGATTTCTTGTCAAGAATACCAATGTCAGTGGAATGTCAAAAAAGGAAAAAGTCCATTTAATTTCCTTTGGGAGTTACCATGAAAAAGAAAGAAAAAAGGAGTTTGATAATGACCTGAAAAAAAAAGACATCAGAAGAGACCAAAATTAAAATATTTATCAAAAATATCATGCAAATCAACAATTCTGTCATGATAAATAACTCTATATATAATTTATTGTTTCAACAAATACTACTATATATACTAGTATATATAATAATATTTATATTACTTAATATATATAGTTTATAATCGTGGTGAGTCAGAATAAAAAGACTCTGAGTGTTTTGTTAACAGAAATAAATATAACTGAAATGCATCTTCCAAGTCAGATGGAAAAGTTTTTTTAAAGTTATAATATAATTGCAGCTAAAATTTATAGATATTGTGAAATACTGTGTCGATTTTATTCTTTTGTTATTAAGGGTGCTTACAAAATCAAAACCATATTTTTGCAGTCTTGAACTCATTTAGTTGAATTCATTGTAGAGGAAGAAATTTGCCAAAATTGCTGTTGTTGGGTTATCAATGGATGTACCCTATTTTGTACTTATGTTGCAGCAGCTTCCAACTCAAACCTTCCCTGCACCTGAAGCTGTGCCAACTCCAATTGAAGGGAAAAATGTAATCTCTTAGAGAATATGGAGAATAATGTTGTGTCCAACAATTTAAATTCTATCCTGAAGCTCTGTTTGGGTGTCAACATGAGTAAATATTTAGACTTTGCTAATGAAATTAGTCTTCCTGTTCATGGGAAAACTAGTGAAAATGACGTGAAGAAGACTGAGGTACTCCACAACATTTTTTCTTCTGTTTTCATTGGTAGTCAACTCTTCTTCAAGGCCCTGAACCTTAATCCAGGGACTGGGGGAAAGAGGATTGGAAGAGATCAGGTTCAAGACCATGTGAGGAACATGAATATATGCAAGTGCTAGGGACCCCACAGAAATGGTGGATTTGAGTGCACCCTCAAAGACTCTGCAGACCACACCAAACTCAGTGGTGCCACTGGTATGCTTAGGGGAAGAGAGGCCATGCAGAGGGACTTTGACAGGCTTGGGAAGTGGGCCCACAAGAACTTCTTGAGGTTCAACTAGGCAAGGTGCAAGGTCCTGCTTCTGAATGAATCAATACTCTTTACCAGTACAGACAGAGTGATGAATTGCTTCAGAGCAGCTCTGCAGAGGAGGTGCAGATGGATGAAAAATTGGACATGACAATGTCCAAAATGTCTGTTTACACCTCAGAAAGCCAGCTGTATTCTGGGCTTCATCAAAAGCAGCAGGGCCAGCAGATTGAGGGGTTGATTCTCTGCCTTTGCTTTGATATTGTGAGATCCCACTTGGAGTGCTGCATCCAGATCAGGGTAAGAATGACATGTACCTTTTAGAGAGGGTCTAGAGGAGGACCACAAAAATCATCAGAGGGCTGGAACACCTCTGCAGCGAAAAAAGTCTAAGAGAGTTCAGACTGGAAAAGGCTCTAGGAGAGTCCCCATTCTACATTTCATTATTTAAAGAGGAGTTTGTAAGAAATATTGAGAGAGATTTTTTACCAGAACTTGTAGTGACAAGACAAGGGGTAATGGTTTTATACTGAGAGTGATTTAGTTTGGGTAAAAGGAAGAGATTTTTTATGATGAAGGTGTTGAAACACTGGAACAGCTTGCCCAAAACAGTGGATGTCCCATCATTGGAGGTGTTCAAAGTCAGATTAAACAGGGCTTTTAGTAATCTATTGTAGTGAAAGATGCCTATGTCAGAGGATTTGGACTGTATGATCATTAAACATCCCTTCCAAGCCAAAGCATTCTACAATTTTTTAGATTTTTAATACTTTTGAGACTTTACCACAAACAGTTAAACATTCAATATAGGGATATAATGTGTTGGTACATAAGCTTAAATAATTGCATTTCCAAGCTTTTTACTCTTTAGTATGTTTTTTTAGTTCTTATTTTAATATTTCCTTCAAAACCACTATAATTATAGTGGCCTTTCTTATTTAGTAACAGTAGATATTATTTTCACTATTGGCAGGCAGCTTGATGAGTCAAGTGAGGGATCAATGATTTGCTTACTTGTTTTGGTGCAGTTATTAAATGTTTTGGTTACTGGCAATGAATTAACATTGTATGAGGTATATATATATATATACATATAGGTTTGGGGTTTTTTTAATCCTCTGTGTTATACCTCTTTCATTTCCACAGTCTCCTGCTCAAAATGAAATGTCCTATTTCTGTTGCAAAATGATGGAAAATTTACGTCTGACACATAGCAGTTAACACAGTTCATTTCACTTAGAAAAAGGTTTAAATGCACTAAAAGAAAATGAAAATCCATATCATGTGATTCTGATGTGATCTCAAGGGAATAATCCTTGCTGTTAAAATAATAGTTATTAAAAATACAACACACACTGTGTGCACAAGCAGAGCAAAAAAAGAGGTCTGCTATTTTAGTATCTTATTGATGTCAGAATTTTGATTTGATTGGTACATGAAAGAAATCCTTCTTCCAAGATGAAACTTTGTTTTGTTTTATTTGCATATTTTCTTAATTGTTTTGCTCTTCTAAATCCTGTGTGACTTCTAGAACATCTTGAAAACCGTGATCTCAGCACATCATTCTAATTATGTGATCACTTGGCAATTTTTCACAGTAGAAAGGTCAGCTGCCTTCACAGGCTAACACATACCTTTGCGCTATTTGTTCTGACATTGTCATGGTTTTCTGAAACATTAAATTAGTTCAGATCGTGTTTCATAACTGTTCTGCTATATCATGCTTACTGCAGAGAAACCAACTATTGATTAAATGATCACATCCACCACCTTGTCTTTGAATCTCTGTTTACTGAGCATAAGATCCAGCTGCATGTCATTCCACATCACGATGAATGTGAGCTCCAGACCCTCAACAGCTTCTGGAAGTCTTGAGTGCTTGAAGCTCGCTGCACTACACTTCCTGCATATGTCAGGGAGAGCTGAGATTTGTGACACACACTTCCTGCTATGGTTTGAAGAAGCTTGTGCACCTCCACATCCTGTTTGTGTGGACACAATCCTACCATGGTGCACCGTGGGGCTATCCTTGCTGAGCTGACCACATGAGCTCTCACACTGCCTTTTGAGGATGTCAGAGAGAAGAGCCAGGCATTCAAGATGCTGCTTTACAGTAAGGTGGCTCCTTTCCTTGTTCTGTTTCTCTTGAAGAGCTTGCATCTGTACATAATTCAGTGCAGTTGTGCTAGCTGTTTTACCGTACTTTAGGTTTTTCAAACATTATCCCAGTTTTGTGGCTGGAGTTGTAGTCACATCTGTTTTTTTCTCCAGGTTGCGCATATTTGTGGGCATGTATTTGAAACTGGTTCCCTACCACCCTGTTCCATCATTCTTTCAGTTTTTCTTGTTACTAATGCTCTTCACCCTCTGTTTTCCACCCCTCTCTACTGTTTTCTTCTTTACTTGGCTGTGGCTTACAATCTCATTCCTCGATTTTCCTAGTGTAAAATTCTTTCAACCAGGCTGGCCTGCCTCTTGAAAAAAGTGCTCTTGCCCCACTTTGCCAGAAATATTACATCTCTCTGTGACAGCCCATGATTCTCAAAGGTTGTGTGATCATAGAAGCCAAAGCCTTGATGTTTACACCAGTTTGGATGACAACACCAGCTGATAAAAATCGTATACTGATAAGAATTATGCATTCTCTTCAGCTGCTCTCAGGACATTGAACCTGAGTGACAGAAGGCTTAGCCTGGAGGCACATCAGATGTAGCTGGCACCAAACCCTTTAACAGCACCAGGAGGTGCTATGTGATGCTACTGGGAGTCTTCATTAAGCTGAGGTAAAAGTACCCAGTTTTCTGATCTGAATTATTCACTAGGGAATTATACTGCTACCTGACAACTTGGATCTGGGGTGTTTGGGATTCTGTCGATGATTTGCCAGGCTGGCTTTATCCCTATAGAAAAGTAAAAATAATTTTTGATATATATTCTCTTTAAAAGGAAGCAGAATTTCAAAATGTGTCAAACATACTTGTAGATGAGAATAAAGTCTACCAACACAGAGTGTTCTGACAATTATTTTTGAATTGCCTGAAATAGTATTTCTGACAATGTTCTCCATTGTTATCCTAGAAAATTCTCCTGTCCATGAGATGAGCTGAAATGAAACCTGTTTAAATTAGTATGAGAGTACCAGTGTGAATGAAAAGGAGGTGAGCCTTCTGTTCTGCTGCACCTCACATGTTGGCAGAGGCATTTCCAGATGGAGTTTCAGCAAACAGAAAGTCACCAAAGTCACACAAATATTCCTAAAAACTCTGTTTAGCTTGTCTACCAAGACTGAAAAATGTATTTGATTGAAAAAAGATATATCTAACAATCTAATAGCTTGACAATTTTCACCAATGATGATGTAGACTGTATGAAGCATTACCACAAAGGAAAGCATCTGTGTATAAAAGCTGAAGGTGAAATACTTTTTCTAAAAATTGACTAAATCATTAGATACACCAGCTTTTGTTCTTCACCTCCAAGTCTGTTATTCAAGTACATCTTCCAAGATGATAAACCTACATATCTGGAGGAAAATTAGTTACTCTGTGACAACAGGGATGATCTAAAGATCAAGGAAGTGCTCTTCAATAGAAGCAGATCAGTGATTCACGGTTGATTATGAAGCTCTGAAAAATTGCATTTTAATGAAGTCGTTATCATTCAGATTATGTCATGGATGATGGTGGCATTAAGGATATCTTAACTTTGTAATGTTCTGGGAGTAAATCAAAAACTCTGTTGGTGAATCACAGAGGAAATGAGAGGAATTTAGGGAGTGTATAATACGGGCTGAAAGCAGTATATTAAAAAAGCACAAACCCTCTTCCTTTTTAACCATATTTTCCTTAGTATTGCCAGATTTTATGAAGGGAAAAAAAGCAGAAAACCTTTAAGAGCATACTATTAAAGCAAGAATGTCATGTCATTGTACATTAAACAACTTTTATTTATTTTTTTTTCACAGGACTGTTTAATTGGAAGGTAGCTCCACGTAAAATTAGCAACAAAGGCTCCTTAATTTAGAACATGAAGATTTATCATGGTTCTATGGCTAAAATTTGAAGATTAAGTTTGAATAGGAAATAAAGTTCAGGCAGCATCAATATTAACCCTCCAACACATCCCCTCTGAGGGACCATGTCGCTGTGAGACCCATGCCAGGGCAGGATATCCCCAGTGGGCTTGTGGATGACCCATTCTGGGGGAAGGACACCCCTGATGGACCAAAGGGACAAGAGACCCTGGCTGAGGGTAAAGGAAGCCTTCAGACACACAGCCTCACTGCCTCTGCTGCCTGCCGTCTAAGCTGCAGGCATAACCTGCAGACAAACTACAGGGAATTTTATAAATGGGGAGGAGACAAGTGTTTATGCAAGAGTTCATAAAAATGTTTATGGTCATGGCTCACTTTCCACAGTCACCAAGCCAGTGAGTGGAGGTTTGCATTGACCATCAGTAAGTAAAATTAATTCTCCAACTCTAGACTGCTTTGTCTACAACTGATGATAGAAGCCACCTATTCAAATTTGCTGCTCAAATTTAACTACTGGAATAACTTCTGAGATTGTTACAGGTAAAATTCTGTGAGGTACCAGAGTTATTGGCTGCTTTTGAGAAGTTGAAAAATTTTAAAGTCTGTTATCAAGCAGTCAATTTCTCCATTCCTTTGTCTCTTTCTGATTGGTCAGGAAAACACCAGCTTAGAGAAACTGAATAAATTTTTGGTTGTAGGAAAAAGGGAGCAGAAAAAGGGGAAGGGGAAAAGGAAGGGAAAGGGAAAGGGAAAGGGAAAGGGAAAGGGAAAGGGAAAGGGAAAGGGAAAGGGAAAGGGAAAGGGAAAGGGAAAGGGGAGAGAGAAATGATGAAAAGAGAAAAAGGAGAAAAAGAGAAAAAAGAGAGAGAAAAGTAAGAAAAATAAAGAAAGGATAGATAGAAAAGAAAGGAGAGAGAGAAAGAAAGAACTAATAATGAGCCATGAAAGGAGATACGTAAGCTGAAGATGGTAAACAGCAGTGAAAGGTCTCTGATGATGACATTAGCAGACCAGTTTGCTGAGTGACTGATCAAGTGACACAGAATAATCCAGAATCACACTGTGAAATTATATCATGAGTTGTTATGTGAATACAGAGCATACTGTGTTTATCTCAAATCATAAGGAGATCATCAGTTTAAGATAATAAAGTTCTACTTTTATACAACTGTAAGTGAATAAAAGATAAAACTTCATACAATAAAGATATTCTGTAATGGAAAATAAAAACAATTATTTGACAAAATTAAAAGGAGAGCCAAATAGCCTTCTTCCCAAGATCTACTATGGCATCACAAAGCTTAAAATTTTATGATTGTTGCTTATGCAAAAAGCATTTAAAAATATTTTAATATATAATTTTATTAAATTAAACTAATGTCTCTTTTATTTTGAATAAATTCAGAGCTTGATATAAACATAATTTATTTAAATTATTGTTATTTTAAAATAAATTTATGAGAAAAAAAGCTGAACAGAGGGTTGTTACTATGTAAAAACAGGTTGAAGAAAATAAAATCCAACCTGAAAATATTTGGATTTTTAAAGTGAAATATTGACAACTAAACTAAAAAATAAGCAAAATCTTGGATTATATGTATAGCTATGTGCCCTTAAGTGCAAGGGCACAGGCAAAATACTTACCAATAGATATTGGGAAAGCATGTGAAATATTACTCCATCACATTTTTCATAAAGTTTTTCTTCCTTTTAAGAGGTCCTTATGTATGGATTAGTGCTACTGAGTGTAAGGTTTTGTTTGATTTTTTCAGTTCTATTTTTATGCGCTGCTAATTTAGAGAAATTTATCATCTATTGATTATTGATATTCTATTCAGATGGGATTTGTTGGCTGTGAAAGTGCTATACTGCAGGAAAGAGGGAAGTTTCAGGGAAGTTTCAGGGAAGGGAAGTTTCAGGGAAGTTTCAGGGAAGTTTCAGGGAAGGGAAGTTTCAGGGAAGGGAAGTTTCAGGGAAGTTTCAGGGAAGTTTCAGGGAAGTTTCAGGGAAGTTTCGGGAAGTTTCGGGAAGGGAAGGGAAGGGAAGTTTCGGGAAGTTTCGGGAAGGGAAGGGAAGGGAAGGGAAGGGAAGGGAAGGGAAGGGAAGGGAAGGGAAGGGAAGGGAAGGGAAGGGAAGGGAAGGGAAGGGAAGGGAAGGGAAGGGAAGGGAAGGGAAGGGAAGGGAAGGGAAGGGAAGGGAAGGGAAGGGAAGGGAAGGGAAGGGAAGGGAAGGGAAGGGAAGGGAAGGGAAGGGAAGGGAAGGGAAGGGAAGGGAAGGGAAGGGAAGGGAAGGGAAGGGAAGGGAAGGGAAGGGAAGGGAAGGGAAGGGAAGGGAAGGGAAGGGATTTTTTTATTGTTCTAGTCTTCTTCTGATACTTATCACAAATGGAATATATTTCTAGGACCATATATCACAAATACTGCTTCAATACTTTTACCAGTGCTTAATATTTGGGCTCCTTGTATGCTGTCTTTTAAAAGTTATTTTTAGTTTGGGTATTGCTTTTTTCCTTTTTTTAATTGCTAACAATGTTCCTATTCTAAGTGAGAACACATTGTATGCAAAGAAGTCTACAGGAGAGACTAAGCTCCTTATGGCTTTGCAAGTTTACAAGAGATTTACAGTTTGAATTGGTACTTTGTTTTCTGGCATCTATAGATTGAAAGAATGTAAAAGAAGTAATCTTCAAATATGATCATTAAGTTTACTCTGTTGGTGGTTCCTTCTCATTTTATGAACAGAATAACAAAGGCTAGGCACTCTTACTCAGCTCTGAACGTAGGTGATTTGCCAATCAATAGTTAGTATTGAAAAGGGGTGAGGTACTTGTGTCCAAGTCATCTTCTGGAGTAGAATTAGAGTGGAAAAATCCATGTAATAATAAGCTATGCATTGAGCTCCCTTCATATAGGAGTAATCTTTCAAGCCATTTGCCAATCTGCAAGTCTCAGTTCTACAAGCCATACTGAAGGTAAATTGCATAGATTGGTCATTCATCATTCAGTAAGGAGTACTCAGTGGATGAAAGGAGCAGTGAGGATGTTATGTCTCACCCCATCATGGGAGCTTTTATGCACAGCAGATATCTGAAGCAGATAGCCACATCTCATGAAGTCTCCTGATTAACAGCATGACTGAAACCTGCAGGGTCGAGGCAGTGACCCTCTCTGGGTTACTTAATAGCAAACCATGGCATTCAGAAAATGGCTACTCAAGCAACAACTTATTCTGGATGACTCTGTCCAGTAGCTTTGCAATCCTACAATGGAAAGGGTCTCAGGAAGTTATGTATTGTCCCTGGGCACAGCAGCAGTGACTGCCATGCCTTCTACAGCCTTCTTGAAAGAGAAGCCAACAATAATGCAGCAAGTATCACCAATTATTGGTCCGTGTTGCCATCTTCTTTTCCCTGTACATACCTCTAAAGATCTTCCTTTTCATTACATAAGGATATTTGAATTCCACTGAGCTAAAGCACACAATCTCTTGTATCTGGTATTTGGAATTCCAGGCCTCTTTACTTCCTTTATAAGATGACCAAACATGGAAATAAAAGCTAGGCTAACAATCCCCCTACCTCCTGCCCCTTGTGGAAAAGAGAGGATGAAGATGAAGGTTCTGAATATGTGCTAAAAGCTGGTGTCTGATGATTGTTTCTCTCTCTTTGCTCCCTTCATTACTGGCAGCTCTCAGATGAGGAGGTGTCATCTGGTGTCCAGCAGCTGCAGGGGCAGGATGCTGGTGACAGCAACTTTCAGGCAGTACAGAAAGAGGGTGACCTCTGCTGGAGGAGTAACCGCTGGCAGAATCCTGCTGCTCTGCTCCTGAGCACAGTCCAATTGTCTGTCTAGATAGGAAGGAGTTCAAAACACGAGGGAGGAAAGGAGCAGCAACCATGTGAGGGAGTGATGAACAAGGTCAGCAAGCAAATGTCCTGGGGTGTGAAAAAGGGGGCTCCCCTTTTACATAGTCAGCAAAGCAGGGCTTAAGCAGAGTCATCCTAAACATTTACATGCAAGCAAGTGACTCATGGCACCATTACCAGGGAAACCTGCAGAGCCTCTCTGTAAATCTGACATTTACATGAGATTTACATGCTGAGATGCCTTTTTGAAGTGGAGTTGCAGGGCTATGACTTACTTTGTTGGGATCACAGAAATATGATGGGATTACAACCATTACTGGAGTAATGCATGGTTTTTAGGCAGGGTTTTTAGAAAGAAGTTGCTAGAAACACAAGAATGGGCAATGTTCCTTTATGTGGGAGAGCAGCTGGAGTGAAAGGAGCAGCATCTGGGGATGGATGATGAGCAAATGAGAGCTTTGGGTAAGGATAAAGGAGTTGAAGAGTATAGGGGACAATATAGTGGGCGTCTGCCATAGGCCGCTTGGTCAGGAACTAAAATAGATGAGATCTTCAGACATCTGGAGGCAGTTTCACATTCACAGACCCTGATCCTCTCTGAGGATTGAACCAGAGCAATATCTCTTGGATGGGCAGTACAGCAGTCCTAAAATAACCCAGGAGACTTCTGGAGAGAGCTGATGACAACTTCTTGATCCAAGTGATAGAGAATATGAAGAAAAGGGTTATTTTTTAGGATTGTACGGTCATAAAAGAGGACAGGCTTCTATCTGTATCTCAATTTTTTTTTTTTACATTTGTCTCTGCCTTCTGTTAAAGAATTAATTGCTTTCCCTTTAGATATAACCATATTTTTTCTGTCAAATGTGCAGAATTTTGGAAACAAACCAGCATCTTATGTATGTGCCACAGAGTTTTTTTCCATCCTCATGACAACTTCATTTGACAAGAAAAGACAACTAAAGACAGACTATGGACAACTAAAACCAGATTGTATATTGTCTAAATATTTCAGAGTCTGCTTTATTGTGTCACAGTATTTAGCCTGCCCCATTATTTGCACTTATACAGAAACAAAATACATATTTTTGTGTTATGATATTGAAACAGAGAAGAAATATAGATGTAATTAATATTGACACTGAAATGCACACATGGTTATTTTGTCTCAGGATTAATGCTTTTCTACTTGATTTCTTTCATCAGCTTCTATGTGATGCTACACATACAAAATTAATTTCCATCTGAAGTCCCGTCAGGAAAATAAGTTTATATGTTGAGCTATACTCCAATTCAGTTCTACAAGTGATAAAAGTTATTTTGAGAATAGTAAAATACCTAACAGGAAGAGTTCAACTCATTTACCATATCTAAATGAAAAACAGACCAAGCTTCTCCACTCCAATAGCATCTAATTACTGAGTGCAGTTTCCCAGGAAACAAAAATTCCAGGTGCTCTTTCATTTAGTGGAGAAACAAATCAACAGATCAACCAGGAGAGGTTTTCCTGAAAATAAATTATCTCCTTTGCAACGGACATGCTCATCTTGGAAAATGCATTTGAGACAATGCAAAAGAAGGGGTTCAGTGTAGAAGAAAAACAGTAAAATAAATAAAGACTTTCATGGTCGAGCTGCAGGAATTTAACACAATACTGAGAATTGCCAAAGTTGTAAAATTCACAGCTGCTATATAATAATTCAGGAAAGGGCTACACCCTTGCTTTCTGGGTTCTCCAAAATCTCCTAGGAGCCTTCTCTTCTCTAGGCTCTACCTCACTAGCTCTGCCAGCCTGTATTCACAGGAGAGGTGCTCCAGCCCTCTGATCATCTTCAGAGGCTTCAGCACAGGTAGCTCCGTGCAGGGAGCCCAGGGCTGGGTGCAGCACTGCAGGTGGGTCTCAGAGCAGAGCAGAGGGGCAGAATCCCCTCCCTCCCCTGCTGCCCACACTGCTCTGGATGCAGCCCAGAGCATGTTTGGCTCTCTGGGCTGGCAGTGCCCATGGCTGGGTCATGTCCAGCCTCTCACCCACCAGAACCCCAAGTCCTTCTGGGCAGGGCTGCTCTGATCTGTTCATCCCCAGCCTGTGTTGATACTGGAGATTGCCCTGACCCAGGTCAGTACCTTGCAATTGGCCAGGCTCGGAATCTCTTCAGGTTCCCATGGGCCAATTTCTGGAGCTTGTCAAGATCCCCTTCATGGCATCCTATCCTTGAGGCTTCTCAGCTGCACCACTCAGCTTGGTGTCTGCTGCAAACTTGATGTGGGTGCACTTAATCCACTGTATATGTCGCTGATGAAGATACTAAATAATACAGGTTTCCATACATACCTCTGAGGGACACCACTTGTCATTGATCCACATCTTTACATTGAGCCATTGAGCTCTGTATGCAGCCACCCAACCAATCCCTCCTCCACCAAACACTTCACCCATCAAACATGAATCTCTCTGATTTAGAGAGATAAACTGGAGAAGGAAGATATAAGAAGCTTTAATGCATGTCCTTCATGCAATGCCTCTTTTTCCTCCTTTTTTATTTTGTGTTCATCATGGTTTACTTGTATTCCGGGTTCTTAGCCTAACTTCTATGTTGTTTGTGTCTTTTATTATCTTGAAGTCTCTACCTTGTCAACAGAGAGAAACTGAGGATGGCTAACTTTGTTTGTGGGAGCAGATCATCTTTTAAAATGTGTAGCAAATAATTGGGCCTCTTGATGAGGCTCTACAAGTCCCTGTTATGTGGTTTTTATGATACACCATGTGTAGATGAAAAGCTTATGACACCGTCTAGCCTAGACAGATCATGATCTACAATGAGTTTTGTATGAGGCTTTCCATATCTTTGATAAGTGTTTACATAGTGTTTGCATTTTCCAGTAAATCCATTTCTCACTATCTTCCTCCTAGCAAAAGGCAGGACCTCTCTGTTGCAGGTTGGAGCATGTATTACTGAATTTTGAAACTGCAAAGAAGTTCCTTCCTCGGGGTCAAAATTATGATAAGCTTCTACCCTGCTCAACTGATACTAGAGCAGCAATTTTCCTGGAGGGATGGCTCTTAGCTGTTTTTATAACTTGCAGTTCTTGAATCTGAGCTTCTAGTGTCCAGCTAGGTTGACTACCCCACTTCTTCATGTCATCCCCCTGTCACACAGGAAGAATCAAGGAGTTGCACACAATGTATGTCATCAGTAGCCTCTTCCTTTTTCAGAGAAAAACTGACTCTTAGCAGTTGAGACCTTGGCTAGTGCTCATGAAGAACACTTATCCTTGAACTGCTCAGACAATATTTGGATCAGTTTCTCTGCAGCCAAGGTGCAAGATCATTGTAAGAAAGTGAGATTGTCCTTATATTCTTAGAGTTGTTTGGCTAATCTATATCCATAGATTCTGTGTCTATCCAGCTCATTATTAGCAGTCTGTTGGCATATATTGCCACCAAAGTTCTTATAAACTTCCACCACATGGGCAGGCTTCATTCAGGCTTTTGGATGCCTGGTGGTTATCAGGAGTATTATAGTATTACTATAATACTCACCTCGAGTAATTCCCTCAAGTATGGGATACCTTTCTCAATATTAGTTCATTTACTTTAGGAATTTGCAGAATCTCATGCCCTTTTCCCAATGTCTTTGTCAATGGCTTTGTCCCTAGCAAGGGACCCTTTAATTCATGTCTTCTGACCTCAATATCACAGTTTAGGATTAGGCAGCCCTGAATTTGCTTGCCTAGTTCACAGCTAAAATATTTTCACATGTCTTAAAGCTCACCTAAGAACAGATGATTCTCACTTAATATTTCAGTTACTTCCTCCTCCTGTTCTTGTGACCTCTCTGCTGCAGAACCAACTCTCTTTTCTTGTTTAATCTCCTGCTCTCTCTTCAGAGAAGCCTCTTCATCCCTTATTAAATAAGCTGACTTGTGTTGTTTCTTTTTAATGATGGGTGTAACTGATAGTGATCATAGTGTCTGTTGATATTTTTCAGATTCAGAGACCTTCATTCTTGAATATGCTGAACAGTATTGATTCATATTTGGTAGGTGCTGGTTAGGCCTCAGCACAGTGCAGTAAAATGTGCTTCTTTGAAATAGCCAGGGCATCTCTTTGCAAACATATTATGTCAGGATTCTGTACTTGTTCAGGAATGAAGATTCAAATAACTGCAGGGGGGAACTTTCCAGATATCTGCCCATATTCTCTGGCATGTGTTCCCACCCATACCCATGCTGCCAAGGGGCCTAGATCACATTCCTAAAAAGCTTGTTAACCTTTAAAAATCCAAAACAATATCCCTAAGAAATACCAATGAAAATATTGAAGGATTGTCTGCATGCTGGGAATGTATTGTAATGAGGCAGAGAACATCATAAAATGTGGCAAAGATGCCATTCTGTATTTCTTAAAAAAAGCCAAACAAAAAACCCCTGTCAGAGAAAGAATGATCATTATCTAGTTGTTAATTGTATCCATCAGATGATCATTGAAATACAATAATAACTTCAGCAGAGAGCCAAAATACCAGGTAAACTCAAAACCAGATTTTTAGCAGTAAATCTCCCAGGCAAAGCATCACTAAGCTCCACAGAGCACAGGAAACTGCAAAAGGAAAACTTTATTATATACCAAAAAAAAAAAAAAAAAAAAAAAAAAAAAAAAAAAAAAAAAAAAAAAGAGCACGAGAGAAGGACAAACTAATAAGATAACATCACGAGCAGATTAATTAATATAATTACAAGCAGCCATTTACAGATATAAATCCCCTCTCATTCACTCTAGTCAAATCTGTTATTATCTCAAGCCCTCCATGCCCTATACTGGGCACCAAAGTAGGTGCAGTTTAAACCTGGCCAACAACTAAGCACCACAGAGCTGCTCACCCACTCCTCCCATCACAGCAGGATAAGGGGAATAATTGGAAGGGTAAAAGTGAGAATTGAAGTCACAGGTGGCGGCAAATACACATAATTAAGAAGTAAATTTTAAATGCATACATGGAATTTATGTCCCAGACCTACAGTCTGAAAGGCCAAGTATAACAGAGTAGATGGAGGGATAAATGAAATGAAGAGGACTTAATATGAAAACAAATTGCAATAGGCCAAATTGACACATAAAATTCTCCTTAGGATCCTAAATGTCAAAAATACTCAAGTGCCATGCAAGTAAACACAATAGGGTATGAAAATTAGTGTCATTGATACCAATAAAAATATGTCTGACAGATTACTGAAGGGCCTAGAAACTAGGCAGTTTCGA
The DNA here is from genome assembly GCA_034336665.1 of Luscinia megarhynchos. Lineage (NCBI taxonomy): Eukaryota > Metazoa > Chordata > Aves > Passeriformes > Muscicapidae > Luscinia > Luscinia megarhynchos. Next base: position 29,771,046 of record CM067592.1, on the reverse strand, counting down.
ATGAAACATATTTGCACTTTAAAAAATGTGTAATGAAAGATAAAAATTACACAAAACAAAAAGTCAGCTTTTGACACTGTGGTACATCACCCTTCTTGAAAGCTGAGCAGTACAGGATAAGTTATCTAGAGTTGTTTTAGCAGTGGATGGGTCAGTAGTCATCCAAGATACATTATATTGTTCGTGAGGATGTTACAATGTTTTATTATTTACTGCCTATAAATTTTATTGAAGACTCGTAGCAAGAAGACGCCACAGAAATAAAAAGTGCTATTTTAAAATGAGTTAGAATTTTGTGTACCATGGAAGTTTGCTCCATAGAATTTTTATTATGTGTGTGATTTCTTATTGCTGTGGAACCAGAATGTATTTTACAATTGACAAGCCCATCTACATCACAGTAATTAAATAATTATATGTTGTGTTCAGTGTTACACTGAATTATATTCAATTTCATACTATAGTATTTTCTTTGATTCTCTGGCTTTCAATGAAGACAGCTGTAGCAGAAAAAAAACAAGAATCAAGATGCTCTTTTACTGTAGATTTTTTATTAGGCAGTTTAGAATAATATTTTTTATAATACTCAGGACTTTTCTTTTGAAATATAGCATTCAGCTAACTGAATCACATTTTGCAGCTTGCTCGTTTTAAGAAAATGATTGCTCATTTCTAAAATTCATTCTGTATTTTACTAAATAAAACTGCCATGCTCATTTGATAAAAAGGATATAAAAATATTCTATCCTGGGAGGGATTTTATGGTTTGAGATACTATGCAGTAAAACAATACTTTCCAAATAAAATCTAAACTGTGCTTTCACTGTAAGCCACATAAGTAGAATAATGCAAGAGTAATGTTGGATGGCTTATAGTTGTCTTGGCTGGCTTTTGCTCCTGAAATGGTCTGCATGTTGGTTCCTGACCAGGTGTCAAGACATATTCTTGACTCAGGCCTCTCCTCTGCCCACCCAGCTTCTGTGATCTGCTCACACAGAAAGAAAGCCATTCTTCTGCAAGGGCTGCTTTTTGCTGTTCTTGTTGTTAACCCAAGAGCCTTCTGTTCAGGTTAAGAGTTTGTAGCAGAAAGAGTGCCTGACCATATTCAAATAAATACATCAGGACTGTACAATCCACCACACTGGATGTGGGCTAAGAGCTTCAATACCTACCCAAAGCTAGCTCAGACTTACTGTCTTTATTTTTATTGTGATTTGTACTGTCCAGAACAAAAATTTTGTTTAAGGTTTTGGTCATGCTGTGTTGACACTTAAATCTCAGTCATTCACAAGTAGTCTTCACATTGACTACTATGGTTAATATTGGTATGGGAGACAATAATTTTCAGATTCAGATTTTAAATTGAGATAATTAAGACATGGAATTCATCTGCCACCCCAATCTACAAGATACCAAAATGTTCTCCTTGTATCTGGAAGTATAAGTTCTTCTAACATTTTGTTCTTCTCTAATCTTATAACTAAACTAAATCCTGAGGATGTAGAGTCTGCAACATCCCCCTTACATAACTTAACTCTTGTTATTCACTCTATGAAGGGATTTTAATATGGTTTATGATGGTTTATAAGGGCTACCTTGTGCAGTCTTAAAGTACAATTATTACAAAAGGCATAGAACTAATAAATTCAGAACAAATTAATCTAAAATAAGAATTCAGACTATTACTAAAAAGTATGAGATTATAAGTAAGTAGCATCAATAAACAATGGCAAAGAAGAAAAAGCAGGAATTAATCCAAGCCTTTACTTTATATAGGAAGCATTTGAAATTTCAGGATGTAAATCATCCTAATGTATGTTGAGCACACTCTCTTTGAAATGGTTCCACTATCATGATATTCAGTGAAATACATCACCAGTAAGAAAATAATGCACCTGTGATTGTATATCACTGCAGAGCTACAACTATTTCCTAGAGTTAAAATATTTATCAACAGATTAAAATTGTGCAGGAGTACCAGCAAATTGCTCCAAAATAAAGGGTATAAAAAATACAAATTTAATACTTGATACAGACTTGTCATGATTGTTTAAGGTGAGCCAGAACATGAAGCATACAAATGCTTAATATAACTCAAGTTTGTTTTTAAATTTTTAATAAAATAACTCAAAAGAAAACTATTAACATCCATTTTTTGTCAAATGGAGTTTTCTGGATTTTCCCATAAGTATACATCTTGCAGAGATTAAAGGAATTGCATATCCTTCACGTAGAGTGAGCTAGCATTTAAGAGGTGACAAATTCTAACCATATTTTCCTAATCACAAAGAATGTGTTAGAATTCCAAAGAGAAAAACTTTGTTTTCATTGAAACTCTACTTCTAAAACTTTCAATGAAACTCTTCTGCTAAAGCAACCACTAACATATAGTGGAGAAAGAAATAAAATAACAGGTATGCAAAATTTTGTTTCAAGTGAAAAATTTAAACTTTGCATGAGTTTACTTTTATGATTTTTTTGTACTTATCTCTTCCATCCAACAGCTTTCTGGCACCTGTGAAAATTTTTTCCCTATATATGCTTTCCTTCCTTTTAACCAGGGATTTTTTTGCTTTAGTTTCAGTGTGCCCTGAATTCACAATTTCTGTTTGGAGGACCTCTGAAAGGTAAGGCATCTTTGAAAAAAAAATAAAGATAAAAAATTATCCAATGAAAAGAAAAATATACAGGCATTCTTAAAATAATTCTGTTCAAACTTCACTACTGAATATCACATCTAAAATCCTTCTGCAAATTAAATGTAGAAGAGCTTTAAAACTACTTTTCTATGATTTTTTCTGATCCCATGTTTCCTGTCTTCTAAAAAAAATTGCTCAGAATACAATAAAAACTGATATAGTAGCATCAGCACTGAACAGGCATCTGAAATAAAAGAGTACATCTCCCGAAGAAAATGACCAACAACAATCCATCAATCAATTAATAACTTTTTTGCTCAAACAACTAATTTTCATCAGTTACTGCCCTTGATTGTACATGATGTATTTGCAAACAGAAAGGAATTGAAGTGGTGGGAGGATGTTAAAACTTCAGCAGCAAGATTAGAAGCAGTGAGGAAGAGAGAAGTGGACTCCTGGCATCTACACTCCATAGGTCAGACCTTAACAAACTCCAGAGAGCTAACAGAAGAGCTGATGCCTGTAACAAAGGATGCACAGTCACAGTGCTGCACAGACCAGCAGAAAATACCCCAGAAAATACAAACAAAAAAACTCTCCCTGCAACTTAAAAGACAGTACAACATGATCTACAAAATTTAGGGGATTCACAAGGGAGCTCAATTAACAGGTATTTAAATTAAAGGTCTCTGCCCAGCTGTGTCCCCTGGGCCTGAAGCTACACAGCTCGAGACCTTGCACATCACTAGAGAGAGGATGCAACACTCAGGTGAAGGAGGGCATTGCAGTGTACAAAAGCCTGATTATACAGTTAACTTGTCACCCAAACTGACATGATGGCAGGAAACCTGACAGCCAGAAGCCTCTTCCTTTGTGACATAAACCAGAGCAACTGAACTGCAAAACCCTTGCAAGATTTGTAGGGCTTTGCTTGTAGGGCTGTCACACTTGCAAACCCGGAGTCCATTGTGACTCTGAAAAGCACAGAACTGACCTGAATAAAACACTGTGCCCCCTCACTCTGACTGTAACAGCAGCATAAAGGATTTGCAACATCCAGACCTGGATCTGCCACAGTGACCTGACATCACCTGACATATCAGCCCAACGTGAGTATAAAGCTCTATTGAACACTGCTGTACAGTGTGCTGTGACAGGATAAGGGAAGAATCCATCTGCATTTCTAGAGTGATGGAGGATCCCAGCAATGGTCTGTGTTGCAGACCAGGTATGTCTAACTGGGAATGAGTGGTAAAAGCATTCTATTGTGGCTGGTCTGGAGATTCTATATGTTGTTGACAGAGACTACCTCAGGTGACAGTTAAGGGAACCAAGGTGTGCTTTGGGGTGGTATAGTTGCTTGAGAATGGATTAAACAGCCATCTATGTTGCTTGGTCTCTAAACAGAGTATCCTTCTGTTGTGGGCTCGATGTAGTGCAAAGAGACAGATTCTAATTGCTAGCATGACATTATCACATCAGCTAAGACCCCTTGGCTGTCATCCATAAACTATTCTGGTGACTGGAGAGCCATCTTCTTGTGATCCCATATGGCCACTGCAAAAATCCAACTTACAGATTTCAGGGAAGTATTGTAACCACCACGGAGCACTGCTGTACCAGAAAAACTAGACTCACTAGAGCTCAAGTAAGAAGCTGAGCCAAAGGCTGCCAAATTTGTAGGTAACTGCCAAAGTCTGCCTGTTGATGTGGATAACTCTATCTCTTTGGCAGCATAGTGCAGGTGACAGCTGGATTCCATGTGGAGGAGTATCCTGGAGCACACCTGAAGCTGCCTGGTGGAAACGCAGTCCTGCAGTCTGCCATGGATTGGTACAGGCTGTGGTGGAGCAAGGTGAAGCTCCCGAGCACTCGCAGTGTGTTGATGACATCAGTGTGGGAGACAGCACGGCAGAAGTGTGTGAGAAGGGGAGAAAAGTAATCTAGACTGTTATGAAAGGTGGTTTTGCTATAAAGCAAAGCAAGGTCAAAGGACGAGCACAAGAGATTCAGTTTTTAGGAATAAAATAGTGAGATGGACACTATGATATCCCAAAGTATGTGATTAATAAAATAACAGCTTTGTCACCACTAACTGATGAAAGAGAAACACAAGCATTTTAGGTGTTGTGGGTTTTTGAAGAATGTACGTTCTGGTCGTATTCTACATATTCTTATTTTTCTAATTATTCTGTGAGCCCTCTCTATCGAATGGCCTAGAAGGAGAATGATTTTGAGTGAGGCTTTGAGAAGCAACAACACTTTAAGCAAATTAAATGAGAGATAGTTTGTGCTACAGCACTTGGGCCAGTCCAGAAATGACAAGATGTGAAAAATATGCATTATTCCTGAGCCAGGATAATGTCCTCACCTGGATCTTTTGGCAGAAAGTGCCTGGAGAGACAAATATTAAAGTCTAAGGTTTTGGAGCCCAGGATATAATGGGTGTGAAGCTCATTGCACTCCAGAAGAAAAGGAAATATTAGCAGCATATGAAGCTATTAGAACTTCTTCAGAAGTAGTTGAAGTAGAAGCACAGCTTCTTTTGTTATCTTGGCTGCCTGTGCTGGGCCAGTTGTAAAAATAGGAAAACTCATTCTACACATCATGTGTGTGATGCTACATGGAGCAAGTGGATTGCACTGACAATGCAACAGCCAATGTTGCATTGCTCAAATGGGAAAGTCTGACTGCACAGAAACCCTCCAGAGGACTGAAACTTCAGGGAATTGGTAGAGGAGATAACCTGTACTGAGGAGCCCACACTGTGTAATAAATTGCCAGAAACTGAAAAACAATATGTTTAAAGATGGATCCCGTTACATGTACAAAACGTCAAAAGTGGGAAGTTGCTTTGTGGGGTCTCCCAAGATGCTGAAGAAACTTCAGAAGGAGAAGTGGAACCTAGTCAGTATGCAGAGTGAAAGCTATCCAAATGCTGAAAGAGAAAAATACACAATAATTTATTTCTGTGGTAGCTCATGGATTGTAGCAAATTCTCTGATGAGGGTTTTATTTTCCTCTCTCTTTATTATTTATTCTTTCTCTTTTCTCTACAAATTTAAAGCTCATTTTTTACTTATTTTTAATTATTAAAATGTTGTTATCTCAATCCATGAATTCGCTTGTCACTTTTACTCTCTCAGTTCTTCCTCCATCGTAGGAGCCAGAGGTGGGATAAGCACAGGCTTCTGTGGTGTTTAGTTGTGAGACAGGGTTAAACCACAGCAGAGACTTATAAGCCTCATGCATTCTCAAAGTATATGTGAAGCAAAAATGTGAGCCTGATGAGAGAGCTGAAGAGGCATTAACCCTTGCCTACCACTGACAACAGTGGTGGTGAACATTTGTGACTGCACTGACTCTTCAGTATCTCCCAAGATGCTATTTCTAAATCAACTTTCTTTGACTTTTTTGTTACACATCAGTTTGTGTATCACGTTATTTCAATACAACCAACAAACAGTTCCCTTGACTGTATCTGGGGCCAAATGCCTGATGCTCTGTGTATGAATAACATTTCCGGAGTTAAAATCATGTTCCATGTTGAAAATAAAAAATGGTGTCATCTGAGGATCTGACTTTAGATAATAAAGGCTATAGATTAAATGTATCCTTTTTTTCTGAATATTTTTTCCAATCTCTATACAGTTTTGATAAAATTAGGGTTACTTTGTATTATGAATGTTCTTCAGCCTTAGGGTACTTTCCCAGTAGCTATTGCTTTCTAGAGTAAGAAAAATTATTATTGCATTTGTTATCATTATACCATTCTATATCTAAAACACAGTACTTCAAAAGCAATCTACTTCAGCTAAGCTGAAGACTTTAAGTAATAGTAATCTAAGTATTTTTTGTCTTATGCATTTGCAAGCTATCATTACATTATCTTCCTTAGATACCTACAGAGAATGTGAGAGAATATTACTGTGCTTCCATGCTCATTTTCACAGCAGTAGGGCACATTTAAACATTTTAAAACAGTATTTCTGTTGTGGAGACTGATTCCTGCTCTCTTGTCATTTGTGCTGAGATCATTATTTGTGGGGCTGAAGTCTGCAGCATATGATGAAATTGACCTCTCTAAAAAACCCCCCAAAACTCAAAACCACACAAGTCACTTAATTCTTATGCCTCTCAGTTACCTGATATATGGGCCACCAGTGGAAAGAATTATCACAGAATCACAGAATATATTGAGTTGGAAGGGACCCAAAAATTTCCTTGAGTATAACTTAGCCCTGCACAGGACAGCCCCAAGAGTTGCACCATGTGCCTGAGAGCATTGTCCAAAGACTTCCTAAACTGTCAAGCTGGTGCTGTGACCAGTTCCCTGGGGAGCTGTTCCAGTGCCCAACCATCCTCTGGGGGAAGAACCTTTTCCAAATATCCAGCCTGAACCCCCCTGACACAGCTTCAGGCCATTCCCTCAGATCCATGTCACCCCTCAGCTTCTTCTTCTCCAGGCTGAACATCAAGTGATCTCAGCTGTTCCTCCTACAGCTTCCCCTCAAGGTCCTTTATCCTCACTGCCCTCCTTTGGATGCTCTCTAATAGTTTAATACCTTTCTTTTTGTTGCAGCGACCAAAGCTGCACACAGTATTCAAGGTGAGGCCACCTCAGTGCACAGCAGAGCAGAGCAAACATTTCTTGTACAGTAGCAATTACAACTGAATTGCAGCTGTCAGACTTTAATAAGACAAAAGACAAAATTTAGAGATCTACTGATGAATTAAGCCTGAGTTCCATTTAAAATTTTTGCTCTATGTCAGTTATTGGCTGCCTGTGAAATCTTAGAGGCAATCAATTGGAAATATCAGATACAGGAAGTTTTGTCCTCTAGCTTCTTCAGGTGCTGTGCTTCTGCACAGTCTGACTTTTCCCTACACTGCATTCTTAGTTGAGGGTGTGTTTTTTATTTTTATTTTTGTTAATTTTATTAATAGTTTTTTTTCCCCTGGCCATTTTTCAAGCAGAAACTTTACATCTGATCTTCCTCTAATATTTCTTTCCTGGTTTACACTGCCATAAAGCCCTTAGAAAGATGGTAGGAAAAATGCAATTATTTCATTGCTAAGGATTTCAATATTTTCAATGTCTTCTGCTTATACAAAGAAAGACAGAAACCGTAGCTAGGTATCTTCTCTTCAGAGTCAGAACTTTCTGTACCTTGTAGCAACTGTGCACAGCTGTGAGATATTAAAGAACTTTCTTTCATGACCTATTTTTGCCTGTGACCAATTCCTTCCAGCTGGTGTTGGGGAGGGCTTCTGGGAGACTCTGCTTTTTCTGCATTCACTTTTCTTGCTCCCTATAGACTCCTGTTTCCTCTTAGATGTGGATCTCTGTTATCTCTATTTTTTTATTGGACTTGTCGCTTCTTTTCTCAAGGTCACAGCTATTCCTCTTTTGGCTGTGTGCTACTGTGTTACATACACTTTCTGCCTTCCTAATGAGATTTAGACCTTACACAAGATAATTTTAGCTGAATTCTTTTCAGCTTATAATGAAAAATAATAGTAGAAAAAACCCCTGAGCACACCCAAAAAGTGAAAGAGGCAGAAAGAGCTGTTTAAAGCATAGTTAACATTGAGAATTGAAGTTGTCTATACATTTTCTGCAAACTTGGCACAACAACATAGGCCTGTGGGTTTCAGTCATGCTCCTCCCAAGTGGATAAGCCTTTCTTCAGAGCTGCTACTGTCTCCAGATGAGAAATGCTCCTCCTTTTCTTGCACATCTTACCCTTACATTCTCTTTAGCCCTGCATCTCTAACAGATTTTTCCCCTATATTAAGAACTACAGCACTTCTCGATTTTGTCCAACTGTGCAATAGTGTACAATTACTCTGGATTTAACTGTTTAATTAATATTTGAACACTCCTACTATATGTGTGAGAATGGGAGAGGGCATAGAATGAATGGGAAATTAACACCAGATTTGGTGCTTTAACATAGTTTTTCCAAGTCCTTCATTTTAGTTTATTTCCATATCACATTTTGTTGAACCATATGCATTAGGAAATGGAGGAAGTATAGTTTAGCATATCTACTTTGTAGTGGGCTGCACTTTTATATACTGTAGGGGTTGTTTTAGATTAAATGCACAGAACAGCTCATCTTACATCCAGGACACAAACACAATGACAAAATAGAATTTTATGGGGATATATACCAAAGACTTTAGCACAATGGGGGTGAACTAGATTCCATTTACTCACACTGGAATATAGATTGGCAAGGAAGAGGAATATTGGCTCCCCAGACAGATGTTAGAAGATGAGAGACTGTCCTGCATTTTTGCACTGTGATAATTTTCTTGGTTTATTGATCTCTTATCTAGCTTAGATAAAACATTTATCACAGATGTGAAAATCCATAAATATAACTCAAAAGCATGGCAAAAAAAAAAAGGTAATAAAATCATGTAAAAAACAAGCTATGCAATATTTTGCTTCAAATTTCCATTGAAATTCTGCTTGTAGTGAATACAGGCATGCGTATTTTATAGAAAGTCCAATAATGGTTTTATTTTCAGAAACGTGACAGGTAAGAGGTATACAGGTACTGATTATGACTTCCATGTTGATTTGTTTTCTCTGCTGCAGAGCCCTGAAGAGCTGAAAGTCAGATACAGAATAGTAGCGTGAACTTTTGACATGCATCATGTTGAAGGCATATTGGAAAAAGACAGCCCATCTGATGATGCATCTGCAGCCCTCGAGAATGACAGCATGGCTGAACCTGGCTCACACCTTTGGATGTTGCATGGTTATAGAATCATTAAATAAGGTTAGAAAAGACCTCTGAAATCATTGAGTCCAGCCATTAACCCATCAATGTCCACCAATAAACTGTGTCCCCAGGTGTCACCTGTCACCCATCGGGCAAGGTCAGCTGCAGACGGTTGTTCAGGGTCATGCCCAGCTGAATGTTGAATTTCCAATGATGAAGTCTCTTTGTTTCTCTAAGCTGCCTTTGTCAGCATCAGACCACTGTCATAGCATGGATCTTTTTGACTCTTATAAGAGCACTGTGGTTTAGGAATGGTGTTCCTTAATGTAGGGAGCCCATCACAGCACTCCAGTGCTCTGCTCAATCTCACCGTGGTGGGCTGGAGAGGGGAATGGAGGAAAAAAGGTCAAGATCATAGTTTGAGATAAGAACAATTCACTGTAAACAAAAAGGAAATAAGGGAACAAAGAGGAAGAGCAGAAGGGACAGCAGGGTGTACAAGGGAGGTGAATGATTCTCATTTGCTGACCATGTGGAGCCTGGTGGTACCTGACCAGGTAAGCCAAGCTCTGCGATCCCAAAGGGAGCCCTTGCCCCATCCCTGGAAAGTGACATGAGGTGGTATTGAATAACCTCTGGATCATGGCCGTGGTCACTACTGGCTACTGGAAAAATTGAACCTATCCTTGCTGGAATCAGGAGAAAGGGTTTGGAAAAGACTTTTTCACTTAAGCCTCAAGCATGGCTGGGTTTCAGTGCTAACAATTAAAAAGCAAATATAACCCAGCAGTTGGTTAATGTCTGAGGCACAGTATTATGTGTATATGTCAGAATTGTTATCATTATTTCCTTTAATTATTTCCCTTATTAGATGTTACTTATTTAGCAAACACATTTAGTATTCTCACAGCACATCATAGAATGTAATGTGACCTACCAAGAAAATATTTGTACTCCCTTTGTCCTTCATTTGCTTCTCCATATGTCACAATTCTATTTTGTCTGTGCAGGAGGGATTTATGAGTTCAACAAGCTGCCTTGAAATGCCCCTAATGACTTGAAAATTTAAGACAGAACCAGCGTTAATTTTTGGAATATTTATTCACGGTTCACTTTTGTCAAAGTAAATGCATTTGACCTGCTGCTGAACAGGAAGTTCATTTTTGGTCAAGTCATATTTTGGAGTATTGTCTTCTAAAAGACTAGATATCCAGCAGTATGTTATTTTTAATAGAAAGGTACCAGCAAATATTTGTATAAAACCACATTCAACTCTTTGATCGTCCTGGGAGTCTATGGATGGCTGTGTTTTATTTCTGTACCCTTGTTCTGAGCTTCTACACCTAGACTGCTTGTCAGAATCTGGGGGAAAAGAGAGATAATTCATAACTGTTCAGAGTTTATACACCATGTGCAATCTTCCTTGGGTGGCAAGATGTCAACTATCACACCTTAATAAAAACAGCCTGCTGTACCCAGCTGCCCTTAGCAGAGCTGACACATTTCTTAGTCTTTTTATTGTGCTCACTGAAGCTAAATGCTGTATATGAAGTTTTCACTGGAAGAGTTTATTGTTGCATATGAATTTCTGGTTCAGAACTGCAGCAGGCAGGCACCCCTCACAGGAGACAACAGCATAAATGAAGCGGAACAATCAATGATGAGCACTTCCCTAATCTACCCCAATTTACACAGTCCTAAATAACTTTTAAGTAACTGAGGCTAAGTAACTAAGTTTAAGTAACTGAGGCTAGGCTGATTAACATAAGAAGCTGATCCAGCCTGAAATCTTTGTTTTGGTAGCACTGGGATGGCACTTTATAATGCTGTTATAGGAATAGCACTATCTCAGGATGTGTTTGTTGCGCCTCATTACTTCTTTGTTTACTGTTTGAATTTGCTCTTCAGTTGCTGAGGAGAGGAATAAAAGCCAGGGGTTAAAAAAAATTGCTTTTATTTCCTTTTCTTGGAAGGGTTTGCTTCTTGCATAGGACTCATTAAAAAGAAAAAAAAAAGAAAATAAAAAGAAGTCGGAAAACACTACAATAAAAATCCAGACGGTATGCAAGTTAATATCCCACACTTTTGTCAACTACTTGTAAGTAAGACTCTGTATCATTTATTACAGATAGAATGAGGTCAGCTGCAATGGTTTGCAACAGTTATCTTTGAAAAATCACTTTCTAACAAGAATGAATTTATGGTTCCTTTCTATAGAAAAAAAGCAATGAAGTGTCCAATGAAGCTCTGTACTTTAGTCCTGGATTTCAGTGAGGTTCGAACATGTGTAGGTGGTTATAAATACGTATATATATATATATGTGTATATGTGTGTATATACATATGTGTATATATAGATATACACACACACGCATACATATAGTCATTCTCCACACACACTAATTAAAGGAATGCCCATCTGAATAGGTTATTGTCAGTGTTCTTTTCAGACCCACTGCTGAATAATATGTTTGGTGCAGGTAGGTCCATGTGTGCACTGCAGGTTGAGAGGCTGTGACCTGCTGACCTTTGGCATGGCAAAGGGCCTGGGGACCTGGGGCTGGCCAAGGAGCAGGACATGCAGAGAGAGCAGGAGATGATGACCCCAATACTTCTTGTGCTTGGACTGTTTAGTATCTTCACTGATGATCCAGATGAGGGGATTGTGCTCAGCAGCAGCAAATTTGGAGAAGAGACCAAGCTGGGAGGGAGTGTTGATATGCTGGAGGGTAGGAGGGTTCTGCAGAGGAGCAGGCTGCATAGGTGGGTTGAATCCAAAGATGTGAGGTTTAATAAGGCCAAGTGCTGGGTCCTGCACTTCAACATAGTCTTAAGTTGCACCAGGGGATGTTTAAGTTGGACATGTTAGGAAAAATTTATTCTCTGAAAGTGTGATTGGGCACTGGAATGGTCTGCCCAGGGAGGTGATGGATTCACTGTCCCTGGAGATGCACAATAAAAGACTGGATGTGGCACTCAGTGCCATGAGGTGGTGCTAGGTTATAAGCTGGACTTGGTTATGTCAAAGGCCTTTTCACCCTAGTTAGTTCTATGATTCTGTGACTGTGAGAGTATAGAAGCCCTGGGGTTCCTTTGTTCAGTGTACCTCCTTGGAGGCACCAGCAGCAGCTGTTATTTTGTTATTTAGTTATTGCGTCATGATTACGTTATCTAAAGGGTCTGGACACTGAGACTGTGCTGTGGGAAGCCTGGGGCTGAGCTGGTGTGGAAGCCTGGTCTGACTGTGCGAGGTGTGAGGTGTGGCTGTGAAGTGCTGTAGTCCCAGCTCAGGGGGTGTGGGACAGGCTGCCAGAGCAGCTCCTCGATGGCTGAGCAGGGAGATGTCCTTAATGCCACCACCTTGGGGAGCTCCCTGGAAGGCACCAGGGCAGCAGTGAGGAGCCTGAGTATGTGAATGGAACACAGACCTAAGGGCAGAAACTGCCCCCTCTCCCTGACTCCCACCAGGCTGCAACAGGATACAGCTCCAGTATCCACTTTTGGGCTCCCAGTGGAAGAAAAGCCTGTATCTGAGCTGGCAGCACTTCAGGGTAAACCCCCCAGGGCAGAGGAGTGGAATTCCTCATGCCACAAGGCCAGGCTGTGGGACTGGGGCTGAGGCTGGCTTAGCTGGAAGAACAATTTTCAGCAGGAGGTGCGAAAAGTAACTTCTCTAATGGTGGTTAGCGTTGAATTTGAAATGCTTTTCCTTTCTAAAAGAAGGGTTAAAATACAACAATCGTGCTTTGCAGATGCATTTAAGAGAATCTTAAAGGATTACTTAAAATTCTAAAAATAGATGTTTGAGAAATTTCTCTGTGTGTATTTTGCTAAACTCTGGGATGGGCAATACCAAAGGAACTGGCTTTTAAAAAATTATACAGTTTCTGAAAAGAATAAAACCCAATAAATATTCATGCTTCCTATGGAAAATTGAGAGTTTCCATGAAGGAAAATGGAGCTTCCATGGAGGGCTTTTGTTGTTGTTGTTGTTGTTGTTGTTGTTGTTGTTGTTGTTTTCCCCTTAGTTAAAACATTTTATCTTCATTTTATCCAGGTTTGTTTTAATGTGATTTCATGAGTAATTACGAATACAAATGCAAAATAATTTTCAATTGCATGCTGAAAAAATCAGGCCCATAGAATTTTAAACATTACTTTTCAGTAATGTTTCAAAATCTTGATGAAGGGTTGGATTTTGACAAAATTTAGGTGAACTTAAGAAGACGTGAATTCAAATTATATTCTTTAAATTCTGACCTTGCTAGGCAATACATCTCCATGGAATGCTAAGCTTCAGCTGTCTGACCAGCTCTGCTCTCTGTCCTCCTCAAGCTCTTACCTAATGATTTTGCAGCCCTTCAGTCCAACAGTCTGCAATCCAACTCTGCAAATCAGAAAACTGCAAAATGTTAGACTTAGATTCACTGGGCAAAAACTTCAAATAATCCAATAATGGAATAGCTGTCTCTCCTTCAGTTTTTTAACTACTATGCTACTTCATTTTCTTCTGTCATGAATTAGCTGCAGAACCAATGTCAAACTGTGATATGAGTTAGCTCTGAACTTTGCTGCAGTGTGATTATTCTGATCCTAATCTAAACCAATTCATTTTGATGTAGTGTGTCATCTTACCAAGTTCTTCCTAGAGAAATCAATTTAACTAAGTTTTTAATAGAATCTGTTGTCCTTAATGTAATTCTAGTATTATTTTTCTGACCTAACTATGGTGAACTGCTGCACTCTTTTTTGAGATACTACAGTATTCTAAAGATGAAGAAAACACCTGACCTACTAATATACCATGCAGGACATTAAACATGCCATGTCTGAAAATGGTTTGCTGTTGCACAGAAACACCAAGAAACTGTATAAACAGAAAGTTTATATGTAAACTGGAACTTGAAGAAAGGTTCTTTGAAACAAAAATGGGAGGACTGGAAGCAGGCAAATCTCGATTACCTGAAAGAACAATGATGGAAGAATTGTATACTCTTGTGTATTTACTATTGTATTGCTTCACATTTTTATAGATGCTGTGCAACAGATTTTACTTGACATAGTATTTACCAACCCTCACTAACTGAAAGAATTTATATTCATTTTGTGTGCATTTTCACAGTCAAAATATTCAATTTGTTAAAATTAGTTTCCCTAAAGTGTGTTTTTGTACTGGGAATATTGTTAGAGAAAACATAAATTTGCAAGCAATTTTTAAAGTTTTTTATTGATTGTTTCTATGTGTATTTACAGATGACCAGTGGTTAGCAGTAGGTTATTAATTCATTTTCTTTACAGAAAGTTCAAACAGCAGGAACTGATTGTGGATCTTTGTGGTTTGTTATCACAGAATAGTTCCTCCATCTTTTGCTGAGTTAAATACAATATTTTGAATTTCAGATTGATCCTTATCTCAAAACCAAAACCAAAACAAATCCATAAATAAGGAAAATAAGATATTTCATTCTGCAAATATTTATGTTCTGTTTAAACACCTAATTTTTTTAGAGGAGATAAAAATTCCATACTGTTATTTCAGTAGAAAATTAAAGACTTGTGGGGTTTTTTTTGCTGGGGTTTATTTATTTATTTACTTATTATTTTGGTTGGTTGCTTTTTGTTTTGCATTTTTTTCCCAGAGCAACTGTGCTGCTATGAATGAAGAAACTAGCTGCCTACATGGGAGATTTTGCTAAATGGAGAAGACAGAAGAATACTTGAATGCATTTCTTATTGTCTTGTGCACAAGATGTAAGCCCCAAAGAAAATTTTGAAGCTTTCTAAAAAACCTTCCAGTTTCTGAAAAATATAAGAAATTATGTATTTTTCCATACATTACTCTGGGAACATCTTTGCACAGAAGCAGCTCTGACTTGCCCAAACATCTTCAATATGTATTTATGGATGGGAAGTGAACATCTGTTTTACTGTGGGGTACCTTCATTTATCAGATTGGGATGCTGCTGTTTCTTGCCCTTCAAACAAAAGACAATGATTAATTAACTTTTTTTTAGCACATTGTCATCCCAACAATAAGCCATGAAATTGAACTGCTGCTGAGAATCCAACTTTATCTGTCCTGAGAAGAGGACCAAAAAAAACAAACAAAAAAACCCCCCAAAATCCTTGTGACTACCCATTAGAAAAATTCTGACAATTCTGAACACCTTTGAAAGAATGTTCTCTACTTTCTTCTCTTCACTCACCAGCTCTGGTATTGCTATGGGGAAAGTGCAGTATATTCTGTCATTTAATACTTGAAGAAAAGACCCTAAAGGAACAGAACCCAGCATAACTATGGAAAAATAGATTGTTGAAAATTATGGAAGAAGCACCACAGCAAAAGCAGACTGCAAGATATGTGTGCTTGCTATATATGTAATGCAAGAAAGAGTACATGCAGTAAAATAAAAGTTTATTCAGAGCCTGTGATATTGGGCTGTGTGCAGCTGAAGGCCAAGAAAAGTCCAGCTCTTGTGTGATCAACTGATAGACTGATAGTAATTTTATTTTTTCCTTCTCTAAAAATAAAAGCAGTAAGCATATTTCATTTTTATGCATTTTGTTCCCTATACTACTTGCACTGAAAAAAAAAATCAGAGTTCCAAGCTACAGCCAAGCCAAATACATACAGCTCTGCTTTTGGCTCATGTAAAAAGCAATGAAAACATCCAGAAGGTGGCAGTTTTGGACCGTTTTGAAAAAGGGCTTCCAATATCTTTGAGCATAACTAGACTACTACTGAATGCTTAGATTCACACAAGAAACAATCTGAAAGATACTTTTAAATTATTTATGTGATAATACATTCAAGAAATAAAAAGGAGCTTTCATCCCAGGAGTGGTAAATTCAGCCCCATTTAGCTTTAGTCTAAATACAAAGGCTGCAACTGAGAAAACAGCAGCTCCTTCAGGAGCTACAGAATTTGCTATATAGACGTTTAGAAACAAAATAACCACACTTCTGTATAACACTTTCCTATGCCTTCAGAACTCATTAGGACAAGAGCATTCTCAAATTTTAGTCTAGTTCTTCGTAGGCTCCAAATTTGTTCAGAGGTGTGTTTTGCTTAGCTATTAATTTATTTATTTTAAGAACAGCTATACTTAAGAAATTACAACCAATTACTTGTTTGATTATGGCAAACAGAGACAATTAGGCAGAGAAGGAACAAATTTGTTTCTGAGAAGCCTGGCTTGCCAAAAGAGCTCAGAATCAAACCCTAAAAAAACATCAGAAGCGAATGGATAAAAGTGTTTAGTTAAATTAACAGACAATAATAAATCTTTCTTTCAGCAAGACAGATTGTTCCTTTAGAGATGCAACACCAACAATCATTATTACATGTTTAAGACGTAAAATATATTTCAGTGAAAGCTACAATTAAATCCCTGAATTATCATACAACATGTTTGCAGGATTATGGTATGTGATACAGCACATTCACTCTAGAGCTTCTCCTGCAGGTGAGCGTTTAGTAGTACTGTGCATGATGTGCCATATCAAAGGGACTGGCACACAAACTAAGCTTTGAAAATATATGTGAACAGAAAAAAAAAATAATTAAAAATCCCTAGCACATTACAACAACAACCAAAAAAAAAAATCTGTCTTTTTGTATATCTTTAGTAAAAAGGATTTCTGACTTTATAGATACCTGAAAAAGAATCCTTAAAATAGAACTCCCCTGTGCTCTCCTTGAAAACTTTTCAAAGGACAACTGACCTCTTTTCTCACTTTACTGTCATTCATGAAGAAAATAAAACCTTAAGAAACTCAAGGACATAAAGCAAAAAGTTGGTAAAAAGCATAAGGAACAGAGAAAAGAGAACAGGGCATATTCAGCTGTGAGGTCAAATTTTATTATAGGGGAAGAAAGGAAGGAACTAAGAGTCTGGATTTTAAAACAGCATAAACTTTTATGAACTAAAGGAATCATTAGTAAAGTCAATTGTATTGAAGAACTTAGAGACTTGAATCTGAGAAAAGTCTGGAATTTTGTCCAGCTAAATTATTTATAGTATTTGGAATTATGCATTCCAACAAAGGAAAGAAATTACAGGGAGGGTTGTAAACCCAACTGAATGAAAGAGCAGTTCAAGAAAAGTGTTTGGATTAAGAAGGCAGCATAAAAGGAATAAAAAAAAGAAAATTTTTGTAATTCCCTAAAATGCAAGAGGTGAGAAATCAAGTGATTATTAATGGAAGTCTATTCAAGGGCCTACAACATGCTGTAGCAAAGTTTGAGACAGAAAATCAAATGGGAAAAGGGACTCCAACTCTCCAAGTGAAATTAAAAGTGAAAAAGAAGGGCCTTGTGAAAGTGTGAGCAGGGAGCAGATGTATATAGATCCCAGAGAAATCAATGGTTTTCTTAGGGTTTTCAAAATGAACATTCTACTAATCTCATACAACAAAACCATATGGGTGCTGGCAAATTTGAGTTTTGCAGTATCACAGAGACTGTGCAAGACTTTTCTCTTATTTCCTAGGATTGTGTGTGGATAGTAGTCTAGTCCAAAGTAGCAGCATTAAATTGCATGCTATCTTCTGGATCAGTTATTCTTAGAATGGACAGAGGAAGTACTGTCAGGTTTCTTTCCTCCTTCTGAATTTTGAGGAAGGCAAGAAACGTGATTATTCTTCTATGCTGCATTTTGGGCTTTACAGTACTGTAATAGGAAATTATATCCTTGTTGCATACTTACATGTTTGCTTTGATTCACTGTCTGTCAGGATGCTTTAGCCTAAGTACACTGTATTGTGTCTTCACTATTACATCCTCCAACACCTCACATTTCAAGATTGACTTTTCAGGTGCAAATATCTCAGGTTTAGGATAAAAAAGACAAAAAACCCTCCAATCCTCATCTTTATAAAATTTCTTGAGCTCTTAAAGAGATTAAGCTGTTAAGAGAAAAATAGAGGAAATGTCAGTAATGAAATAAAGCAAACAGAGAACAAAAATTAAAATAAAACTAGCTCCCATCCCCCAGTCCAAACTGACTAAAGAAAAAAACAAGTATTTGAAAGGAAGGACAGTGAAGTAAGCCATATATAAAAAAAGCAATGCAGCAATTGCATTTTAGAATAACACAGAAATACATTGCTCCCAATACTCCTTTCATATTAGTAGTGTTTCATTTGATCCCTACACTTTCTGAAGCAAAACTCAAGATATGGTAGCAACACTAACGAGCTCTTCCTACCCCCACATTCTGAGGAGCTACAGAGAGGATATCAGAGATTCAGAAATAGAATAAAAAAAGATAAATCATTTAGTCATATCCACCCAAGATAAAGACAGAGCAACAGAGAGTGACAGAGATTAAAAAAATTATTCTTCTGGGATTTAGTGGATTTAACAGCTTCTTAACATCTCCCTCACCACCTAGTCAATACAGTGCACATGACAATGATGTGTTTGGTTCCTCACAAGATTTCCTGTGGCAAGATACTCTGCCTGGAATGAGGTAAAACAACTTGAACAACGTCCTGTTTGCAAAGCTGTCCGTGGTAAATGGAGAAGGGGACATCATGCTGCTTTAAGTGTTGAATAATGCTACAATCTCTCTGACTTGATTTTATCCTAATCCCAAAGTTAAACATCCTGATAGTGAGATGAAGATAAGGTACATCTGGTAAAATATCTGACTAGAGAAACAAACAAGTGAAACTACAGATAACTCCTCTAAAATTGCTGAGGTGATGCAGCTAGCCATGAGACTTATGACTGACAATCAATCACTTTATCAAGACCAGTCCCAAACTTTTAGACCAGGATCTTCTAACATACTCCTCCTGGAGTGTGAGTGTGGAGAGTACCTCCTTGAGTGGGGAGGGTTACCCCTTGAGGCTGAGTGAAAGCCATTTGTCCATGCATGGTATGGGTGAGTGGCATCAAATCTACTTAATAATTACTTTTGCTAGTTTTAATGCAATTGATTTAATATAATTGGTTCAGTTTTGCTTTCCAATGCACTATACTGTAACAGTTGCTATTGGTCCTATACTGTGTAGTAATTCTGATTAAGATCTCTTTGTCTAACCATTATCATAATAAATGATATCTATATCTAATCTATATAATCTATCTATATCTATATCTATATCTAATCTATATCTATATCTATATCATCTAGATCTATCTATATCATCTATATCTATATAATCTAGATCTATATATTATCTATCTATCTATCTATCTATCTATCTATCTATCTATCTATCTATCTATCTATCTATCTATCTATCTATCTATCTATCTATCTCCAGTCTATTTATATCTATCTAATCTGGCTTTCCTATCTTTAACCCTTCAGACAAACTTTCACAACTTATTCAGTGACACCTGTATAGTTCCTTACACATAAACTGTTGACAAAGTCTGGGACTGACTGGATCCAGAGTCACCCAGACTCCTCTCTGAAAAGGAGTTTAGAAAGCAAGGGAATCCTTTCAGCTTCTTGTGACTCAATGGGAGGACTTCTCTAATAAATTTTGCCTTGAGGTGCTATTCTGCCTGAGATGTTTTGTGAATTCAGTTATGAGGATACCTAATCTTGTGACTAATTTTTCTTCAGTAGTGAAAAAAACACAAAACAGCCTCAATTTGTGGGCTTCAATTTTGCATTTTTAACTTTTGTTTATGGGTAAGAAGCCACTTGTCTTTCAGAATCTGTGAAGATTAAATAAGTACAAGGTAATCAATGTGGAAATTCAACCAGAAGCTCACATTCTCTCCTATCTGGTTGGAACAGAGCTTCTTTTGTCTTCTTCAGCAGTTTTGCTTCTTGCTCTCTGCTTCAAACTTTGCTTTTTCTGCTCCAGTTGTCTACTGAAACCTCCGTGGGTTCCTGCTTTTCTGTTGGCCACTTATGATACTGATTTACTGAGGATGTATTTTTTAAGAACTGGTATTTTCAAAGTTCAGGTTGTCTGAAATATAGGTTATCTTTATAATAGCTCTCAGAGAGTTGGAACTATGTCATCATAACAATCTTCATCATAGTTCTTGCTGGAAATATGCTTAGCACTTTCCCTTGAGTCAAACTCATTGACTTCAGTGTGAACTTGATCCATCAAGTACATAATGTACTATGCAAACTTCAGAACAGAGCTCATTTTTAAGTACAGGAAATACAAGCCACAGTGAAAACTGGAAATGAAAGATGCTGGCCCAGATAAAAGATGCACATACAATTTAAATGAATTCATAGCTTTTAAAATGCTTACCACAATTTAAATAAATTCATAGCTCTTAAAAAATTCATCACTTCGAACTCACTTGAGATTTCTTTGTCATAAAAAAACAGGTTTTCAGAGCTGGTAAGGTTGCAGAATCCTGAACTTGCTAGGAAAGATGTTCATGCCACTGAGCAGCTCTTTACTGCCTTTATTCTGCTTCTCTGCACATGCTTGTTTAGATGAAAATCAGCATGGTATAAAGTGCCAACACAAAGCTTGGTTTTGGATTTAGTGGCACAGAAAAACTCAGAGTAAAATCTTCCTTCCTCAAAGCAAGGTTTCTAATTGCTCCCCATGCCTTCAAGCTAACACAATTAGCTTATGTTCTTAAATTCTTTTGGGCCTTTTCCACTATAAAGACCAATAGGACTTTTGTGTCAGGTAGTGTTTGAAGACTGGAGTCCTGTTTTCAGTTTAGGAGTAAAATTTAAGTGAAACTCTGTGTGCTCAGTCCAAATGCCAACCAAAGGGAAGATTTTGCTTTTAAAAGTGCTACTGGGAAGGACTTTTGGATATTTAGGCTGAGTTTTCATGGTAGATAGTGGGCAAGACATATAATTTTGCTTTAGCAACAGGAATTTACCTAAGCCCCATTAAATTTCCAGTTAATACTTATTCAGTTCTGCTTTTAGTCATGTCTACTCATCATGCTTTTTTTGATTTAGCAATGTTAGAGATACGTGTCACACATAAGACATTGAACCTGTAGCTGCTAAAGAAACTCTGACAATTGAATTTCATTTTAGAATTTTGCCTAGAATTAAACCTTCTGTATGCAAAATTGGCTAGCTCTTACCCAAGCTGCCTCTTGGGTAAATGCAGCTTCAAATTTTTTTTCTGTTATCTGCTTACATCCTCAACATTTCCAAACTTTATCCAATTTATTTGGATTTCACCCACTTGGCCATTTGTTCAAGAAAACATGTGAATTCTGGTAATTTTTATTTCTCATACATAACTGAAAGGCTAAGTTTGATTTGGTTTGGGGGTATTTTAAGACATCTTGCATGCAAGTCCCTGCCTGCACTTGAGCTGCCAGTATTAATTCTACTTTAAAACAAAATTTTCATAGTGGACCATTAACTCTGATTTTTCTGCTTGACACTCACTGTGGCTATCCTCTTCTGTCAAGAAAATATTTTTTCTGACAATCAAAGATGTTTCTGCCAACTTACCGGCAATAGTATCTCAAACATAGATTTTATAAAGTTTCACTACTTCTGCCTCCTTTCTGGTGTTCTTTCTGGAATCTAGGTCTTTATTGCTAGGTGGTTTTAAGCTTCAGGAAGCAATTTTGAATCTTAAAGAGGGAGAAGGGAAATAAAATTGATTAGTTCCCTTTGGAAAAAACTGCCCAAAGTTTAATATCTTTTCATGCTGGATGGATTTAAAAATATGATTTGCCTTCCTGCAGAAAATCTCACTCTTTCCTGTGGAACTGAGCAGAAAAATGTTATGTGTCAGACAGGAAATGTGTATTCCTTAAAGTTTTGTGAACAGGCAAAAGTTGTATGCCAGTGATTCCAGTGGAAAAGAGAACAGAATTCAGAAAGCTTCTGTCATAAGTTTTCTCTCATATCATTCCATTCTTACTACTTGACATTGAAGGTAAAAATATACCACACAGACATTTCTTCTCCTGCAGGAACTGATGGTATTGCTCTCTGTACTATTAACTTTTTGCTCTTACTTTAAAACTGGTACTTTTGAGAAAAAAAACGAAACCAAAACTTATCTGTACAACTCCATAGGTGTGCTCTTGTGAGCCATAAAGAATTCTTGTGTGGAGGTTTGTGCAAATAATGGATTTCACCTACCTACTATTTTGTTTGAGGGAGGCGAGGGGGAGCAGGTGTTTAGGTTTTTTCTGTGTTTGTTTGGGTCTTTTCAGTGTGAAGGGCAAAAACCACTACATGTCCACTCCAAATCACATAAGCCTGTCATTTCTTAATCTTGCCAAAAGAAGAAGAAGAATCAAACAGCCTCATAATTTATGAGGCTCAGACATAGAATGCTGGTCTAATTTAGTTGTAGATGTGTCCTAAGATATTTGTTTTCTTGTTATAGCTAAAAGTGGGGTTTTTTTGTTTTTCTTTTTTAGAAGATGTGTAGGTCCTTCAAAATGCAAACTGCACGAAGTCCTTTTCATATTGATTTAAACATATATAGTATTTCAGGAGCTGGTGTCTAGCATGTCTGCCTTGATTGGAGAATAAATTCACACAAGTAGGATAAAATGCAGTTTTACACAGAAACTGTTTGGTATACTAGTTAAATAACGAAAAAATTCTGGAAATATGAAATATCCATGTATATGAAGGGAGTTACATGTAACCAAAAATAAAAGGAATGGTACATGATCTTGGACTGTAAACATTTTTAAGACTACATCTCAAATGAATGACAGGAATTCTTTATTATTTCTGCCAACAATAAGACAAATGTAGCTCACAGAAGCCATGGGAAGGAGATGGTGGTTAGAATACAGTAAAACAATGGTATCAAATATATTTTAAAAAAGAATTGGAAGCAGATGAGAGGAAGACTGAAGGAGAGGTGTAGTTTCTTTATGCAGAAGAGTAAGCAAGTGGTACAGCAAAGGAGTGGCTCAAGAAGAGTTGCTGTAGAAACAGACCATGAACACTGACATATTAACTCTAGTATCTGAAAGGATAACATATTCAAGCTCAGCCCCTTCTTTATTATTATCTGTTTCATACAAGAGACTTTTATTTGTATATGCTTATATAAAAATCTTATCTACAAAACCAGTCTTCAAGCCAAGAGTATTATATGTGATAATAACATAACAATAAATCAGTCAAAATTTTATTATCTAGATCAGACATGGGGTTTAAAGAAGTACGTATCAGAATCACCTAAATGGCTAGATTTGCCTTTAAAGAATATGATTTCAAATGTAAATTATATTTGTTCAAACCTTTTAATTTTAGTCTTTTTTATTCTTTACAAATATATTTCCCATTAAGTATTCTGTAATCTGGTGATGAAGTGAAACCTCTGAATCCTGTTAAGACTTCAATCACTTTATGATAAATTAACTTAAGGGTTATTTGAACTTGTTTCTGTTATCTGTTTTCCATCTCATTGCTGCCTATACATTAAGGAAATTGCAATTCATGTGTAAAACTGTTGCTCTAGTGAAAGAATTTTATTACCTAAATCTTTGGACTAGTTTTCGTCTGTTTTCATTGTTACTTTATGCCATGAAAATTCTAATATTTTACTAAAAATTATAAATAATGTACATATTCATGCTTAACGTATTTTGAATCAGGAAAGTTTCATGCCTAAAAATGTAATTAAACCTCAGTAATTTTGTCAATTTTTCCAAATCCTCAGATTGTACTGTCTGACAAACTCTATTCATTATCACCTGGTTGCCATTTTCAGCCAAAGACAGTTTTATACAACAAATACTGATAAAACAAGAGCAAAGTTAAAGTCTGTAAAAATCATCAAGGCAAAATAGTGAAACACAAAATTAATGTTCTTTGGCTTCAGTATACAAGCTACAAGTGCATTGTTCAAAAGCAGTTTTCTTTAGTTTAAATCCATGCTGTGTGTTCCCCTGAAGAGCTAAGAGATCTGGAGAATCTCTGTTAGTCCCTTTACCCTGCAGTCTCTTCTCATCCCTCCATCTTTCTGGCTGCATGAATTCCTGCACCAACCAGCACTGCTTTCTGTAGAACAGGTCTGGTTCAATAGTCCTATTATCCTATAACTAGGGAATGTTTGTGATGGAAGGGATGCTAAAGATCACCCAGTTGCTTCCCCTCCCAGACATGAGCAGGGACTCCTTCCACTAGGCCAAGCTGCTGAAAACCCCATCTAACACAGCCTTGAATGCTTCCAGGGATGGGCCATCTACAACTTCTCTGGGTAAACTGTTCCAGTGCCTCACCACCCTTATATGAAAGAATTTCTTCCTAATCTCCAATCTAAATCTACTCTCTTTCAGTTTGAAGTCACTGTCACTTGTCCTGTTGATGCCGTAAATTTTAGCTTTCATATTTTCCACATTCTGTACTGCATATAACTCTGAACTTCATAAAAGGTGTTAGCAAGTTCTCTTCACAGTTTAGTTAGACAAAACAATCAGCTTCCAGCCAAGAACCAAGGATATCACTGCAGCTTCAGGCCTAAAAAGTGGAAACAACAGCAGATTGAGGAGAGCAATCTGGGAGGATGGGACTTCATAACCTGAAGCTGTAATTGAATAGTTAACCCCAACTTAGAAAAGGGTGAAAAATATCTTAAGTGTAGCCTCAGCCAGGCTCTTGTACTGCCCAGGGTGCATCCTTTAAAGGCCTTTTAAATAAATACCAATTTTATTCCTTCAACACCATCTAGCCTCTGTTCTAGGTAGCCTCTTTAGGCATCACTATCACTACATGCCTTTGTAGAAATTTCCACTCACCTCTCTTGCAGCCCCCTTTAAGTAGTTGAAAGGCCACAATAAGATCCCCCTGGAGCCTCCTCTGACTAAGGAAGCTAGCAGTGAGATTAGTATTTTTCAAGCTAGAAAAGATAGAAACGGAGAAGTCGGGGTACAGCAAACTTGTGTATAGTGTGGGAAATGGAGAATGTTCATAGTGTGCTCAAATCTGATAAAATCAGCTATAACTAGAGAATAGAAGGTTCAGAGTGAACAGGAGGGCATGCTTCTTTGCAAGTTATTTTGAAAGTGTTTACTTCCTTGCCAATTGGCAGTTCATATGCTAAAAATTAATATGGTTGTAGAAAGTTCAATGAGGCAAATTCATCATGAAAATAATTCACAGGCTGTTATACAAAATGAGAGGATGTATCTAGAACCTGAGGGGCAATATTCTGGAGAAATGATACCATAGTTTTGTGCTTTCATGGTGTTTTTCCAAGATATCACAATTAGAGAAGACAACAGGCTAGAAAGGTATTGTGGTTGATGTTGTGGCCCCTCTTTCTGTGTTCACAATTTTGGTTTTTAGGAAGTCTCATTTTATTAAAACAGTGTATGAAATAAACTGTTATTATTACAACACTTTGTAACTAGAAATCCTAATCCAAATTATTTAATGTATTAATAAAATCTCTTGAAATTCTACTGTGGTAGAGTGGCACAGGTTTTGCCCAAAGGAGTCAGAAGCAAAATGAAAAAGAGAAAGAGCTTGTTAACTCACTTGGGAACAACAAAAAGTTGACTGTCAATAAAAGGCAGTAAATCTGACTGAAAAAGAGCTTAGAAATAAGATAGAATGGAGAATTGAAAGGAAAAGAAAATGGGAAAATTCAAACATTATATTTAAAGAAATTTATATTGCCTATGGGAAATTAATCTGTATAAATACAAATGGAGATTTCTGGGTTTGGGTAGGGTCTTAAGAATTTTCTGTCATTATTACAATTGAAATACAGTAAGTTGTATGCTATTATTTCTTGTCATATCCTCCTTTTTTGATTTTTAAATGGTTCTGACTGCCATCTTTTTTGGACCAATGTCATCCTTATGATATTAGGAGACCCTGTAGACTGGGAGAAATTAAGCAGTATATAATTTTTTTATATGGCATAAATAAATTTGTCTCATTAAAATCTTTCCTTTGACTTCTTTGATATGGGCTTAACTCCCACACTACTCAAACTCATTAATTGCTTTGTTGGATTTCCTGAGAGTCTACCCTACAGTATGCATGGCTTGTTGGTGTGAATAGGCAGACTATTGAAGGAAATATGAAGAAAATGCTCTATCATGTACTTTAGATTTTATTCATCAGCTAATCAATATTGCAAGTTCTACTAATAAATTTAAGTGCTGACAGATAGGCATAGTGGGGTTTTTTGTTTTGTTTTTGGATTTTTTAACTTACTAAAAACCTGTAAAGAAACAAACAGAAAATAAATTTGAGATAACTAAATCTGAGTAACTATTTCCTGTTTGGATTTCTCATTTGGTCTAATGCATTTAAACCCCATGGAAGGCTTTTATTTTCATAAATAGAAGTGCAATTTAAAATATTTTAATGAAAATTGTCAATGTGTTCCCTGTAAAATCTGACAGTTCCACATCCTTTCAGAGCAACACCTGAAACAAAATTGATTTCCATAGGATGCCTCAAATGGCCCTGGATGTTCTCACTTGTGACTAAATTCTTTCCAGAGTTTCAAAGTGTGACTGTGAAGTGTTAAAACTTATGACCCAGGACAGTGCCTAAAAACTCAGCTTATGACTCTTATGACTTTTTAGTGATTTCATTATTCTTCTGGCTTTTAAAATTTCATTCTTTCTGTGTCAAGAGAGTGGATTCTGAATATATAAATTTTTCTTGTTGTTTTGTGGTGCACTATTGAGTCTGAAGTCTCGACCCAAAAATTAGTAATGTAGCTCTGAGACATGTCTTAGTTCACTTGCTCTTATCAGCCTCCACCTGAATTTTTACTGTCTGGCTAGAATATTTACTAGAATATGAGAAATGACATGCTATGATGGAAAGTCAGTTTTCAAATCTTTTTGTCTTACAAAACTTTGCAAGAATAATTGAAGAAGTGATGAGGAAGGAGCATCTGTAAAATCTACAAGGGCAAATAAGATGAGCTTCAGCTAGAAGGGTTGTTTTTGTCAATTTCTATTCACAAAACACAATAGTAATAATAATAGTAATAATAATAATAGTGAACAAATTAAATCTGTTTCTAGTTAGAGTTTGCATTGACTTTTAGAATCTGGCTGGTGGTGAGCATAGTTTCAGTGTGAAGGTCAGGCTGATCCAAAATCAGTAAATCCCACTGAAGGTCAGTATTAACATATACTATAGGCTATTATATATGTATATTAACATATACATATAAGCTCAATTATGAACTAAATTATAGGACAAGACCAGCTTGTTTTTCACTGTGGACAGAGACACAGATGCAGGTAATGTAATTAATATTATTATGAAATTGCTGTAAAGTGTCCACACTAACCATAGGGAGGTACTGCCAGAAGTAGCCCTGTTCTGCCCACAGTGCAGTTGATAGACATTTTACTGTGGATTGCAGGGAGATTACAAGTGGGATAAACTGCATGACGTTGTAGAAATGAATTACAATCAATAACAACAGTAATCAAAAAACTCAAAAACATTTTGTTAATGGTGCAACACAGCAAAATTTTTATCACTGTTAGTGAGAGTGGATGGTTACATTAAAAGGAATCCTATAGACTACATGAAGCAGAAACAGTCACACTGAAGCAATAAACTTAAGTAAGCTTAATTATTTGTTTTTCTGTTCTTAGGTGGTTTAATATCCCATGAGATGTGAATCCTACAAAAAGGTGTTTTGTTATTTTCAAAGATTTTCCCTATCTTCTCATCAAAGTTGCTATGATTTTAACTATTTAGACAATAAATTTGTGTTTTAATTTCTGATTTCAGAACTTTTTGAAATGAAATTTAAAATTTAAAAGTCTTCATTTAACAAAAATAAAATGTTTCATAAATAATCTCCTATTTCAAAAATAGAAAAATATCCAAAAAAATGGAGGCAAAATAGGAAAGGAGTTAACTTTTTTTTTTTTTTTTTTGTAAAAGCAAAAATGGAATGGGAAGATATAAAGGACTTTTATGATTCCATAATGGCCAAGTTGTGTTACACTTTTGCTCATAAATCAAAGGGTTGAAAGCTGCAAAAGCTTCAATACCGAAGAGAGCTGCTCAAGGCCAGGAAAATGTCAAACTTCCTTTAAAGGTTCAACAATATACTTCTGCTTCTCATCTCCCATGCAGGCATTATACCAGTCATTCAAATCCCTGGGATGTCTAGGATACTGACACTCGTACAGCATCAAAAATACTGGGTCAACTGTGAATAAATGTAACAAAAAAAAAAGAAAGGGAAAAAAGGCTAGTGAAAAAAATGAGTAAAGTCTGTAGTTGGATGAGTGTCATGCAGGTTTCTTTGGTGTCACAAGAGTACCCCCCACTGAATATTAACACATGTTCACTTTAAGTGGAATGACCCAGCTTAAGCAAAAGTCTGTTCAAAGAATAATGTGGCTTTACTTATAACAGCAACCAAATATTTTTTAAAAAATTAAAATTATGTGGTAGGAAACCTTGACCTTGTTACGAGCAGAAACTTGCAAATGAAGAAATAATCAAGAATGCAGCTAAAATCCCTCATTAGTCAAAATTAACCTCACTTTATCTCAGTATTCATGTTTCTATCCAATTTTGCTAGACTTTTATTGTCTTAGGATGGAACTTAAGATCATGGTAAGTCTTCAAAAACTAAAGTATGGCTGCCAACTGAAAATTAGGTCAGACCAAATTTTCTTCATTTGTTTAAAATGAAGCTTTGCCATTTGTTTTAAATTAAATACAGGACAAATTTTGCAGAGATGGTTTAAAGCAGATCATAGAAAAAATGTATTATTACAGCTAAATTTCTTTTCATTTGAAAATTCCTTCAGAAGAAGAGTCATCTGTCACTAGGCTGTCAGCAAAAATCTCATTAAACTAAATTTTCAGATTATTCTCAGCTTTCAATTTCATACAAATGAAATTTTATTTTCTTAGTAGTTTGTTGCCTTCATGATGAGAGAAATACCAATAAACCTGATAAAAGATTAATTTAATTATTTGCCTAGTTTTCTCCTTAATAAATGAATAAATATACAATAATTTCATGTGCCTAAAGCATCTTTAAAAAAAATTTAAAAAATCAGGTAAATTTTTTTGCCATCTTGAATAATAATCTTGAGTAATCTGACTGAACACTGTCTTCAATTAGACAAGTGGCCATGACTATTTCTGGAAAAAAGAAGTTATTACCAGCAAATAAGTAAAGACTCTATGATAATACATCTTTCCTTCTTAAAAGCAAGGGAAAAAAAGAATTTGTGCAGCCAATGCTGATGTCTGGTTAATGATTTTGATTTGCAGGCAGCTCAGTTTGAGCAAACAAGTGGAGTGGCAAAAAGACCATGTTTGTACATCTGCAGAAACACCTCTTTCAGCATTTCCCTTTTCCTGTACTAGGTCACAGCACACTGGGATCACTTGCATAATAAAAGGTGCCACACATTCCTTGTTAAAGTTATTCCATAAACTGCTAAACAATAAAGGTTATAAAAGAATGTTTCACACTACTGTGTGAGAATGCTGCCATGGAACATATTGCACGGGTGTTTGTGGATATATGAGAGCATATATTCATATGTGGGCATGTAAAAAGGGCAAAAGATATACTGATGTGCAAGCCAAAACAATATGTCCAAAAAGGGATTTCTTACACTCTCCAACCCTAATTAAATAAGTGTACTATTTCCTAGAACATAGAGCACTTTGCTCTCACTTATAAGGCAAATTAGCTGTCTGTATGTACTTTAAACCATGTAAGTGACCTGAGACAATGATATCATAAACTCTTGTGAAATACAAATCAACAGTTGTCAAGATTACCTTTATTTTAATGGAAAAGGGATATAGGGATATTTGATTACCAGCTTCATTAGGTGATAATCAAAATCCAGCCTGTTAGATTTGTTGTAGGTTGATGACAATACATGTGCTGGAAGAGATCACGTACACTTGATGCATGTCTGACACTTTAAGTTGACTCTTTCCCACTTATTTTGCCAATAGAAAAATCCTTCAGGAAATAGAGCTATTGCCTCAAATGAAATAATTTATTTGTAATGCTTTTAGTATCTCAGTTAATTGAAGAAAAATTAAAGCTATAAAGCTGGACTTCTAAATTTACTGTTTAAAACAAGGTCTACCAAGAAAAGAGGTAATATGCTCCAGAATTTTTTGATTAAAAATAATTTACACAGTTGTTTAGCAGATGATATGTAGCCCAAGCAACATTCATAGAAGACTGATTAGATTCAAACCTTACTTAATCCAGAATGCAAACTTGAAACTCGGTATAGAAATAGCAGCAAGGACCTTTACAACTCAAATGAAGCTTCTTTGAGAGAATTTTTGAATGATGACAGAAGGATAGAATCATAGAATAGTTTGAGTTTAATAGTTTTAAAGTCCATCTAATTCAGCAAACTTTGCTGTGAGGAGGGACATCTTCAAGTAGATGAGGTTGCTCAGATCTGTGTTCAGCCACTCTAAGCAGAGTACCTGAAAACTTTCTCAGTTCCTTAACCTGAATTCGTTAGTATACATAAAGGTTAAATTTTTGTCTTTTGCTTGATAAGAATTAGCATGCTGAATAAATCCTGCCACTTAAACTGTATAGATTTTTGAGTAGATTCTGTGCAGTAACACGTTTCTACAAGGTAAAACACTATTTCAGCTCTGAATAGTCCATGATGCTTTGCCACTGGCTGTGCAGAGATCAAAAGTTGTATCACTGCGGTGTCTAACAAGCTGCCTGCAGAGCTGAAAAAGACAAGCACATGTGTGGGTTGCTCACTCACCTGCCTTCTTATTCTGGTGGCTGTGACAGAGAACTTGAGCTTCCAGCTCCCTGAACTGGGTGGTGCAGAGGCTCTGGATCTCTCCCCGGGACTCTCATTCTCTATTGCCTTGAAACTCTGCCTACACCATGGCTTGGAACACTGTCTCTTAGAAAAAAAATTTTTGTTCTGGGGGTACTCCACTCAGCAGTCATCTATGCATGTTAGTCTGCTCAGGTGACACACACTGAATAAATTAATGTGGAGACAGTATTTCATCCATACCATCACAGCAGAAGATCTTCCAGTCTTTAGATGTCACTGCAGCAGCAGTAGCAGCAGCTCTACAGTTCTCTCCAATTTTAAAAGTCACGACTAAATCTGACCCAGAGATCCATATATTTCCCAAAGTCTGAAATACTGACTTTTGCAACTTCACTGTCAACTCTTTTTCCCGAAGGAGATCTTTCTGCAGTCCACTATTTAGAAAGACTAATGTGTCTGATCTTTCTTTAGAGAGGAATAATTTGATCAGACATGGTAGATAAATGTTCATTAATTCAACACGAATGTTTATACACATTCAAAGTGCAAACAATACTGATAAGGTATCTGTGGGAGTAAAAAAATTCAGGAAAGCTATGATCCCCACAGCGTTGTATAGCTCTGATGTGACAATTATACCTTACACTTTTCATGGTGAAAAATAAATGCCTGGATTTGAAGAAATTATTGAAAAATTATTTTGGACTAAGTGATGTCACAAAATACAGTAGATGACAATAAGAAGAAAGATTTTTGATGACAGGATATAGATTTAATATAGATTAAGAAAACATTTATTAAGAAAATAAAATACCCAACAATATCAGACTATTACACCTCACGGAATTCAGTGCCCTCGTAGAAACAGAAGTTTCCCCAATAAAGGAGCATTGGTTTGGAACTGCTACACTAATCTTTCTCACAAGCACTTTTACCAGGTTTTCATTCTGTAGATGTTTAGGGGTTTTTTGAGGTAGAGGAGTAACTATGGAGTAAATTAGACTGCTGTTTCCATCTGCTGTTAAGTTTTGAGATCTGATAAGTAGCTTTTTAAAAATTGCAGCCAAAACTGTTGCACAATACCCAGCTTAATCAGATGGGCTTAATAAAGATATCAGATGCATTCCAGTGTGAGTCTGTTCCATGCTTTTCCCCCTCTTCATCTCTGATTGGCTCAGCTACTGTAAACTATCTTTTGCTAAAGAAAAAAATCCTCTCCATGACAGTGTACCTTTGTGCTTTGCAATGCACACAGATAAAAGAGAGCATGCCCAAACTCAGACAAAAGAGTAAGCCTTACTTCAGCTACAGTGAAATCCTAGCTGAAATAATTGTCACTGAAACTGAAAATCTGCTAAGAATTTTGTCAAAACAGAGCCTAATTATGAGCTGGAGAAAAACAACTGACCATGAGAACTAAGATGACAAAATCTTAACACATAGATGAAGTTATTTATTTTATGTGTTGAAAAGTGCTTTCATCCAAATATTTTCACTTTGATGTTTTTCAAATGTTGATGGCAAATTTATCAGGGACTCAGAATTGAAGTGTTAATTATTTCTTGATTTTACATTACCAATTAATTATTTTATTATAAGGCTTGGTGAATAGAAATAAAAGAAAAAAGCATTGATTAAAGTTCTCTTTTCACATAAAGGGACACACTAAAAGGAAATGAAAGAGGTGGATAGTGAATTTATGTTAGTTACTTAAATGTCACTATTGTCCCACTCCAGACAAGACAAAAATATGAACTACACTGGTTTGCTTCCAGACTGAGTCTCTCTACAGCAGTTTAAAAATCAATTTCAACCCCATAGTGCACAAACCTGCCAAGAGCTTTACCATGCTATCTGGTATTACAGTAATGACATTAATGGATAATATTTCTTCCCTTCACCTTCCCACATTCTGACCCTTGCTGCCCATCACAAAAGGAAACTATGCTGACATAGTTTCAGAAATTTGTTGTGGAAGTAAAGCATTCAGAAGTTTACAAATTTCAAATTTAATGCTTCCAGGAACACTTGAGGCTTCTGTTGTACATGTTAATTTTATAATCACATCCCACCTCTATGGGGACCATCTTCCATCTGGCACAGATTTATTGCCCAAAGGAGCAAGTATGTTTCTATATTTTAACAGCTGTGTATCATCTGATATTGTCCCAATGACCAGTGAGAGTGGAAGGTGTATGCTTTTCTTCCCTCCATAGGAAATTCAGCAGGAGCAAGTCTGTATGGCTCTTGAATAAGTCTAGATATACAGGTTTAATCATAATTTCTCCTCAGGGATGAAACAGCTCTGATGAAGGAACCTCGGAGTCAAACCATTTGGATGTCCAGGGAAAGCTTGAATAGACTGAATAACTCCAGCCTGTGTGTAATATCTTTTGAGCTCTTCCTGATATTAATAACAATAACACAGACAGCTTTGCTCTTAATATAATTCTGCTGTGCTGGTGCAGCAAAAAAACAGAACCAGTTTTCTCTTCATCCAAAGTACATCAAAGGCCTTGTTTTCTACAGATACTGAAAACATTTCTTTGTCCTTCAAGACACTAGTGGAAGCATGCACTCTCTCTATCTCCTCCTCTCTCTCTCTTTATATATATATATATATACATATATATATATATATATGTATATATGTGTACATATTTTTGTGTATGTTTATATTTAAAAAAAAATAGAATGTTTGGGGTAACAAATGTTTTTAAGAACAGAAATATAGTTATTATTTTCTCATAATTTAGATCTTAGAACAATCATTAGAAATATATCATGGCTCTTAAAAAAAGTTCAAAGAAAAAATTAATTTCTGTAAGTTTAATTTGTTTAGTTGGGGGTTTTAATGCTTTTTATTCATTTTAAGGAAAAAAATATTATCTTGATCAGAAGCATACTGTGTAAGAGTGTACTTTTTATCAGATTAATTAGATTTCATGTTTTCTTAATATTGTATTTATGTTGTAACCTTTTAAGCACCAGAAATTTACAACTGCACAAGTTTCTACTGAAAGATAGTCTTGGATCTGTAGCAGATGTAAATGGTGAACATAGAAGGAAATCATAAAGCTGTTAAGGGTATCAGATGAACACAGAAACTTTTATCATTTAACCTAAACCTAGGCACTCTAAATTTTATTTCATCTTGTAGCTGTCTTTGAAAATGAAGTTGTAAAGGACAGAAGTTAGAACACTTTTTAGCACATTTAAAAATAGAATTTAGTATATAATATGACAGTCTGTTTGCCCAGAGAAAAAATGTGCACCTCACACAAGCTTTTATACCTCACAGCTTTAGTCACATTTTGCTAGTTTGCAGTGCTGTGGGGGAAAACATGGGGTCTGAAATAGGCAGGAATTAGGACAACAACAATTTTTCAACACTTGTAGCACATTGCATTGCTTTTTGCTACATGAAATAGTCTTGGGGTGAGCAACTTTTTCTGCCCATAGAGTCCATGAGGGTCCTGGGGTCTTAGAAGAGATCTCAAAAAAGTAAATATGTCGATAGGGTCAAAAACAATGAGAAGCCCTGAAGAAAACAAATATGGTCAGCTCTGCTTCTCTCAAAAACCTAGGCAACCAGCTCGAAGTTCAAGACAGCATTTCCACTCATATCATTTGAATACCTGTGGTGCTCCATGCCTGCTCTATATTTTTGTCCACAGAAAACAACAGTAGCAAAGGCAGCAGCAGAAGTTCACCCTGTAACTAAAAGCTAATTACAAAAGAGAGTAGATTATTGTCTGGTATTGTATCTACTCCTCTGAGGTCGTGGAAGACAATGTTCTAACTCAGAAAGTATTGAATACATAGAACAAAAATTGTCCTTCTAAGAGGGGAATATATTCAGTATGTAAAGGATATGGTAGAAATTATAAAAGTAATTCCTCTAAGAGAATTCATATTTTCTTTGGAAAATATTCCATGAAAAATTTTCAAATCTAAAATTTCTCTTAAAGTAGTAGCTAATGGTATTAGCTAATTTTCTTGAGCACTGAAGACTGCTGATCTGTACTAAGTTATTATACAGCCTAGGAATTCTAATATGTCTGCTACTGACTCAGAAGAAACACAGAAGTTGATCAATTCCATTTGTAATTACATTTGGGAAAAGGGATTATGAAGACAAATATACTCAGCTGTTTTGTTCCCATGTGTTTAACATGAGATTAATCACTGAATCAATCTTTCCCATGCTCTTACAGTATTTATGAATTCTAATCCTTTTCTAAGTCTTGAAAAACCTAGTCCCAACATCAGGGTCCTTAAGAATACAAAATGAAAGCACTAACTTCATGAAACAATTTGTTCTCACCCCCTTGAATTATAGCCAGCCTACTACTGGGTAGATATGAGTGTCATTAGTTATGTAAATTATATTTCATATTTGTCATTCATTTTGCTACTTTACACTTTATTTAAAATGACGCACTGGAGACTTCCTTTTAAATTCCAAAATACGTCAATTGTCAGTTCTTCTGTCCCAGATACTATATTTTCTCCTGACATGCCTGTGACCTTAATGTGCTGTTTTCAAGGAGAAAAGAAATAGATCCTTTCGTTTAAGAAGGCACCTTCAATTGTCACGCAACATCCAATAATTTTACATAAAGCTGACAAAAAAAAAGCTAAGTTCATATCTAAATACGGGAAATGGTACATACATAGAACTAAGATTTCTAATATTATAGGGTCAATATAATTTTAATTCTGTTCTGCTCTTATTTTTCATCCATTCACATCCTTTTTCATTAAACTAATGGGACTTTAACTCCTGATTTTTGTCTTGATAAGAGATACATCATCATTGCCATTGTCCAGATGCTACTCTATTTTTAGAAGTTGTGGGATTTGCATCAAGAAACAAACAAAGGAATTCAAGAGCTCAGGAATAACAGTACAGTTCTAGTCCATTCTTCAA
Organism: Luscinia megarhynchos; assembly: GCA_034336665.1. Lineage (NCBI taxonomy): Eukaryota > Metazoa > Chordata > Aves > Passeriformes > Muscicapidae > Luscinia > Luscinia megarhynchos. The sequence continues at coordinate 29,735,042 of CM067592.1, read as the reverse complement.
AAGTGCCTTTCTCATGAAAGCATCCCTGAACATACTTAGGGTTGATGTGTGTAATTTGACTCTTGTTCTGGTACATAGAGCAGACAATTTCTACATAGTAAAATTGCCAAATTCAGGCTCATCTGCTCTAGTATGATACTTGGAGTCATGAAATAAATTCCAAAGAGGAGCATGTGGACACAGATGGAAAGCCCATACATACTCACAATTTTTTTTTTCAGTAGATTTAATCAGATTACAAGGAAATTTTACTTGCATATGGTATACTGCAGGGTTTTCAGTAATATTTTGAAGCAGTAATATGGCATATATTTTAAATAAATTTTCAAGTAAACTGCATTCAAATACATTTTCAACGTTTTCCAGAACCGGACCAAATGTCAAGGTAAATGTATAAATTAGAGAAATATGTTCTTAAAATTTAACAAATTATAGTACTTTCAACTGTGAAAAAGCTATAAGAGGAAAGAATGACCTTTTCTTATTTGCAATATTGTAAACTTTCTGAGTGGAAAAACAAATCAGAGAAAAGAGAAGAAAAAGAGTCCTTGTACACAGCTGTATTTATTAGAGAAGGAAAAGAAAAAAAATACTCCAAATTAAATTTGAAAATAAGGGTCAGGCTGGAGAGGAGAATTGGAATCACAAAAAATAAAGATCATGGGTTGAGGTAAGAACAATTAACTGGAAAAGACAATAAGATAAGAAAACAAACAATAAGAGCGACAACATTAACAACAAAACTGTACAAGAGAGAGGCGAGTGATTCACAGGCAAAATTCTCACCCCTGGACCTGACCTGACTGCACCATGCTCCTCTGGCCCAGGAGCCAGCTCTTCCCCTGTACTTGGAAAAGGACATGCAGTGGTATAGAGTCACCTCTGGGTCTTGCCATCCCCTCTGCTGGCTACAGCAAAAATTAACCCTGTCCTGGCCCTGTGCCCATGACACCAGGGAAAGGGCTTTCCATGAGGCCTTTCCTACATTCAAGAGAATCAACAGGTTCTCATAATTTAGTGTCATTGGCAAATTCAGTGTGCCCTCAACTGTGATGTCTAATCAATGATGAAAATATTTCCGAGAACTGGAAGTGAAATTGAACCCTGAGGAAAACTTCTGATGACTGGTCTGCAGACACTTATTACCTGATCTGCTGTGACTCTTAGAGCCTGACTCTTCAGATGATTGTTCACTCATTTTATTGCGTACATGCCTAGCTGTATGTTAATCATTTGATCCAGAAATACACTCTGAAAGACATACTAAAATTTTGCTAAAATAAAAAAAGCCCAAATGCAGGCTTTGCCTTCAACCACTTGGCAGGTCATGAAGGGATATGGAAATAATATCTATGGCCTGCCCACGGTGGTACCATTCTAGCCCCTGCCATATAAAAATTACATGTTTCTTCCCAAAATACAGCCCCTCTTTAAAGAGGCCTGCTACACAGACTGCAACCGTGCAGCAGAGCCCTGGATGACTCCAGATTCTGTGGCATGATCCTCTTCAGAGTGAGAATTTGTTCATCATTGTTTGGCCCTGCTGCTGAGAGCAGTTTGTTGAACATTGTACAAATACTACTTTAAACAATAAATATATAGGTATGCATATAAGAAATTAGGTATATTTTATAGTTTCTTGTTGATCATTTTTGTAGGAACCTTAATAATGAAATATATGCTTGTTGCTACTGTTGAAATATATATACTTTCTTTTCTGGTAATAATTTTGTAGTAACTTAGATGTGTTCTCTTTATTAATCATAAGCTTACACAGTTCTTATTAGAAATTTCCAATAATCTGTAATAAGGAAATGCAGGAAATAAAATCTCCATGTTGTTCTGAGTTATGGAATCATACAAACCCATCTTTATATATCCACAAGCTCAGCAACCCTTTTGCTTTTTGAACAACTTCTAATCCTGTAAGTGTTCAAAAAACTTGTTGATATGTGATTTGAAGACATGGCTCAGTAGTGAACATGGTGGAGGTCTAGGCTGATGTTTGGACTTGATAATTTTAAAGATATTTTCCCACCTTAATTATTCTGTGTTTTTATCTTCAGTGATTACTATCAAGAGATTAAATATTTTGCTCAAATCATTAGATTCTTTTCAAATGTATAGCTTTAATTTTTCTGCAAAAATTTATTTGAGACATTTTATTGGTGAAAGTTTTTTTTTTTTTTTTACCAGTACATGCACCTACTCATTGAATTTACAATGAATTTTAGGCACAATCTCCACCCCTGAATTTATTTGGTCGGGTGGAAAATTCTAAAAGCTGAGATTGAAATGAAATCAATAAATCATTCCAAGAGATAAGAAATAAAAAAAAGAAGGAAAAATATTAATACTATTTAAAAAATTTAAATAATCATCTCAATTTTTGTGATGTGTAAAATCAGTAAAAAAATAGATTGAAAAAAAGTAGTCGCAATGGTTCAGCCTATATTTTATAAATTTAGACTTTAAAAGATGCAAAGAAAATTTTTGGATGACCTAAAGTTTATGTTACAGGAGTTGAAGATTTTCAATAAGATTAAAAAAACCAACATTATTCCATATTAATTTTTTGCCATTGTTTGGCTAACCCAGGTGTTAAAGGATGGTTTTTGGATGATTTCTTCTAAATCTTTGTTCATGTACTCTAGTTTATCCCTACAGTATTTACATAATGGCACATAATTAGAGATAGATATGGAATTAAAAGTAAAAAATAAAAAAAAATCTCATTTATTTTTGGGAAAAGAAAATTTAATTTTGGTTTGTTTATCTAACCTTAAGAATATACAGGCATATCAAAAAATTCACAATTGCTGTATCTGTTAAAAGAACATCCTAACAAATCTGAAAGAATAATATTTTTCCCAAATATCCCAGTGATAGACATTTATGTAGAAGACAAGTAACTAATTTTCTCCTTTAAAGTAGCTTAAAATCTTTTCAAATTTGATGTCTCAATCCATTGGATTGTATTACAATGGTCTTCACAAGAACTTGAAAAGCATAACACTAGTCTTACACAGTAAGTTTTAGTTTGATTAAAACCCAAAGATATATACTTTCTTTGCATCTAATGTATTTGATGTCTGACTAATTATTCAGTGTTTTTCTGTAGAATACAACCCACGAAACTCCACAAAAGCTCATTAAATTACATTCAATTTCTGTTGCAACAAGATGCAAGCAACTGAATTTTTGCAACTGATAGTAAAATTGTTCCAAGCCCAGAGGAAAAGTAGTTTTTTTTTATTCTCTTACTGAAGAGAAAACCACCAATTTCTGTTCAAAGTGTACATGCTCTTCTCTACATAAAAGACTGATATTATTCCTTTCCCTTTTGAATGGCAGTTTAGTGTATTTGGAATAGTGAGAATAATTTTGCTACAGTTCTTCAATTTGACTGAGTGGCTTCAGAAGCTGTATGTATACTTTTAAAACCAGAAATACTATTTTTTTTTTTCCTAAAGCATCCAGTTCATGTATTTATCCTGCCTAGCAATATTTTCAGAATTGCTTTCACCATCAGGCTTAGTGGCTTAAAATGCTGTCCTGTAGCAATCCTATAATTTCATCTCTGTGTGGTAGAAACCACTGGTTGTGTTTGCTTTTCATATTGACAGACTTCTTTTCAAAGAAAAAAAAATATTTTCAAAAGAAAGCCCGAGAACACTGAGTCTATTTATACTCTCTCTTTTTTTGAAATTTGTTTCTTTCATGCCCCAAGCACTACTTTTCCTTGCAGGTAATAAAGTTGGCTCCTTTGTAATTTTGGCTGTTCTGTAAACTATGAAACTTCAGTAAGAAAGAAAGAGATACTCTTCTCTATTAAGGCAAAAGCCAACTTTTCCTAGAAAGGAAATAAGCCCCTTAAAAAATGTCTATCATTAGTGAATCTTATACATATCAGATTTTGAAGTTCAGAAGCAGTGATTAGTCAGGAAGAACAAGTTATATTATTTAACCCAAAAACATTCTATAGAATCAGTAAAGGCAACTACAAATTAGATACTGAATATCTAAGGAAAACTTGGGCTTGTTCTTGTCTGTGACTAAATATTTATTGTAAGTATGTGCAATTAAAAGGGATGGTACCTGAAACATGACATGCTAAACTTTTTGGCTGAGTTAGTTGGAGATTATTATGCAGAAACACTTGCATTTTGGGACAGTATGGTAATACTCTAATAATGATTTCTTTGCAGAAGGAGTTTTAATAGATCTTGAATCCCAGCTGCAGTGGTTAGTACTGAAAATATAATATCAGTTACATTCATCTAAATAATAGTATCAGGGGTCTCCCTCCATGATATACTCCTAAATATATCCTAGTCTTTAGAGAACTTTCTGGAAGAGAAAAGAAATTAGGTGGTTTTGTCTCTTCTGTAGCTTGAAATTCTTGGTGTCTTAGATCCCATGTTATGGTTTTAATTGGCAAGATACATGAGTTTTCTCCCAAGGTAAAGTCCCAGAGAACAGCCTGATAGCAGGGCCCATATACACAAAACTTAAGGTCAGGACTGTTCCACAAGTGCATTTCTGCTTCATCATATCAGTTACAATATACAAAGACCTTTGAGCAATATTGTTTAAGGCCTGTCATAAACAAGAATAACTCACCTTTGACCTGTACTGGGGACACTGGAAGAGAAGATGACTGGGGTCTGTAGCATGAATGGATCATTTTCTGTTCTCCTGTCAACTGCCATGTGTCTGAGAAATCCTCCTCATCACCCACCAATGTCAGCACACAGGCAATATCCCTTTGGTTTTTTGAGTCTTAGGAAAGCTCTGTTTTATATTGTGTCTTTTAGCAAAATTGTTCTAAATGAGCTATTTGATTTTTGAACAGCATTTCCCTTCATTCAATTTAATAACTGCTTTGTTACAAAAAACGGTTATTTTATTGTAATATATATTAAAAATATATTCCTTTTAGATTTGGGAAGGGCATAAACTTGAATAGGCAAAATGAATTATTATGAGACTATAGGAACAGTAATTACAAAGCCATCTCAAATGAGAACAACACAAATGAGTTTAATTACAGGGTAAAAGAGATTAGGAATGTTGGTTCTTTGAAAAGTTGGTTATTTTGGTGCCCATTTTTCAATTTCTGTGTTTTGTAGAATGCCCATGTGTAATCAAAGATAGTAGCAAACAGGTATTATGATACACTGAACCACAGTCATGGGCATTCTTGAAAAGTGCTAGCCACTGAGGGACATATTTTATCTAAATCCTTAAAGAACAGCTTTGGAATGAAGTCCCACAAGACACCATTCACGGTCAAATGTGTTTTCTGTCTCTGCAGTAAGTAGTGCAGATAAAGCAGACGTGGGTTGGCACAAGTTTTTGGCAGACATTTGCTGATGCTTCAAAATCCATTTTAATTTTGAATTGTGTTAACTGAGTGTGTTGAGATACTTTATTGTCGTATCCTTTCTTTCTCTAGACTCTTACAAATTACAATGGCTACTGTTTATTGTCACTGCTTGGAAGAAGCTTAAGGAAAACATGATCAAGACTGGGACATCTGTAAAATCTCTCCTTTACAAAGGTACCTTTTCTTGTGTGAGTTCAAGTATAAAATGCTGACGTCACATTTGTAGTTAAACTCAGATTTTTGCATATGTCAATATGCTTCACTCATATTAACAGACTAAGATCTCATCCATGGATCATGTCAGTTAGAATCTTTTTACACACAAGTTCTTTAACTTATTGCATTTTGTATAGAGAATCTTCATCTGTGTTAAGAAACAAAGATAATGGATGAAATTCATTCCAGTGTAGGGGAAAGCCATTCTTACCTCTTTGCATGGAGCTGAAAAGTGCACGATTGTTATGTTGGCTTTGGTTTTATCTTCTCTTCAGGGTTGAATTCTAATTCTTCTGAACAAAAAATCACTTAAAACTGCCTAAAAATGTAGTGGTTCTTTAAGTGAATGTACTATTTGTTTATTGAAGCCATTCATATTTTTGGTAGCACATTGTTAGCCAGATGTGATATCACATTCCTTGCTTTCCTTGATGAAGAGAGTTCACTCAGTTCCTTCTTTTCACCTTACTCAGCCAAGGAGTTTGGTTGAGTTTATGGTTTACAGGGAACCCATCTGGGAATATAAACCTAGCACAGGAATAAAACAGGTTATTTTACTGATGGTATTTAAGGAATATTCCTTGAAAATATATACTTTTTTTTTTTTTAACAGCACTAGTACCATTGAATCCTAATAACATATCCACTAAAAATACAGATAGTAAAGGTATTTCTTCCTCTCAAAAAATGCATGAATTACCTAATACTAAGCTATGATAGATAAGGGCAGACACGAAAAGAATCCTGATGCCATGTACTTTATTTTGAGACAGAAGCAGCAAGTTGACCTGTGATAGTTCTCTGATGGGACTAATTAATTGACAGGAAGTGTTAGGAAGATGAAGCAGGGAAGGGTTATGAATTTCTGCTTAGGAATGGCACTTTTAGGAACGAAGAAGATGGAGAAATATTTGCATGCAATATATTTTCACAGAACATCACAATGTCGTAATGAAGATTCTAGAAGACTTGGAATAATGGCATTTTAAATAGGTAAAACTAATGAAAAAAAAAACCAAAACAATCATCAGCTTTTCAAACCTGGTTTAGAATCATACATCTTCCTCCTGTTTGTATTGGAATACAAGTACCTAAGTTTCTCCCCAACTTTTCAGCAGTCTGTGGGAAATGTGTTTATGTCTCCATTTTGATTTATGCACTACTTATCATGTTCCAAAATATTCCTCTTTAGGAATATTTCCTTTTTCCCTTTTCATTTAAAGCTTCCATCTCTAACCATGCCTATGTGAAGATGGTATATTTATCAATGTTGACACTATTCACTCACATTGCAATGACCACGTATTCCTGCGAGATCAGACTTTCTGACAATGCATTAAAATCATTGAGACAGCTTTAGAAGGGGATGCTCTACAGCACAAATGAAAGGTAGCTGATTCAGATATATGCAAAACCTGAAACTAAGATATTACTTTCTCTGTAATCATTTCAGATATACATTGTTTTAGACACATACATGCACTTGTTTTTTCCTTGTATTCTCCCGTTTGCTCATGTGTAGCATTCCAGAAATCACTTGGTCAATAATCCCTGTATGTCTTTCTAGTTTGTCTCAATGTTCCTGGATAACTTCTTGTGTTGGGTTTGACTGAGTGTTAATTTTTTCCTCAGCAGCCCCCACAGTGTAGTGCTTTACATTTATAGCTGGAAGAGTGTTGCTGACACACCAATGTTTTGGCTACTGCTGAGCAGAGCTTTCCAGCGTTCTTCTGCCCCCAGATAGGGGCTGGGAGTTGACAAAACCCTGGGAAGGAACACAACCAGGCCAGCTGACCCAAAATGACCCAAAGGATATCCCATACTATACTACATCAGCTCAGACATAAAAGCAAAGGGAGAGGGGAGGAACGAGGAGGGGGGCATTTGTTATTCTACAGTGTCTGCTTTTCAGGGTAACCACTAAGTGTGCTGAAGCCCTAACTCCTGAGAAGTGTCTGAACATTGCTTGCTGATCAGAAGTAAAGACTTACTTTTCCCTTTGTTTATGTGCATGCAACCTTTTGCTTGTCCTTTCTTCTGCTTTAATAAAATGACTTATCTACAAGTTGTTTTTCATCTTGTTCTCTACCCTGTCCCACTGGGAAGGAGAGTGAGAGGAGCACTGGGCACCCAGCCAAAATCAAAGCAGTCCTTTTTTGGCACCCATTGTGGGGTGAGATAAAGGCAGTTATATACACATATACATATACATATACATATACATATACATATACATATACATATACATATACATATACATATACATATACATATACATATACATATACATATACATATACATATACATATACATATACATATACTTATACTTCTATAATAAATGGTAAATACCATTTACCATAAATATCATCTATAAAGTAGCAAGCACCTGTGTGGTACATGGCATTTATCAGCTACACTGCTTATGAGTTTATTTTGTTGAGTTTGGGAACATATTAACACAAATGATGAGTTAATGCACTTCCTTCTCCCTGCCCAAGGTGGATGTGAATTATTTTATATTGCAGATTCTCATGGTCATTGCTCATCCTTTTGTAAGTTGTTTAATACTATTGATAATGTTAGCTAATACTGTTAATAGGCTATGGATTCTGTCATCATCTTGGTGTAAGACAAAACAGTCTTTAGGTGAGGAGCTATTGAAATCTGCCCTGAGGCATCAAGTTCTTGGATGGCAGCATGCATGGAAGGATTTGGGCAGGTTGGTAGGGTGGTTATCACCTCCCTTTGCCTGGGACTTTACACCTAAACAGATAAACAGCCCTAATAAACTGCCCCTTTGACTGATAGAAGGGTGCCTTGTTCACCCCGATGAAAATCATCAGCTTCTTGCTCTATGCTGGGTCCTGGCCTGTCTCTGCTGAGCCACTGCTCAGTACTCTCAGAGGACTGTAGTTGAGGCAGGAACACAAACTGCGTTTGAGGTCTCCATGGCCGAGACAGACACTCAAAGCACAACAACTACAGCAATTGTCCCAGTAGTGAAAACAAAAGAATTAACAAGGCAAGTTACAGCCACATTCCCTGGATCAGTAAAGGAGGAAGAGGAAGAGGAAGAGGAAGAGGAAGAGGAAGAAAAGTAAGAAGAAGGAGAGGAAATAACAGTAGGAAAGGAGAGGTTAAACTAAGAAGCAGATCCTTCAACAAAGAAATTGGAAGGAGAAAGGCAAATCAAATTGGAAACAGCCCCTCAACATATCACACTACCTATATAGCCGAAGTGGGTAGCATTGATTACACAATAAGCCAAAACAGAAACCCCAATCTGTCAGGAATCCTGGAAGAGAGTATGGCCTGCCCCAAAGTTAGAGATTTTGAGCATTGCCTGAGAAGGTGAGATGTGCCCAAGAAGCACCACCACATAGCAAGTTACCAGAAAATGGAAGAGGCTATGCTGTATTTACTGACGGAGCCCGCCAGGTGAAAAGCTGCTGTGTGGAGTCCCACACAATGAGTCATTGAGCCTGCTGAAGGGAATGGTGAGTCAAGCCAACTGCAGAAACGAAAGTCATTCAACTAGCCCCAGAGATTGCTGAATGAGAAAAGCAGCCTGAACCCTGCATTGATTCCTGGATGGTGGCTAGTGCCACGTTGGGGGGGCTACAGCAGTGGAAGAAAACCAATTGTCACTGCGGGGGTTAACCCATCTTGGCTGCTGCTGCATTGTGGCAGGATGTTGCTGCATTTTTTTAATGTATGCAGTCTGCAGACAGGGTATTTCTTTTTGCAGCTATTAAGAGCATCTGAGAAACAGAAAAACCTAGATGTTATGAACTACATTATGCTGAAAATATGTATAAAGACGCTGCTATTCTTTTCTGGGTCTTTTAGGCAGTTTTTTTTTTTTGTCTAGCTGGAGTCTATAAAATTGTCCAGCCATACAATACTTCACCAAAAATAATTGCAGGTGTTAAATCAAATCTTTATAAAATGGCCATGTGAGAAGATATTTTTAGCACAGTCTTAAGCCATAAGAACATGGAAAGCTGTTAATATTTCCCCTTCCCTCAAAAACACCAATTTAAAAATTGGCAATGCAGCTAGATGCATTTCAAATCAAGATTTCATCAAGCAGTTGACAAAAAGTCTGCTGCAATCATTGGAATGGTTCCCACTGACCTCAGTGGTTTCCAGATTAGGACTCAGATGTGTGCTATTCTATTGTCCAATTCACTCAAATAGCAAGCCATTTAACTGGATTGTGTGTCCTCTGTGGAAGACTTAGGCCTTACCAGAAAAGCCGAAGAACTCAGCAGTAAATTATGTCACCAGGAGTGAGAGTTTAGATGATTATTGAACACTGTGATTTTTTTACACCATTTGAACAGAAAGGAAGTGCTATCAATGGCTTTCAAACTCCACTGTAGCACAACTTAGCATGATACACTAGCATTCTTGCAGGCATTGCCAAGCATTTCACCACAAGAGTTAATCAAAAATCTGCACCAGTGTAGTGTGATGTGTTTTAATACATGAGGGTGTCTGAGGAAATGCTCAGGCTCCCAGCTTGTAAAGGTTCAGCTTTATCTCTCTACTGGAATGCACGTAATGGTTGCTGCAGTGGTAGGTGAGGATTTGTATTTTACTTGGAAACATGCTTTCAGAAGAGGCAAAAGATTGCCAGAAGTTTATGTCATCAGTCTGCCATTTGGCAGGCTCGTTCTTCTCCTTCAGCATCAATAAGTAACAAGAAGTTTCCTGCTGCATTTCTAAAGTGGCTTAGGAAAAAAAAAATTGGACAAAACATTTCTTCCCTCCTTTCCCCAGCAGCTTTTAAAGTCAAGTCATTCACTTCACTTCATCCACAGAGTGATTTGTGTTACCAGAGTGACTGATGACCTTGGGTTTGTGTTGAAATGCAAACATTTCCTGTCTTTTAGCAGAATATTCACTGTAGAATGCTTCAGTAAGGACTTCTCCACCACTAATCACCTGATTATACAGTCAGGGAACAGAAACTCTGCCACAGGACTTCAGTGGAGTAGAACATGTTCTAAATTTCAAATAACAACTTGCTGAAGCCAGGGGCTCATCAGCAATTCCATAGCTTAATACTGTTACCACTGGGTGTTTGCAGCTTGTTCAACAATTTGACAGCTATTGATGACTAATTAGCAACCCTGTTAACAGTACCCATGGGGAAAGAAGGTTGTATTGCTGTACTTAGCAGAGATAAACTTTGATGAAAGAGTTAGAAGGAATCATATGCCCTTCCCAGCTGTGGCAGCACTGCATTCCGGCCTTGCCTGCCTGAGCAGCCCTCTGTGCTAAGGATTGAAACTGGAGTTACATGCTAGCAGCCAAACAGGGATATGTGGAAATTAGATTTGCAGAAATGGGTAACCCTTGCCTCTTTGCACATTTCTCACATCGGCTTTTGTTTAAAGCTACATGTAGTCAGGGAACCAGGTGATGCAGCTGAAAAACAGAAGGAACAGAATCTGCACCTGAAATTACCAAAATGCTACTTCTTCTTTCCTAGAGAAAATTCAAGGTTTATTTCTACCCTCACGTGAAGCAAACCAGTCCAGTCGGACACAAAAGACAAATCCAGAGATGCAGAAGCTGCTTTTTCTCACCAGGACTCTTCATTTGTTGACAAATCTGTTTATTTTAGCTTTCTGATTCGATCAGGTTGTATGAGATAAAGATTGATTTTGATTGGGATTATAAGAGAAAATCAGTTATGTTAGGACCTTCCCTTCTCGATAGACCTTTGGTATCAAAAGTTCAGGGCATTACATTTGAGACAGAAAAAGTCTCTGACTCTCAATGTTGCTTAAGGCAATAAAATATCTGTTAGTTTGATTAGGGCAGAAATGGTGAGTCAGACCTTACTTGTCTGAAATTTTGCAAACATAAGCTAACATAAAGGAAAAGATAACAGAACAATGATATCAAGGTAAAACACCTATTTTTTGACATTTCCAAAAGTTAAATTTTCTTTTTCAATATTTTATTACACAGTTAATTTTTTTTTCATGTAAAGTACATAGAGTAATTTTTTTTAATTTCACACCTTTGAAATAATATTTTTAAACAATTTAAATATAGTTTCTAGGGGTTATTCTTTTGGGGGGCAGTAAATATATTCTTTAAACCATCTATTCCTGTGAACAATTCTGATAAAAATATGAATGAAAAAGAGTTTTAGGATATTCTGATCTAAAAGTAGTATTTTTATTTTCTAACCTTTACCCTCTTTTGCTGCTGCAGTAAGAAAAAGAGTTTAAGTTCTTACCAGCATATACAGGCAACACTTTTAGTGATGCTCCTGTTTTCTTCAGCAAAAATTAAGGAAATGTCTTGTCTTGAATTGTACAGCTGTAGCATCTTTTCAAATGCAGCAAAAACTACATTCAATAAAAAAAGATTATCTTCCAATTTCCTCAGTAGTGGTAGATAGCAGAGTACAAAGTTGTAAGCTACGTTACTTGGGATGTGAAAATAAAGTTACAATTCCTCATTTAGCTACCATCATCAAATGAGTATCTTGAGATCATACCAGAGAAAGGACGAAATTTGAATCTGTGCAATGTGGCATTTTCTGATGTGTGTAGCGAGTAATTTTTTTGCAGTATGTCAGCATAATTACTGTACCCTGAAGACAAAAATTAACTGGTGCATTGTGATAAAGGTTGCTTTGAATGGAATTGACACTGTATCTGCAACTCAGTAAGCTCATAAGAGTATTAAACATAGTGAAAGTGATAGCATGCTATTAAATCAACTTCAAAATCCTCTGTGTGGGATTATACTTTATTTAATTTGGTTCTTTTATTTTGGGTTTCACATGAGAGACACTATAATCTTATCTTCATCAAGCCAGTTTGCTCTTCTCAGTTTAACAATCAAGGGTCCTTGTTGTTTGGCTTTAGATGTCATCTCAGGGGAGCACATAAATGCCTCTGAAAAGCCTTATCTGGAAATGACACAGCATTTCGCATGCCTCTAGCCTACCTGATGTCAGAATTTTCCTTTGAATGGCTGTCAATGAAAGCTAAAAACTAGTTGACACTGAGTGTTGTTTCATCAGTACAAGAAAAATAAAAATGAAAGAATATTTTACCTCCAAATGAAGCTAGTAAAAATCAAGCTGTCTATTGTTTTAAAGTAAACAAACAAAATACAATCTTTTGTTAGCCAGGTTTCCAAGAAAACCATCCCAAGAACTCTGAAACACAGAGGCTGGCAATGAACATTGTTTATTTATCCTGCCACAGGGGAGTAAGTACAAAATGAACTAATTATGTGACACGGTTTGACTCCACGTAGATGAGATAAAACCATCAGTAGGGGCAAGATTACACGTCAGGCTAGTTGGAAGATTGTCACTGCCTTCTGCTATCTGTACCTGTAACCACCTGAAGAGATAACACCGGTAGTGCAGAAATCAACAGCAGAGAAAAAAAGCCCCCTGCTTCCCGTGAAAATGTATTTACAGTATGGCAGTGGCCAAAAAGTAGATAAAACTAAATAGTCAGAATCAAAGCAGTGATGGAACATACGCAGTAGAAGTTAGCAAATATTTTCTGCTCCTTATAAATTGTGGTGGAGGGTGATATGTTCATAGGAAAAGGAAAAAAATAATGAACAGAGATGTAGTAAAAGGCTTCTAAATTACCTATGTAACTAGGTTGTATGAGTAGCAGATCTAGCAAATTAATAGAATATTACTGGGAAAAAAGAGAAGATGGAAAGAAAAAATAGTCCTTTGTTGGTAACCACTAAAATTTTAACATTAGAAAACTGCCTATTATGGGAAGAAGAGATATGAGGTAGTATTTGACTGAAAATAATATTTTGCTTCTAACTTTCCTTGGATTCAATTTTTTTTTGTTCTTTTATCTACACTGGGCCACAAATGTCACATGGGACTTATAAAATCAGTGATGTTTGGGTATATTGAAATCTTTGAAAAAACAAATAAGAGGTTTAAATGCTGACATCAGGCTATTCTATTCCACAGGCCCAGCTCAGTATTGGCTTTGGCTTTACATGTTGTATAACCTCAAAACTGAAAAAAGTTCCACAGTAATCAAAGAGAATAGTGAATGCCTAATTTGTGCATTTATTTCACTCTTTTCCTGCTCAGAATTTGCCTACAAGTGCACAGAATTGGAATCACAATATGAATTCAGATGGTATATTCCACTAATTAGGAACCGAGACTAAAAGGAAAATTAAATTCGAATGAGGATTTTAGCCACAATTCATGATACTGTACCTTAAAATATAGATTTGATTATTTCCTGACTGAGAGACAGAAAAATAGTTTTTTGATTCTACATATTTGGATATTTAACTGGACAAGGGAGAGCTATACTTCAGTCTCCTGTCCAATTAATATCGAAGCATTATAATTCGAATTATTAAAATTTTAGGAAAATTTGTTTTTGAAGACCAGCTTTTTATGCAGTAATGATTGTTATAAAAAGTTAATATTTTATTTTCTTTCTCTTGTTTAGCTGTTATTAAATGTACCAAAAAGACTTTAAGTAGACTTAGGTTCAAAAGCCTCAGTGCAGAACATTCTACGCTATGGTGTTGAGGTTTTACGTGGCTAAAATGAAATAGGAATTCACTTTGCCTCACACAGAATGAGAGCTGAAACCAGATTTCTTAGGTAAATCCTATAGTCACAGGCCATGAGAAAGGAAGAAGCTTGTAAGTTCTAATAAATATGCATTTTTTAAGGTCTGCTGTCTTTTTTTTTTAATAAAAATGGATGCTTTCTTTATTTTCAAACTAGTGGCAACCACTCAATGTGAAAACAACTCAATTTTGTGCTTTTAATTCCCGAAAAATTAAATACAAGACATCCTCTTGCATTGCTTTCCTGATGCTGTCTCTTTCTCAGTTCCCTGCAGGCTTTGAAATATAGCTAATATTTAAATAGAAATTTTGTCCAGGAGCATCAACATTCCCTAAACAGTTATTGAAAATAAATTTTAGTTTTATGAAATTATATAAACTGTAAAAGTTTATTTTAAAATAAGCTTACAGATATTGAAGGATTGTTTCATTGTTCTGATGTGAATAACATAGTAGTAATCCTGATTGTGAAGCCAAAAGCAAAATGAAATTATCAGGTTAGGGAAGTCAAGACCCACACAGAACTGAGTCTGGCATGGATGTCAAGGATAACAGGAAGTGCTTCCATAGATATGCTGTAAGCAAAAGAAAGACTAGGGATAATGTGGGCCCCCCTGCAAGGAAATAGGAGACCTGGTACCCTGGAAAAAGAGTAGGCTGAGGTTCTCAATGACTTCTGTGTCTCAGTCCTCAATGGCAAGTGCTCCAGTCATGCTGGCTAAGATGAGAAACCCAAATGTGGGCACTGGAAGAATGAAGACCTTGCACCCTCTGTAGGAGAAGATCAGGCTCACAACCATCTAAGGAGCCTGAGTGTGCACAAGACCCAGGGGATCCTGAGCTAGCCAGCATATTAAGTTGCTAAGCCATCATACATCATTTTTGAAAAAACATGGCAGACAGGTGAAGTCCCTGATAACTGGAAAAAGTAAAATGTAACCTCCATTTTAGAAAATGAGAAAGTGAAAGACCTGGACAACTATGGACCAGTCAGTTTCACCTCTGTGCCAGGCAAGATGATGGAGCAAATTCTCCTGGAAACATGGAAAACAAAGAGGTGATTGATAACAGCCAACATGATTTTACAAAGGGGAACTCATCCCTGACAAATTTGGTGACTGCCTGACACATTGTGACATCCCTGACAAATTGTGGTGGCAGGGCTACCACAGTGGTGGATGGGGGCTGAGCAACTGATACTTTCTACCTGGACTTATGCAAAGTTTGACACTGCCCCACATGACATCCTTGTGTCTAAATGGGAGAGACATGGGTTTGAGGGACAGATGACTCAGTGGATAAAGAACCTGAAGGCTTGAAGTCTGGAAGGCGGCTCAGAGTTGTGGTCAGTGACTCACTGTCCATGGGGAGAGCAGTGATGGGTGGTGTCCCTCAGGGGTCAGTACCAGGGCCCAAACTGTTCAACATCTTTGTAAGTGACATGGACACTGGGACTGAGTGCAGCCTCAGCACGCTCACTGATCACAGCCTGTGTGGTGCAGCCAACATGCTGCATGGAAGGGATGCCATCCTGAGGGACTGGACAGGCTTGAGGGGTGGGCTCGTGCAAACCTCATGATGTTCAACAAGGAGAAGCACAAGGTTCTATGCATGGATCATGGCAATCCCAGACACACCTGTGGGCTGGGAGGGGACGTGACTGAAAGGAGTCCTGTGGAGAAGGACCTGGGTGTGATGGTTGATTAAAAACTCAACATGACTCAGCAGTGTGCACTGTTGTCTCCTGGGCTGCACCCAGAGCAGTGTGGGCAGCAGGGCCAGGGAGGGGATTCTGCCCCTCTGCTCTGCTCTGGTGAGAGCCCACCTGCAGTGCTGCACCCAGCCCTGGGGTCTCCAACATCAGAAGGACATTGAACTGTTGGGGTCCAGAGGAGGCCATGAGGTTCATAAAAGGACTGCAGCTGCTGCCCTATGAACACAGCTGACAGAAGAGAAGGTTGTTCAGCCTGGAGAAGGGAAGGTTGTGTGGAGACCTCACTTATCATTAATTGTAAGCGATAGGACAAGGGGGAATGGGTACAAATGAAAGAGAGTAGGTTTAGATTCAATATTAGGGAGAAATTCTTTGCTATGAGGGTGACAAGTCGTTGGAACAGGGTGTCCAGAGAAGTTATGGATGCCCTATCCCTGGAAATGTTCTAGGCCAGGTTGGATGGGGTTCTGAGCAGCTTGGTCTGGTTACAAGTATTCCTGCCCATGGCAGGGGAAGTTGAGTGTAGGTGATCTTTAATGTCTATTTCAACCTCGTCACTTTCTATAATTCTATGTTTCTGTGATATACAAGGTAAAGTAAATTTTACTTATTCCCCTTACTGAAATTGTGTCTGCTAATGAAATAAAAATTAATTTTACTAAAAGAGGATTTTATCCTGTGCAGTAGTTAGACTTTAATGATAATTTATGATACAATTGCTGAGCAATGAAGAGAAATAAATCTTGATGTTATAAAATGTTGATGCAAATAACACTCATGCAAATGAATGCATGAATGAAAGGGATGAGATTACATATAAGCAAGTAAGATCTTGAAAAAAACTTTATTGCATTCACTTTCAATCAAATTAAAAACTTTTTACTCAATCACAAAAATTTTGAAAAACAGAAATGTAGCAGTGGCCTTAAAAATTAAAAATCTATCTAGCATCACATTTATGGAAAGTGTCAATATTGCAGGCTCTGCAAATTATGCACAGCAATACTGCTGGGAAAAAAAAGGTGTTTGAAATGCAGCTACATTCCTTTTGTGACCTGTATAATTCAAAATCCCTTGCATTTTTAAATTTTTTTAGATTTTTCCAGAGAAATAAATTTATTTTCCCCTCTCCCCCCTGCAAAAGTCAATCACCAAAAATGATGAAGATTAAAGGATATCAGTGAATCAGTACTTGCAGACTATTTATTCTCTAAGACAGTAATTAAGTCAAATATCTGCTTTTAAAATATCTTCAATAAGGTGATACTTCCATCCACTTAATGACACTTGAGAATGTCAGTTACATTGGCTATGGAGCTAGAATATGTCAAAGGATCAAAGCAGGCCAAGGAAGACAGAAATTGACAATTTTTGGAACCCAGTCAGACAGAATAAGGTCTCTGTAAGGCCATGTGGAAATGCACCACCACACAGGAATATACTTGCATCTCTTGCTTTTTCTTAAGTTTATCCTTAATTTTTGTATTAGGCTGTCAATTATCCTTTATGCTGAGGTTGGATGTGAGTCTGAACACAGCTGGAATTTAGGCTTTTTGTTATTTCATCTGCTAACACAGCAATGTCTGAGTGAATAATTCTGGGAGGAAAGAACAAGTGTGCCATGATACTGTCACAATCCTGTAGCATGCTAATTGCTCTCTATCTACGAAGTGTGGGGGTGATTTACATGACAGGACAAAACAGGCTCAGGAGATACAATTTTAAGAGAATTTCATCACTGAAAAGGAATTGGGTTTTATGCAGGCATATATTTATGAGTTTAATTTGCTTAGTGTCTCAAGGAAAGGTCTAGATGTTTATCCATCATATCCCAAAGACACTTTTGCCCACAAATAAATTGGTGGATGGTTTCTCCATCAGATTAAATCTTTTCAGTGTAAAGACAGCATCTTTTTTCTATGAAATTAGCAATAAATTGTTTTGATAAGAACAAGCCCTTGTTTCTTCTAATTTTTTAATTGGACATGACTAAAACTTTTATTTAAACTGTTATGAAAATCAAGAACAGCAGCAAATTCTGTGAAAAAATCCAAATAAATAGTTTAAAACTGAGAAATTAAATAAAATCTTCTAAAAGAAGCTGGGCTATCCTAAGTTATAACATACTTTATAAATATACACAGTCTAAAGACAAGGGTATAGAACACAGAAATGTAAAATGTGAATCTCCTATTTTCTCACTGTTATAAGCAGTCTGATTTTGTTTCAGAGCAAATAAATTCTCCTTTTTGAGACTCCCTGTGGTGTACAGAAAACAACCAATCAAATGGCTGGGTTAAACTATACAGAGAACATCTTTTACAGTTTTATAAGAATTCTGACTTTATGACACATTTTTTCAAATCACGTCTAAAGAAATTCTTTCTTATTCTCAGCTGCTTCCTATTACAGAGATGCTAATGTTGTCTTTTCTGCCTGCTTGCATCAAGCTGAATCTTCTGTACTCCATCACAAATATCTTCTGCCTTGATAAATTTCTAGGTCTTCTTCAGTTCTTTGCTGTCCCAGAAAATCAGCTGCATCCAAGTCCTGACATTCTTTCACTGTTATGAAACAGATATATTAAAGTAGATCTGCTATGTAAATTATTTCAGATTAAATCTAGAAAAGATTTTTGGTTTGCATTTTTTCATTGTTTGTTTTGGCTTGTTTTATTTTGGTTTGGGTTTTTTTGTTTGTCTTTTCTGCCGGACAAAGCCTTCCTATTATAAAGCATTGAATCTCTCTTGAATCACACACATGGGCTTTACAAAAAAAAAACCCCAAAGCCTAGCAAGTCCAAGAGCAGAAAATAAGGCAAGAAATCTCTTTATGTTGGAGAAAGGACTTACAGAAGAGCTAAAAATCCTCATTGTCTAGGCAATTCTTCAGCCATCAATTCATGCTATTTACTTGTACTAACAAAAAAAAATAAGAAACCTAAATGAAAGATCTCACTTCTAGGTGGCCATCATTTATTACATTTAGCAAGTTAATCTAATAAAAATGAGGACAGTATTAATGCCTCACAGAGTTACAAGGCAAAACAAGAAAAGATTGTTCAAAGAAGCTATTTGTAGGTTTTCCTAGAAAGCATACCTTCAAATTCAAATATGTAATCTTATTTGGATACTGTTATTTCTCTTAGTGCCCAAATTGAAACAAACCACAATTTTCTGAAAATTAACCAAAGTGCTTGCTGAAGTGACTAGTAGGTCATAATGGTTGTGGTCATATCAGTAATAATCAGATAGACAAATCTGAATGAATTATCAGTGAAATGAGAAGTAATAAAAAAAAAATTAAGGTCTTTTTAGACAGACTTAGGATCTCTTTAGATATGCATATAAAACATATAGTGGAAAAGCTATAAATTTTCTGTAATGATACCCCAGAGAAATTGTGTTCCTTGACTCAAGCTCTACAGAAACATGGTTATATCTTCGGTTTACCAAGTTAATTTTGCATCTACATTGTCTTGTAGATGACTCTTGTAGAGAAGAATCTCTCCTGATATACAGTACTGTCTTTCCTACTGTTCCATCTGCAGGTCCCTTTCCCAGTGATGCATCAATCTTAAGAAATTCAAGGCATAAGAGACAAGGTGAAAGTCTGGCGTTTATAGCATGAAAAATTCTTATACAGAAGCTGTTGATCCTGTGAAAACCTCTTTGTTTATATTTTAATTTTCTTATTTTTACACGAGATTTGGGGACTACTCAATTTAATTTCACTATATTTGGAAGAAAGTAGATGGTCCTAGTGAGACATATCTCAGAGTTAGTAAAGCATCTTTTGCTCAGTGACAGCATTTATCTTGTATGCTTAGGAACTACTTGTCCTGCCAGAAGGGTTTTACTAAATGATGCATGATTAAGCATAATAATTCACATATTTGCATAGTTAAAACTATTTCTATGACACAAGTAAAAATGATAAAGAATTATCAGCAAATTTTTGCTTTGTTGTTATTTGTGTATTTTTCTTTTCCAGCTTAGTAGACAGTGTCAGGATCTCTAGAACAGAAAGCTCAATCTAATGCAAATTTGAATGAATACATTCATATTTTACAGGAAATTTCATTTTGTGTCAAAGTGCTTACACCTGGAAAGAAACGGAGACCACTTAAGTCTGATCCAAATCAGCCACGGTTAGACTGTTTCCCAGGAGCTTTGCAGTGTGCTCACCTGTAGCCACCAGGGCTGGGAATTCTGCCCCCGGCTGACACAGCAAGCCTGGATTAAATGTTCCAAATAGAACAGGTCTCCTGGCTGCTTCAAGGCAGAAGCCAGCTACAAAGTGCTTCATGCAAGCAAGGCCTAGGCTTAGGCCATCAGCTCTTTGGTGATTTCATCTCTTGCAGCACTCTCTTAGCCAGCAAGAGAAGCAGAGATCTGGGACTGCAGCACAGAGATTCCGTAGGCAGCTTTATTTCTGCGAAGGGGTCTGACAGCAAATCCGAATGCACAGAATATCAAAGGGGTTTCATGGGTTGAGGTGAATTGAAAAGCGACCAATAGAATCATAAGTTGAAAGCTATCCAATTACTTTCAGGTTTTAGGTAGAAAATAACCAATTACCTAAAAGAGATAAAGACCAATAAAAGCTCTAAAAGATAACATGGGGGTCTACAGGGGTTGAACATTTCTCTAGCTGACTCATCCTGAGGAAGGATTTCTTATCTTAGGAGAGAAAGTTCCAAGGGGGCCCTAAAGGGGTGTCTGAACCATCCACACTCACCCAGTCTTTGCTTCTGCAGCTGGATTGCATTAGTGTGCTGGCACTGATGTAAGTGCAGACAGTGGGAAATCTACGTTCACATGTTACACTGGATTTAACTGTCATAGATAAAAAGAGCTTTTCTCATGGTTTTGTAGTATTTTATGATTCTAGTTTTACTACTAACTGGGAATTAGTTTATTATTTATATTTTGGTTGGAAAAGGATCATGACTGAGACAAACTTTGGAACAATGCTCTGAATATCTTTGTGATGCAATATACTCCTTATTTAATTTTGAAATAATGTCTCTTCTGAACAAAAAATCTTGGTGGAAAAAGGTCTATATTTTGTATAAAGATTTGCAGGGGAAATGTTAACTTTTTGTGTTTGTTAGAAAGAATAAAAGGCCCCACCTCTTTTCTCATCAGTCTGAGTGCTCTTGGATTATATGCTCTGCTGACTGTATACATATTGACTACTATTGGCCTATTCCCATTTTCTATTTTGAGAATTAATATACTGAATGCATATTCATAAATTCACATTCCTTAAGATACTTAATAGGCATTTTTGAAAGACAACAGTCCAGAAGAAATGACTTATGTAGTCATCTTGTACTAGCAATATTGATAAAAAATTGATTAAAAAATTGACTTGAATATAAATGGCTCATATTTCCTATGCATTATCAACTGTCAGCATAGGTAAGGGATCATAAGGTGTTTAAAAATAGCTTACACCAACAAAGTATATGATCAAAACTATTAGCAAAGTTAAAGAAAGGAAAAAACATCTTTCCTTATACTGCCTTATATAGAAATAAAATACTTCACCTGACAGAGTAAAAACACATTTTCTTAGAGGAAAATGTTCTTTTACCCAATATCTATAAGAATTTGTAGTTTGAAAAGCATTCTAGCTACTATAAATACTTGAAAAGTGATGGAACTTTAGACAAAATAACCTAAAAATGATGAGAGGGGTGGGAATTGGTTTACAACATTTTTAAGGCCTCTGCTTCTGGCTATCAGACCTTTAGATGGGAAAACTGTCAGAAGATGAGTGGAAGAAATGCAGAGGAGGAAGTTCTCCCTTAAGCATACAGGGGTTATTGCATACTCCCTTCTCTGTTTGAGTTTTCCCTGCCATGGTAGAAGCAAACACTCCTGAGATGAACTTCAAGACTGCTGAGAATAAGAACACAGAGCTCCTTAAGAGAACTGTTTTTCGTTGAGAATGTCAGTATGGGAAGATACTCAGAACTAGTTTTGCTCATTGGTGAGCAGAAAGGCTGAGGGATCCCAGCTGTAGGAAGGAAAGGATTTGCAAGAAGCACACACTTCAGATATGTGTGGTGATAGAGGTGGACTAAAAATACAGAAATGGGGAGCTGCACCACGAGATTTATTACTTCCTTGAACTGTTCTCCCACTGAAGATGAAAAAGCACCTATCCATAAATACAGATCAGATAACTCCTACCCTTTGACTTAACTGCATGTTTTCTGCTGAAAACCTGAATGACAATACCAAAGGCATCTTCTAAATTTCAACTGAAAAAATGTGATCAAAGGTTGAATTTAATTTTGTGTTCCAAAAGACCACAATATTATGTATTTATTTTGTTTCATCTACAGTGAAATTTAGATCTCCTTCCTAAAAGCAGAAGGGAAATAAGATTGGAGGTACTTCTTCATCTAACTTATGAACTCTAACACCTGAAGACTTACATGGCATCTGTCAAAAATTGACAACAGCTACTATCTAGAGAGCTGTCATGCTGTTGAATTAGTACCTCTATTGATAATAAACTTGACATTTTCTCTATTCTAGTCTGCAGTATTCTCAAACACTCTCTAGAAACACCTTTCCATTGACATGAAAGAAAACTAAAGCAAGCCTGTTCATGGCTCAGTGTTTAGCTAGATAAACTAGGTTTAAACTAAATGAGGAACAGAGTCTTAGGATCTTTAAAAGTGACTATTGAGTTGAAATATTTCTATTCTTCTGTACCTACTTTGGACACCTAATAAGGGATTTTATTTTCATAGTTGAGGTGTCAACATTTTTTTAATTGTCTGAAGTACAGTATTCAAGAAAAACAGTACTGTAAATTGACTAGTGTCTTTAAAAGCAAAACCTTGGTCTGTATCATCCTTTCTGGGACAGCAAAACTTTTTTTTTAATTTTAAATTTGTATCTACAAATGTCTTTGAAATCCCCTTTCTCTTATACCTGCCTAATGCACATATTTACACTGCCAGTTTTGAACAAAGTACAATACAGCCATGATTATTTTTTTAGAATTCATAGATATTCCCAAAAATTGCCACCATCCACTTTTTTTTTTGGTACTGTCTGTCTCTGGAAATAGCTGTTTTTGATAGGCCATCATCCAGTCGGTTTACCTGCTGGTATAATTCTCTTTGTTCCTCTTTGGTTTTGAAGACATAGGGCAGCCTTGTCTCCCTAGGCTTAATTTGGACAAGTTGGTCAGTATTTCTTCCATATGCTTTTGGCTTGGAGATAGTCAGGGCTGTATCAGAGCAGGCCAGAATGTAATCAGCCAAATGATGACTTCTGGGTGTAAAGACCCTGGAACACAGACTAATATCTATTGCCAACAAATCAGCTACTCACTTATTCTTGTTTCTACCTGCCAGCCTTGTGTAAGTCAGCTGGCAGCACTTCAGTGTACTCAACATTTGAGAAATCTGGAAGTGCAGTTAACAGAACAATGCAGCCTTAGGGACATGACCAAACTCGATCTAAACAAGACTTCTGCTCACTGTGGCTTAGCTAGTCTAGCATGGAGCACCATTTAACAATACTTACATATCCTAAGTTTTCATAATTAGCAACCCAGTACTCAAATACATCTGCAACTTTTTGGGAAAAGACAAAAGGCAGAGATTCATGGGCAGTAGACTTACATTAATTTTACATTCATACAGGCATGTACAGATGTGTGTGCCTGAGAATATATGTTTTCATTTTTGAAATCATACCAGGGGCTGTTTCTAAGACAACATGCCTTCACATATCTTTTCAAAGTATTTATACTCTGTCAAAACCCCCTTTGCTTTCTGGCTGCTCCACAAAACCTCTCCTCTTCCATCTCCTTGCACAAAATCCCCTGTACTTTAAATGATTTTTTGTTATAGAATGCATGATGAGTAGCTATGATTATGTGGCTGTATTTGTATTTGGCAGCAGAGACATTGTAGTACCTGTATTTAGAGCTACGATGTTGGACTTCTCTATTTTTCTAGTTTTTTAAGAATAAAGAGTGTAGCTTTAATTAATTAAAAACAAATTTTAAAATGTGTGATCATTTATTTGGCATTAAACGTGTAGGCTCTAAGAATTGGAGCCTTGTCATCACTTAAGTCGCTAAGCAACACAAAAGATTGCATGTTGGCATGCTGGTTGCCCCTGGGCATAGGTTGTTCTCACTCTTGCAGCATACCTACTATCCTGTTGCCAATAAAATATTTTATAGAGGTTAAAGGCAAATATTTTATAACTGTTTTTTCCTTCTTTTGATCATTTTGATGATTTTACTAGCCATCTGCAGAAGAATGAAGGGTGAGAGAAGAAAGAAGAAGTCTTACTTAAGAATATTGATAAATATTCTTTTTCTATGACAGGCAGCCTGAGCCATATGATAAAGTAGTTTCATAGTTCTTTGCTTAAGAAAGGAATCAAGTGATTATATACCTCTGCTTGACAGAGGTTCTTAAATGAAGTATTTCGTCATATTTTATGCAGACATGCACAAATGTGGGAAATAGGTACATATTTGTATCATGGGGCAGGGTAAATATTCAATATTACTTAAAAATTTAAATTCTATTAATGCAACATGAGTCCTGTATTGAGGACTGATTTCAGCATTTTTCTTCTTTTAGGGATTATTTGTTTATGCACAAGGCTATTCGGAAGTGGCTGATTCTATTCCTATATTACTGATATAAAGGCAATGATATACTTTTTTCCAAATAAGGCTTGGTTTCATTTGTCATGCTGTACTGCTAGTTAGGAATGTACAGCTGCCTAATTGCATCTTTCTTGTTAAACAGTTCTTTAGATTAAAATGAAAACTGCTTCTCGAAATGTATTTTTCACATGAATCTTATTAACCTGAAAAAAGGTTAGCAATTTAATGAAAATCAAGATTCTCATGGGATCTAAGAGATAGACACATCTCTACTGAAAAAGGACAACCTATGTCCATGATCTTTCATCACCAAAACAACCAGTTAAAAACTCTAATTTTAAAGTATTTTTATTTTCCTTTGCTTTCAAGAATACCAATGACATCATGAGGTTGAGTGTTAAAGGCTACAGACAAGGGAGATTTTTCGCTTTTCTTCGACAATACTTTAAAAAGTCAAAGGTAGGATCCTTCATTCACGTATTAGCTTATTTATAAAAAATGGAGCAATTCTGAGCGAGTCCTAGTCAACATTTTATCCTGTATTCCTTCAAAACTAGGAACTTTCTGATGAAACTAATTTAAAAATGAGGCAGAATCCTCAACTGAATAGTAATTAATTTCTGTCCTAAATATGCTTCTTTCCTATGCACACACATGATCTTGAACTTCCTTGACGGTTTTTTTGTGTTTGCTTTATTACAGGTTATGTATGTACTCATCTGTGTTCCAAAGAATAATGAAAGAATGCAGGCAATTGTGTACTTTTTTCTGTGGGAGGTAGAAGATGTGTGAAGTCATGGAAATAACTAGGACAGACAAAAAGAGCAGTAGTTTACTCTTAGATTGGCAGTTAGAAATCAAGTTTACTGCATGGAAGGCATTAGAGATTATGCAGACATGTGATAACAATTAATAAATTGTATATTACTATCATATTTATTTTCAAACACAGAATTTAATGATATAAGGTGAAAATTATATAGAGAAAACTACAAAAATTGTTCTGTTGACAAAGTTTGTGTGCAAGTTATAATAAACCATCAATTCTGAGGAATGGGTACTAGCAGTTCAGAGATTTAGCCACATTGCAAATTCTCTGAAAAGTTTTGGTTTGTTTTTTTTTTTACTGTCAGACATCTGATACTGCTCTGGTAACATCATGCAGAAAACTGAGCCACCAGAGCAAATCAAAACAAAATCTGTAAGGCTATCCAAACAAATACTCCATACACCTGTATGGGCATACTGGTAATGCCTAGTTAAGTCATTCCATGTGATTTTATACTTACTTTATATTACTGTTATATCTCTAGCCTTTAAGGCTTGACCCACATATCTTTGCTTTTAAGGAACATGGACACTATAAGGAGACTTCACTCATAGTGTTTGTCTTTATCTCCACATAGTTAATGTGCAAATGTGGGTAGCAGTCCACACACAAATGACCTTGTCAGGGATTACTATGAAGCAAGATGCCTTAAAAAAAATTTAAGCAGTGTTCTTCATTGAATGCAAATTATTCTCCTGAGAAAGGCTCTTTCTGGTTGCAATCTTACTTCTATCCTCTGGTACAAATCTTCTCTTGAGGTGAGAAATAAAGCTATACCCAGAGCATTACTTTTTTAAGAGTTTTCTTCTTCATGTGTTATGTGCTGGGATTCCCTCTCCATTAGCTACCCAGCCTTTTTACAAGAACACATGATCACATATACAAAGAGCAGATAGAATGCTGTTGGTTTTTCAGTGGTTTAGTTTATTTAGTGTAGTAGACCTCTTTTGCCTTACACAGAATCCATAACCTGAAAACAGTGGCAAATTATAATTCTATATAATACAAAAACATGTATTTATATGTCTGTGTATTCTGGGCAGATATCTTTGAAGTGCACATAACACCAATGAATAATAAAATGACAGCATATTGTGAGAAAACCAAATAGAAGCAAAGAAAAATGGCAACCCAAACCTCAAAACACTTCAAATAATACTAGGGAAAATGGCATTGCTAAATGGTTATTGAAAAGTAAAAATGTATTTAGTCTAAAACTGCATTTTAGCCACCGGACACGTAGATGAAAAATATTGCAAATGCAAATGCATGTTGGTTTTTTGGTTCTTTTAAGCCTCAGATAAAGTTTTTCAGTGTTTGAAATTAGAATGATAATTTCTTGAACTATTGGACTATATTAAACACAACTACTTAGTAAGCAGATCACACAATTTCAATGGCCATTCTCTGTAGAGGGGCTTATCCAAGTGTCTAAATCCCTGATTGTTGCAGATTTTTTAAAATGTATGATTGTTGCATATGAACATACTGAATAGGCCCTGTTTATATGCAGTCTGACATAGTTTAAGAAAGTGAATGGTACTTGTCCAATCTGCATGGTTTCACAATCAAAAGTCTGAAGTTCTTGGAGTGCTGTATTCCTTATGAAAGCACAATCTAACTTCCTTCCCCCTAAATACATGCTGCAAAGCACAAGCAAGAAAGGTGTCATTGTGCTAAGGATTAAATGGAGGATTTAAAGGATTACAAAGGATTAAATGTAATGCAATTAAATGCCCTGTGATATGATGAAATAATATCTTGTGCCCTGACAAAATAGAAAACCAGCTACACAAAATGTTATCAGCCACTTGTATTTCACTCATGGCAATCTCAACAGGATAAAAGAATATGAAAAAAGAACTCAGGCAAAAGTGTCTTATGCATTACTATGTTTATATCTGATTAGATGACATTATATGGCATCAGGAAGTATGTTTTATTTCTGTGCAGTACTCTACCATGAACTGATGGAAGAGGTATACTTTAATTGTTTTATTACTGAAGTACTAAGATTAATGGTGTTTGCATATAATTTATTCAGTACCAAATGATCCAGAGAAACAAACCTTTCTGATAAGATAACACATTTATCACATGTAAAAATGAAATTTAAGGTGATTCTAAATCATGAAAATAACTTCCTCTATAAAGAGGACATTGAATGCTTAATGCATTTTTTGTTTAAAGTATTACATTGACTCTATCATATTGAAAAAATAAAGAAATAATTAACATCCAATTTTCAATGTTCCTTTGGGTATTCTTTTAAATTTGGAAAAGTTCAACTTAGAAGTATTCCTTATTAAACTTAATACAAGTAAATGTGAAAAAACCATGCAAGACAAAAAAGTATTGTGAAATATTCTGCTTCATAATGATGGTTTTATTTATTCATTTCTAAAGCAGTAACTTGATGGGGATTGATTGCTTGATTTTAGGAAATTATTTATGTTAGTATAGTGAGAATCTGAAATACTTTTGTTTACTCAAGCATATTGGCAGCAAATTGTGTCATCTAAGTAGTTAAGCAATATTTCGTATTCACCACTGAACACTGAATTGTTTCAATTCAATACAGTGTTCCTGTATTGCTGTGAGTCATTATTTTCATACAATAGCCTACTGAAAAACATTCCAAACACAGTCAATTATTTGATAAATTTCCCTGTGAAGTCAATCAGACTGAACCAACCAGGCAGGCAGGTTTTTAATCGTAATCCTGCGTATTTGCTCTTGTTTTTAATCATTTAACAATTTTACCAAAAATGTACATGATAATGCTCATAAAAAGACTAGATGATGGGCAGAGAAAAAGGAAAATTAAGAAGTCAAGCCAATCTACAAACACATCAGATTTTGCTAAACGCAAGATACACATGTAGGGCATTTTTTCAGAGTGGAAGATTCCAGCTTGGGAAGCAATAAGTCTTAAATATTAGGAGGTAAGTGAATAAAAGTTGACCACGAATGACCAGTGTGCTCAGAAAAATATTGTAACCTTGCTTGTGTGAGCACTAGTCTCAGTAAATGTGGGCTGATTCTCTTATCCCTCTGTGAAGAACTGCTCCCAGTGCCAGAAGAGGTGGCCATGATCAGTGGAGATAATGCATAGACTCAAAAGAAAATTTAAATGGTTAGGAAATGGATATAAATAGAATAATTGAATGTATAAAGAACACAGAAAATGGCAATATGGGCAGTGAGAAGATTCTTTAACCTACGTGAACAGAAATATGACATTGAAGAATTAGTCACCCTAGTATATTGAATTTGAGCTAACTTTCAGAAATTTATTCCATAAGTGAAAAAAATTTCAATTAGCAATATTAACCAATAGAACAAGTGTTATGATTTGCAATTAATTCTTCATAAGCAATTTTTAAATAAAGACAAAATACAATCTCATCTAAAAGCAAAACTCCTGTTGGAATGCAAATTGATATAAAGCACACCTAAAACATGAGTTGCACAAAAGGTAAGATAGATGAAACCAGTGTTCTGACCTTATAACCTCTACAGTTGTTTAATTACTTTAGAGAGCTTCCTGCACCTGATAGTATATTTTCTATCTATATATCAAAGGAAAAAAGTATGCTACAACACATAGGCCATGGGACATTGACAAACTTGAGAGTAAACCTGGCAAAATTGAGAAGTGGACCCATGTGAACTTCATGAAGTTCAACAAGTCCATGTGCAAGGACACATACCTGGGTCAAGAAAATCATAGAATAATAGAATGGCATGGTTTGGGAGAGACCTTCAAACATCACCAGGTCCAAACCCACTCGCTATGGAAAGGGACATTTTACACAAGATTTGGTTCCCTGCTGCCCCATCCAACTTGGCCTTGAACACTTCAGGGATTGGGAAAGCTATAACTTTGCTGGGCAACCTCTCGGGCATTACTGAATATCAGTAGAGCATTGGTAACAAATTGCCTAAATGCAGTCTGCAGAGAAAGACTGGGAGACACTGGTGGATGAAAAATTGGATTTGGATTGCAAACCTGCACTTGCATCCCTGAAAGTCGATTGTCTTTTGCATTGCACAAAAGAAGGGCAATCAGCAGGATGAGGGAATTGATCCTGCCTCTCTGTTCCTCTTTGCTGAGACCCTAGCTGGAATATTTAATTCAGTTCTGAGGTGCCCATTACAAGACATGGACCACTCAGAGTGGATCCAGAGGAGAGGGAAAAAATGGTCAGAGGGATGGAACACCTCTCCTGTGAAGAAAGGCTGAGTCACTTATTTCAGGCAAGAGAGGAGAAGGTTCTTAGGATACCATAGTCTGGCCTTTGAATATATTAAAGAGACTTACAATATAGAGGGGGATGTTTTTTCACCAAGCCTGGCAGTCACAGAACAAGCAACAACAGTGTTTAGGAGAAACAAAGAAGATTTAAACTGAATACAAGGAAGGCATATCTCACAGTGAGGGTGGTGAGAATAAGTTGCCCAGAGTTATGACTGTCCATTGGAGGTGTCCAAAGCTAGACAGGACAGGACTTTGACTAAGCAGGTCAAATGAAAGATGTCCCTGACTGTGTCGGGTGGATTGGACCTAAATAATCTTTAAGGTCCCTTCCAACACAAACCATTCTATGAATCTGTGACTCTGACAGTGCTGTGGGATGTGATTGCTGCTCACATCAATGGAACAGATCATTGTTACAGTCAAGAAATTTTCTTGTACTAATTACTACTTATTACTGCAAATATAACCTTAGTAAAAAAATAGAATTAAAAACATTTAAAAGTATTTGGCTAGGTGAATTTTTATGGCATCTAAAACAAATATGTCTTTTCTGCTGAAAAATTCAATACTTGTTGGACAGTTTGTTTCAGAGTGCTGGGCAGGAGATTGTTTATATGAGAAAGAAAAAAAATTACTTGGCATTATTATTTCTATATGCTTACACTTTGCTTCTAGATAAATAGCAGATCTTTACCAAATGAAATAACAGGGATAAATAAAACCTTAAATTGAAATCAATGCTATTGATTTGGAGACTTATAGAGAGATTAATCTTTGCAATCATTTTAAATTGCACCTTGTTTTTTCAGCAGTGTGATGCTTAAAGGCTTTAGAAATGCATCCTGAGTTTGATAATGTGAATCAAATACTGGTCTAGGCTGATCATTCAAAGCTAAAAATTAAACCAAACAAATTAACATAGTGATTTCTATTATGAAGTAAATTACTACTAAGGAAAGCAACCAAGGAAGAACTGTAGACTAACTTATGACTGTTATACATCAGAAGAAATTACATTGAATTGATTGACCAATATATACTCAAAAATATAATAAAATTACAATTATTGTCTAGATAGTAATAAACAGCTAATGAAATAGTCACTGGAATACTAAATCTATGTATCTTCCTGCACATTTTATGAATGTTTTATTTAGCTATTATTTAGAGGTTTGCAAGAGATTGTTCACAGAATTGCTTACATTTTATACTAAATTAATGGGAAAATAAAAATTTTCTAGGCTTATGCAGCAATCACTTGAAAGTTAGGAAAAAACAGTAGTGAAGTATGGGTATCATGTTTCAGTTTTCTAGTGGTTTATCTAAGTAGTCTTAACTTTTCTCTCTGAAATTACCAAAAACTATTTACAATCAGTCTGTCTCTCTAAAATGAGGAAGACAGATTTTTAAATGTGTGAATTTTCTTTCCTAAATTTTTGAGTGGACAGTTAGATAGCAGGAGGGGATGGGAGGTATTTGTTAGAATGTCTGAAGAATGGTATCCAAGATGAGATATTGTCCAAAACACTGTATTTTGCCATATTATTTTTCATGGTACTGCCAAACCACAAACAAAAAGAAAAATAATATCAAGTTAAACTTAATCTGGGCAAATAGTTCTTTTTGCTTATAAAAAACCACCAGGATAACTTGAGAACTATATGGAATCCTGAAATGGGACTGGGAAAGAAAAAAGTGCCTCTCTTCAAAAAAGGAGTCAGGATGGTGAGCTACACCCAATACACTTAGTTTTAGCAATAGTCCCAGATTTCAGATTCTCTACACCAATACAATTCTTCTTAAGAAATTTAAAAGTTGTTTTTAATCTGATACCTGGTCACTGTCTTAGCTTTTCTGGGTACTACATTTGTCTTCATCTTCAAAGTCTCACAGACTTATTCTGATACCAAAAGTTTCTGGAACAGTAGCAGTGACTGTGTTGACTAGAAACAACTAAGTCCAGTTTCTCCCTTTTCATTCTACCACAAAAACTTCATCTTGATCAAGAAGATGAAACAAATAATGTACAGCATTTTTATCCTTTCCATGTGATAATGCTGTGACATTTCTCCACCTATTCCTTTCCCAGTGTACTGAATGGCCTTGTCTCCCACTTTTCCACATTACCTGGCAATAGTCCTTCAGATCTCTTAACAATGTTATTTCTAGAGGTTTATAACCTCATTATTTATTATAAGAGGTACAAATAGGAAGGTATATAGAGCAGAAACTGCCCTGCTCATTCCTTTGTTTCACGTATTTTCCATTACCACAAGTCTAAAATGTTATTAGAAACTCTCAGAAGTATTTTTAAAAGGTGTTAATGAAGTGTTTTGAAAAGAGGAACTTTCTATGGTTAAGTTGGTATCAAACCATTATTGTCTCAGATACAGAACAGCTGGGGTTGGAAGGTACCACCAGAATTCTCTAGTCTAGGGCAGGGCAGACCAGCTTAGGTTGCTAGGGCTGGGGGCCAGTGGGGCTCTGCAGATGTGCTGCTTGCCATCTACAAAAAAGTTATTTCCTGCGATATCATGGTTCAAAAAAGCTCTCCAGTTTTGAGCCTCCCTTTCCTCAGGTGTCTCCCAGCACTAGCCCTGTTTAGCTGCCTGTGCCCGTTTGGGTGTCCCAGCTCGGGTCCCTGCTCAGATGCCTTTATGCTATAGCCTGCTCCAGTACGTGTTCAGCACAGTCCTTCTCAGGAGCCTCTGCCCTAGTCCTTGTTCAAGCCTCCCTTTGCTCCTGACTGCAAGAGCTACTCCGACCTTCCTCAGGAGACTGTTACTCTGCTGTCTTACTTTTGTTTCCTTGACATCTTATTTCTTCTTCATCTCTCTCCTGATATATTGTCCCTTATACTCTGGAATCTCTTTAATTTTCCCCCTTGCCTCGACTCAGATGTCACATCTGCTTTGGTATTGGTTTGTTGCATTATCTTCTTTTATAGATATTAATGTTCTTCCTCAAATATACTCTTTGCAGAGGCACCATGTGCTCCTTTGGCGGGTACAGTTGTGTGTTCAGTGGGTTGGTTCTGTCCGCAGCAGAGCTATCTTTAACTGGCCATGACCAGCTCAAAGAAGTCCCGGATCTCCCTTTCCACAGATCATCATTGCAGGCTTTGTCCACTACCAAAACCTATTGGCACATGTTTAAATGGATTTTTTTTTAAATCTCAAGTCAAGCCCATTGACTTTTATTTTGCTTCCTCATCCTTGTAGGTCTAATTATTTGGGGCATCAGAAGTCCAAGTGCAGTTTAGGGAACTGCCAGATTACTGATAAAGCAGAAAGAACACATTATTTCAAAGAGATGATTCATGACTTACCAAAAGTATCTCATACAATATATGGATAATCAGTTATTCATTATCACAGCTCATGGAACTTCTGTCAAGATACAAGAAGACAGGGATTTGACTTTATGAGCTCTCCAGAAGATTTGAGGGCCTACCTTGTTAACTGAAACAGGCTTGTGTCTTGAGATAATAGAAGGTATCCTTCTTACTCAATTTCAACTCATTCATATGGATCTTCCTGGTTTTTATTTATATTTCTTGATCCAGTCTAATAATATAACTTTGATTCCTAAAGTTCTCCTTAAAAATTTGCTTCTTTAAACATTATTTTATAGACAATCAAATTGTCACAAAACACATTTCTAAAAGCTGGATAAATACACATTGCTCCTTTAGATGAATTTTATAGCTACATAACAGTTATATCTCTTAATATCCTCTTTCTTTTCCCACCTAGTCATGTGGTGTTCTTGCCAGTGCACTGTTAACAAACTTCTTTTCTTACAATGCAGAAGCTTTTTGAATTAATATCCAGTTGGAGGGCTTTTATTCTTTAGGTGGCAGACGTAAAGACTTTGTCCCCCTCCCTCTCCTTTCAGGGATATGAGATTCTCTTATGATTATATCAAATGAATGAATCAAAAAAAGCTTAAAGAAATCTTCAGTTTTTAAAATTTTGGACATTTAAGTTAGAATCAGGTACTTTGAAAATTAGCACTTAATGTGTTATAACTGCTATGCAATAGCAACAAAAATTTAACTCCTATTCTCATTATTTGTGGTGTTTCATATCCATGTCTTATTCTTCCAGCATTTGGACTCCATGGAAACAGAACTGTGAACCCAGAAATTTTTTTTTGTTCAGAGACCTTATCTTGTATTTGCAGGCGTTAAATATCTTAAAGGGAAAGCATCTGAGGCCTTGTCATATGATATTAGTTGTAGATTGCTTATAGATGCAGGCATAAATTCAGACCTGCTGGCTTTACAGATTTCTGTCTATTGTTGTCAGAGTTCTGCATGTGTCTCCAAGGAAAAGGTAGAAGTTGTGAAAACCAAGTTACTCTTTTTTTCTTCAGATATTTTGCCCTTCCTTACTCTTCTTTGCAACAACTGAGAGCTTCCAATCTTTATTACTGTATGTTACAAGGAATTTGTTCACCTTGTGAACGTAAGGACATTGTGTTTTGACTTCATCTCTCAGCAAAAGGTTAAGAACCCTGGTGAAGTGAGAGCAATGGGTTACACACGATTAACAAGCAGCAAGCAGCTAACGCCTATTGCCTTTGCATCTCCCTGATCTTCTGTACCCTCCTTCTTCCTTCATCCTCAACCTGACTGCATAACTAATCCTCATATATGTGATTCTCACAGGCTTTTGAGGAGAAAAAAGCAAGTTAATCTCCAGCATGTACTCTAAATGTAGTCAAAAGTAAAAAGATAAAGATAAGTAAAGAAAAAAAAGTAGTCAAAAGATAAAGATACTAGTGGATCTTTGGACTGCTAATAAATAAGTATTATGAGCTATAAAGAGGAAGTAAGACAGCATTTTTGGATTTTAATGAGGGCAAACTATATAATGATTAGGGAAGGAAAAGAAGAAAATGTGCAGATTAAAACTGGATTATTTGTGGAGATGCCCTATATGAAAGCAAAGAGATTAAGAATCATAGACTGAACTATTCCAGGACTAGAAAGATGTTTTATAATTTGAGAGAATTGGATGGTGTTTCTTTTTTGAAGCAAATTTAAGGCATTACTACCAATCATGAATTAGCATGTTAGATGCATCACACATATTTTTAAAGTGAAATTTTAACAAAAAACATAAGATATCACCTAGCACGATACAAAGTAAACACTTGTGGCAATTCTTTCTGAGCTAATGAATCCACTTCTGGGGAATTTTCATTGTACTAAAACCCACATGGTTACCAAGAATCTGAATAGGGTTTTGATTCATCTAACAAATATATATATATTTTTAGCACTTTGAAGCTGTTACTGATTGCCAGTGAGCTTAGACATTTCTTTTCACCAAAGGCATGTTACTGTTTTTAACTGGCAATGAGTCAGTCTAGAGGTTCATACAGAAGAAAAATTGTACCATTAATGTTCAGGCTACCAAATTATGTTCAAGCTGTGAAGGATTCAGTGGCATTGAGGAAAAAAAAAAAGTGTCTTCTATCAAAAGCCTTCTTTTCTCACTTTTATAATTACAACTTTGTGACTTGGTATGTACATGACTTCATTATTTCCTTAACTTTGAGTATTTCAGAGTCTTAGATATAGCAAAGTATAAGCAGTAAAAATATCTCCTAAATGATAAAATCAATAGATTGACACTTGTATGTAATTCATATCTGTATTTTTCTTTCCACTCCTCCAATATGAAGCTCTTAACAAAGCTGTTCCCATTCACAGTAATGCATTTTATGTATTTTAATTTGTTACCAAACAGGTTTTCAAAGAGGTGTTTATTTTTGTGCCACTTACAGAGTTGTCCACTTTGATATGTAGGAGTGAATGGAAAAGGAACACAGAAAAGTTGGGTAGAAGAGATTTGAAGTTCTTCTGTGAGAACTCAAGCAATTAGAGATTAAAAATTCCCATCTTACTCCTGATACAGAATGGACTGTATTTTCTGCTTACCTTAAGTACAAACAACCTTTTATAGCAGTCAAGTCTAGATTGATATATCACTCCTTTAAACTGGCAGAAATCAACAAGGACCTGAAAATGCTGCTGAGGAATCTCACTTGTCTATGCCAGCCAAATAACACAAAGTCATTCAATTACCCTTCCTCCCACAATTTTTTACCAGAAGATGCTATTCTTTACATTATTATTTACTGTCTGAGTCAGAAGTATATTTTCATGATTTATTTATATAGCATGCCAAGCTTTAAATAAAACATGCATCCAAATTCAAAGTTCTGTCTCTAATGTGTCAGTTATGTGACTAATTCATTAGGTTTGTCACTGACTTATGAATTATACAAGTAACTTTTAAGATGTGAAGTTGATTTGGATCCATATTTCATACTTTGGAATGTAAATATCTGTTTTATTAATAGCTGTTTATAAAGAATGAGCTTAGCAGTTAATGTACACACCATTGAAAATACAGGGTGCCCCCAGCACGCCATTGAAATACCAAGTTACATACAAAGTTTTCTATCTATAGCCCTGTGTTAAAAAACAGATGTTCTTCTGCCTAAGATGGATTCTTCTGTTTTCCTCTTGAAGATAGGTGGGAGGATAGAAATTGAGAGACCATAATACTTGAGCTTCACACCGTCATCAGAGAATCTGTGTCATTTTTTTGTTACTGCTGAGCCTGTCTGCACAATAATGAAAGCATTTGGATCTCTAGGGTTGGGATGTCATAACTCAATTACATCCCCACTTCAACCAGGTGAGAATAACTACAGCAATTAATGAATAAACCAGGCATCTAAGGATTGTAGAAGCCTACTGCTTAATACACACAGGAGACAGAATGTTCTTTAAATTCAAAATTTTTCCATGAATGCTAGAAATAAGTAAATCTGCTTTTCAATGAGTTTGCACTTTTTGCCTTCTAATCCACCCAGACAAGGTAGACAGATGTCTTCTCATCCTCTGGAACTAGGCTGGGAGAGCACTTGGTGTGGATAGTAGCAGGAAATGGTTCTTGACAGGCCAGTTCACTGCTGCTGCAAAGAACACACAATCTGAACTCTCCAGTCTTCTGATAAATACAATACCACTCTCAAAAAAGTAACCACCTAACTCCACCCATATTGGTATTAATGTATATTATTTTTAATAAAAATAATTTAAAGTTTGTTTCAGATATGATTGAAGTTGGTAAATAAGATTCAAGCCTTACTAGGAGAAAAAACAGAATTTTCCCAAGTGCGTAAGTCAAATGTCCTTCATTGTCCTTCACAGTCTGAAAATTAAATTGTCATTAAAGAGAGCTAGCATCTGCTTTCAGGTTTTAGAGCTTCTGTTTTACAGAAGGGAACATTCATAAAACAAACCTTCACTAATTCTTAAAAGTTTTGTCTGAGCAAGCAATAAAAGCTTCTTTGCAAATGTTACTTAAGATAAATGAACAATAGAATGCTCATGTATAAGCATTTTATTGTGCCTGGTGATGGTTAATACATGGATCTGTGGGCTCCTCAAAAACCCCCAAACGGAACCAAAGTCCACAAAAGCACCCTGCTTTTAGGAACTCTAAGAATGGGATCACATAAATCTGGAAGTACCCCATCCTGTAGTGATTTAATATGAACTTATGGATTTGTTAAGGCAAGCAACAGTTAAATCAAGTTTATGTAGTTGGTGAAGGTAGCATAGAACTACATATTCCTGTAGCAATATAACAATGCTTTGGTATTTATTCAGGAGCTTTGTCACTGCCTCTCTGAAAAAGACCTCCATCCAGGATTATGTCTGTGGCTTTTATACAAAAATGTGCTTTTTTTTTGCAAATTACCCTGAATTATTTGAGGATGTTACCTGAGAGTATTCCCTGCCCATCACCAGGGAGTTGGAACTTGATGATCTGCAAGGTCAAAAGCAACCCAAACCATTCTATGATTCTATAATAAAGCTAACAAAATCAAGTTTCAAGACATTTGTTTACAATACACTTATACACAACTGAGTGTTACTGATCCAGACAGGATGAGGTAACCCCTTAGTAATTTTATTTTCCTTTAGGTCATCTGCATTTTAAAAGCCACATAAAATGAGGTGGAAAAAGGAACACCAAAAAACATCACTTTACTATCCTCACGTTATTAAGAAGATCAACTCAGGGACAAGCCGTCTGAGAGAAAGCTTTACACAGACAGACAAACTGAGAGCCACGCCTGTCAACCTTCCCCACTTCTCCCCCAGAAACTTACTGTTTATTGAGTACTGGTGACTTGGCAGAGTTGAGATCATAATTTCACATTCTTTACTCTTTTGAAAATGTTGCAACCTCAGTGGGTCAAATTATGTTCGTGATTATGAATATCTGCACCATTTGGCCTCTTATTCAGGGCCAGGTATTCCTGATTTATACTGCTGTGGAAGGGTCCATGAATTCAGTTGGATTTATACCGTTTAGCCCAGAATAACTTTTGTCCTAGTGACTGAGACCCACATTTAATGCTTAAGTAGCAAAGTAGGTCATCCAGCATAAATTAAAGGACTTCAGAGCCATACTCTATGAATGATTTAGAGATATGAAATTTGTGTAGCCTTTTCCTGCTAGTGCTTTTCCCAAAGATCTACCATTTCCTTTATTAAACATACAAGAGATGCCATAAAATCTATTTGTTTGAATTTTAGATTCTAACCTTTTAAAGCTTTTAAGTCATTCAGCCAGAAGTGATTTCCTTCTGCATGCATGAAGCTTTCCTCGCTAGAATTACTTTTCTGGAGATACAAAATCCATGACTGACTTGACCTTGAATTGTTTACCTCTACAGCAAAATTCCTTCTGAAACAAATTTATCAGGGCAACAAGGAAGAGAAACTGATGCTGTTTTATCTTGTTCCTACTTCTCTTCCTGTCATTGTTACTGACCTCAAGTCCTGAAGAGGGATGTGAAGTTGAAAAACTGTGCGAGCTGACTAGCACATACTATAGTTTGCAGATGTGTGGTGTCAAACTCTCATCTCATTTATTCTTCTAATAAACTCTACTAAGGTGTTGTGATGTTGTATGGGAAAGCAGAAGGGAAAACCAAGAGTGTTTTGGGAAATGGTACAGATAAGCCACTAAGGATTTCATATTTTGAGCCAAACTACTGATGCAAGGTCATAGGATGATGCTTATATCTTGATAAGCATCATAGTTAGAGGACTTTTGAAATGATCAGCC
Organism: Luscinia megarhynchos; assembly: GCA_034336665.1. Classification (NCBI taxonomy): domain Eukaryota; kingdom Metazoa; phylum Chordata; class Aves; order Passeriformes; family Muscicapidae; genus Luscinia; species Luscinia megarhynchos. Next base: position 29,696,189 of record CM067592.1, on the reverse strand, counting down.
CCTTAACTATATAACCATCCTGAAAGTCTTTGAATCATCAGTCAGTGTGGCATGAAGCTATAGTAAGTTCTGGAAGCTGAACACTAGACCTAGCTGGACTGAAGGTTTCCAAAGTCAGGAAAATCCATACAAGAGCTCAAGGACCCACCAGGAAGAGCCAGCTCTCATTACTGAGGCTGATGGGAAGCAGACATTGCCTATTGACAGCAACAACTGGTTACATAATAAAGTTTACAAGAGAAATAAAGACTTGCAAACCTTGAAGTTTATTTAAGATTTTGCTAATAAAATTTCCTGAAACCTGAGGTTCTATTTTTCTAAATGGTAGAGAACTTTTTCGACTCTACTGTAGAATGCGTAAGTATCTGTCAGCAGTAAACTTTTTTTCTCTAAACCTACATTAAGTCCCCACATTATTGTCAGCTTTTTTTCTCTTAATCCACATTAATTCCTGGATATCTTCTGTCATCACTCCCAGAACAAAATGTCCAGGCATATTTTATTCTAGTTTTTCAGCTAGATAGACAGGAAGAATTTTTGTTTTGTTTTTTTGTTTTGTTTTTTGTTGTTGTTTTTTTTCCTGGGATAAATATATTTCCTCTTTGGGAATTCCTGGTCTGCTCACATAATATGCATAGGTAAAATATATGGCTTAAACAGAAAAAAGTATCCTATCTAGAGCAGCTGTGGTGCACACTTTATGTGATAATGAGTAAGGTGCTGGACAAGCCTCCATCTAGTGTAGAGGTGAGAAGAAAACAGCACGAAACTTGACAACTAGATCTGGTGATTCCAAGTGGAACAAACCCTGGATAAATGTGAGCTAGCCAAAATCTTTGACTCAGAAGGATTTCTTACAGTTATTTAAAAGTTAGCTGTTACTCTATCTATCTATCTATCTATCTATCTATCTATCTATCTATCTATCTATCTATCTATCTATCTATCTATCTATCTATCTACACACACATCTGTATATATACACACACATATATATACATATATATATATATGTAGACTGATCCTACTGTAGTTAATGCTCACTTTTCCCAGAGGCCTGCAGGTATATAGACCAGATTGTTTGAGCTCTACCATTACTCCAAAGTTCCACCCAACTGGGATGCTGTAGATAAACTCTATTATATTTTCAGGCATGTCTTGAAAATATACTAACTATGAGCACTTTTGATTTTTTTCTATGCAGGTGAACCTTTTTTTCCCCCACACCTGTACATCTAGAGTAACAAAAGTTTTATCAGCTTGAATGACAACAGAATCAGATTTCTTATTAAGTGGCATTTGTTAGAAACTCTTGTTTCTTAAGGAAAAGAGACTAACTTTTAACACACAATTTGCTGTATTTTCCTAAATCATTGCATTACATGTGTTTTAGAACAGGTCATATTAAAACACCTGACTAGTAATGAAGAAACTCGGCAGTATTAATTCATTAGTTCACTTGTCAGTGAAAAATAATATCTCTGCTGTTTATTGATTTTAAATTGACTGAAAATGGAAAATATAGGATAACTTAGTAGAATATTAATGTTTCTGAGCATTTCCTCTTCTTTCTTCTCACCCAAGGTGTTACTATCACTGAGAATGAAAAAGAGGTGCACTGGAAGTGTGCTGTTGAATGCAATCATTTTAATCATTCCCAGCACCATGTTGTAAGGTAACCAACATTTATGACAAGCTATTCCACAAATCTCTGATGAGACACTTCAGTAAAATGACTTTTTTTTTATATAGGCTGTTTCATTAATCAGAGGTATAAGTGTACAGCTATGGAAGTAACAACTCACAGAAAGCTAATGGGATACACTGCAGTATCATTCCTGTGGTGAGGATAGTGATGGGGAACCCAGCATGGTCAGAACTAATAAATTTAGCTCAGCAAATTACTATACCTGCTGGTGAGACAATGCAGGTAGAATGCCATTTCTCAGTAGCAGCTTTTTCACTACAAATAAGCAGTTTGTATCATAAAATAGAACCTCCTTACAAAATATATATATATATATAACTTCTTTTTTTGTGTGTGTAGTCTCTTTGTTAGCTTGTTTGAATGTGTTCTAAGTTGTGATTCCTTTTTTCTTTATATTCATCTGAGATTTTCAGTCTCATAGTGATGGCTTTATAATCATTTGGTGTAACCAGCAGAAATGAGAAGAAACACATTTTAAAGGTTTTCTAAATACTGAAATTGTTTCAGCCAATGTATCATATTTACTGTGCAAACACATCATGGTAGCATTGGTCTGGGGTATGTGTTGGGTGCAGGGAGGGCAGAGAAGCAAAAATCTTCTGCAGGAAAATTAATTTGGCACAGTAAAACAATATACTTGACTCTGAAACTCTGCAAACAGAAAGCCATTTCTCAGTAGTAATGTTCTTGTGATACACAAGCAGATTCCAGCCCCTATTTCCAAAAAAATTTAAACTGATGAAATATTGCAAAACTAGTGAGAGGTCAAACATTCATTTTTTTATTTGATGGAAAGACTGGGTTATGTAAGGTAGCTTATAATAAAGTTTAAAGCAGATCTAGTAAGAGATCTTAAAACTTCCCTGTGTGAACTGGGATATGACAAAGAACATGGATCCACCAGTTCTCTATGTCATTCATCAAAGCAGCAATATGTATCTCTGAAAAATATGATCCTCTTTTCCTAGGATTGTGTACATGCTGGTTTTGGCAAATGCTTATTGAGATTTAGGAGACCAAAAACTATTAGCAATGTCATTCTGCTGTACAAAAATATTAATTGTGAAACTTTGGCCTTCAAGAAGCATTTTTCTCCGTGCCTTAACAACTGCCTCTTATTTTCTTCCATTACTTAGAAATAAATGGGTGTCCTGAGAAAAAATTTAAAAGGCTAATAAATCTCCAAACCACAGTCATCATTTTCTGGGAAACTCATCTACTCTCACAGTGTGCAAGTAGGAATCTCTGTTTCCTCAGCCTTGTACAGTATTCAGCCTCATATCTACACAGAAAAAGAAACTGTAGTAAAGCCCTCAATTATTTAGAAGGGTGTATGTAGTGCCTTCAGAAGTTATTAGATTTGATAGAGAAAGAAGATTGACTGGAGAAAGGAATAAAAAATTCAATGAGTAAGATGACTGATTAATTATTTTGTTGTACCAAATGACTTTTTCTTTCCTCCTATTTTCATGTAAGAACATATCATTAGGTGGAAACAAATCAAATAGTGTTTCTAGACTTGATGAAAATTCTTCAGATGTTAGACTGTAGTGCCTTAATCTTTCTCTAGCCTGATAAAGGGGATCAGGATCATCCAATGTTACTACGTTTCTCAAAGAGAAGAATAAGAAAGATAACACATACATTTACATTAAATGCTTGCTCAGGAAGATGCAGCAAGAATGGGTGCAGTTTTTCCTGAGTTTCATGATACTGTGGATTGTTTCTATCTTGTGGTCTCAAAACTCCTAACAGAAAAAATACAACTTGTTTAAAGTAAAATTGACATAACCTAGTCCTGACAGTCTGATTAGAGAAGTCTTTTGCATCTCAAGAATTTAAAAATTATTTCCTGAATTATGAAGGAAATAGAATTCTTAGTACAGATTTGACTTAAAAAACATGGTTAGTATATAGCTGAAGGTATACCAATAAAAAAACCATGACAAATCTAAGTGCAAAAATACAAAGTGTTAAAATATATACAAAGCAACCTAAAATCTTCAATTCTCCTTATGGACAAAATTAGGAATTAAGGTGAATTATAAATACACTGTGGATCTAAGTTTGTTAATCTTTTTTCTAGCAATATGAAAATACAACAAATGTCACAGTTCTTATGGGAGAAAGTGGAAGGAAATAGGTCTTTGTTTTTAGAGGCAAATGTAATTCTTTCTAAAATCAGAAAAGTCCCAGTTGGCCAAAAACAAGATCATAACAGTTAATAGACACAGGAACACAGAAAAATAGTGATGTAAATTTAAGTTTGGCCAGATACAAATTATACCCAGCTGGCTTTTTCACAAGGGTTAAGAGATGTTCAGGGGGTCTTCAGAACATCTGGCTTCATTTAAAGTAGAACATGTGGCATGAATCTCAACTGGATGCAAAATGTCAAGTCTTTTTTTGTCTCAGAAACATGTGGAAGAAGGACAAACCATCCTAAGTATGCTGGCTTGCTTGTGCCACTTAAAAAAGAGTGGAGGTACAGTGCATTATTACACCTTGAATTGCTGTTAATAGTGCTTCAGATGTACTACTGGGCTTTCGGACCTATGAAGTCATATAATGTGGCAAACCCTCGTCTTTTTAGCTGGACATTTCTACATAAGTATGATGGGATGAAACTGGTAAGACTCGTGAGCCAGAGCACGAGGTAATAAAGCTATATTAAACCCAGAATTTATTAAGAAAAGAAGTGAGGCTTGCAGTTTCCATAATTCAGTGTACCTTATTAATCCACCATTAGAAGTTCTTCTGAAGCCTTTATTTTTATTTGGCAGTACTTGTTGCTCTCATTACTGTTATTACTACCAGAAACAAATAACTTCAAAACTCACTCCTTCACAGTAAACTGGGCTACAGGGTTTGGGGTTTTTTTAATTGTAACTGACTGCTATGTAACATGTTCTGATAGTTTAATGCTGCATCTGTAACATCAAAAATAAGCCACAGTTGAACTGCTTGGAAAGTAAAGTAAGAAGACAGGTGACATTGTCTTAATCACTGGAGCACAGCTAGAAAATAAGTGGTTTAGGTGAGGTTAACTCTTCGAATACTTGGCATTTTCAGGAAAAACAAACAAGCAACTGTTATTTGAGAAATTAGATTGTTTAAAAATCTTGTTTTCACTTAAAATAAAAAAAAAAGTGTTAAGCTGTTATATATACAGAGAAAATATCACTCACACTTTTGAAACCTAGTGAGATTTATCCTCCTCTCAACGGTTGTTTTGGGTTTTTCTTCTAGTCATAATTGTTTCTAGACTTTACCTTACTATTTCTGAATGCTTGAGTTAAACCACAGTATACAGAGTATTCTGCTCCCCACTCCAGTTTAATCAATAATCCAAAACCTAAATTAAACTAAAAGACATCCAGTTGCTAGAACTTCTTTTAATTCATAGGACTCCTCTAGATGGCAGCTTTTTCCTCCCTCTCTCTCTCTTAATCATAACTGACCTTCAGGAACTGCTGAGCTCTTCACAGAAACTGTAAAAGGATAGGTCATTCCTTGTGGTATACATTTCAAGGCAGGGGAGAATGGGGGTAATACACCTGAGTAACTTAGAATGAGAGTATATGGTTTTGTACTTGCCCATGTGTGATGGCTTTTTGATATGTTAAGAATAAGGTCTAGATTGCATATAGATTCTACATTGTTTTATTTTCTAGTGTTTTAGGTGAATCACATAATTATACAATAAGCACACTAAACATGATATAAAAAAATTACTCTTCTGATGAGAGAAGGCATGGGAATACCAAACACTGTGGTGAAAGGCAGAGGAAATATCAAAGGGAGAGCTAAACATCTTTGAAGTGTCATCAGTATCAGTTTAGGCTGGGAGTGCTATGGGTAAATTCAAGGGTACCAACAGGACTACAGTCTAATGTTATGAGGTAATTAGCAATACTCAGGTTCTGTTTCAGGCAGCACTTAAATTAAAACCACAATATTCTGCTAAGATGCAAGGATAACTTCTGAAGTAGAAAAATGTGGGCTGATTCGCTATTTTCTTGTGAGAATGCTATTGTGAGAAAGAAACAAATTATTGGAAAAGAAATGTATGCATTTGTGCTAGTTTTGGCTGGGAGAGAATTAATTTTCATCACAGTGACTGGTATGGGACTGTGTTTTGGATTTGTGCTGGAAGCTGTGTTAATAACAGAGGGATGCTTTTGTTACTGCTGAGCAGTGCTTACAGAGAGTCAAGAGCTTTGCTTCTCCTCACACAGCCCCAACAGCAAGTGAACTGGGGGTGCACAAGGAGTGGGAGGGGACACAGCTGGGACAGGTGACCCCAGCTGACCATATTGCATTGCTTAGCGGGGATCAAAGGAAGAAGGGGGAACATTTCGAGTTGTGGTGTTTATCTTACCAAACCACAGTCCTGCAGCCTGGAGCCCTGGCTTCTTGGGGACAGCTGAACACCAGACAACCCATAAGAAATGGTGAATTAATACCTTGTTTTGCCTTATTTGAATGTTTTTGCCTTACCTATTAAACTGCTTTTATCTCAAGCCATGAGCTATCTTTGTTTATTTTTCCAATTCTCTCCCTGATCCTGCTGATGGGTTAGAGTGGCTGTCTAGGGTTAAAACCATGACAGCCTTACAGTGGCAACGCTGTGGTTTGAAGATAGAAAACTCAGCAGGGCAAGAAAATTAAGAATGGATGGTACAGTAGTACAGGGGAGCAAGGGGAAGGAAACACTAGTGTATTGAGAACATCTAAAAGGCATATACGTTCTTTTAAATTGTTTCTCTGCTTGTTTGCTTATCCACATAGTGCATGCGCGTGCACACACACACGCACGCACACACACACAAAGATTAGTGCATCTCACTTTGGTATTTCCCTTTCTTACTCCACTAATCTGACAATGTGAGGTGGGTGGGAAGAAGGAAAACTGAAAGAGTGATGGTGACATATAAGACTGCTAAATCATGAGCTAGGAGACACAGAGTTCTTCTATATTATGTTTTAGTGACAGCCCTCAATAGGGCAAGTTCACTGCCCATGGCCGCAATTACAGGCAGTGCTTACTTCCTGAAACCACTCATTGCTGTGTGCTGAATACACATATTTGCTCCGTGTACTTGTTTTGTCTGCAAGCCAATCCCATGGCTGAAGGGCAGGTGCCCTGCAGAGTGTCTTGTACTACAAACTGGTCATGAACTTGTCACATTATATAGGCACAAAGTCTTAATGAGATAGAGCAACAATAGTGTTAGCAAAATGCATGTAGACATAGAAATCACTGTAGAACATGAACCAATTTTTACAGACCCGAGCTACTGATTTTTATTGAATCAGGCTAGCATGAATATTTTGGGTGGATATATATATATATCTCAAAATGTAGATAAAATCTGTATATATTATATCAAATATATATTGTGTGCATATATATATATATATATATATATATATATATATATATATATAATTTTTAATTTTTTTTCTTGTAGTGAAAGGAAATACTCCCACAAACTAAAGAAGAAAAAGTCCCAAGAATAACTCAATATATATTTACAAGACTGTATGATATTCTATAATATTTTAACTGCAACAGTCCAGAGCCTGAATTACAGTACTTTATAGGTAGAATTTGATCAGGGCTGAGATATGTTTGAGTTTCAGTGAACAGATACCTGCAATTCATATCAAATAGTAAAAAAAAAAAAATCTGTTTTGAGTGTGATTACTGAAGTAATGAATGCCTTGTATGTAAAAGAAAGCTGTTTGACATGTAGCGGCAAAAATATAAATGATGGAAAAAACCTATTTCTCTCTTTGGGGTTAGGTTGCAATTTTGGTAATGAATCATCTTCAAGAATAGCATGGCAAAAAGAGCATCTTAAAAAACAAATGAAAAAGGAAATCAGTGGAAACTGCTGTTTTTAAAATCAAATACTATCTTATGTCAGCATTCACTTTTCCAAGACTTACTTAGAAGAGCTATAAGCAGTAATGTAAGACACAGTTGCCGAAGTCTGCAGATTTAAGTTCTGATGTCAGACCAACCTTTCAGAGTAGAACTGAGGCATTCATCTTTCTCTGTCCAGAAAATAAAGAAGCTGTGGTAGGATTTCTTTGACAATTACTCTGGGCAAGCTCAAACGGTTACTAATTGAAAATAGTCTCAAGGTTTCCTATCTGAATGGCCACCAATGAAAATCCACGCTTGACCCCATCAGAATGATAACAGCTTTAAGGACTCCAGAAAGAGATGAAAAATTAGAAGACAGAAAGTAATAAAGATAGCTGAATGGTTACAGGTGATTTAGAAAACAGTAATGAAATTACTCTGATCACAGGGCTTTAATTAATGTTTAAATGATGCTCCATTTCATGTCATGACCATTGTCGTTTTTCCCAACAATTTCTCTGATAACAGTATTTATTCTGGGATTTTTGTTGCATTTTTCTCTTTTTAGGTTGACATCAACAAAGAAGCAATATCAGTTAGAAGAACAGAACATTGTTTTGACAGTTCTTCTGTTCATTATCATGATTCTACAAAACCTCTGAGATTGTGACTATGATATTCTTAAGTAGGCCTTGCACAGAATATTTCAGGCAGTCAAGAGAATAGATTTTTTTTTATTAATTGCAGTAGGGTAATGTGAATCCTAGGAACAGGTTATTATTTTGCTCCAAGTGTATTAATATATTTGGAAAAGGGACTGATATCAATTTTGGCCTTAAAAGTACATAAATGTGTACTACAGATAGGGCACAGAACTAAAAAGTCCAGCCCAAATATGTTATCTTAATTTGGTGTTTTATTTGAAAATACAAGTTACTGTATAAAAATTAAACCCTATACCTTCTCATAAATAATTCACGAAGGTGGAGACCCATGTAAACAATGAAATAACAGGAAGAAAACAATAATACCATTTTAAAATGGATTTATGGCTTGCATAAGTTTTCTTGTATTTCTTTCAGTCATGAATAAGCTTGTGTCAGATGTAAAATATTACATTTACTGGCTAAGTATTCTGCTTGACTATTAAAATGTTGAGATTTTACATTCATGCAAATAAATTTTATGATTAAAAATTTTCTTACAAGTCTTCACCAGGGGGTTATAAATAGCTCAAAGAACTTTTTTTTTTATCTAGAAAGCTGTGCAGTTTCAATTGGAGGTACATTTCTATAGGGACAGGTGGAAGGTGTGGAGAGTGTGGCATATAAGGATATCACTCTAATCTTAAAAATTTTGTATGAATTCTATAGAGGTTGGAAACCAACAAAGCTTTTTTTACCTTCCCTTCTCCAATGTATTTCATTGTGTAGAAAGCACAAGCACTAGCAGCTATTTTTCATTAATTTGGGATATATGAAAGCATACCAAAAGTGGGGCAAGAAAAGTTGCTAGATATTTCAGGACTGGCTGGGCACAGAGGTGAGAACCCATGATGAAGTCACTCTACAGGGGATGGTTATACCTTGGGGCTGTGCCTTAGGCTATAGTGTTTGGAACAGCGTTTAAAGGGTCAGTGTGCAATTTAAACAGCAAAAAAAAAAAACCTCCTAGATTTACCTTGTCTTGGTTTTATTTTTAAACTCACAGTGCAGAATTTTTTACTGAGCCAAAGGTTTATTCTTCCCTTTCTCTCCTTTTGTACTGAATTTTTAGAATTCAGCCAGTCTGCAGCTAAGTTGCTGGACCAGTAAATGATACTATCTTAGATGAAAAAAATTTTATTGTAAAAGATATTTCTCTCTCTCACTCTCTTTCTCTAATTTTTGTAAATACAGCAGTTTTGGATTTTATTGGTGCAACTGCATTTATTTAAAAATACTGTGTGCTGGAGTTTTTTGTTTTATTTTGCCTTGCTGTTTTAACCACACACTTGATCATCCAAAAGGAAAAAAACGAAAACTTTAATATTTTAATTACCTTTAGTTATAAGAGCAGGATTTTAAGAGTGTTCTGCTCAAGCTAAATACAGAACTACAATGTACCAGGAAAACGGAGAGATTTTCCAGGTTAAGGATGTTCACAGCGTGGCATTCTATAAAAGTAGACAACGTAAAATTTCTGGTTTCAACCCCTTACACCGTCTGGTATATGCAGCACACATCACTGCTCCTTTTACATGCACAGATCTTGATTGGGTGCTTGAAATGAATTTTCTCAAAAGAGAAGCTGTACTTGAGTCACTAGTTTTCTCAATTGTTTATCCTGCACACAAAGCATAGGTCAGTGTAGTTTGTGTTGGATACAGCACTTTTTACCTTCAAGAAAATACTATTTATTAAGACTCATAGAATCACTAATACCAAAAAATTTGGCAAGTACCATTCACATCTATTTCTAACAATCTAAAAGTAGAAGACAGAAAAGAAAAAAATCCCATCAGACAAAAATGGTTATTATGAAAGGAGTCTTATGGATAAAATGCAAATATAATGCTGACCATATCACACACAAAACCAAAAATAAAATACAGTGCAAAATATATGTAACTCTTGCCATGATAGATATCGGGATATCAGGAGAATAAAAGAACAGTGATATAAATGAAAATGGAACTTAAATGATAATTCCAGTGGGAAAAGATGAAATAAAGGGCACCATGGTGATGATGCTGCAACCATTACAGCTCACAGATGCAATAGGTGGTGTAATGTTTTTCTAAGGACAAAGAGTTAAATATCATTGGACAATGTATGATTGCAGGACATATCATGCTGATAGAATTTGGTTCCTTATTTTGACTACTCTCCAATTTCTCTACTAACTACTCATAAGAGATGTTATCCTGAAGAGATTTGTTTCTTGGTGTTAAAAGTTTTTTTTTTTTAACAGAATTCTATGGTTCCAGTAGAAAGGTGTATATGCAGAGCATTTGTTTCACAGTTATCAGAGACTGTCATCATCTCAAGTCAGAGACCTAATTTGCTCTTTCCAATCTCACACAAAAAGTAAAATTTTATAGAAATTTCCCAGTTGTCCAGAACTATGAGGAACCTCCATACTGGGAAAGACAAGCATGCTCTGGAGAGACAAGAAAAACTAGATTATCTTGAAGAAAATTATATGAATTTGTCAGTAACTCATAGAGACACTGAATTCAATTACTTGAGAGGGCTTACAGTGCACAAAAATTTGTGGAGCATTTTGTATTTACAAAACAAAATTTTCCTTCAAGCACTCAGATATTTTCAGAGGTGGTCCCGTGAATCTCGAAACTGAAAGGTTTACATAAGGCCTGAGACTCACTAAAGATCTGGATTAAGTCCAATTCTGAAAAACAACACAGTAATTAAAAAAAGAAAGAACTCTTACTGGGCTAAATACAATAAGAGGATGTTATGAATTCGGTAATTATATCCATTTTCCCTTTTTCCCACCTTCTCACAGAGCTCCACAGTAGTACTCTTTGTGTGTTCACTGTCAATCTGAGCAACATGAGGAGAAAACAACCTGTTTTCTTCCAAAATTACAAAGCATATTATTAGCTAATCCATAAGGGAGAAATCTGTACAGCTGCTTGCTATATTGAATCTGTTTCAGTTTTCACAATGTTCTATTATATCTTGTATGTTGCATTAAAAAAAAAAAAAAAAACCAAATCAAAAACCAAAAAACCCAAAACCAAACGAAAAAACAAAACAAAAAACTCCCTAGCCTAACGGAAACAAATAACTAAAACAAAACAAAAAAACCACTCCCAAAACCCAATCTACTTTGGTTCTGTGTGTTGCGCCTTGTTTAGGCTTGTTTTGCTGGTTCACACTAGATTCTGTTTGTCTAGGGAATTTGCAGAAGCAACTGACAAAAACAGTGGGTTTTTTCCTCTATATACTTCTGTCTATTAGCAGACAAAGAAGACAGTGGTTTACACTGATTAAAGAGAGAAAGGCCTCGGCACTACCTTGAGTGCTACTTCGAACACAAACCACAATCTCATGGAAGTACTAATATGACATTTCTCACCTCTTGCATAACAAATTAAATAACACCAGCTGCCTATGAGAAAAAAGAGTAAGAAAAGTGTATTTTGTGTTTGAGAAGCTTTTGCTGAACCGATATTAAATAATTTCTGCTTTTCTATGCCTTGTGAAACTACTGACAGTATAAGGCAATAATGTGTCAGGTACTAAGCAAATTAAATACACTATGTCCATGTTTCAGCCACAATCAGTGGGGATACTAAGGACTCAGTGATTGTAAGAAGGAATAACATATTTTTTAAAGCAGAAATACAAATATAAGGAATGATTTAATTAGTTAATAAAAAAGAGCCATTATTTCAGTAATTTACTACTATTTCACATTTTCACACAACTTATTTCTTATACATTACCTGAAAAACTGTATTACATACATGCAGGATGCTACAGTACAGTCACTGCAAAACTAACTAATCTGTTAATCTACAGGAAGAGAAATATATTTCAAACCAATAGCAAGTAGTTTAGTCTTCAGTCAGGAAAGACAGGTGGTCTTGCCCCATTGGCATGCCTTTTGAGCAATCATTACAAAGGTTGGGCTGCAACAGAAAAAGCCACTGACATTTCTTGAAGAGGAAAATTTTGTGTAAATTGCATGGACATAGAGGATCTAATAATAAACTGCAAACCAGACCTAGAAAATGCACACAGAAGCTCAGCAGATAATTTGAAAAGCTGATGGCAATAGATCATATGTCACCAATGAACTTAAATCAGATTCAGTAGAGTAGAGTAAGCTTTACTTCTCCCATATGGATTATTCAATATTATGTCTGGTTATTTCAATACAAACAGTTTGTTTTCTCCCCACAGCTTAGCTGTGAGTGTGTAAATGGTGCTGCTATGGAGCAGAGAGATAAAGAGATGTACAAGCCAAGATTGGATAGTGGATGGAGCCACCACCTTTTTAAACAATGGACATTTAACTATTGATGAACCTCACTGGACCTTTTTTTATTAGTAGATACACTGTTTCAACCTATCTGCTCTGCTACAGCTTGCTACTGGTACCTCAGGAGAAAAACAGGCCAGATGGGAAGCTAAGCTCAAACTGGGAAAAAACAAGGAAACGGATGCTAAAATTAAAGCTTTCAGGATGTGCCATAAAAGAAGAGTTTTCTTGAAGAAACCTTAGTAGTTTCTTAATTTGATGCAGCCCAAGAGCCTGAATGCCACATTATTAGTATCCCTGATTAAGGCCTAAAACACTATGTCAATTTTTCGAATTCAAATCAAGCTGAATCCATATGAAACATTATACTGAATCCAAAGGAATCATAGAAATTTTCCAATCAAAAGTTCCCCAAAATTCCAATCTATAAGGAGTACTATTATCCTCATTTATAAGCTTATATAATTATATATTTATTTTGGTTTTACTGCAGGATAAAATTGAATTTCCAGTTACTCAAATAACATACAGTGATAAGATCATGCTATTAAGGATCAGTAAATGTGTATGCAGAAACCATGTCTTGGAGTTATCTGATATGAGCAAGCATGAAGTCTATTTTTAGAAGCTCACTGTATTACTGTAAAATTAGCACTTCTGCTATAGTCTTTCACTCCTTGGTTAGTTTTGTAGATTGTAACTTACTGACTAGAGGTCAAAGTTGTATGGGCAAATAGATATTCTAGTGTATACATTGTGTGTGTGTGTGTGTGTGTAACTGTAACAGTCATTAAACGTCCACTGAACTTGTACAGTATAGAGCTAATTGCAGAATTGCTAACACTTGAAACATAAATGAAATTTATGTTCTTGCTCCCTACTATTTCATTTTCAGAGTCAAAAGGGTTAAACTCTGAGTAAATTAGGCACGACAAGTTGAGAAAATGCTGCCATGACATCAGAAATGCATGCATCAAAATGCCAGCTGTAGCATCATTACTTTTAAGGAAAGGGAACTAGGTTTGCTTTCTTCTTTAATTCTTGCATATCACTATTAAACTCTTGAAGGAATTGTAGTATTTACTGATATAAATATGTGTACCTCATAAAAACCGGGATTTTAAAAGACCCATGGAGCTGTGTTTGCTTTGCCCATCACCTCTCTCCCATAGTGCCCATCACGGCTCCTGCCTGGCTGTACTGCAGGGACGATGATACCCAAAACCTTGTTAAAGACATTCTGCCACTGAAACAAATTTGATTCAGCCAGCAGCACTTTTGTGTTGGAGGACTAAAATAAGACGGGTCTGGTGCAGTTCTTTTCTTGAGGTGAATTGACACCTGTGATAGCAATAGCAGGTGGCTTTTTTTTTCCTTTCTATCAAAAGCTTTCCTTTAGGACTGAAAAGAACAAAGGATCTCTCAAACCACCGTTTGTTCTGTTTTTATGTGTTGTTCCAACAGTACGTATTTTGCCCACTGAATATGGCAAATGAAGCCGGTTGTGCCTTTCAGGCAGAAATCTCTCTCCCATTTGACACATTTCAGGGTCCGAACGCACTGCTTCTATAAAAGCAGAACGGGAAAGCGCATAAACAATGATTTTTAATCAGCGGGGCGAATCTTTAAACACAATATCAGGCTACCTCCACGTGGAGAAAAAGGATGACGTAAGGCTCTGCAGAAACGAAAAGGCGAGGGCCGGGCCCGGGCGGTGCGGGCGCTGGGGCGGCACTCCCGGAGCGGGCCGGGCCGGGCCGGGCCGGGCTGGGCCGAGCCGCGGCGGCCCCGGGCAGCGCCGCCCTCACGGCCCGCCCGCCTCGCGCCGCGCCGCCAGGTGGCGCTCCCGCGCCGGGAATCGCCCTGGGCGGGCCCCGCGGGCCCCACACCGCCCGGGAGCGCCCCACACCGCCCGGGAGCGCCCCGCACCGCCCGGGAGGGCCAGCCTGGGAGCGCCCCACACCCCTCGGGGAGCGCCCCCACCGCCTGGGAGCGCCCCCACACCGCCCGGGAGCACTCCACACTGCCCGGGAGTGCCCCACACCGCCCGGGAGCGCCCCACACCGCCCGGGAGTGCCCCACACCGCCCGGGAGTGCCCCACACTGCCCGGGAGTGCCCCACACCGCCCGGGAGCGCCCCACACTGCCTGGGAGCGCCCCACACCGCCCGGGAGGGCCAGCCTGGGAGCGCCCCACACCGCCCGGGAGTGCCCCCACACCGCCCGGGGAGCGCCCCCACACTGCCCGGGAGTGCCCCACACTGCCTGGGAGCGCCCCCACACCGCCCGGGAGCGCCCCACACCGCCCGGGAGTGCCCCACACCGCCCGGGAGTGCCCCACACTGCCTGGGAGCGCCCCACACCGCCCGGGAGTGCCCCACACTGCCTGGGAGCGCCCCACACTGCCTGGGAGCGTCCCACACTGCCCGGGAGGGCCAGCCTGGGACCGCCCCACACCGCCCGGGAGCACTCCACACTGCCCGGGAGTGCCCCACACCGCCGGGAGCGCTAGCCTGGGAGTGCCCGCCTGAGACTGCCCCACACCGCCGGGAGAGCCCCACACCGCCGGGCGTGCCCGGTCAGCAGCGGCCGCCCGCCGCCCCAGCCCGGCCCCGCCTGTGCCTCCGGCGGACCGCCGCTCAGCAGCCTTGTAAATGCAAGGCGCTGCTGCTCCGTAACCACGAGCCGTTTATGAGCGAGACAGCCTGTGCTTAGGGAACCATAGCGCTCCAGAGCTGTTTGGGAGATTTTCCCCTGGTAGGCATGTTGTACAGCATTGCAGAAACTTACACGGGCTGCTAACGTGGGGCTAAAAAGAGCGTTAAAAGAGCCAAATAACTACTAGCCTGTGTAAAGATTTTATGTTAACTCCACGAGCTCCTAACTAAGAGCTCCCTCTCCGCTCTCCCACCGGGAGACCCCACCTGGAGTACTGTTGCCAAGTCTGGAGCCCTCGGTACAGACAAAGGTGTGGACCTGTTGTAGCGAGTCCAGAGGAGGGCGAAGAACTGTTCAGAGGGCTGGACCAGATATCCTATGAGGAAAAGCTGAGAAAGCTAGTGCTTTGCCCAGGGGAGTGAAGCTTTTGCTTACTGAAAAGGGGGATTATAATTGGGTCAAACTTCTTAGCAGGGCCTGTAGCAATAGGAGATGAGGTTGTGGTTTTAAACTATAAATGAGTATGTTGAGAAGGATTATGATGAGGGTGGTAAAATACTGACGTAGGTTGCCCAGAGAGGCATGCCCATCCCTGAAAACATTCAAGGTCAGTTCAGACAGGGCTCCCTGATCTGGTTGAATATGTCCCTCCCCATTGCAGGAAGTGGTTGGACTAGATGGCCTTTAATGCTCGTTTCCAAAACAAAGTTTTCAGTGTTTCCAAGGTTCTATGGCTGTGCTGGTACTTGACATGAACCTGAAAAGAAATTGACTCCTCTCTGTCTTTCAGGAGGCATCTAGCTGTGTGTGTCACTTCTCAGAAACTGTTGCTGCCAGCTAAAGAAAGCTATTGAAAGTAGTTATGGTGGTTGCTAGTGTCAAACCAGTTATGGATAGCACACTAATTTCCAGATAGTGTTGCCATTTACAATTAAAATTACATACTCACAGGAACTTTACTTCTGTAAGATCTTTCCATTCTGTCTCTACCACAAAGGAATTATCTGCTGTGTCCATGATATCTCTTTGCATGGGCTGGCTAACCAATTTGTACCAAAAGATGCACTGAAAAACCTCCTATGTGCTTTTTCTGAGCATGTTAGGGTAAAGAAAGAGAAGAGAAACAAAGCAGAATAATGTTGCAGAATAAGCAACAGAAATAAAGAGATCAGACTTAATTTACTTTTTGTAAACTTGCCATTCTGGCATGTTTCACTCTCCTAAAATAACCAAGTTGATGACAATATTTTTGGTTTAGGGAGAGAAGAGACCCATTTCTATTCTCTTTTAAAGAAATTAAGGGGCAACACTCGTGCCAATATCTGGAGTATTTTGTCTGCACCCCAAAGAGTTTTCCATTGTTAATGCCTGTTGCACATTCTCTACTTTGTCGTGCTAAGTGTGGATGCGTAAGAATTAAGCATAGATGTACTCAGAATGAGCCCTCTACTCCAGGAATAAACAAACCCTCAATTATAATAGACCACAAAAGCAGGAATAAACTTTTCAAATGTAGGTTGTTTGTGAAGGTGCAAATAGGTAGTAATTATGTATAATAGGAGCAGCTAGCAAACATGCAAAATACCCATATTAATATTATTTAGAGCTTTAATTACTCATACAGAGATATGAATATGCAGTTAAGTGTTATGAGCTCTGTGGATCTTGTTAATGGGCAGCTTCAGTGGGGTACATTTCTTATCACAGGGTACAAAATTCTTCACACCTGTAACTTCTATTGTCTCTTTCCCGACTTTAGTGCTATAGAGAGTGTAGAAGAGTACTGGGTGGTGTAACAAGTGATTAAAGGGTACTTGTGACATAAAGAATTTAATAAGCTGAATGATCAATTTTCATTGATGCTTATCCTGCCTATAATGCCTAATTGAAATATATTCGTAGTGGAAAACTTCCTGTGTCTTTGTTTTAAGAATATTATTTACAGCATTGATTCATACTGTTAACCTTCTGCTCTTCCTTGAATTTACTTGCTCACTTTTTATTCTGGTTTCTTCCTTTTTCTCTGCAGTCTTCTCTGGTTTTTCACGTTCACCCACATCATCCTCAGCTCTCTGACATTTCAGTCTGTTGATGCACATAAACATTCTGCCAAAACAAGTTAGCTAGAAATAGGGCCATCCTTAGTGACTGCTCCACTTTCAGCACCACATTTTGCCAGCTGTGATTGACAGAGCTCATGCTGTCGAGCCTAATAGTTCCTAAGTGGTGATTAACTGGGCTAGTGATAGAGGAATGGGGGTTGATGGACACCTAACTCTCCCCTGCACTAATCCCACACAGGTGCAGATCCTTTACTCTTTCAGAAATGCCACATTGCATGATTTGCTGTGCTTTGCTAATTATTATGGTGGTTTGGTTGTTCATTTTGCCTCTACTCACTTCATTTATGAGCTCTGCTGAGTCTCACCCTGAGGAAATTTAAAATGCAGGAGCTGCATGAAGACAAGAGAATGGAAGCAAAACATCTGAAAAGAATCTGCCAAAAGCCTGATGCTTTGTCTAAACAGGATGAAATGACAACTCAAGTTATGGAGCTTAGGAAGTAGGTTCTGGACCTATGTTCCAAGAATGTATGAGGATTTTTAAAGCAACGCTACTCTCCCAGGCAGTCTCTTTGCATCACGCTTTTATTCTTTCTCTTCTAACTTTTGTCTGTTTTGTCCTACCATACTCTAATTATCCAGGCTATAATAATTTGACCTCTAATAATATCCCACTTTCCATTGTCTATGTCTGTCTGCATGTTTCAAGAAGCAAAAGAATTATTTTGAGAATTTTTTAAGTCTCTCCATAAATCACTGTAAGACTTCCTTTATATTTAAGTGTACTGTATTATTATGTCTGTGTATGCATTTGGTCCCCACAAAATATTAGTGGTTTAAGCAGAATTGTGTGTTGCAAGATGACGGGTTGTGTACAAAGCTGTTGCACAACACCAGAACACTTGAATATGCTACACGTTCAGATTATGTCATAAAGGAGGATCTGGAGCTGACATGTTTTCTCACTCAAAAAGAATCTAAATAACCATTAAAAAAAATCCATGAAAGACTGTGAAATCTCTGGAATAAAACTCAGAAGATGTAATGGAGTTTAAATTTCTTGCACTGCGTTAGCCTTGTGACCAGCTGTGGGTAAGCTTTGGTTAAGATCAGGCATATACCCTCAACACAAGAATTGCTATCCTGTGGTTTGCATTGTCAAGTGTTTGTTCTTAATGTGCACAAAATAAATAGTTCTCAGATGAATTTGATAGAAATTTTTGATTAAATGGAGTTGGGCAGGCACTTCAAAAGTGCACATATAGCAGTTCAGCTGGTAATTAGCTTAAGTCCCTGGTTCTTTGAGACATGTGAGCCACCTTAGATTTATTTTTTGCTGGTCTTTTCTTCACCACTGTTCCCATGGGGAGATGGCTATTCATTACCTGAACAGTACACAAGAACAGTTCAACATAAGCTGGAGCAAAAAAGACTCTGGGATAAAGGTTGCAGTAATGAGAAACTGGAGCACAAAGTTCATACATGAAAATCTAGAAACATCTCCTTACAAATACAGATTATCAGGCTTGCTTTAAAGGCCAGAGAATTCAGTGAGTTTTGATATTCGGATATCAGGCTAGTATTACTCCAAGTAATTTTCTTGACCTAGCAATGGTTCCAGGAATTCACTTAGTATCAATGTCAGATATTCCTCACCAGCTCTTCTGATATACAACCAACCTCCTCTCATGTTGTGCAGACAGCCTTTAACGATTGTGATGATTCAGATGATCCTCATCTGTAAGCTAATGATAATACCTCTCTGACTGAAAGATTTGTAAGGCTACGGTCAATGGCATTTGTGACATACGTAACTGTGCAGGCACAGCTTTTGAAAAGCCTATAAATAGAATAGCCCATTATATCTTTGTCAAGGAGAAAGGTTTGTTGCTTTTTAAAAAATCTAAAATTTAGCAATATTTGGTAGTATTCCCATTTAGATGCCATAGAATTTCGAAGACAAATTACTATTTTTTAATTTTTATTTTAAACTGTGGATTACTGCAGTAAAATGTAATATTTTATGATTTATGTGTAATCTTGAGATTAGTTGCTCAGTGCATTTTGGAAATTTGCAGTATTCATTGCACAAGTACTACCAAGAATATATATTTGAGTACTCCAAGGACTGGATTTCACCAGCAGAAATGCATTTAGAAAATTAAAACAACTGGAGGACAACTGTATTGTTCATGTATAGGGCATGACTGCTGGAAAATGCAGAATCAGAAGATGATGCAAGAAAGGGAACAGATGCCAAAGGAAAAGCTTGGAAAAGCACCTAATTATGAGTATAGTATTTAAGGCCTTTACGGGAAAAAGGACTTTATGAATGAATAAATTTTATACTACTTAGATTCTGATTTTACCATAATACCCATAGTAGTTAATAAACCCTGTCTTCTTTGCATACTAAATGACTTTTCAGTCTTCCAAATTTATTGAGAAGTGTTTTTCATATTCTTTCAGAAATTCATTTTGTGGTCTCGGTATTTCCTAGTTGATGTATGTCAAAGGTATAATAAAGAAGACTGAGAGTTAAAGAGTATTTTAAATAAATATTCCCATGCTAAATGTATGTCTGCAAAAGTTGATACAGTAGTGCAACTATTCCCTGAAAATAGTGTAATGTGTGCAGTTTTATGGCTAGAGATTAATTGTGCCTTAAAAAGACACTCTGTCACTTTTCCTTGTTCCAAGAAGCGTTAGGTGCTCGTAGGGATTATGCCAATCACAACAAGAAATGTACAGGAGAATACTGGATTCACAGTGGCTGGCTGTTAGTGCAAACTACTATAGTACACTTCAAAAAGGAGCACAATTGCTCCTCTGCTATTACACTTCCTAATACAAGGACCCCCTGTGAGATAAAAGTCATGCGACAGCATGGATGTTGGGCTCAGTCATATGACTTGTCTCACAGGGTTTCTTCATTTGTTTCGTGGACAGTCTGTTGCTTACATTGGTAGACAGACAGACTAGAAACTTTCTGGTTCTGTTGCTCCTACAGTTGCTGCTTTAAATTGTTTTGTTGATTACTTAAAATTCTGAAAAATATATTTAGAATAAAGCAATAATGTACAGGCTATGAAAGCAAAAGTAGAATTTTTAAGCGAAGTTATTAGCATTGTCTGCATTAAGCAGATAGAAAGTTCAAAACATGAAATTTGTGCATGAAAATTTTTGAACTATTCTCATGTAGTTTTGAAAGAGAAGCCAAACAAGGCTCCAGGTACTTTTTAAGATTAGTGGGTTTACCAGGAACACTATGCCTAGTGTTGTTTGTACTATTGTCAGTGTATCTGCAGCCTATGAGATTCACCTATGAGTTGCTGGTGTTAGTTTTTGCTGCCTCAGATGCATTTCCACTTATACACAATTTATAGTTTAATTCAGTTTCGAAGCATTAACATCAAGACATGCTAATGCTCTTGATTTTCTTTTCAGATTTTCAACACTTTAGAGGAAGGATTTAGGGTATTTATTGCCTTAGCAGTTTAACTGGAGATCCCATTTCATAGTTTGAGAGTCCTTAGCCACTTCTCCAGCACACAGCCAAGTGTGTAAATAAGTAAATGAGTAAGTAAATAAATAAGCAAATAAATAAAGTCTGCCTGATAAGACACTTTACCTCTGTTATTTATGTCCTTAGGTGAGTTGTATGTATATAATTTGTGTCTAACATTTTGTTTGTCTAAACAAGACCTGTAATGGAGAGCCTGCAGAAATGGTGTTTCACAAAGACATAAATGGGTTTTTCTTAGCAAATCCTGTGATACAACATGCATAGACAATGCAGTCAAATGGAGGTATAATTTCCCCTTGTTTAAGTATTACTGAAATCTAAATACTAAAATTACTTCCTAACTTTTTAGAGTAAACATTGATTGCCTTTTCTCCACCAAGCTTAACAGGACACGGAACATTTAGGTGTAGGAGAGAGTAAATTGTAAGTTCTGTGGTTTTTGGTTGTTGGTGCTTTTGGGGTTTTTTTGGTTTTTTGGGGGAATTTTTTTTTGTTTGTTTGTTTGTTTTGTTTTGTTTTGTTTTGATTTGGTTTGGTTTGGTTTGGTTTGGTTTGGTTTGGTTTGATTTGGTTTTTTTAACTAATCCAGTGAATTCTCCCGAGTATAGTGAGAGGTGTGCTGCTTCAGTCAGCGCAAAAATCCTTCTTTGTAGGAGGAATTCTTCAAAGAAGGGACTTGGGAAGATGGTAAGAGGGGAAGAATCTGAGCCATTTCCACACAGACATGTTTATCAGCACTGGAAGTACTTCAATTATATATCTGAAGATCTGACGGGACTTTAAGAAAGTTTATTTTTTAAATACTTTGTTTTAAAATATTGAACCTTATATATTTCAGCTAATATTGCAATTAGAAACTGATTTGTCAGCTCAAGATTTCGGGGAAAAGCAGTTTGGTTTTGCCTTGATAAAAATGCAAAGGTTTCTTCCATCTTTGTTCAAGTCTGAATTTTTTAGTCACATTTGCAGTCCACCATAATGTGTTGTGAGTAATTTTTGTTTGTTTGTTTGTTATGTTTACCAAAGCTGGGAAATTAATTTTTTTTAATAAGTCACTTTTTCCACTAGAAAATTTATCAGGTAAGTCCTTGTTAAAGTCTCATCTAATATGAATTAGACAATCTAGATTTGAGCCTTGATATTGTCTTTAAAAATTGCTGTATGGAAATTTATGACTTTTTTGTCAATATCTTTCTTCACTACATTGGAACTTTTTCTTCAATATAAATCTATTCCTTGGTCATACCTAGGAAAATCAAATGTAGGATACAGCATGCTGCTACCATTGTTGCTAGCGGTTTGAAACATTATTGCTCTGGACTGTACCTGTCAGCAGAAGCTATTAATAGAAAAATGGCAAAACCTAAGACATCCTAATATAAATGCCAGGGAAAATGCCTAGAATGAGAGAAAACTCTGACAATAGGTTCCTTTAGAGTGTTATTTTGTTAACAGTGCCAAAATATGCTGTAGTTTAAATGGAACACTGTGGTTAAGCTGGTTTTGTTTGAGGCATGATGCTGTTATATTATCCTGTTACCCTGTAAAAAATCTAATATAGTCTGTGTTTGTAGATCAAATTACTGAGAGTATAATATTTAAAAAAAGGCTGGTTTGAAATGTGGTGTAATGTAATACTTGATATACTGGCTCATTTGAGAGGGGTATGTGAGTGAGTGATTGATTGTAAATATTTTTCATGTTTCCATTACTGAGCAAGACTTTTGACCTTGCAATTCAAGATTTATATCATCTGGATGTGATTTTTTTGGAGTGTTTTTTTAGGTTTTTTTTGGGTTTTTTTTTTAGCTATGATCTTGAGATCTCTAAGGTCTGAGAATTTTACCTTGCACTTCAGAAATATGCCATACCGTTTGGGATTGTAGCAAACTTTATGTTCCAGAGAGAGTAGTATATTTAAGTTTTCTTGTATATCAGAAAGAAAAGGAAGGGAGGAAAGAAGGGAGGAAGGAAGGGAGCGAGGGAGGGAGGGAAACATTTCTCCTTAGTCATATGTCACTACTCACGTAGCTTACATTAACTGTATTAAGGACTTTTCAGAAGTGGTGGGGATGGCTTTGAGGCTTACAATAATGGCTTGGACAGGGATGCAAACATAATACACTGAGGTCATCAGTCTGGAGTAGTTGATTTTTTTTCCCCAGAAAATAGTGAAATGTGGAAAGAACGTGATATTTTGTGATGTTTTTCCTAACCCATTTCACCAGTTTGTCCAGAGTCTTCTGAATGGCGACTCAGCCATGGTATATCAGTCCCTCCTCCTCATTTTGTTTTATAGTCAAACTTGCTATGGATTCTCTCTTTATCCAGGTCATTTTGGATTCAGTATCAATCTCCAGACTATACCACTAGAGTCTGGCCTCAAGCTGGACTTTGTGACTCTGTTCACAACCCCCTTTTTTACCTGGCAGTCCTGTTTTAAATCCACCTCACTGTCCATTTATCTACCTGATACTTAATCAGCTTGTTTATGAGAATACTATGGAAGACAGTGTTGAAAGCCTTGATACAGTCAAGAAAAGCATATCCATATAGCCAGTCATCACCTTAGCAGATATTCATCACTGTTTTGCTTATCAAATGCTAGTATTATGAAACTCACTCACAGAATAAAATTCTGTGTGAAGGCTAGTACCTCTATATTCATTGCACTTGGCAGCAAGTATTTGATTTCACTTGGTGATGAACATGCTGACAACCTTGGCAGTTAGGGCTTTGCAGGACCAGGCCATAATGGGTTAGGCACTGCCACAGAAAAAAATTATTCTCAAAAGGTTAAAACAATTGCTGGTACCATGCTTTTCAACTGTGTAACACTGTGGAATTTCATGGAGGTGTAACATTCATCTTCCATTTTCCATAAGTTAATTTCTGAACTCTGGAATATCTGATGTGTGAAAAGAGCAAAATTAAAAAAAGAACAGAAATCTTGAGACATTTACAAATCAAAGTGATGTGATGGTGTCATCAAACTAAGCTGCCATTATGTTTTACATTAGCCTGTTTATATTGTCAAGGTTAAAAAAATAAAGAGTAGGTGTTTATCACTGTAGGTGCTAGGTATTACTTGACAACTGAGACATGAGAGTTTAAATCTATTCATACTGAATTCAGCAGGAATTTTGCCAATGGTTTTAATGGGGTAAGGAGTTGGACTTCATTTATAAAGAAAATCACAGAACCTGCAGAGCTTGTATAAGAATTGCAAGGAGGTATAATTTATAAGGGAGATTTGTTAGAACACAGGACGTAATCTTACAGAGCTAGTACAAGCATAATTCTTTCAACAGTTAATAAATTAGAACAGGGAAGCCTATGGTTCATAAGTAAATAACATATAAAGTAAAAAAGACATGATGAAAGGTATACAAAAGTTTGCACAGAAGATAGACGCACTCCAATTTTAGAATGTGGGTTGAATACATATGCATTAAAGCATTAAAGCCCAGGTTTAAGACGAAATTAAAAACATAATAAACAGGCAAATTTGCAAGTGATTCCAGTAACACCAAAAAAGAAAAAAAGAAAAAGAAAAAGGAAGTATACAATCAATACCTGATATTTGTTAATATACAAATGTCTGCTTTCTCTGGCCTGCTACTGACCTGCTATTTTCCAATTTAACATAGATACTAAAACTGGAAACTGGAGATTTTCTTATGAACTCATCATCATATAAGTTTTAAGAGCTTTTCCCTTTACCAAGCATCTCATAGTCTGAGAAGTGTTTAGCTATAAACCAGTGCCCAAAGAACAAACTAATTCTTTTTTTTTTTTTCTTTCTTGAGGACATTAGTGATACTTGGGATGAAACGAAAACACACAACCCCTTGAAAAAGTAGGTCATCTGTGACATCATAGATGTAATTTGGAATAATAATAAAGAAACAAAAAGTAAAAAGTATGTAGTGCACTAGTGTGCCACTTCTAGTGTCAGTCTTCTGCACAAAACAGTCACTTGGAATTTCATAGTCACAGAGAGGTTGGAGTCTGTCACTCTGTAAGCAACTAGGGGGCTTTTTACAGGTGAGCAGTCCTTTTATAGTCTAGATATTGCAGGGCAGCAGTGCAATACACACGAGCCAAGTAATTGTGAAAAAAAAATTAAACAAAACTTTTATACAGATGCAAATAATACTGACCACAAAAAATATTACACATTTTTTACTCATTTGTCAGAAGGTATTCAGAAATCAAGTGCCTCTATTGTGATTCATCAAATATAAACTAACAAGTAAAGTTGTTTTTGTTGTTATTGTCACCATTTTACACATGATGGCAAAAAATAAAACTATTAAAAATAGGCATATTTGTATGTGCCATTGTGATTGGTGATGTCCACACAAAGTGTTGGCATTTGATACCTATATCTGGGTGGACTGTCCCTGCCCTAGCCCATTTATTGGGGGTGGAACTTCCAGCTTCCCGTTGCAAGACCAATTATATCCTTTCCAGGGATGGGAGGTGCTTTGGAGGCATTTACTATCATATTGTTGGATTGGATCTCCATCTTCATACTCACTTGAGTGGGCTATTTAGTTTAGGGGACACTTTCTTTTTGTCTCTCCATGGGGCAAGTAATTTAATGACCATGGATGCAAATACAGCAGAGATACTCAGTGGCTTCATAGCCCCAGTCTTGCCAGCAAAGACTGGTGAAAAGATTCAAGGGGAAGAAAGTGGATGCAGATCAAGCCAGAGTTTATTTGACCCATAGTATATCCACAATCAAGCTTCTTTGAAGGTTTCTGAGAGAGCTGATTAATATCTTCATAAAGCTGCTCTTTAGCATCTTTTATAACATGAAAATTGGAGGATGTCTGAGATGATTGAAAGAAGTACAATATTATGCTTCTGTGTTGGTTTTGCACAGCCTGACTTTTGGTAGTGGAGGGGCCACTGAGGTGGCTTCTGTGAGAAGCTGCTGAAGCTTCCACCGTGCCTATCAGAGCCCAGTCCCTGATGGCTCTGAAGATGGACACACTGCTGGCCAAATCTGGGCCAATGAGAGACGTTGGTAACACCTCTGTGATAACATATTTAGCAAGAGAATCAAAACACTAGCAGGACACAGATTTTTTTCTTCTACCCAGAGAACAGGAGGAGATGAGAACCTGTGAGGGAAACAACACGGCAACACCAAGGCCAGTGCAGAAGGAGGGGCAGGAGCTGCTCCAGGCGCTGGACCTGAGATTCCTCTGCAGGCTGTGCTGAGACCATGGTGAAGCAGCTGTGCCCTGCAGCCCATGGGATCCATGGGGGATGAGAGATCCACCCACAGCCCATGGGATCCATGGGAGATCCAGAGATCCACCCACAGCCCATGGGATCCATGGGGGATGTAGAGATCCACCCACAGCCCATGGGATCCATGGGGGATGAGAGATCCACCCACAGCCCATGGGGATCCATGGGGGATGCAGAGATCCACCCACAGCCCATGGGGATCCATGGGGGATGTAGAGATCCACCCACAGCCTATGGGGATCCATGGGGATGTAGAGATCCACCCACAGCCCATGGGATCCAGGGGGATGAGAGGGCCCTGCTTCCAGACTGGAGCAGCCTTTCTTTGTAGGACTGCACCCTGTGGAAGAGTGACCCATGCTGCAGCAGTTTTGGGAGGACTGTGTGCCCGTGGGAGGGACTCACATTGCAGCAGCTTTGGTAGGGCTGCTGCTTGTGAGATTGGACCCACGCCAGAGAAGTTCATGGAGAACTATCTCCTTTGGGAGAGACTCCACGGCCTTGCAGGGGATGGACTCCTCTCCTAGAACAGTGGAAGGTCTTGGATGATAAACTGACCAAACCCCTGACCCTGTCTCCTTGAGCTTTTGGTGGAAAAAAGGGATGGGCTGGAGGAAAATGGGGCTTTTTTTAAGAGCTTATTTTGCTTCTCATTATACTCCTCTGATTTTGTTGGTCATAAATTCACTTTGTACTTCTAAGTCGAGCCTGTTTTGCCCTTGGAATGTTTTCTTCTGGTCCTGATCTCAATTATTGAGCCCTTTGCTAATTTTTCTCTCCTCTGCCTAGCTGTGTCAGGAAAGGATGAGTGAGCAACTTTTGTGGGTGCCTGGCATGTGGCCAGTGTCAGACCTTGACAACTTGTAATCAAAACGTACCAAAATAACTATCTGAGGAAATACAAACTAGTCAACCAACTTTGATACTAGGGTAGTGTAGTGGTTTTGGTTTGCCAGTCACAGCACCAATTAATATCGGGTTGAGCACTGGCTAAAGGCCAGTACACTCACTAAAATTATTTACTCATTTTCTGCTGTAAGATAAGTATTATCAGAAGATCAAAAGCAGGCTCAAAACCTTTAAGAGTATAAAGAAAACTTTATTAACAGAACTAAAAGCAGAATAGTAAGAATAAGAATAAACCTTCAGAACAATTCTCCTCCCCCCTCCTCCTCTTTCCTTTTCCACTGACAATATAAAGAGACAAAATCTGGGACTTTCAGCCAGTTTACCACTTCCAAAACAATCTTTCTTCAGTTCACTTAGGGAGAGAAATCTCTCCTGCCATGCCGTGGAGACGTTTCCACAAGAATCAGTTCTCTTCTGGCTTTAATTTTCACAAATAGCAGCCCCCTGGAAATCTGCAGTCATGAATCTTCCCACAGTTTGGTAGTTTTCCCACAACTACACCATGGATCATCTCAGCTTATTGGGGTGCAGTTTTAAGGATGAGCTGTTCTAGCATAGAGACAAAAGATCTTTTCAGCTCTGGGAAACAGGTGGTCTTCTATCCTTGGGGCAGGGTTTCTCATGTCGCTCGTCTCTCTCTCTCTATATTCAAGCTTCTCATCAAATCACAGTTATTTCAACATCTGCTTGCTTTGGCACTGGTACCTCTGCTCATGGCTGTGGTTAACACACTACATCGCCCCAATGCATTCCATAAATTACAAGGGAAAAGAGCCTTGTGTATTGATTGTATCTTCACCATAGCTTTACAAGAGAATTTCAATCCAAGACTAAGGCATCTCATTCTCCTCCCATCTGGGCTTTGCCTCTTCTTTCTTCACTGATGTTGGTGTCTCTTTGTTGCTCTTTTCACATGCCTTCACCTTTCCTTTTTTTCCGATTCGAGGGAAGTTGTGCCTGCAGGTTATTTTGTTTTTAAATGGATTTTTACAGTACCAAAAGAGTTAGTCTTACGCAGGCCTTAAGGAACTGGCCTTTCACTGTTGGTCGTGTGATCTCTGTCAGGCAATGGTGTCGGAGGCTCACGGTGTTGATTTCGGCTGCATAATTTCTCGCAGCACTCAGATGGTTCTTTCAGCAGTATGATTCTGGCTGCCGGGCTGAGGGGCTGTGTGGGAACCCAGGAAACGGCCTGGCAGAATCCCAGCAGCCCAGGCCCAGCCCAGCCTGGCCCAGAGCTGCTCCCCGGGCCCGGTGGACCGCGGCTTGCCCCGGGCCAGCGGCGGGGCAGGGCTTGGTGGTGGCCTTGCCCCAGCCAGGGCCCCACGGCCTCCTCTCCCCCACCCAGCCACCACTTCAAAAGTCGGAAACAAGAGAGAGCTTTTCCCTCTTATTTTCTTAAATATATGGATCTGGGGTGGTTCTAGCTGGTTATTGGTTCTATCAGCCACGGAGGAAGCTGTAATATTTCCACAGGGAAGGTCACTTCCTTTTCCTTACCAGAAAGACTCAATTGAGGCAAAGCCAGGACAGGTAGGTCATAGGATGAGTCTTACTTAAAAAAATTTCTATGCCTGTGACTGTTAGCCTTGATTTTTCACTGGTCAAACATGCTTGACCCACTGGATTTCCTTAAGTGAAAAAATAACCAGAGTTTTGATCATTAGGAGAGAAATGGGTGACCTTTACTTCAGCAGTCTTCTTACAATACTCTATCCAAGTTAGGATGATACAGTCTGAATGGAAGAAAAACCAGATGTGTACAAAATTCTTTGCATTGTTAGGCTTAGCAGGTTGAGTTGAAATGAGTTGTACTTTACCAGGTTGCTGGCAACAAGTTGGGCAATGCAGGGACTGATCCTGCTCAGCACCTTGATTTTTAACATGGAGGAGTTTATGGAATGCTTGCATATATATATGGAATGCTTGCTGTTTACAGAACACAGCATGGGGGTATCAGTTGATATGCTTGAAGGCTGGCTGTCATCCAGAGGGACCCGGAGAAGCTGGAGGAATGGATTGACATGAAATTAATTATATTCAACAAAGACAAACACAAACTCATGTACCTGGGAAGGAATATACCTCTTTATAACTGCACATGCAGGAGACTCACCAGATGACAAGCAGCTCAGGATTGTAGGTTGTGGTGGATGGTGGGAGCCTGTGATGTGTCCTGGAAACAAAGGCCAACTCTGTGAAGATAGTGAGTTTCTCTAGACTAGGGACCATTTAGCCTGGAGAAGAGGCTTTAGGGGAACCCAACAGCAGCTCTTTGGCACTGACAGGCAATTGAGGAAGCACCAGCCAGTCTGCTCACATTAGGATGTGAGAGAAGGCTGAGAAGCACTGTGCAGGTGCTGAAACGAGAGACTCAGACTGGATCATCGAGAGGACAGTTCAGCAGCAGAGCAAAGCAGGCCATAAAATTTGTTGCCAACCTAGTCTGACCTCATATCCAGAACAACTACAGGGAGATGTCCTCAAGTTTCCATCAGCCTGAATTGTGTCCATGTTCCTATACTATGGTCTTGTTTTAAATTTGTGCTGGTAGGGGCATGTAAAACTAAGGGCAGCTAGATTTTAAAAACAGTAGAGGAGTGGTCAGTGGAGCAGTCAAGTCAAGATGCCATTTAAGAACCCTTACAACACAGCCTCCCCTTGCCACCACATAGTGACTGATTGTTCTGTCTGCTTTGACTGCTTACATAAACGCAGTCCTGTGTCAACACCACACTAAATTAGTTTTGCTTTCAACAAACACTCACAGTATCTGTATAAAAACAGTATGAAGTAGTTTAATCAATTCAGTCATTAATCCATTGTGTAGGAGAATTTGAGATAGGTTTTGGCATAAAAAGGCGGCTTTGTATTTCTTAATATTTTCTTCTTATATCACGATCAGAAGCTCAAATTTATGTTTGTGGTTTTGGTATTACATAATTTGTTGGTGTTGTGTGGAAGCAGGTTATATGTGGGAATATACATGTCTTTATAATTGTCTTTAATTGTCTAATGTTTATATATGTCTTTAATATTGTCAGATTCAGAATAGGCTTAAGAAAAAACTATACTGAAAAACCTAGTACCTAAAAGTTGGTATGAAAGTATTACAGTTTTTGGTTTGGTTTTGGAAAAAAAGATGTTCCAGCCCTTACAAATATGAAAACAAACTTATAAATGTCTGTGTCACACTGAGAAGTCTAGATACTCCTTTAAATTTTGAAAGGTCTGATTTATTCCTGACACTTCTATAAAAGTTCAGAATGTGATGGCAGAGCCCCAGTCAAAAGTAGTTTGAAAAGTATCAAGAAACCTTCGTAGTACCTTCAAAGGAGACACTTAAAATGTTTCACACTGCACGTGTAGAAACGGAAGGGGGAAGGACATTTCTGTAGTTTCTATTTCCCCATTTATCTCGGCATTCGAAAGCTAAGGTAGGAAGACAGCAAATATTCTGTTTGCAACAGGGCAATAATCAATTGCCTTTTAGGAGAGAAATGTTCTGTTCCAGCTTTTAAATATTACATTGAGGCAAGCCTTTTCATTGCTTTATCCTACTGTGGATTGTCTTATTCCTGCAACTCCTGTTAATGCTTCTGCACACATGCACATTTAAAACAAATTTTTCAAAAAGCAGGTGCTCTGAAATCTATTTGAATCCAGCTGCTGACAATATGTAACTAAAAAAAAAACCCCAGGATAAACTTTAGAGCCTAATGTCTTTTTCTTAATCTAATGTATTTTCCTACTCTCTCCAAACTTTTCCTTTTTTCAGCAAGGTACTTTGACCCATTAAAAACAATCTCATCCATTTTCCATTATAAAAGGTAAAAGCCATTTGTATTTCCGGTCTATTTTAACTGTATGTAACTTAGTCACCTGAAATGTAATCTGTTAAATGATTTCTGAGCTGAAAAGCAGGCTGATATCTAGCACTCTCATGGCACTCCAGACCCCTTAGGATTTGTGCGTTTCCATGCAGGGGAAATAACAAGTACCCAAAGTTAAAAGCAGACAATCTAATGGTTTCCTATCTTGTTTGCTTTCAATATCTTTCAGGAATGAAGTGGAAGAAGCTGCTGAAAAGGTGAATGGGAACAAAAAGAAATGTATAAAAGGGTTTATCATCATAAAAGGTGAGTGAAATAGAGTGGATGTTTCATGCTGTTTCTTGAGCAATTTCAACTTGCCATTTACCCTAGCACAAATGGATGTGGGGACTGCCCTAACAGAAATTATTTTGGATCCTGTTGCACAATAAATTAGATAGTGTCTTGGACATCTGTGTCTAATACAACTTTTCTTTTCCTCAGATGTTTTTGAAGACCTCTCCAGTAATGGTGAATAATAATTAAATTCCTACACAGTCTTCCATTCTGCACCTCTGAGATTCTTCTTCTTGTAACTGTGACCTCTCGTATCCTTCTCTTATTGTTTTAGGGTACAACCATCTCTACATTTCTACAGAGGATTCTCCTTCCAGACTTCAGCTACTGAGGAATAAAAGACAATGTGCTGTGACCTTTTATACTAGCACTTCAGAGTCCCATATGAATTGCAATTACATTTTCTGTTTTTGGCATGTGTGGCCCCTCAAGGCTTTACACAGCTGATGATCTGTGGCAGGTCTCTCTTGAGTAGCAGAAACAAGATTGCCCAGATGAACAACAGCTGCACATTCAAGTACAGAAGTATTTCTCATGCAAAAAGCTATAAGAATTCTTCCTGGAAAAATAAAAAAAACCCATACAATAAGACATTAGTTAGTAGCAAAAGTACTGTGTTTTTTAGTTGAAAACCCATTCCACTCCTACTTTGACAGTATACTTTCATAATTCTTACTTCTTAAACATCTGTGGAAGCCAGTCATTCAGTGATCTAAGAAAAAAACATGGGGAGTAGCATATACAATGAGAAGTGTTTCTCTTGCTAAGAAAAATATTTCTTATTAGAAGACTTGAAATAAATGTATCTGAGAGAAGACAAATACTCAAATTAGAGACAGGGGATATACTGAGCTACCTTGAGAATATCTAGAAGCTATATTCATTATTTATATTTACTCACGAACATGTTTGTTAATAAACCTTCCAGTCAGTTTACTAACAAAACTGAATGAACATCTTGGTCTTGTGATTTTCCTTTGATTCCTGTTTTGTGAATTCAGCAGAATTGGGAGAAAAAAAGTCTGTGCAAAAAAGCAAGGAGTTTGTTCTAACTGCTCTAGGAGGTCAATGAGATTCAGAAACCTCACAAAAGAACAGCTTTAAGAAGGATGACCATTAACACTCTAAGAAATTAAAATAGTGCTTCTCTTAGAACTTTTACATTTGGAAAAAATATCCTCCCCCATTGCCCTGTTTGTATGGCTCTATGGGTGAAAAGTTTTGCATTGCCATTATTCAACTTGCAATTGCATTGTCATCTGAGACTTGTGATCTTTTGTTATCAGACCAAACAAGTTCTCAGTGTGCTGTAAAGCCCATTTTAAAAAACTATTTATCAAGTTTGTTTCCATCTTGATGAAGGAAAGTAAGATAACGTCTACAAATATTTTTAAAGAATAATTTCTATTTTGTTTGTTTGTTTGACTTGCCCCATCTTTGTGCTCAATATGATTTGTTTGTAAACAAATCTCTTGGCAGACAAAAACTAGAGATCATTGCAATATTTTAAGAAAAAGGGAGACATTCCTGTATACTTTATAGAGATTTTATGAAAATTATATTACATGGTAGATCTGCAAATGTGGAAAAGCAGAAGTCTGGAATCACTACAAAAATTAGGTGAAATATACTTGCTGAAAAAGCAAGTTGCTTTTAGAAGTATCATTTGGCATTCATTTTTGACCATCACTTTTTAAAAACATGGCTCCATTAGACTATCTTCAACACTTACCTAGTCTTCTGTGTCATCCTTGTGCAGACAAAAATATGTATGCAAGGAGTCTTAATTTGTTTCTTAGGCATAGGAAGAAATATGGCCTTTGAAGAAGCCTTTGATAAAACAGTCTTATAAATTAAAACAACAACATCAACAAAAAATCCATAAGTAATCTGTACCCTGAAAATCCCCAGAAAACACCTGCCTGCTTTGCTTTCCTTGCTATGTTCTATAATACTGAAAAATTCCTTAACTTTTTAGTATTTTTATTTTATTTGACTTGATTCACTTGATTATTAAAAGTATTGTCCAGAATCTGTGATTTGGATGGTAACAGAATCTTCATTTTCATGCAGTGTTTTAGGTTGCATAGCATGCAAATACCAGGGGATGAAAACAAACTTAGAGCATGCATGTTACAGATGTTTAAAATAGTGTTAGAGAGCACATGGATATTTTTGGTGAAAGCTTCTAGAATACTCTGATCAGGCAAAAACCTGCAATATGATGCCTAACATGATGGATCCACCCGTACATGGTAAATTGGAAATAACCTGGAGCTGTGATATTACTGGATCTTCTTAACAGCTTATGAAAAACTCGGGGTGAGAAAAAAAGCAGAACATGATATAAGAACAGAGATAAAGCCATTTCAGTGAAAACTGGCACCAAATTAGAAGAAATATAAACTTTTGATAATTACAATCTTTTATCTTAATGTGAACTTCCAGCTGGCTAGGGAGGCCTGTTTATTAAAAAATGAGCAATCCCAGAAGAAAAACAAATTAAATTACAGGAAGCCACTTCTTACCAGTTTGAACTAGTTCTGTATTTTCTGCTGAAGTGATCAATTTTCTTTTATTCAAGTTATCAAATTATCTCCTCAGAGATTTTCAATTTCTTTGCAGCTGGTGGGTGCTTGGATAAAACAGAGGATAGAATTCATCTCACATTTTTTGAAGGGCTTTGGTATCTTTCAGGATAAAGAATTCAATGTAAATGTAAGATTATTATGTAGAAGAAGTGCTGTGAACTCGGAAAGCAATTAAAAAAGACAATGTGGAAATTATTATCAGGTTCATGAACAGAATAATGAAGGCTAATGCATCTTTTACAGGAATTGAAAAATGCAAATGAATAACAATGTTTATTTATAAACTATTATCAGTGTAGGCTGTGATATGTTTGGAGATACAGCATATTTTAAAATGAAAGACAAAATTGCTGGAGCATCTAAAAAAAAAAAAAAATCTACTAAATCCTGAATTCCAAGGTTATAATTCGAAATCTGTAGGGTTAATGACAGCCGAGGAAATAAATAATATCTGTTTTTGCAAAAGCTTTAGGTAGGCTTAAATGTTAACATGATATATTTCTTATTTGAGATTGTATAAATTTTAGGAGAATAAAATGGAAATCAAATCACCTGTATTATGTTCTCAGTGCTAATATTATTCTGAATGAGCCACCAGGAGAGATTTATCTGCGCTTAGCAATGTCATTGTACCTGATATGGCTATAAAGATATTAAATGAAAGCTACACCTGTACTTTGGCAAATCTGTGAATACAAACTAATTTCTCTTTGAATTTTGTGAAACCTGATATTACTGAATTATATTAAAAATCAGAACACTTCTGCACAGTATCTTTGTCCTCTACACCTCCAACACAGATGTGTGCGTGGAAGGTAGAAGAAGAATTCGTCAAGGAGTGCTAGTAGAGGTAGTTTTTGTATATTCTTTTCCCTGCGAATTTTAATTTTCTAAAATAATTTTCTAAAATAATTTATCTTGATTGTGTGCTTAAACCCATAGCCCTGTGCTAGGATATCCTTTTGGTACGTGAGGTTAAAGTAATCTTAAGATTATCTCACTCAAAATGAACAATTCTATATAGAAAGTTATGCTGGTTTGGGCTAGGGTGGACTTGCTTTTCTTCATACTAGCAGCTTTGGCACTGTGTTTTGGATTTGTGCTGAAAAGAGAGAGTGTTGATAGTACAGGGATGTCTTTATTTTTGCTGAGCAGTGCTTTCACAGGGTAGATTGGATGAAAACCTATTTTTGTGGGCTATAAGGGGACTGTGACTACACTAAAATTCCTTTAAACTGTGAAATATACTTGGGGAGGTTGAAGTGCTTGAAAAGAGGACCTTTTGTCTCGAGGAAATTGGGCTCTCTATTTTGGGACTGGAATATGGACAGAGACATTTGATAGAGAAGGGGATGAAGAGAATTTTTTTTTTGAGCAGCCTGCCTTTAAAAGTAGTACCCCATGTGTGCATCATGACCCATAACATGGCTCTGGAAGGACTGTGGGGATGGGAGGAAATCACAGTTTGTAGATCCGGAAGGATGCAGATTGTGAAAGTGAAGACATCCCCTAAACCAGAAAAAAGGAACTTTTTCGCTCTAGAGTGAATGGAAATGATTATTTAAATAGATAACTGCCTGAAGTGTTCTCTGTATGTTGCTGTTAAGAAATGTGGAAGATGAGGGAAGGGGGAGGAGGGAATAATCTAGAAATCTTATTCTGAATTTCTTTTTTTTTGTGTTATTAATAAATTTATTTTTATACCCTTTTAAGTTTTAAGCCTGCCTTGTTTTTGTTCCTAAATCCTATTTCTAAAAGAAATTAAATATATTAAAATTGATAAATGCATATCAAACCCCGACAATGGGCAAAAAGACTGAAGGTTTTGAGGACAGATGGTTGTTGTTGTCATGCTCTATCTAGAGGCCAGTTATAGGGAATTTCTTGGGGATCTGTCTTGAACCTATTCCATTCAATGTATTCTATTAATCTGTGGCTATGTCCTCACAAAATTTGTGGCTGAAAATAGATTCTTAGAGGTCCATTGACAACTTGAAGGAATAGACCAAAAGGAATGCTGTTAAATTAAACATGGATAAATGTAAATGTCTGTAACAGGTATGGATTAACCGCTCTGAATGGTACAAAGACTAGCCCTTTATATTGCCTAAGCATTGACTGGCTGATGAAAAACTGTTGAAAAGGCCCTGGAGATACCAATGGATAGAAACCGGATCAGAAACATAGGCAGTGAGTAGATTGAAGAAGTGCTCATTTTCTTTGATCATTTTCTTGACACATTAGATTACCTCTGGAGTACTATATCCAGTTTTACAACTGTCATTCAGATTATTTGTGTCTTGGAAGAAGTTTAATTTACTTGAAGTAAATTTAAACAGGCAATTACAAAAACTCAAATAATAACACCTTTTTTGTTTTAGTTAAGTAATTAGTAGCATTTTAAATGTAATCTGTCTCTCTCTGTATCTCCTGCTGCCTTACTGCATGGTACTTGTAGTTTGTCTGTGCCTTTTTGATTTATACTTAACCACTGTTAATGGAAAATAATAGGCACAAGGAACAGAAGAACGAAATCTCAAACTAAATACTAACAAAGAAAAGAAAAAAAAACCCAAGAAAGTATGCATAAATATCTTCATTTTGGTGAGATATTTAGGTCAGATTTTTATTGACCTTATTTTTCTAGTAATTTTGTGGTGCATACAAAGGAATAAGAACTTAGTAGGACCTCACGTTTAGATTTGTGCCAGCAGCCTATTTCAATAGGGAATAATTACCCAAATCCAGACAGTTCAACTGTAGCCTAAGGTTGGCTAAAATGACCAGAGGAAATCATATGAACGTTTGTAGAAATGCCAGAATATGTCAGGAAGTGCTCAAGTATATAAAGCTGTTGCTGACAGCAAATTTCCATCACACTGATATTCATTGCAATAAAAATCGATAAATTGTTTAAAAAGTTGCACATCTTCAAAAGCTGCTAAGAATGGTTTTTGACTGTTTTAATATGAAACCAACCAATATCAAACAAAACATTCAAACTTGAGATAATATGAGCACGGTAAACTAAAATGCAAAGTTAATGGAATAAAAGCATGATACATTACATATGAAAAAGCATATTCATAAAGAAGAATAGTGAATGAACTTAGAATATCTTAACAAAGCAGGTAAAGCAAACAAAATATCCTTCTAAATCAGTCTTACCAGGAAACATCAATACTGAATGTTTAGGTCTTTTTTAAATCCAAGTTTCCTAAACAATGGAGAAGGTCTGTGGACTGCTCTTTTATTAGATTACCTCTCCATGTCTAACAGGATCCAACACTGTGCTGTTGTGGTAATGAATGCTAACAGTATCCTGGCCTGCAACAGGGAAGGTGTTGACTGTGGCCAAGGAAGATGATCCTTCCCCTCTACTTAGCTCTAAGATGGTAGAGGGACTGCACTGTCCCATCTGAGCAGTTTGAGATAGCTGGGCTGTTCAGGCTGGAGAAGTGGCGATCCAGGGGAAATATTGTTAATATGTGCAAATACCTGAAGAGTGGCTGCAAATAAGACTGCACCAGGCTCTTTTCAGCAGTGCCTAGTGACAGGACAGGAGGCAATGCCTGAAACACAGGAAGTTCCATCTGAATGTCAGAAAGCACTTTTCCACTGGAAGGGTGACTGAGCACAAGCACAGGTTGTCCAAAGCGGTTGTGAAATTCTTAGAGATATTATAAAGGTATCTGGACTTTGTCCTGGACAACATTTTCTAGGTGATCTTCCTTGTGCAGGGATGGTTGGACAAGATGATGTTCAGCAGCCCTTTCCAACTTCATCCATCCTATGATTCTGTGATAAAAGCAGTGAATTAGTAATAAAAACCAACCGCTTTTCTAAAGAAATAGAAAATTTTATAATTTTGGCTCAATTATCCACAATTTTACTTGATTTTTTTTTTTCTGCAGATATTTAATATTTTTTGTTTACCAATTTATTTATTTGTTTATTATTTCTTTTTAGTGAGGCCACTCACTTACAGAAGGAATCTACCTCAAGAAAATATTAACATTTTTATTTGCATTTTTTTTCACTTTAGAGATAGATATACCTTGGTACAGAGACATATTATAAAGACCTCTGAAAATCTCCGTGGAATTGTGAGTGGCATCATTCATCTTAGTAATGATGTATCATAAAGGAGGCTTATATAAATAGGTGTAAATCTTTAGGCAAGTTTTTTGAAGAACAGAGTTAGCTTTTATATGAGACTCTAAATTCAAGACCTTCATAGAAACTAGAGTGTTAAGTGTAAAAAGGCTATTGCCATCTTTGATTAGAATTGACAGATTTTCTCCTCACAGACATGTCAGTTAATTTAAAATAAGATTTTTTAAATTGCTTTGGTTTTATGCAAATAAGATGAGTTCACATTTGATTAAATGTTTAGTATTTATAAATAGCAGGAAAATACATTTTCTGTATTTGTACAGAAAATAACAGAAATATGCTATTACAAATATCAAATTTTTGGCTCCCTATCTCCACCAAAATCTGCTGTAAATATCTAGATTCTGTCCTTAAGAATGCTTATTTCATTTCATTTCTTCAGACCAAGGGCCGGATAGTTGTATACTTTTCATGGATGAAATATTTAGTAATTAATTCCTTCCTGCAATTCTAATTTAAACAGCCTAGTTCCTTATATTATGCAACACAGTTATTTAGTGCAGCTGTACAAGAAGCAGTTCACAAGGAGTGATCCTTGTGTATAAAAATTACATCTTCAAATATGCCTGTATCTTGTATGTGAGTTTAGCATAACACCAACACAATTCAATTAAAAATCACAATGGCTTTATCACTGTGCTTAGATCAAAGAACAAATAGCTGTAAGGAATTCAATTAAAAATTACTGATGGAACGTACTGGTAGTATCTGTTGTTTAATACAGAGTGGTTTATCTTAATTTATATTTTGGTCTCTGTTCCTCTATTTGTCTACACAGTAGTGTTTCTGAGTGATTAATAACTACTGATAGTATTCAGGCTTGCCTAACAGAATGAAATTCAATTGCAGAAGCACATGTCTATATTTCTGCTTCTCCCTTGGTCTTGCAGACACTATGGCTGAAGGTGTGACCACACAGTTTCTAGTACTTCAAAAATGCTTCACGTATGATTCATTCTTGATTCTCTGTGAAGTGACATGGAGTGTGTTGCTTGGGCTAGCCAGTGCTAGATGCCAGTTTTAGAAGCATAGAGCATTTTGGGTTGGGAGAAGTCTATAATTAGCTGGTCCAACTCCCCTGCCATGGGCAGGAACACCTTCTACTAGACCAGATTGCTCAAAGTCTAAGCCAGACAGAACTTGAACATTTCCAGTGATTGGGCATCCACAGCTTCTCTGGGTAGTCTGTTTCACTGTTTCACTATCAGCATAGTAAAAAACGTCATCCTTATGTTCAGTCTAAAACTCTCCTTTAAATTTTAAAACTATTGCCCCTTTTCCACTATGGGCCTTTGCAGAAAGTCTCTCTCCATCTTTCTTATATAGCCTTTTTAAGGGTTTAAATATTGCCATAAGGTCTTTCTTAAGCATTGTCTTCTACAGACTGAACAACTCCAATAATTTCATCACCCA
Organism: Luscinia megarhynchos; assembly: GCA_034336665.1. Lineage (NCBI taxonomy): Eukaryota > Metazoa > Chordata > Aves > Passeriformes > Muscicapidae > Luscinia > Luscinia megarhynchos. The sequence goes on along the minus strand of CM067592.1, from coordinate 29,656,842 downwards.
AAGAGGGCCTACAAGAAAGTCAGTGAGGGCTTATTTACAAGGGCCTGTAGTGAAGGGTCATGTCTTTAACCAAAAGAAGGTAGATTTAGGTCCAGTAATACTTCTTTTCTAGTTGCATTTTACTGGATTAAGAAGATACACTCGATATATTTCAAGAGTCTCCTGGATGGCTTATGTATTGGTATGCTGTCAGGATGGCTGAAGTGTCTTGATGGTATCAGAGCCTGAGTGTGTTTCTTCCTGACATAAGAAGTCTACATCATCATACCCTTCTAATACACAGCATGCAGCAAACACAGCTACAAGATTTCCTTTGTTAGCTTGGCCTTCAAATTTTTACCCATACTTCTCAACCCATCAATTGCTGCTTTTCAAAGGTAGCTTTGTGCATTCAATCCATGGCTTACAGACAGGGCAGCCTTTCTACCTCTCCTTCCTTGCTTGTTGCCTCTGAATGGTATATAGCAATTTTTTTACCTATTGGTTTAATCCCAACACTGCAACCACTAACTCACACTCTGACCCCAGTGGAATGCGGATGAGAATCAGAAGACTTGTAGGTTAAGATACAGTTAAATAATTGAAAAAACGTGAAATACAATAATAATGGGGATGATTATAGTGATAATTAATTAGTAAAAAAAAAATAAATAGAGAGAACCCAAGGAAAACAAGTGAACTCACAATACAGTTTCTCACTACGTGCTGACTGATGCCAAACCCCCCATAGTGCACCGTGACTAGCCCCTGTTTCAGGTAACTCCTTCAGTTTAGATACTGGGAATGGTATTTTGTACAGTGTGTGTCATCTGCCCTGACCATGCTCCCTCCCACAATTTTGTTCACTCTTTTACTGGCAGACTACAAGACACCGAAAAAGTCCCTGACCAAAGGTAAGCAGTGCTTAGCAGCAACCAAAACAATTGTGTGTTTTCAGCAGTACTCCTATACTAAATCCAAAACACAGCACTGTATCAGCTACTGAAAAGAACTAAACTCTAACCTATTTGAAATTAGGACACCATGCTAAGTGCATTGGTAAAGAGACACTTTTAGAGAAATACACCATATTTGAGCCCCTGGCCACACCCTGAGCCACCAAGTCATTCACTCAGTCTCCCTCTCCAGCAGGACAAGGGGTGAAAATAAAATGGACAAGATCCTGGTTCATGGCACAGACAGAGAAATCACCCATTACTGTCACAGGCAAACCAGACTTGACTTTGGGAAAATTAATTTAATTTATTGCCAATTAATATAACAATAAGATTGTGAGGAATAAAATCGAAATTAAAACCACCTTCACCTTCCCGCTCCTTTCTTTCCAAATTCAGCTTAAGTCATGACTCTTCTTTGTCCTCCCAAACATAAGAAGTGCAGTAGTCTATCTCCTCTACTTCTTCCTCCTCACTTTCCTCCTGCTGCAGTGTTGTGTCTCTTCAACAGAATACAGTCCTTCACAAATGTCTCCAATATGGATCTTGGACTGCAGTTCTTCAGGAAGAGTGTGGGTCTCCATGGACCAAAGTTTCTGCCAGAACACCTGCCTCTGTGTGCGCTTCTCCATGGACTGCAGTTCCTGCAAGGAGCCGGCTGCAGCTTGAGCTCAGGCTGCAGCCTCTTTCAGGGCACCTATAGTTGCTCTAGCATGCAGTCTTCACAGACTGCAGGGTGGATATCTGTTGCACCACGGTCCTGTGCAGATTGCAACAGAACCTCTCTGCTGGCACTGAGTCTCTCTTGGAGCCAGCTGGAATTGGCTCTCGGACGTGGGGCAGCTCTTGGTGTCTTCTTGTGGAAGCCCTTCCTATGAAAACCCTGCCATGAAAATGCAATAAAGAAATATATCACAGGTCTTCCCCTTGATGCCTTGCGAGGCAACCCAGAACAGAAGCTAGAAAGTGTTAAAGGAGTAAAGTAGATATTTATTAAAAGGCATTTAAAGGATACACCTTGGGCAGTACAAGAGCCTGGCTGAGGCCACACCCAGATGGACTCCTGGTCACTAGTTTTCACCCTTTTATAAGTTTTGGTCCATTTACATACTGGGGTTAATTGTCCAATTACAGTTTCAGGCTATGAAGTCCCATCCTCCCAGATTGCTCTCCTCAATTTGCTGTTGTTTATACCTTTGGGACTGAAGCTGTAATGGTTCCTTGGCTGGAAGCTGATTGTTTTGTCTATCTAAACTGTGAAGAGAACTTGCTAACACTTTATATGAAGTTCAGAGTTATATACTAATGCAGTACAGAATGTGGAAAATATGAAAGCTAAAACTTAAGACATCATCCTCTTAATGCCTAGTGCATCATCAGCCCCTGCTTCTTTTCTGTTACTCAAAATTCCACCCTTTTATCCCACTAAGACTAGTTTAAAGCTCTCCTTATAGATACCTTTAGATACTTTTGCCTCTGTATATATTTACAAACTAATAACCCTCAAAAAAAGGTTTCAAGCCACAAACTGTGTCCTCAGAAACATCCACAAGGACTCCTTTTGAAAGGTTTTTTTGCAACAGGAAAGGATCTTAGTAACAGAATTTTAACATGCAAAGTCTCAAAGCATTGGCTCTGTTTTACTGGTTTCTGTGCCACGACAGTGTCTGTGTAAGTGCTGGTGCCTCGGGTGTTTCCCAATGTATTGGTGAGAGATGAATGCCAGGGTGGAGGCTTGTGACCTGGAATTCTTTATCCCCCTCTTTTCTATGTCTTTTCAGACCACTTGTAGTCAATTACTTTTTTTTTTTCCTTTTTCAGTTGTTCTTTGTGTTTGCAAGAGTTCTGAGATCGCGAACTTTTGGAAACTTTTCTGTGCTTTATATGAAGTGTTGTGATCAAAGTCTCTATGGCAGATATCCCTGGGGTTCATCTGCTTTGTGTCAGAAGCCTTATGTTGGTTTCCTCCTTCTATTTGTGGCTAAATTTTGAAAGGAAGTTTCAGACATTTGTAGAAGTGACTCAAAGTCATTCTTCATTGCCAATTTAGTTACAGCTCACTTGGCGTTTTGAACTGCTTTAGCAACTGACTGCTATTCTTTTGGAATGAACTAGAAAAGTATAAGCAGCAGGTAAAATATATTAAAAGCTGCACTCACATGGATCTTCTCACTGTTAAAATGATCATAATTTTCCAAACTCACTTGAGATGTACACAGTATGCATCCTTCCTATCATGTCTTTGATATATTTTATAAAGTGCTCTTAATTATAGTGTTCTTCAAAATATCCATTTTCCTATTATGTATTAAAATACATGTTCAAAATGCAGTTTCCCTCATTGTATGATATTCTTATTATCAGTGTCTGTAGCATTGGAACAGAATGACCCAAAAGAGAGCTTGAAAGACTCTGAGGTCCTTCACCTGGTCTGCTATTCAGCAGTTGCCCTGAGTAGACTCATAGTTGGGTGAGTTTCCCTACTCCTCTCATCTCTTTTCATCAGTCACCCTCACCTGCAGAAACACATTTTACCTATAATTCTACAAATCACCCCCCAAAACACAAACAAAAAAAACCCCAAACATCTAAAGCATCTCCTCAGTATTTACTCAGATGTGGTTGTGTGTTCATGTGAAAATTATGTCTGTGTGTGTTTATGTAAGGGCATAAATATGTTTATATGTGTGTTTGTACATAAACTTCTACAAAAAGTGAAAATTTATGTATTATTAATTATAAGTCTATGTATTATAATCCTGTATTCAGAAAATTAATATCTCTGTTTCTGCTTACAGATTTTTTTTAATTAAATACATTAAATGCAAACTTAAAATAACAGTCAAAAAATTTCCTGTTGTTATAACAGTTTCTGTTAAAAACTGAAAATGGGAGCAGAAGCTGCCATAAATAAGGAGAGAGCTTGCTAGGTAAAAGTCTAGCAAGAATCTGATCAAACAGGAGAGTGTCAGAATAGCATATGCAGATGTACCACACCTCAGTTGCTTTTGAAAAACAGGTTCTGCATCATAAACCCAGTAACCAACTTTTCTGCCAGACTGATCATAATTTCATTTAGTCTCTAACATGGAATAAGTGATAACAGTATTCCAATTCCATGCAATTAGCTGCTCTGGGACGTTTTAAAACTTTCTTAAGACAATGGCATTTTCTTAAGGCTCAATCTACTCCCTTTCCCTATGGGTTTTTATCCATCAGTTGTTCTATGTGTTTGACAGAGTTCTGAGTTCGTGAACTTTTGGAAACCTTTCTTTGCTTTATGTGAAGCATCGTGATCAATGTCTATATAACAGAATTATCTCTGGGGCTCATCTGCTTTGTGTGGGAAGTCTTATGTAGGTTCCCTCCTTCTATCAACTGTTGATGAATACTTTTATCAAGACAGAATACATATGTTTCTAGCAGTACTAGCTTTCTTTTCTCTTAACTGGGGCTTCTTAAAAGAGGTTGTTTTAAGATGTTTTGGTTGTCCAGGCTCAACAGCTGAGGCGGCCAAAAGTTTGGCAGGGCTCACCAGAAGAAATTCTATACTGAAAAGCAGTAATAATACTCATATTTTAAGAGATTATAGTGATGGAAACTGTTGAAGTCAGTGGATTTATTTACCACATTCCTTTATATTTTAGCTTTGTTATCTCTGCATCTAGTTTCAGTGACAGGAAAGTGATTTTCTTCTTTTTTGCAACCTCCTCAAAAAAGTGACTGAATAGGATCAATGCATTAATCCCTTACCACATTTAATTTTTCCTTATAAGCAACATATCAGACAAATAGGCTTCAAGACTAAAAGAAACATAGAGATTCTAATTTTTTTGCCTGAAATATTTGATGCATGACATAAGAAAGAAACAATTTTTAAATATTTTTAAAATAATTTTTAAAAATCTGTGAATAGTAACTTGGGTATTTTAGTAGGTTGTACCTCTCATGATTTGACACTGGACAAATGCTAGGCATTAACATCAATTACACATGTTTGTTTCACTGCTCTCACAAAGTGTTATTATGGAGTTACTCTCACCAGAAAACAGTATTTCTCAGGCCCTGTTCACACACTGGGGTAAAAAAAATCATGGAGGCTTTTTTTTTCTAGTTTTTTTGTTTTTCCTTTTTTTTCATGTTTTGCTTAAATTTGCTTTGCTTTTAAGAATTTTTATTTATTTCAGCTCTATGGTGTAATTTCAATTCCATTTATTTGATTTTTTGGAAATATGTAATTTCTCAGTATCATTACAATCTGTAGATCTATAGTTTGAATAAATACACTAGAAATAAGAATAATGGATAGGATCAAATATAGATAAAATTTTCTCAAAGTTCTTGCATTTTCACTAGGGTGATCTGCTTGGGACTTGGAAGGTTTCTGACATTTTAGGTTTGAAGTAACTGCCCTGTTATTTTAGTCCCTTTGTGCACTTAGTGTCCATGAACTCCATGGCAGATGTTTACATAACTGGGTGTTTTGGGTGATTTCCATCTTTGAGCTGAGCTTTCCACTGCCTGCTTCAAGGTGTGCTTGGAAGCAGTTCTGCCAGTACATGTCTGAGGGGAGCAAATAACTCTCAGTGATGGGAAAAGTAAACCTTTGATGGTAAAACTTCAGAGCTTTGTATCTAATGCAGTAATGGACATTTTCCCACAGGTCAACACTAACAGATCCCACCATTCTCTAGATGTCTCTTGGAGTAAGGTGGAAGTCCTGTCAAGATTCCTGGCTCCAAGCAGATGTCTCGAAATCCTGGGGGCACTAGACTTTGAAGTTTAGGCATTCCCAGTGCTAAGATTTTGAGGAAGTAAAAATCTTTATTACCTCAGTGATCATAGAATTGGTGGAACTGACATAATGAATAGCTGCTTCCTAGTCAAATCAAGCCCCAAAAACCCAAACAAAAAGCATCTACCCCACACACACCCTCAAAACCCCCTCAACCAACCATCAAAAGCCCCCTTTTGATAAGAAGCAGAAGATTTCTTAAAAGAAACACTAGTATATGAGATCAGGCAATTATAAGCTTGCACGCAAATTGAATCATTGGGGAATCTCAGAGGACATACCTTCCCTGACAGCTTCAGCTGAGACTGAGGAGGTGATCTCCTTGCTCTCTGCAGCTTTCTGAGGAGGGGAAGTGCAGAGGGAGGTGCTGATCACTCCTCCCTGACATCCATAGGATGCCTGGGGAGGATTCAGAGGTTCAGAGGCATCAGGGGTTTCGACCTGACAGCTAGGAAACATTTCTTTGCCATGAGAATTGAAAACACTGGAGCAGGCTTCTGAGAGAGGTGGTTGATGACCCTATGCCTGTCACTGTTTAACAGGCAGTTAGACATTGCCTTTAATACTCCAACTTTTGCTCAACCTGAAGTAGTCAGGCTGTTAAATTAGATGATCATTGAAGGTCCCTTCCAGATGAACTTAACTCTTCTAGTCTAGTTTTGTCTCACTGTGCTCTTCCAGACTTCTAATTAGAAGTTTCAAAATAGCCTTTCTAAACAAATTTGATTCATGAATACCAGGAGCCAAGAGGAGCCTCTTGTCTAAGCAAATACTTTGAAAACCACACCTGATACAATATTCAAAGGCAGCTATGCTAGAGACTAATTTCTTCTAGAAAATGACATCTTCATCCTCAATAAATGAACCATTTCAGGAGGGCAGAGTCAACTTGACTCATATTGAGTACATCACATGAAAATACTAACCAAGTTCATATTTGAATATAGAGGAAATTGAAGCAAGTACAACAGAGTAGGGAGAAGGCACCAACCCAGGCAGCAGGTGCCAGAGCAGCTATGCTCTTTTCTCTCCCTGTCCTCAGGTACCTAGCTGGTGAGATTTCAAACACCCCAAAGTCACTCTAACCTACACTGTCTGCTCTCAAAGTTTGGAGTTGAGAGAAGCAAAGATGACTTGGAGCTGCTTTCTGCACAATTCCCTTAAGCTGAACTAAGCTCATATCTCTTGTGATCTTCTGCAGTGGCAGCAATAACAGCAATCGTAGCAGTTTTTTCCCCTCATGTTGAACTGCAGCTCAAGATGAATAAAATATGTCATGTGCACTCTTGCAGGCTTGAAACTGAGTTGCTGCTACTGGAGAATAAATAGTATTATAACATTATATTACAAAATACTGAAAATGTTGTGGCTACCGAAACAGTGGCATGATAGCGTAGGCAAATTTTGGGCTGGGGAACAGAAACTGCACTAAGTTTTTATCTCTAATAATGGAATTCTAATGATTTTAACATAATCAGGGACATAGCTAAATAAAAGTTGTTCATTTTACCTTTCTTAATTCTAGTTAAGGGATTTAAAATAGCTGTCCTGCAGAGAATATTGCTTGAATCATTTGATTAACTGAGTTGATATGCAAATGATGTTTGCTGTATTTTCCTGCAAAGCCCATAATATTGTCTTATCCAGGGATAGAAATGTTTGCTATTTTAATTTTTTGTTGCTGTTGTTGGGGCTTTTGTTTTGTTTTGCTTTGTTTTTTATGAAGAAAACTGTCAAAGCTATCCCTTTCTTACTCATACAAAAATATTTTGCTCTTGTTCTGGTTTGTTGTGACCTGCCTTGGATGCACAACAATTCTGTTTCAATGATTTCCTTTAAAGAACTACTGTTTTGTAAAATAATAACATAATTGCAGCTCTTAACATTTTATCTTTCATTGTCTTTTTTTTTCTTTCTGAAAGCAAAAGCACATTATAGGGAAATAAAACCATTATTAAAACTTGTCAGGTGCTTTCTCTTTTATATGGCAAGATACTAGCTGTTTTCAATGAAATAAAGAGAATATATAAATGTTTTGACCATTATCAAGGATTTAATTTGCATTATACTTTTACAAGATTGTAGGATATTTCATGGTACAGTTTTTCTGATGCAGCAGTAGACTGCATGCTTGCAAAATTTTTGGAAGTAGCTGTCATGATTTTAATGGAATGATGAAGGTGCACAATTTTATTTATCCTCAAAAGCAGGAAGGAAGAATAAATTTCACTGTTCTAGAAATTATTTCACATCTTGTGTTTCTTTATGTGAGGTAATGAACACAGAAAAGGATTATTTTTAAATTTTCATCTAAACCAACTTTCTTAGTTGAAAGTCTTTTGTTTACAGAATTCTTGGAATCCATATGTCATATAGACATAACACACTCTTTAAAATATTTTAAACTTCCAATTTAAAGAAAAAAATAAACTATGATTATATAGTTTGATTGTAGTGAATGTTAGTTATTGCAGTTAGGTGATATTGGATTGATTTCAGTGAGAATATTGATTTTATTATTCCAACTTTCTTTACTAGTCCAAGAAAATACACCACCTCTAAAGGAAAATTTGAATTCTGAATACTTACTTTCCTTGGCAACATGCATTTTGATGTTTTATCTCATATGACTGTTAGCACGTGCATTTTTAAAATTACTTTAACTAAAGCTTCACATTCTCATTTGATTCAATAAAGTATGACTAGTTGATACTTATCACTTCAGTGGGGGAGACAGAAAATAGCTAACATGTTTCCACAGAAAAGTCAACTACACTTTCTTTCCAAATGATAGTGCAGTTATAAGACTATGTTACCGAAATGCCTACAAGCCAATTTAATTAGTCAGTTAAATGAAACTGTCAGAAATTTAAGAAACATGTTTTTAGTAAATTATAGCCTTAGGTATTTCTTAATTTGCTCTGTAACTTCAACTGGAAAACCTGTTTATAATATACTATTTGTTCGGCATAGATGAACGTTGCTTCACGTTTGCTTTTATCTTCTTGCTGTCTGGCCATTTCACAGATGTTTGAATTTAATAAGAAGGAAAGTGTCTGGAGAGATTCAGTGAAAAAGGGAGAAAATGACATTTGGAAGTTTCATAATAATTCTGTTCTTGCCAGCAACAAAGCGAAGATCATGTTTTTGTTTCAAATTCTAGATTATGGAAATGAATGCCACAGACAAAATTAATAGGTGTAAAATTATGGTAATTATAGCCATGGTAACTAAATGTCCTCATGCATTAAAAACGAAAGGCCTATGATACATTACTTTAGGTCAGGCATGGTATCATTGACTCGCAGCATATCAGCTCACAATAACCCCTTCATGAAGTGTTTTTACAAGGTCTATTAAAATATAAAAATGTTTCATAATTAAAAAAATAACACCTGAAAAGAAAGAAAGAAGAGGAAGTAAAAAAGTGTTAGGCAGAGATGCTGAAGTGCTAGAAGTACTGTAGTCTTTTCACTTAAATTGCAGAGTTACTTACTTGAAACTTATAGCCCCTTCTCCACTTATTTTGAAGCTGTATGTTGGAAGACAGAATAGTGGAATCCATCCACATGTTGTTTGGGCAAAAACTTTGCATTGTCAATGTATATTTGTGTGTTTGATGCAGGAGTAATGACAGCATGGAAACCATGATACCTGGAATAGCACATTGAAGGATAAAACTGATACAGGAATAAATTTATACACCATTACTTCGAGACATACCATACAGTTTGCCTGTATTGCCTTAACAAAAATGATTGAAAATACTCATGTTTTCTCACATCTGTGTTCTACAAGAGTTAAAAGAAGAGAGAACACCAAGGTTTAGTAATGCATATGTTAACAGAGTTTTGAAATGCACCAAATTCTTAATTTATAGTTCTACTTACCATTTGTGTTACTGAGAGAATACTCCATTTGATGTCACTTTTATGGAAAGAAAAGAAGTAATTTCTTAAGAATTTTTTTTATTCTATCCCAGAGCCATTAGGTCTAAAGCAATACCAGTCTGTCCCAAAAAGAGGTTTGTCTTTCAATGATCTGTGGATCTGTGTAAGCACAGAATCGATAGTACCACTAAGAACGCATGATCTGCTCAACCACACTTTATCACACACAGTTCAGCTGCTTGGCTTGGAACCTTCTCCTGCCATTGGGTTGGAGTCTGACTACAGGGACAGCTAAAGGCTGGTAAATTAAATACTGCCTTCACTGTATTTAGTCTTGAAATTTTCCACAGTATTATTTGAGCAATCCTTGTGAGTCCAGTCTCTCTGCATGTAAAGAATTCAGCAAATTCAGAAATACTGACTCCTCATTTCTGTTCACGAACCTAGACATTTATGAAAGCTAAAGTAAATACATAAAATTTTGGTTCCCATGCAATCATGTTACCTTCAGTTACTACACAACCCATGCATACATCCAAGAATTCCCCTAATAAAAAAATTTTGTTTGTCTGGAAAGTAACACTGATCACGTCTAATTTTCTTCTCTAGGTGCTAACAATCCTGCTTTATTGAGTGACAGTTTGAATGACATCTCTATGTCAAATTAGATGAATTCTCTAGATAAAGAAATTGACACACAGATAAAAAAACGTAGCTGTTGCCTCTCATTCTAAATTATTTCTAGGTTAAGCCTCTTCTAAAGGAGGCAGTCTCTGGTATGTCTACATTACCAAGGAACACAATGCAAATTAGGGTAAACCTGCAGAGCAAAGCAGACTAATGCTGAGAATCTGACATCTACAATGTGTCTTCATGAATTTACTTCTGACTGATTCTAGATTACATCCATGCTCTGAATTTTCATAAACAGATGCAGCATATCTTCTGATTTCCCTTAATACCAATTGAATCCAGTTTTCCAGCTACAATCTCCCTATGTGTTGTATTCCAAATAGAGGAAATGGAGATAATTCAGTTCAAAATCTGCTCATAGACAGAATAGAAATGTAGATGCTCTGTTTACATGTTAGTTAATACAATAAAAACCAAATAAACAAAACAGACAAATGCCTATTACAAAATTTGGATCAAACACAATAAATTACTTGTTGGACAAATAATACATCTCTTATGTTGAGATATGTTTCTTTAGAGAGTATGATGCAGTTTTATTTCTCTATCTTCTGGAAATGAGAATGCAAAAGTCTACCACCTGTGAGTATTTGCATATCAGATGTTTTGTACTATCTACAGGTAGATTTAGGCAACATGCCTCAGTCCAGTGCAGAATGTTTGTTTGAAAAATGTAGCTTCAGGGATTCTGTATTTCCAAATAATTTTAGTGATATTTCATTCTACTGTGTAATAACATTTTCCAGAAAATAACATAGTTCTGAACTGTCTCCTTCAAATGAAATAACCTGTCATTTACTTTTCCACTGGGAAAATTCAGAAAGATAGTCTCTTATTTATATCTGACTAGTAGCATTACACTCATTACCAAAACAACAGTGGCCACTTGAGAAACTAGAGTTAAATGCATAATTGACTAACTCTCTCTTTTAGTGAATACCTACCCCATGAGCAAATTTTAAGGGGAAAAAAAATCTCTATGAATAATTCTAGATTTGTAGACTGTGAGCCACTTATTGGACAACGATTTTTTATGTATGTAAGATTCATTCTTAGTAAGTCCTTCTGATATACTACATGAATTACATAGACCTGTTTTCTTTCACAGATGTATGGGTGTAATTCTAAGATTAAATATTCTGTGGCACTTCTCACTTTCCCTAAATCAAAACATTTTTGATTTAGAATTTGTAGGATTTATTTAAAACACGTTGCACCTCTGAACACTATTTTCAGTGATTTTATTGTTATTATAATATGAAGTAAAAATAATTATGAAAGACCTTATTCTGGCTTGAAATTATCAATGTCATCCTCTCTACGTCTTCTTTTTGTAGCATTGAGTTACTTTGTAGTCGTTGTTTAGTATCTTCTCAATTTTAATTTTAACCGTTCTTTGCAAAGAAAGATTACTAATTTTTCCCTGCTTTTGAAATGGAAAATTTAATGGAAAATTGAAAGATTTGGCAATAGCCAAGATAAGCAGTGTTTCATCCAAATCCATGTGTTTGAAACATCCATCTGGGAACAAGTTTGGATTTTACTTTCTAAGTTTATGTCCAGTTATGCTCCGAGCTTTATAGAGAGATAGATTATATTGTGTTTTATGGCAGAGATCCGTGGAAGAGAAATCTAAGCAGCAGATGATATCACTGGTGCATTATGGAACTGTATCAAAATCTACAAGTCACTGTGTCATCAGTTTATGTCAAGTGCTAGAATTTTGTTGTTGTTGTTTTTTGGGGTTTTTTCTGGGTGAGGTGTACTTGAAGGAGTGGTAGACAAATTGATACGCTAAAGTCTCTGAGTTTATGAGTTCTTTTAAAATAGTGGCGCTGAACGGTAATGAGAGTATCTGACACAGGTTATTAATACTCGGTTTACAGAAGGCAGAATTTAATACCTTGGTTTTCTTAGACGCTGGTGATTATATGCTTTCTAGTTTAGACATCCTATGATATCTTTTTCAGCTTCAGAAGGCTCCTAACCTCAGACATCAGGGGGTCTTTGTTAGTAAATGAAATTTTATTCCTAATGAATGATAGTTTCCTAAAATACTGCTATACACTCTCTTATCAGGATTTCTTTGAGATACACTTTATGTAACAGAACATAAAAGGCTGTGCCCTTAAAATTCTCTTTCACTCAACCCATTTCCCTCCATTGAAAGTCTGAGAGGGAGGTTAAATTAGCTCATCCACTCAAAATCTAGGTGTTTAATGTCATTAGCAGAAGGACTGCCTATCTATATGATTTTCCTTTTCGAGGTTAAATAAAATGATGACATGTAGTGACACGTACATATTTTGCCAAAATATAAAGAGCAGACACAGACATAAATACCTAAAGGAAAAGACCACATGTATATTTCCTTCCTTACTCTTGGTGTTTCCCACAGCCTTAGTAGAGGCTCATTAGCATTTACTTGAAGAACCAGTTATACCAGCTGGCTGCAGACTCCATCAATCTCTCTGCTACATATCTCTCTGTAGGTTTGAGCTCCCCATAGTTCAGTGCTTATGAAATACAGGTTCTTTGTTCAGTGTTGATGTGAATGAGTCTCTGTGTCTTTTTTAAACTAGTTTTAAATGTTATCATACCTGACAGGTTTCTTTAATAACATTTTTCATATCCATAATAGAAATTACATTGCAAGCACATAAAAGGTTCTCCAACACATGCAACATTTGCCTTCTGTGGTAATTATGCACATTAAAATTATCTTTATATAATGGTTCCCAAAATGGCAGAGCTGGAAGAATATGAAAAATTCCCAGAGGATACTCATTCTGTCTTCTGCTTTTTATTTTTTTTTCCTACTGCCCATGACTTGCTTTCCCCTTGCCTACAGCTTCTAAGCAGAATCTTTTGAGAGTGAATTAAAATTTTCTGCAAACTAAATAGGTAGATCCCTTGTTTCTAGCTTGATGTTTAGAATGGAAGCTCTTTAGGGAATCTTTTTGGTAATGCATGTGTAATGCTTATTTTCATGAGGTACTTGTCTATGACTGAAAATTTTGGCTCTGCAATACAAATTGTGAATAATAACAAGATTCAGACAATGGACACTGAGGGAGATATTGTCAGCTAAGTGATTGGAACAAAGAAGTTTCCAGGGGACAGTCAGAACTTTATTTCTTAAAGAAAACTTAACGTGGACTTATTATTTTTCTCTCTATTATAACACATCTTATTTTGGCAGAGTCTGTACTAACAAGTGGGATGTGATAGCACTCAGGAGAATAGTCATATTTGCGTTGTTCACACCATTTCTGATTAAAATAGTTTTTCCCAGTCGTTTGTAAAATCAACCTATTTCCTATGCAAAGTTGCACTTTATAAGTTTTGACCCTGAAGCTATTTGCCCAAAACTTAATCATCACTAGACAAACAAGATCATTTTTAAAGAACTATGGCCTATTAGTCAGTACATTTCTTTGTGGGCCTTCTAAAATCTTACCCAATTACATCTGGGTAGGGAAAGCCCATTTTATTCTCTAAACTTGGACACTACTACTGATATATCCATGAACTCTTACAAAAGCAAACTTATGTGAGGGAGTAGTCACTACTTCATGTTAACCGCTACTTTGTAGACCTAAAGCACAAAAAGCTGTGTGATTAGTTCTTAGATATGAAAGAGGTCTGTAGTGATACAGAGATATGAAGATATCTCTCCTATGCTTCAACCAGTTGTTAAATTTTATACTGCATAAGATTTATTTCTTTATAAACCACTTGCTGATATATACTGTGATGAGACTCCTATGATCCTCAGGTTGGAGCTGACCTTTCTGTTGCTAAATCTCTGCTTTATTTAAAACATTTCATACTAAATAAAAATAGAATGACTTGGAAATATAGCTTTAACCCTTTTGTGCTGCCTTGAAACTATCTACACAGGGGGCTTAAAAAGAAGTCCTGTTAATCTGTCTGCTCTGCCCTTGCCAGGTGTGTCCTCCCCTCTGCTTGTGCGATGCATTTTGGCATCTTTTGGTGGCTTCCTGGTTGATAACCCCATCTACTCTGTGTTCCTAGGAAACCTCATGCTAGCTTCAGAAATGCTCTACACTTCTGTGAGCCTTCTGAATGCTGTCTTTTCTAGAACTGCTGTTTCTGCTCATGGTCAGTTAGTTAGAGCAAAGGGGTTTCTCTCCATCCTGAAATGCCAGATAGTTCTTTGTGGTCATCCAGAACAAGTCAAACTTGTGCTTCCTGGCCACCTTCCTTTTAGCAGAATAAATATATCACAGTAACCACACAGTAAACCATGAGCAAACAAGCATCTTCACAAACTTGTCATGCATGCTAAGAAATATGTACTCCTGATTATCAATGAATTGTCACCAAATCTAGATCGAGCATAAAAATTGAATTGATCTCTTTTTCCCCAATGGCGTTAGATCTGGCATTTGTTTGTAGAGGGACAAAATCCTTTATATCCCACTCTTTTTTAGGTTACTGGCATCCTATAGGCATTTATTTTCATTATTGCTGAGAAGATTAATCAAGTCCAATTGCTTCAATATGAGGCAGCATAGTGTACTGCTTTCTAAACTCTTTTCTTCCCTAAACCAACCTATAAAATAACATTGCCATAAACAGTATCTTAGTTAAAAGATGGAACAGTTCCAATTGCTTAATATCCCCTAATGGAACTGTGAAAACACATATAAAAATAGATGCAGTTATTTTTGTTCTCTGAAATTAGGTCCACCAAAATAATGGTTTAATTTTTTGCGAAGTTTCTGAATAGCAGAAAATATTTTCAGATACAGGATGTCTTGAGACTTCTTTAATGGCAAAGTTCTCCTGAAAGGTTGTAAAGTATTTTTTTTTTCTTCTACTCTTGATAGATTGCATAGAGGCTATTGTTGGCAAGCCTATTAATGTACCATTGAAAGTTTCTGGTGAGAACACAGTTAGGTCATATTATGCTCTGTGCAGACCTATAATGACTAAGGCATAGATTTTGTCCTGAACAGATATGTTTAAGACATTTATTTGAAAATTCTGAAACCGTGCAAGATGTCTACTTCTGAAACAGAATTCTGTATGTAAGAATTACTTTGATAATACTAGAATCATGTCAGCTTAATTTTACTTCTATAGATAGTTTGTTTTCACAGAAATGTAATTTCACTGATTTCAACAAATACATACCAAATTTGCAGCATGGTAAGCAAGAAGAGACTCTGGCTCATGGTTTATTTTACCTACTTGCCAGCTGACTACAGAGTGTTCTGTCGACAGGCACCTAAATAGTTACTAAAGAAGCACAAGATGAATTATGTAATAGGCTTTCTTAATGTAAGCCATATATCTCCTGGTAGAAAAAGCAGCATTAAGCAAACATAAAGACAGTTCTGGATTCAAGACAAAGAATTAAATTTGATGTAGCAAATTAAAGTTTAGCAGTGAATATTGTCTATGTCAAGAGGCAAGAAAAAATTGCAATTAAGAATTCACCCCATTATTAACCTCTAGATATTTCTGGCATAATTTAAACAAATAATTAGGATTCTTAATTGGGAAGAAGAGAACTTCCACTTATTTCATCCTTTTCTTGTTACTTTGTCAGAAAAGAAATTAAGTATCTTATCAGCCAATAAAACATTGTTACTGAGAGGATCTAAAAATTAAGATCTAAAATTTGTAATAAATCACATGTACTGATTAATCCTTTTTCACATGTACTATAAATACTTTGCATATGAGGAACTAAGAAAAGAGATTTGATAATTTTTTCTTGAAAGGAAAAGTAAGTGAAACAAATTACAGCTGTAAAGTATGATGGTAAAATAGATTTAAAATCAGTCTTTAGGTGGCTACCTTTCAGAAAAACTCTGAACAAAATTCAAAAGGTGATCTTTTTTGCGACTATGTTGATTTCGGAAAAAAATCCAACTAAGAGACTAGTATCTCACTGCAAAATCATGTTATGATACCATTTTTATGGCAGCACCCTTGCCTTCTGATATCAACACTGATGACTATTTAATATGATGTTAGGTACATTTTTGAGCATAAAATATAAGTTATTTAGTTCACACAGTATAAGTTTTGTCTTTTGTACAGACTTTTTTTTTTAGCTCTCCAGACAATGTTAATTTCTAAAATTCCATTTCTTTTCTAGATCTGAATAAAGCTGGGTAGGTACCAATATGCATGATGATAAAATCTTCAAGTTGCCTGAGTATTCATCCATAAAATTTCAGGATATGATAGTTTTGTGTCTTGTCTGTACACCTAGTCAAGAACCATCTTTTCTGGGGAAACCTTCCCAAGTTCAGTTAGTAGAAAGCCCCTTCATCTCTTCCTTATTCCATCCTTCTGCTTAATAAATAACAGAGCATCTTGCAAAGCAGAAATCTGACAGCTGTGAAGCACTGACATATTTTTAGGTGTGTACTTGGAATCATCTTTTTGATGCCTCATTTATTGAAGATATTTTTGTTATTTTTTATACTTGCTGTGCAGTTTCTGTATCTTCTACCCTGTTATACTTTCTTTCTGTCTCATATTGTCAGCTCCTTTTTTTGATACTTTCAGTAGAAAGGCAAGCATGAAAATCAGTATCTCCCTCCAGGCCATTAAAGCCAATCATTAGTAAGATAACAGTAAGTTGCCATAGCTTCTTTAAATTTGAATCATTGGCGTCCAGTGCTTGCTGCTTCCTCTCTTCTTTACCAGATACCAACTCTCCACGTCAGGCCTTGTGTTTGAGAGCATACTGCTTATTCTGTGGAACAATACTCACCCTGTAGCAGGGCTTTGCCTGGAGTTGGGGTAACCTAATTTGAGCTTTATCCTAATTAGAAAAGGTACCAATGATGAATGGTAAGGGATCACACTGCTTTTGGTCTTGAGGAATGTTGAAACCAGACTGACTTATTGTACTAGGCTGAAAATAAACCAGCGGGACATTCTGCCAGAACTACAATTTAATAGGAAAATTAAAACAAAGGCAGAAAACACTGGCTTAAACTGACAGAGTCAGGATACAACCTGACACCGTTGGTCAGGGTGGTGGTAGCAGTCCGATTAAATGGTGGATGTGGTTCTGTTGAAGCAGATCCTGTAGAAGGGTCTGATCTTTCTCTGAAGGTCCAGTGGTGGTTATGTAGCTCTTGTCCTCTGGGAACCCAGTAGTTAGGGCTGCTCTTGGTGTTCCAAATCTAAGGTTATATCCAGGTAGGAATGCTTGGTTCCTTTCCCTGGGTGGAGCATTTCACCATGAGATGATGTAATCTTTGAGTCATGCAGTGAGACCTTAATTACCCGTTAGCAGAAAAGAAAGAAAGAGCCCAGAGGGATGACTTGTGGAAGGGATAAGAAACACTGTCCCATCTGGCCTTAGCAGCTTATGAAGATGGTACTAAAATACATAGTTCTGGTTACACCTTACATGGTAAACTAATATACTCATCAATCCCAAAGTTAAACATTCTTAGGAAGAGTAATATTTAAAAAAAAACACCTTTGAAGTGTGGCAGATCTGATAAGGGAACCAACAAGTAATGGTACTCATAACTTATCCAAAGCTGCTAAGCTGACACAGCCAGCCTAGAAACATATGATTGGCAGTCAATCACCTTATTCCAGAAAAGCCCCAGCCCACTTTTCAGTGGTAGGGACTTCTAACACTCCCCTTCTCAAACTGTGTGGAGCTTTCTCCCTTGACTGGGAATGTCCCTGAACATTATTTCTAGAGGCTGAGCAAAAGAGATGTGCCAATGGGCATTGGTATAGGTAAATAGCATCAACTTCTATGCAATAATTACTTTGCTAGCCTTACTATCATTGCTTCAATATTTTTCAATCAATAGTGCATTATACTATAGTTATAGCTACATATACTATGCAGCAAATATTGCTGATTAAAGTATTTCAGTGTAATTATTATAATAATAAATTTTAATAATTAATTTTATTAATATAAGTATATTTGGAGTGCAATCCTTGATCCTGGAAAAAGTTGTATAAAGTCTCCATTGCAGCTATATTATCCTTTAGACACAAACTATGTCTGGGATTAGGATTGAATTCAGTCACCCCTGGGCTCCCCTTTGAGAGGGAGTTTTGAAGTCATGGGGCCTTTTCTGAAACCCTTGACTCATCAAGAGAGTCTGCCCAATAAAACTTGCCCAAAACTTCTGTTTTGTTTGCAACAGCTGATCCCATACTCCCCCCCCAAAAAACTGTTTTTAGAGCTGAAGACACAGAAATTTCTGTCTGTAGTAATAATGAAACCAGAAAACAAATTCTGTAAGAATTTGATCATTTTTATCAGCATATTAATGAACAACCTCAGAAAAAAGAACAAACAGAATTATAAACTTTAGGTGTTGAAATGAATTCTAGTCACCAAAGTCCTAAATCTAAGACGTCTAAGGGAATTGGAGGAGAGGAAGAGTTTTAAAAAGCACTTTCTTAAATGATAAGGCTTTTGATAATGCATGCTATTATATTCCAACATCATCTCTTTTTTGTGAGACAGAAAACACCATATGTCCCATCTCCTTGCATTAGGCGTAGCATTTAAAATTCAGTAAATGTTGTTCTTTCACTCCTGTGTACAGAAGACATTGAAAAAACTTGTGTCACAGCTTAAAATATTATTTTTGAAATCCTATTAAATACTTCATTACGCTTAGTGTACATAATTTAGGATACAGTGTAGTGGGTTTGGTTTGCCAATTTGAGATTTCCTAGCCAATGCACCAATTTATGTCATGAAATTCGCATTGGCCAAATTGCCAGTGCAGTCACTAGATTTATTTACTCGTTTCCTGCTGTAAGATAGGATTAGGAGGAAGGCAAAACAGGCTCAAACTTTAAAGGGTACTAAGAAAAAACTATATTACTAGAAACTAAAAAAAAAAAGAAAAAAAAAAAAGAAAAAAAAATCAGAATAAAACTTTCATAACACTTCTCCTCCCCCCACAACTTTTTTTATTTTACACCGACCATGTACAGAAATAAGTAAGTCAGTTTACCATCTCTAAAAACAGTTTTTCACCAATTTACTTGGGAGAGGAGTTTCTCTCTTCAATCTATTGAGATTTCTCCACAAGAAACAGTTTCTTTGTGGCCTTGATGTCACAGTGAATCAGCCGCCCAGGAGAATAGAAATCTGATCTCTGTGTAAAAATCCCTTCCTTGACTAGCAGTCTTCTCATAACCATGACTGAGGACCATGTCAACTTATGGGGCACGCTTTAAGGATTATAACAGCTCAAACAAAAGCTCTCTTCATCTTTGAAAATGGAGGTCCTTCTTCTTCTCTTCCCTGGAAGGCAGCAGGGATCTTCTCTCCTCTCTATTCAGACTTATGGGATCACAGTCACTTCAACATCTGCTTACTTTAGCACAAATGCCTCTGCTCATATCTACAGTTAGAACATTTCATCCGCCCCATAATGCATTTCTATGAGTTATAGGGGAAAAAGAGTCTCTTCTCCATAGCTTAAGAAAAGAGAAATTTCAGTCCAAGAGTGAGGCATTTCCATCAATCCCTTCCGTCTGGGACCTTGGACTTCTTCCTGTTGTCTGACCGAGGTGTTTTCATGCTGTTTCTGTGCGTATCTTCATCTTGGTCCTTTTCTTTCACTCAGGAGAGAGAACAAAGTGTCTGCAGGTCTCATTCTGGGCAGGGAAAGAGCCAGTATCTTGCCCAGGCAGCGGCTGGAGCAGCTGGGGCGCAGGATTCCAGGGCGCAGTATTCCAGGGCGCAGTATTCCAGGCCTCGATGGGGCCCGGCTGCCTCTCCGCAGGCCGTGCTGCGCTGTGACCGTGGGCCCAGCCGCCGGGAGCGGCTCTCCCAGGGTGCTGGCAGCGGCAGCATTTCTGCCATGCTGGGGGAAGGGGGAAGCAGCCAGGATCAGCGGCCCAAGGGCCTCTCCCCGCTGGCCCAGCCCCGGCCCAGCCCCGGCCGGGCCCGCAGGCCACGCAGGGCCTGGCCCCAGCCAGCCTAGTTAACTTCTGAGGGGTCAGAAATGAAGGAGAGATTCCTGGAGCTTTTTCATCTTTACAGGTGGTTTTCACAAAGGTATCTAAACTTTCTCATTGGTGTAACAGTGTGTCAATATTAAAATCAGACAACCATTGGACCTTGTCAGGTGCAAAGGAGGCTGCCCAGGTCCTTACAGGGAACTATTTCAGGAAATTTATACAAACTACCACGTGCAGTAACAACTAAAGACATTTTAAACAAGATTTTTATAACCCGATACCCAATTCTTCTGTTATGTATTCCTAAAAGAAAAATATTCAGAATTCTGAGCCAGTGACATAACTAAAATTAACTTTCTCTAGTGCTGATAAACTGCAAAAAGAATACTAGATTAGGACTGTCCTGTCTAAATGTTGAATGGCCAAAGATCTGGGACATGGGGGAGAAAAAAAAGTTGAATTCTGAGTTTTGTCCTTTCATTTTTCTAATCAGCATCCCACAGACAAATCTTCTGTTTAATGAGCAGTAGTTGTTAGAAGGTGCTCAGATATTGTAGTTCTAAAAGTGCTACAGCTGTGTAAGCGAAGTGGAAATTCAGGTTGATTTCCTTTAGGCACTTTGTCAAAAGAGATAAAAGAAACAGAATGGAAGATTGTTTTAAGGAAAGTAATTAGAATGAGCAGGTGAAGTGCCTCAGAGTACTGTGAGGAAGTCATTTGAAGAGAAGTGTTGAGATATGAACAGGTGAAATATTTGAAGGGTCTCAAAAAGTAACGTCAAGTTAGGTCAAATGAAAATGCAGTATAAAGGATAGCCTTTTGGTCTCAAGATTAAAGGTTTGGTTTGATGTTCTTAATAAGAAGTAACAGAGGAATGAAGCAAAATAAGGTGGGTGAAGGAATCATTATAGAGTACTCAGTAAAAGAGTTTTAGGAGAACTTTTGAGGCAGAGAAGAAAAACTAAATAATCCAATTGAAGTGATGCAATTTGTATAAGACACCAAAAGTCCAAATGTACTTTAAAGTATGGAATGTAAGAAAAAAAAGATCTATTAGCATCCTTGGAGGAGTGTCAGAAAGAAAGATCAGAGGATGATGTGCACAGATCATCTACCAGTAACTGGGCAGAATTTTATGCCATTAAGCCAAAGTGTATACAGTGAAGAATACTTTGAGAAATAAGATCAGCCCTAATACAACTGTCCATGCATTTATGGCTGCATGCCAGAAAATCAAAAGAGAATTGAAGAACTGTGAGACTTAAATCAGACATACTGTGAGAGATTTGAAAGCTTTCAATGTACTAATGGCTCTTTCTTGTTTCCAAAAATAGTCATCCTCTAGAAAACCAAAATTCATACATTATAGTGATGTTTTTTTCTCTGATTCAGTATTAATTTTTTTCTTTCTGTATTGGTACAATCCTTTCAGGCCTACACCATTATGCAATAGGTAGTCATGAGGTTCAGGATTTAGCCTCTGTATTACTCTTCTAATGTTTTTCTCTTTACCTCTTTGCCTGTGTTATTTGGTTATGGATATAAAGGGGACACTTTGCAGACAGACTTTTACAATCTCTAACTTCCTTTTTCAGTTAATTCCATTAGATTTAAATAACTAGTTTTCAGTTTACAGGTTCAGGTTTGTAATTTAGCATATCTTGCTTTAAAAGATACTTATCAATAAAATAAGGATTTTCAACAGTATGTAATAAACGGATTTGTCATTTCATGCTGCAAGAAGAGACAAAAGAATGGCCTCATTAATATACCTTTCATACTGTTGTGTCTGTTCTTGTCATATTCTTGTTTGCCACACAGGCGCAGGGTGGGGTTTTCCTCCAGGAAGCAGTGGGTGGTTAAAAGAGGCCTCAAGAAGGCACGGCAAACGGGAGCAGGAGCAGGAGTTGGCAAATAGGGGCATGGCACGTCTCTGAGGGCATCTCATGGCAGTTTGAGTGGCAATCCGTGCAGGCAAGGCAAGCAGGCAGGATTGCAGATTTCCTTCTGCTAAGTGGATTTTAGTTTTTTGTTGGTTGGTTGGTTTTGGGTTTTTTTGTTAGTAATCGTTTTTTACACTATCAAAAACTGCAGTTAGTACAAGTGTGTGTAACCAAATAGAATCCTCCAAAAAGCGTGTGTCTGTCCAGACATTTCCTGTGCAGAGTGTTTATCGGTGGTACCAGGGAGCATCACAGAACAAGCCTGCCTGTGATGTGAACAGGTGAATGATCTCCTTTTGTTGGTGGCTGAGCTTAGGGAAGAAGTTGAAAGACTAAGGAGTATTAGGGAAAGTAAAAGGGATTGGCGGAGTTCTGCCCTTCTGTCCTTGAGGGAGGCCCACCAGGAGTCAGAGGATTCCTGTGCCTCCCACTGTCAGGCAACAAGAGGACACCTGGTGGATGAAGGGGAGTGAAAATGGGTCCTTATTCAGGGAGGTAATAAAAATTCCTCCTGACCCCCATCATCTATCGAGGTGCCACTCATGAATAAGTGTGAGGCCCTATATCTAGAGAGTCAGCCAGATGGTGCAGAAGAAAATTATCTGCCCAGTGAGCCTCTCAATTACGCTTCATCTATCAGATAGATCACCACCTCTGACATCAAAAAGAAGAGAAGAGTATTCATGATGGGTGACTCTCCTCTGAGGGGAACAGAGGGCCCCATATGTCAACCGGACAGGGAGGTATGCTGCCTCTCTGGTGCTCGGGTATGGGATATCACTGAGAGGCTTCCTGGGCTGATTCAGCCCTCTGATTATTACCCACTGCTGGTTCTCCGGGCTGGCAGTGATCAGATTGAAAAGAGGAGTGTCAGGGCAATTAAAATGGACTTTGTGGCACTGGGTCAAGTGATTGATAGGGCAGGAGCAAATGTAATGTTCTGCTCAGTCCGTTTGGTGGCAGAGAAAAACAATGAAAGGAATAGGAGAGCTCATGTTGTGAACAAGTGGCTCAAGGATTTGTGTCATCAGCAAAATTTTGGGTTCTTTGACCATGGGGCAACTTTTATGGCACCTGGCCTGCTGGAAATGGATGGTTTGCATGTCCTTGTTAAGGGTAAAAGAATTTTAGCTTATGAATTGACAGATCTTGTTGAGAGGGCTTAAAACTAGGGTTTGAAGGGAGAAGGGGATGCAGCTGGGCTGTCTGGAAGCAGGCCAGAGGGTGGTAAGCCTAAGCTAGGAGTAAAATCAGTAGCCCAGCTGAGGTACATGTGTACCAATGCATGCAGCATGGGTAACAAACAGGAAGAGCTGGAAGCCATGGTGCAACAGCAAAGATGTGATGATCCCATAGGAATGTGAGGGGACAACTCACAGATCTGTACCACTGCCCTGGATGGCTACAAGCTCTTCAGAAAAGACAGGAAATGGGGAAGGGGTGGAGGAGTGGCCCTGTATAGTACGGGAGGTTTTGATGCCATGGGTATTGAAACTAGTGACGATGAAGCTGAATGCCTGTGTGTAAGAACTAAGAGGAGGGCCAACAAGGCTGACACCCTACTACTGTGAGTCTGTTATCATCCACCCAACCAGGAAGAAGATGTAGTGTCTCAGTTTGAAAGACAGGTATCTGCTAAGAAAGGAAGGAGCCTCTCTTTGAAATGGAGAATGTAAACCTCCTCCCTCAAAATTATTATAATTTTGTAATTAAGGGGCTCTCAGGCAAAGATATGGGAATAGGCATAACAGTTCTTTACTAGGAAAATTAAAATAGAAATACAGTATTGTAAAGAACATCCCAAGCTTGACAGAATACAATCTGACACCCCATCAGTCAGGGTGTTGGTAGCAGTCTGATCAAATGGTGGCTGCAGTCCCCCTGGAGTGACAGATGTGGTTCAGCTGAAGCAGTGCTCCTGTAGAAGTGTGCAGTTTTCCTCCAGAGGTCCAGTGATGATGTGGAAAGGTCTGGTTTTCCTCTGGAATCCAGTGGAAGAAGGCAGCTTTG
This sequence comes from Luscinia megarhynchos, assembly GCA_034336665.1. Taxonomy (NCBI): domain Eukaryota; kingdom Metazoa; phylum Chordata; class Aves; order Passeriformes; family Muscicapidae; genus Luscinia; species Luscinia megarhynchos. The sequence continues at coordinate 29,632,622 of CM067592.1, read as the reverse complement.
GTGTTCCAAATTTCAGTTTTTACTATCTAGGTAGGAAAGGCTTGGCTCCTCCCCCTGGCTGGAGCATCTCCCAGTGGGATGATGTGATTTTATCAGCCATGCAGTGAGACTGAATGGTGCATTAGCAGAATATATCTTCCTGGAGGAAGGGTGGGTTGTGGAAAAGACTGCCCTGGTTTTAACAGCTGGCCCATTAGCAGACAATATCTCCCACGGAGAGAAGGATCACTGCCCCACCTGGCTTCAACAGATGGTGATAGAATACAAGCCTTTGGGCACATCCTGTATTGCAACCTAAGATAGGTAGACAATTTATTCTAAGCAGCTAAAGAATGTTTCAGGATTACCAGCCCTTGTTCTTGTAGGTGACTTCAACCTGAGAGATATTTGCTGGGAACTTAATACAGCAGAAAAAAGGCAGTCCAGGAAGACTTTAGCGTGTATGAAGGATAAATTTTTGTCACAATTGCAGAGTGCGCCCACTTGGGGAGGGACTATGTTAGATCTGTTGTTTACAAATAGAGATGGGCTGGTGGGAGAGTGGTGGTTGGGGGCTGCTTGGGGCACAGCAATCATGAAATTATAGAGTTCTTGATATTTGATGAAATCAGGAGGAACATCAATAAGACTTTTACAATGGACTTCTGGAGGGCAGACTTTGGCCTATTTAGGAGACTTATTCAAAGAGTTCCTTGGGAAGCAGCCCTTAAAAACAAAGGAGTCCAGGAAAGATGGGCATGCTTCAAAATAGAAATCTTGAGGGCACAGGAACCTGCCCCTGAGTGCCAAAAGATGAGTCGACCAGGAAGACATCCAGCCTGGATGGGCAATGAGCTTTTGAATGAATTTAGAAATAAAAAGAGAATATATCATCTTTAGAAGAAGGGTCAGGTCCCTCAGGAAGTATTTAAGGGAGTTGCTAAAGCATGTAGGAAAAACATTAGGGAGGTCAAAACTCAGTTCAAACTCAATTTGGCAACTTTTGTAAAGGATAATAAAAATGTTTTTACAAATACATTAATGGCAAAAGGAAGCGTAAGACCAACCTTTGTTCTCTATTGGATGAGGGAGGGAACTGCAGATAAGGAGAAGGTGGAAGAGCTTAGCACCTTCTTTACCTCAGTCTTTAGAGGGAAGATGGATTATCCTCAGGGTAACTATCCTCCCGGATTGGTGGATGGTGTCAGGGAGCAGAATGGTCCCCCTGTTATCCAGGAAGAGGCAGTCAGAGAACTGCTGAGCCACTTGGATATTCATAAATCTATAGGACCAGATGGGATCCACCCCAGGCTGATGAGGAAGCTGGCAGATGAGCTTGTGAAGCCTCTCTCCATCATTTACAACATCCCTGGCTCACTGGTGAGGTTCCAGATGACTGGAAACTGGCCAGTGTGATGCCCCTTCACAAAAAGTGTGGGAAGGAGGATCCTGGTAACTCTAGGCCAGTTAGCCTGATCTCAGTACTTGGTAAGGTAATGGAAAAGTTTATACTGAGTGTCATCACACAGCCCTTACAGTGTGTCAGACCCAGCCAGCAGGGGTTGAGGAGGGGTAGGTCTTGTAGATTTCTTCCAACCTAGTGATTCTGTGATTCCGTGATTCTGTGATTCTGTGAAAAGAAAAATTGACCTTACACTGGGCATCACTGCACGAGTAACACCTAGGTATATGACAGCTATGCAGCCATATACTTCTTTAACAGGACAATAAATAATTTATTGTCCATTTATATCAGTAAGTTGTTATTACTGGAAATAAAGTGTAAGATCATGGCACAGCTCCAGGTGCTTTGCAGATCAAGACTGAGGTTCAGATTTTTTAACTTCAGTTTGTATATGGATGAAGAGGCAGCTAAAATGTTTTGAAAGGAAATACAGACAGGAATGATATTTTAATTTTTGAATCAGGCAGTCTGGACTTAAAATATTTAGACCAGGAATTGAAGCTTATCCGCAAAAGGTTTGTTCTTATGGCCATTAAGATCTTGAAAGAAAAATTTTGTGGGATTTATAATAAGAAAGTGATACAAAAGATAATAATGGACTATTTGTATGTCTCTCACATACTTTTAACAAGTGCAGTAAGCAAAATAGGAATATCCTTGCTCTGAAATTTGGTATCTTCTTCTATTCTAATACAGTGATCCCTTGTCTGATGCTCCCAAGAGGGGATGTGAAATACATTAGATGTTTTATTTCTTCAGGTTTCTAGCTGACTGAAGGGAAAGTAGCAGAATATCATATGAACTAACCTAGACAATTTTAGCATTTATTAACTCTTCTCCTTAAACTCATTCAGCCACATTGCATTCTCAGTAAGTTATACTCTCTTAAAAGGTAGATGTCTGGCCAAAAGCAGCGATTCCTTCCTTTTCTGTAGCCCTCTTAGCCTATTCAGGTTCCTTGACAAGTGCCTCCTTTTTCCCTGAAGTAACAGAAAGGAAATCACTTTTGCTCCCCTTGGCTTTCCTGAGAAAGAGCAGCATCTTGGCTGTGCTCCGATTGTCACACTGTATAATCCTTGGTTAAAGCAGAGCAACTACTGAATATAGTGGTGTAAATGGCATAAGACTCAAGATCCAGACACATCTGTGTCTGTCAGTTTACATTAAGTCACAAAGAAGAGAGCAGGGCTTGTAAATTTCTTCTGGCAGGTTACAAATGGTTTGACCTCTGTGAAGCTTAAATTATTCTTTCAAATGAAGTTATTTTTCTGACACTATTTTTTTTTCTTTTATATTTCTTGCCATAAAATAATTTGAGCTCCTTATGGGTGGTAATGATGAGTGGCTTCTTGTTCTGTTCTGCAAGGGAGAGAGACTACACTGAGCCACGGATATAGCTATGTTCAGTTAGGGAATTTTTATCTTCAATGCTTAATCTATCTACTGTAGAAATAAATAATATCATAAGGGTCTTTTTTGGCTTTCTAAGCTGAGGCAACTTGCTGACAGATATTTGTGGGTGCTTGGCAAACACAGCCTAAATATGAAACTAATAAAGGAGAAAAAAGGACACAAAATATGGAGCATGGGAAGCTTTATCTAAGACAACATGAATATTGCTCTTAAATTTCCAGTTTATTTAGTGAATCTCTGAGCATAATTTCTGTACCATCAAAAGGACCCAATTCTATTGCTTTTCAGTCTCCACATGGTTGTGAAACTATTGTGGTCTTTCTTTTTCCTGCAAAAAAGGGACACCATGCAGGAAAGGACCTGAGGTCCTGGTCAATAGCAAACTGACCATAAGGTAGCAATGCACTATATGACACTGAAGGCAAATAGCATCCTGAGCTCCATTAGGAAAGTATGGACAGCAGGTTAGGGCAGCTGATCCTGTCCTTTCCATTCAGCCCTGATGAGACACATCTATGTGGGTTTTAAGGGCTTGAAGCATGATGCAAGGATGAGAGAGCTGGAAGTGCCCAGGGTAGAGAACACTCAGGCACTTACCTATGTGTATAAACATTTGATAAGAGGGAATGAAGAAGGACCTCACTTCTAAGAAGTGATAGACACAAACTGAAATACAAGATACTATAGTGAAACAGAAGAAAATACCATTTTTTTTTTTTTTTTTTTTTTCCTCCAAATTCTTTCCTTGATGGGCGAGTGCTGGAACAGATGGTCTGGAGGGGCTGAGGAGTCTCCATTCTTGGAGATACACCTGACACATCCAGAGAGTAATGTGATCTCAATGAGACTAGAGTGTTGATGTTGGACTGAGGATTTCCAGAGGTCCCGTCCAGCCTCAGCACCACAGCTGGGTAGGTTGATCCTGGCTGTTTGCTGGGTGCCCACAAACTCTATCATTCCACCTCCTCAACAGGGCAGGGAAAGAAAATACAATGAAAATTTGAGGGTCAAGATCAGCCAGAGAGGAAACTCAGCAATTACTCTCATAAATGAAACAGACTTGGCTTGGGGTGCTTAATTTTCTTCAAAACAAACAAGGTAGAATAATGAGAAGTAAGGGCAATCTAAAAATGTCTTTGTTCCACTCATTCTTTCTAACTTCACTGTAACTGGTGCAGGAGAATGCACTTCATCTCTGCTTCTCTTCCTGTGCTTCATTATGGGGTTCCCCCTATGGGAAACAGGTATCCATGAACTTCTCCTGCATGTCCTTCTCACAGGCTCCAGTTCCTCAATAACTGCTCCATCACAGGTCATTGCACTGCTCTAATGTGGGCCCCTTATGGGACCACAGATCCTGCCAGAAAACCTATTCCTACATAGTCTCCTCTCCATGGGATGCACATCCTGCCAAGATCATGAATTCTTCATGAGCTGGAGCTTGCTTTGAGTCACACCTGCTCTGCCATAGAATCCTCCATGGACTGCAGGTAGATTTCTACCCTACCGTGATAGATCCCTGTCTTCATGGACTGCAGGGGCACAGGTGCCTCAACAAAGCCTTCCCCAGGATCTAAATCACACGCCCCTCTTTCTGCATTGACTTTGGTCAGAGAGCTGTTTCTCTCACTTATGTTCACTGCTCTCTCTCACAGCTGCTGTTGCAGTGGCTTTCACCATGTTAAATATCTTGTCACCTACTGCCAACACTACTGATTAGCACAGCTTTGGCTAGCCACAGGTTGGTCCTGGAGTAGGCAGCTCTGGCATGGGGGCAGCTTCTGGTGTCTCCTCACAGAGTCATCCTTGCAGCCCTATGCACATCTCTGCCACCATACCCCTGTCACATATACAAAGTACAATCTAAGATTCTGTAAGTACTTGAAAAAAATCAAAGTTCGGCATATATGCATGTCCGTATCTATTTCAAAAGCAAAATCAACCCTGGCAAAAGGTGCACACATGATACATTTTTGTAAGGTAAAACAGTCACCGGTAGAGTTAAATTAAAAGCCATTATTGTATGTTTTAAAATTATTTAATAAATATCCTCTGCTATACACAACAGGATGCTGTATAAATTAAGCACTTAACAATGAGCTTATTTCAAAAGCTAATTTTGGACCTTAACCTGTGTGGGTATTTGCATCAACCTCTGTATTAAATTTTTTCAGAAAAAGTAGTTTTGAGTGTTGGTTCCAAGGTTTGTTTCTTAGAACAGCCTCATACCCTGATACAAACCTCCCAGGCCATTGGTTATTTGACTCGAAATTTGCCAGAGAATGGACATATACAAGTTTGGGGAAGATACACTGTGCCAGTGCCAGGCACACTTGCCTGTAGTGTCACAGCAGCTGCCAGCACTGAACCTCTCACTCACCTCAAAGAATCAGAATCTGTAATTCTGAGTAGTTAGGGTTGGAAAGGACCTCTGGAGCTCACTCACTCCAACCTGTCTGCCTACTAATGCCAGTCATCTCGTATTCAGACAACATATAGCATTTTCATGCCGGTGGCTGGAGATTAAAAGGTCCCACTTGCTCCAGTAGCAGACACCAGGCCAGGTGTCCCTACAGCCCTCTGACTCTAGTCTGCCTCTAGTAGTTGGTATCAAATTTCACTCACACGCAGGTCTTGTGGTCACTTACTCTTCACACTCCTATAGAATTAAGAGTAAGGCTACACTGAGAAAGAGTTAATAAAATAGTTAAGAAAATATTCATATAAAGACACAAAAAGAAAGGACAAACTATGCTGATCAGTTCCAGGGTTCAGCTAGACGAATATATGAATGAAGCCTGTATTGCAGTTGACCCACTACTTCTACCCTCTTTCTACCTGCTTCTCCTGCCCCTCACCCATTTGCTTGGATCATCGGTCAGATCTCCCCTCAACATCCTGGTCCTAAGGTTTTGTCTTTGTCAGTAGCAAAGTCCCAGTTTGCCTGCAGTTTCTTGGTAGCCTATCAGTAAAGGCAACTGACCAAGTTTATTTCTCATTATTGTCTTTGCTAATGCTAATTGGTCAGGTTTTATGATTCAGAATGTTGTGTCTCTGTGTTCTTATAATCCAGATTTGAATTGATGCTTAGTCATATGGTCATAGTCATATTGAAAAAGAAAATCGTCACATTTCACGTATCCTTACCAAGAAGTGTGGCTGCCCAGGTTTGTTTTCATCACTACCTCCCTTATATTTTTTTGTCACGTTTTTGTCTGTATGTTCTTGCTTATGACCTCCTTTTCTCATTACTTAGCTTTGCACTGAGAAAGCCCCTGACCAGATATGTCAAGGAGAAGACACATTCCTATTCATATACCCTTACATTATCCATTTTCTTCTTTTAGGAAGCTGACTTCCAGCTTTAAGAAAACAGAATATCTTAAAGATTTGGTCCCTGGTAAGGTTTCGCCAGGTACCCATTCCTGGCTCATAATGTCATGTAAATGAATTTAGGAGCAGCAGCTGCAAAGATCAGAAAAAGCAGTCCCTTTACATACTCTTGTCACAAGGCTACCAGACAACATAGCAAATACATGTTGTGTATTGGGATGTGTTCATGTCAATATTACAAGCCTTGAAGAGATGAAACCTGTATGATCATAAGACTTAGCAAGATCTGGATCAGCATTCTAGTGCCTTTGTGTTCTTATCTACACCTGTCCTTAGGTAATCCTGAAAGGTGGTTTCTTCTGTCAGAACAGGGCAAACTGCTGATGTGTTTATAGTGTTCACGGAGATAAATGAATTTTTACCCATTGCAGTTAGTGAAATAATGATCAGTTCTGTACACAGCACCATTTCCTTAGCTCTTGGTCATCTCTCCTGAGCAGCAGGTGTTTTGGTGGAACATATTAGCGTGAAAAAATGTTAAGAGCATCCTGTCATACAAATTTTGATTTCTTACTAGTACAATGAAGGACTTTGACAAGAAAATCTGTCAAAGAGTCTCTGCTACTAGTGGAGTCTTGTAACCATTGAGATACATAAATGGTCTCTTATAGCATTTTTTCTACAGATGTAGATTTAACTTTATTACTCTCTTATTTAATCAGGGCAGTTCCCAGACTGTATAATGTCATATTGTCTAAGACAAGTGGTTTCACTAAAAGGAAAGTGCCTGAACTGAAAGTGAAGGTAAAAACACCCTTAAATCTTCAGGTTTTTTTTCTTTTGCACTGGTTTCCACTATGCTCTTGTGAAAACACATGCAAAAGTACTGATTTAAGTGAGGTACAAAAAGGCCTATAACAGTTATCACACCTTGATGGCAGTTAAGCTCTTGGATGTTGTCTGAGCTGGCCATTCTCCAAATGTCCCCATCTGTAATTCTGCCATGGCAAACACCTGTATCAGTGGGAAAGTGCTGTCTTCACAGGCTTAAATTTTATTATGTCCTAGGTATATTAGTCTTCATAGGTCTTTCTCCTTTTCTCATCTTTAGGCTTAGCTTGGGCAATTTGCAATTTGATCCACACTGAATTTACAGTACTTTCATTTCTTTTGTGTTGTGAGTTTTGTTACTGTTGTTCATTTGTTTAGGGTTTATTTGTTTCTTTTCAGAACTGAAGATTGATTTTACACAATCTTCTGTACAGACATCTTCCTACGCTGCAGCTGTTCATGCAGGATATCAGTAGTGTTCATGGAAGTCAGCTCTGGTCTCAGTGGTGTGTTATCAGTTATTGACATTCAAGACAAACTAGTCATGCCTGGAAACTGCTCTGGGCTGTCTGTGACATCTCTTTCAGTGACAGACTTGAAATGGATTGAATTTAATGAATAGCATGCTGCAACAGAGAGATGAAGACTCTTTATGAAGGTCAAGATGTGAATATAAGGATTTGTCTCCTCTGCCTGGGAATGGGTAAGAAGACAAATCAGAATTTACAGTTTAGGGTTTATGAGGAAAAGACAGGTAAAGGTAGCATTACAGTGTGTGTCTGCTGTAGGACACATGATCTAGAAGAACAGACAGATGAGACTCTCTATAGACATACAGGAACATCTTCATGTCTACAATCCCTGGTACTCATGGGGGATTTTAAACACCCCAGTATCTAGTGGAGGTACAATACAGTAGGACACAGGTAACCCAGGAGTACATTCAGGATAATCTTTTATGAGTGACACAAGGAGAGGTTGTCTGTTGCTCCTCAAAATCACTAACAAGAATGTATTCATCTGGAATGTGAAAAACAAAGACAGCCTTTGCTGTGGAGACCACCAGATGGTGGAATTCAGGATTCTTGGAGGAGCAAGGAAGGTGAAAAGCAAGCTCATGCATCAGAACCTTCAGAAAAGTCTTATGAGATAAAGCCCTGGAGGGAACAGTTGCCTCAGAATGCTGGCTGATATTCAAGGCTTAGCTCCTTCAAGCACAAGAGACTCCCATCCCAATAAACATGAAGTTAGGCAAAAATACCAGGAGGATAGTATGGATAAACAATGAGTTTCTAAACAAACTCAAATGAAAAAGGAAGAATACAAGGGATAAAAACAAGGTTGGGTGACCTAGGAGGAATGCAGGAACATTTTTAAGGCAACCAGGGATAAAGTTAGGAAAGCTAATGCCTGAATGAAATTGTATCTGGCCATGTATGTCAAAGACAGCAAGACTTGGCTTCTCCAAGTACACAGGCAATAAAAGAAAGATGGAAAAATGTGGACCTGTTGGTTAGTGATAAAGGGGACCTGGATACACAAGACATGGAAATCTGAGGCACTGAACATCTTGTTTGTGTCAATCTTTACTAGAAAGACTCAGAGGCTGGAAGAAGACCTGGATCAAAGATGCACCCTTGCTGAATCAGGTTCAGGTTAGGTAATATTTAAGCAAAATTAAGAAACATAAATCCATGGGTGATGATAGGATGCACCTATGAATGCTGAGGGAGTTGCTTGGCATTAACAGGCCACACTTGATAATCTTTAATCAGTCATGGCAATAATGGCACTGAGGTAAGTACCTGAAGACTGAAGGAAAGCAAATATCTCTGCTATCTTGAAGAAGAGCAAGAAGGAGGACCCAGGGAGTAACACACCAATTAGCTTTACCTCAATTTGTGGGAAGGGGATGGAATAACTAGACATGAGAAAAATTTTTAGGCAGGTGGGTAACAAGAAGATGACCAAGAGTACTCATCATAGATTGACGGGGAAGTCATGCTGGACCAGCCTGATAAACAACTATAATGAAATGCCTGGCCTGGTAGACAAGGGGAGAGAGCAGGGGATATTGTATACCTGGGCTTCAGTAAGGGCTTTGACACTGTCTCCTGTAAGATCCTAATAGACAAACTGTTTATATACAGGCTGAATAATCAGAAAGTGAAGTGAGAAGAAAACTTGCTAATGGTTGCTAATGGCTGAGCCTGGAGGGCTCTGATCAGTATAAGAAAATCTAGTTGGAGGTCAGTAATAAGTGGTATATATCCGAGGTATATACTAGGTCTAATATTATTTAACAACTTTACTAATGATCTATAGGATAGAGCAGACTCTACCCTCAGTAAGTTTGCTGATGATGAAAAACTGGAAGGAGTGGCTGGTAGGGTCATGCTGATATCCAGACAGACTTCAATAAGCTGAAGGCAGGTGCTTTCTGGAACCTCACCATGATTTACAAGGAGAAACACAAAGTCCTGTGTTAGTTTTCTCGGGATATATTTTTTCTCTTATTTTCTATTGTGCTGGTTTTGCATGAAGTCACCTTGGAGGAGGGCAGGAGGAGCACAGACACACACATACACACACAGAGTTTTTTTCTCTATGAGAACTTCATCTGTGAGTGGCTGGGACCAATTGGAAAGCTGATTTAATAATTGACAGCCTGGGAAACCAATTAAAAAGTTACTTTGTCTCCATGAATCACATCTGTAAAAGTAAAAACTTTCTCTTTTAACTTCTGGCTTGTGAAGAGGGAAGGCCAGCCAGCCTGGCTCGGCCCGGCCCCCCTCCCCATGCAGCCTGGCCAGGCAGGGCTGGGCAGCCACCGAGGCACCCCCCCCACTCCGCATTTTCAACTAGGGGTCATGATGGCCAGGGAAAGACAGACCTTTGCTAAGATCCTAGATCCGCCCCCAGCGTGGCCGCTGTCTCGGGGCAGCCGTGGGGAGGCGAAGCCCGCAGCTGCCACGGCTTGGGGAAATGCAGCCGGGCTCTGCTCCAGCCGAGCCCCCGGCGCTCTCTTGCTGGGCTCTGCAGCTTCATCCAGCCTCCCCCATGGAGCCTGCTGGCCTGGCACGGCTCCTTCACCTTCTGTGCGCAATTTTAACCCTTCCAGTGCTCGGATAAGACTGCAGATCTCCTGACCTCCCTTGAATGAGAGGAATAAAGCAGAATGTATAGCAAAGTTACTGAGGTAAGAGCCAAGTTTCCAGATGGGAAGATATTGAAGAGACGCCATAAATATATTGGCTGAAAAACCTTTTTGTAAGCTATGGGGTGAACTGGACTACACTGAAAATTCCTATAAATTGTGGAGAAATACATGGGATGGTTGAAGTGTTTGAGAAAAGGATAATTTGCCCCGAGGGAATGGGGCTCTCTGTTCTGGAGAATGGAGAGATCAACAGAGACATTTCATGGAAAAAAGAGATGAGGAAAACTTTTGCTTTTGAGCAGCTTGCCCTTAGAAGTTATACCCCATGAATTGACATGACCCATAATACAGCTCTGGAAAGTCTGTGAAGATGGAAAGGGTTCCATGATTTGTAGATCTTCCCGGGTGGATACAAACAAGAAGGAACTCCTCTATCTAGAGTGAACTGAAATGATTATTTAAGTGAAAGACTGACTGAAGTGTTTCTGTATCTTGTTGTTAAGAAGGGTGGAAGGAGTGGGGGGGAGGGGGAGGAGAGAGTGATCTGGAAATCTTATTCCAAATTTCTTATTTTCTCTGTATTATTAATAAATTTCTTCTTGATACCCTTTTAAGTTCTAGGCCTGCCCTGTGTTTGCTCCTAAATCCTATCTCAAAGAGAAATTGAGTATATTAAAATTGACAAACCTAAATTAAACCAAAATATGTATTTACATATATCTATGTGCACAAACAATGGGAAGGACCTGCTGGAGCAGCTGTCTCAAAGCTTTACTCTATCACAGTTATCAGTCTCATTTTACAGAGCCAAGCATGGGGGATGGAAACAACTTCAGCTGCCTCACAACAGCTGATGAAGTTCATTTTGTTACAAAGTCTTTTTACGACTTTTTAGCCAATAGCATAATATTAAAAGCTGACAAATGTTTGCTCAGGACAATTAATAAAGCTATACATGTCTTGCTTTGAACAATACTTGCTTGTAATAGCTTAAAACAATGGATAAAGCTCCATTATTAAGCATACATATTTCTTCTGTCTTGTTTAACATATTTTCCTGAGGCCTATCTCTACACAGCTCACAGCCCTATTGTTCCTTGTCCTTGCTTCTTCAGCACTCTTGCATTTCTCCATCCTGAGATTTGCTTTCACACAGCTTTCTGAGAGTTTTATACCTTTTCTGTTTTTCACAGTCCTGCATCTGAGGATGGAGTCTTACACATCAAAGGATTCTCCACTGATCTGGAAAGAAGCTTGGCAGAATGGGCTGTCAGATGCCTGGCGGACATGAATCACTAATGTGACTTTGTCAAAAGGAGGCCTAATGATGTCTTGAGAAATATTGTTTTCCCTTTACCAGGGAAAATATTGGCCCCAGGTTGAGGGAAGGGATCCCCTTTATTTAACACTGTTTAGGTTATAATTGGAGTTATGTGATGAGTTATGCACTTCCCAGAACAAAAAGAAGTATCTTCTGGAGGCCAGTGAAGAGCCAGAAGAGTGATGGACTTGAGTACTCCAAAGGAAGGCTGAGTGAGCTAGAACTGCTTAGCCTGGAGAAGAAAAGCCTTAGGTGGTATCTTGTTGATGTATATAAATACCTGAAGTGTGAGCATAAAACCAGACTGCTTTAAGAGGTGCCCACTGACAGGATAAGAGGCAATTGGCACAAACTGAAAGACAGGGAGTTTTCTCTGAAGCTGAGAAATTGCTTGAGGGTTGACTGAGCACTGAGCACAGGATTCCAGAAATGTTGCAGTCTCTTACCTTGGAGATAACTAAAAATCATGGGTCCAGGCAACTTGCTCTAGGTGGCCCTCCTTGAATGGCTATTTTAGAACAATGTCAGTCAGAGATTACTTCCAATCTCACCATTCTGTGATTTTGTGATAATGCCAGTAGTTCTACACAGTGTTTCATTGTGAATACAATCACAATGAGCGATGGGAGATATAACCAACATTCAGTTAATGCATGCGAGATTTGTCTCCTAAATCGTGCTTCTTGATACATAGTGTTTTATTTTGTTATTGTTTGCTGTCTTCATACAGCCAAATACTCTGCATATGTTTTCCCCTTTTCAGTTTATGAATACTCTACTCACACTTAGGCTGTCAGAGAGCTCATGAGCTTGGCAAAAGAACTGGTCTCATCACACTGGGATGTGTGTTGAGAAATCACTTTTTGAATCAGAGACTCATTGAGGTTGGAAAAGACCTCCAGGATAATGAAGTCTAACTGTTAACCCAATATTGCCATATTCACTGCTAAACCATATTCTAAACTGTCCTAACTACACATCTTTCTAATAGGGATGGGGATTCTACTTTCCTGGACAGCCTGTGGCAATGCCTCGTCACCCTGTCGATGAATAACATTTTACTGATAACCATTATAAACCTTCCCTGTGAAACCTGAATCCCAGGGAACCTAAGCTCTATTCTCAGACATAGAATCATAGGTTTGGAAGGTACCTTAAAGATTGTTCTCACTCAACCCATCTGCCAAGGGCAGTTTGGTCTATTAGGTTATTCAATGACTTGTCCAGCCTGACCTTCAATACTGCCACGCTTGGGGTATCCCAACCTCCGTTGGCAACCTATTTCCGTGTCTTTCCACCCTCAGAGTAAAGACTTTTTTTTGTAATATCTAGCCTAAATTTCTCCTCTTTCATTGTGTACCGATTATTCCTTGTCCCATCACTATAGTTCCTGCTGAACAGTCCCTCTCCAAGTTCCCTGTAGGCCCCTTTCAAATACTGGAAGTTTGTTGTGAGGTCTCCAGGCTGAACAGACCCAAATTCCTCAGCCTGTCTTCATAGGAGAGGTGACTAATTACATTTCAGTGTCTTACTAAATTTCCACAGAAAAATAATGACATTTTTATTGTATTTAAAAAAAACCCAGTAATTAATACGCTTCTTCTTAACAGTGTGACTTACTCATCTCTCTGCAAATCAGCCACCTGAAGTAAAACTTTCCTGGAGAAGACTACGAGTGAAAATAAGAGAAAGGAAATGAGAGAGTATACATATTCTGTATCCTCTGGTTTCTGCTTAGCCAAAAGACTTCCACTGGAAAAAAAATATTATTGCACATGGTGGAACATCCTCCACAACAAAATTACTTATATTTGAAATGGAAAGCTGTAGAATTGTGAGGAGAGTGGTAGTTGAAGAGATATTAAAGCTAGTCATATTCTATTCCTCAGTCAATCAATAGAACATATGGTAACTTTGTACATTTTGCATGCTGTGAGTTCCTGAAGCTACAACAGCATATCCACCTGGAGATCTATTTCTATCCCCCCTGCTATTTTACCTTCTCTGAAAACTGTCATCTCAGTTTCCAGAGCCCACACCTTAGGAAATGGGGTACTCGCCTTTTGGAGGATATTAAACTTTTTCATACATCTGTCAGTGTTACATATAATTTCACCAAAACAATTAGAAAAACTACATTGGCCCAGGCACCAAATCAATTCTATTTGGACAGTGTAAAGTCAACAATACTTAGAATATTTGCAGAACATAACCAATCTATGATTAGGTATCACAATTCACCAAGACTGAACTCAGAAATTAGTGAATTGTGATAGCTAGTAATTACAGTGCTAGTGATTTAGTCACTAGCAGTCTATTGACAAAATAGGTTTGGTACCTTAAATTGTTGGTGATTTAATGGAGAGCATTGAAAGAGGCTGACTTTCCACATGGAATAAATAAGCACTCTTAAAATCAGAAAGGTATTGTCAAAGATAAAATCTTGCACTCTTTTCATTCGATGTCTCTGATTTATAGCAAAGATACATCAGTTATCTTTGAAAATCATAAGGTATTTTCTTTAGTGAAATGTTCATGAAGTTGATTGTTAGTGCTCTTCAGAGAGGCTACAGTGTTCGTGAATGCATTTCCATTCATTCAACTGAGCTTTAGTATATTTCTATGTGCTAGAAGATTTGCAAAGGGCAGAGAGGGGCTTTTTCTTTGCTGACATCAGTATGAAGATCAAATACAAGATCTGAAGAATTGTGAATTTCCATGCTGTTTTCTATAACTCTTATTTAGAACAAAGAGATACTTATCAGTGCAATTGAAAACTACATAGTTTTCAGAAAGCTGCCTGTTGTCACTAGACACTGATAAATACATTTTTTGGCATAGTTGGAGCCACTAATACCCTAAGTCATATTGACATTAATTTCTGAGCATTTCAAAGGCAGAACTGAATTAATTTTCTTTTGATATTCATTTTTGGTATCCAGGTGGTAGATTTCACACTGATTGTCCAACCCCTAATACTCTTGCTAACCCTTTCTAAGGTGAAACATTATGTTAAACAAAAAATTAATGAAAATATTTCAAATACATGCTCACGTTAAGTTGCATTTTATCAAAACACCACTTGCCCTTCAGAACTGAAAGGATTTGAACTACATTGTGTTGACAGTCCTTACTAATTGTTCCCTCATGTAGTGGTTTTGATTTGCCAATTTGAGATTTCCCAGCCACCACACCAATTTATGTGGTGGGTTTAGTGCTGGCCAAATTGCCAGTGCATCTACTAGAATTATTTACCCATTGCTTGCTGTGAGATAGGATTAGGAGACAAGCAAAGCAGTCTTAAACTTCAAAGGGTATAAAGAAAAAAATTATTAACAGAAATGAAAACAAAAAATAATGAGAATCAGAATAAAACCTCCAGAACACTTATTCTCTCCCTACACTCTCTTTCCTTTCACACTGACAATGTACAGAAACAAATCAGTCAGCTTATCACCTCTAGAATAGTCTTTCTCCAATTTACTCAGGGAGAAGAATCTCTCTCATCAGTCTATGGAGACTTCTCCACAAGAAAACTGTTCTCTTGTGATTTCAATTTCCATGAATAGCAGCCACCCAGGAAATCTGCAATTGTGAAATCCCTCTCATTTTTTTTCAGCTTTTCCACAATTTATGGACCATGTCAATTTATGGGGCACACTTGGATTAGCAGTTCCAGCAAAGGCTGTCTTCATCCAACTCTGAAATCATCTTCATCTCTGGGAACAGAGGTCACCTTCTTCTTCCATGGGGGAAAAGGGTCTTCATCACTCTTCCCTCTCTCGCTCTCTCTTCAAATTTCTCTTGGGATCACAGCTAATCAACGTCTGCTTACTTCAGCATGAATGCCTTTGCTCATGTGTATAGTGTGAGCGCTTCATCCACCGCATAGGCATTCTACATGTTACAGTGGAAAAAAGAGTCTGATTTATCAATTATATCTTCTCCATAGCTTACAAGAGAACTCCAGTCCAAGACATCTCCTCATCCCGTCCCATTTGGGATCTGACTTTTCATTCTTGTTTGACTTTGATGTCTCTATGTTGTTTCACTCTGTCCTCTTCTTTCATTTGGGAGAGAATGGAAGGTCTGCAAGTCTCAGCTGTGCAGTAGGAGAGTTAATATCTCACCTGAGGCCTGTGGATGGTCCTGTGATCCCTGCCGGGTGGTGGCCCAGAGCTGCTTACGATGGAGAATTCTTCAGAGAGGCAGTGTGGACACAAACTAGGAGATGAATGGAGTGTACTAGGGAAGATGTTACTGCTGCCTTGTGAAGAGGAGAAGAAGGAGGAGAAGGACGAAGTGCATTCTGGAGAGAGGGGTGTTTTTAGTCAGAGGACATAGGTGTCTGTGATGAAAACTGTGGAGTTGTATATGTTGACAGAACATTTTATGCTTCTACGTGAATCACAGAAAAGTTGCTCTTTAGGACATCAAACTTACAGAAAAATCTCCCACAAATATTTTTCATTGTGCTGTCATCAAACATATTCTGAGGAACCCAATCAGTTCAATCAATTGTAGCACACAATTATTCTTATCAATACTGAAAACTCGTAATAAATGTTTGGTTTTAAAAGATGTAAGAGAAGATACAAGAAGATATAAATTCATTTGTAGCTGCTCCAACATATAAAATCTGTTTGGGACAGGAAGTCCATTAAACTGGGAAAAAATATACAAAGAGTGAAACCCAAAATCCTTAAGAAATTAAACCACAAATTTCTAAAATATTTACTCTACTTAGCTACACAAACTTAAAGCTATTGAAGTAATTTCTCAAGTGAAGTGATTATCATTTTGTTGTTTCTAACCTAAAATTCCTGTTTCTTATATGAATGCTCTAATGTTACAGATGAGAAATCAATTTGTCATTTTTTAGCTAACAAACCCCAAGAATCCAGAGAGAATGAGAATCCTTTTTAATTTTTTTATTACTTTTAAAATGGCATTTATAGAGAGATTTAATAGTTTTGACTAAGATTGCATTAATGTTAGGTGGAATGCAGTGCTTATATTCTCTATACCTCTCTCCAAAAGCTTTTGACAAAAGATAGTGTAGATGAAATGCTGCAGTGACTGCAGGGATTAAATAAACATGTGCTTCAATGGTTTGCATTATATCCTAAGGTTATGGTTCCTGTCAGATGGTTGTTCTTCATTAATGATTTGAATGCTAACTCTTTATATCTTCATCTGTGCAATATCTTGATACTGAGTACTGCACTGGTTGTGTGGGAATACTTAATATGCGTTGAATGTTCACTCCTGGCAATTTAAATTTACGTATTGATATCAATTTCTATGAATAAGAAACAGTTAAATCCTGGTTAATGAAATACTTTCTCAGGTGCATTTTTCTGAGCTTTTATTTAAGAAAGTCCCAAAATTTTAACTTTGATTTGTAAAAAATGCATAAGCATATTCTAAGTTATGATATTCTTTAAAAAAATATTCCCAGAATGAAAATACTAAATTACATAAAAAATACTAAATTAATTGTAATGCTGAAAATCCACTCAAGAGCTGGTGATAGGTAAAAAATATGAGCTTGCAGTATCAGCAGCAGGAGACATGTGCCAGTTGAACTGAATTACAGATATAGGTTTTCTGATAAGGGCTGCTGTCCAGTAGAAGCTGAACTCTGACTGTTTTAAGGCACGGATACCAACAGTAGCATTTTATAGAAGTACAATAAGAACACTTATGGTTTTAACCATAAGCAAATTGCTAATGAACAGTACCCATACTAACAGAATCAAGAGCTTGTCACAAGGCAAGCCTTAGTTTCATCCCTGAAATGATTAATAAAAATATGCTCAGAGTCAGTGATGGTTTACAACACAGAAAAGTCTGCAATTTTTTTGAAAGCCAGGATTTTTTTATTTATTGGCAGATACCTTATGAAGTAGCAAATTGAAAGTTTATAATATCTCTGTCTCATTAAATTCTTGACTATATGTTCTTGCTATGTAAAAGAATAAGAGAATCCTAACATACACAAAAAATAGGATAATAAGAATGCGATTTGAATGTCTGGATCTGTAAACTAGAGTTGCAATCTATTTTGTTACACTGAAAATTTTCAATAGGAACTGGTGAAATTTCCCAGTGCATTTCAGTATTTTGGATTCTCTTAAAAACTTCAATGAATCTAGGTCCAGTATTTTAATATACCATAAGCACATAACTAAGAATATGACAACAGTGTTTCTTCTTAAATTTCTGTAGGGTATGCCTGAGTCGTGTTTACTTCCTTTACTTATTTATTTAAACTGTAGAATATAATATTAGTGTTTTAGCTCTGGTTTTGTGTTGAAATACTGCTGTTAATGCAAACTGGTGTAGAAAGAAGTCAAGAAAGTTTAAGCAGGGATATCAAGTCCATTTCCTTCCATAGGAAAGGCAGAAGGTAATTATATATGCAACCAGACTGGATATCGGTGGACAGCAAGTTGTCTTTGTGGCCGAGAAGACCAATGGTGTCCTGGGGTGCATTGGGAAGAGCACTGCTAGCAAGTCACAGGAGGTGATCCTGCTCCTCCACTCAGCCCTGGTAAAGCCACATCTGGATGCTGTGTCCAGTTCTGGGCTTCTCAGGACAGGCAAGACATGGAGCTCCTGGAGTGTGTCCAGCTGAAGGGGGAAAAGTTGGTTAAGGGACTTGCTCATCTCCCCTGTAAGAAAAGGCTGAGTGAGTTGGGCCTGTTCAGACTTGAGAGGAAATAACAGAGGAGACCTCATCAATGTCTGTGAGTATCTGTAGTGAGGGTGCCAAGAGGATGGAGCCAGGCTCTGCTCAGTGATGTCGAGCAATAGGACTAGAGGCAGTGGGCTGAAACTGATGCACAGGAAGTTCCCAACTGAACATGAAGAAGAACTTTTTTACCTTGCAGTGACCAAGCACCGAAACAGATTTCTCAGAGAGGGTGTGGAGTCTCCCTCACTGGGGACTTTCAAGGACCATCCGGACACAATCCTACACAAAGTGCTCTGAGATGACCCTGCTTGACGAGGGAGGTTGGACCAGGTGACCCACTGTGGTACCTTCCAATGTGACCCATTCTGTGATTCTGGGTTCATAAATTCCCCTGATACAAATGAACATCCTGATCTCTGCATATGTAGAAGAGAATGAAGAATATGATGGCCCAGTCGTGTAACGCTTCCCATGCAATCGTCAGGCTCTGCAAAATCTTTTGCTCCCAGAAGAGGGATTTAAAACACAGTCTCATGCTAGGTAAAAGTTTAAAAAGTGTTTAACATGAACATAGACTTTAAACAAAAGTATGTGAAAAAGTGATTTTGAAATTTCTTTAGATATTTATTAGCAATTTATTGTTGAATACCTTTTTTAGTTAGTAAAAACTATAAAAAATGGTTTAATAACCCAAATTTTCAGTCTACATATTTAAAACCCTATGACCCTGTTTATAGTACTTTAATAAACCTCACATGGGTCATAAACTCTTCTATATAGTGCCATCTTTTACACAGTGAAATACATCATTTAGATGAAACAAATTGTTCTGTAATTCTCCATTTTTTAAAATCAAATTACCTGTGGAAAATTGATTCAGCCCATAAGAATAATAATGCTAAACTAGAAAGAAATAGTTGAAGAAATGTATGGATCTTAACCATCCTTGCAACACTTGTTGATACAATAATGTTTATACTTACTTCTTACAATCATAAAATTAGTGACATATGCCTGATGTAAGTGAAATAAATTTTAACAAAAATATTTTAATAAAATCTAAAGGAACTAAATGCAGCATATTACAAAAGAGAAATTTAAACTTAATTTCATTTCCTAAAATCAAGGCTTTGGAAAATCATATTTAATGCAACCTGCACACACTGCAGGTTGGATATGTCAGTTTCTCTACAGACACAATTTAAATGTTTTTCAAAGAAAGAAGGATTCTTCATGAACTGAATTTCCCAGTGAATTAAGTATCCAGCAGCCTCATTAATTTTTCAAATTCATAGGTGCAAATTATTTCCCATGGTAGCTTCTAAATACGAGACTTTCTTCAGAATTTTAGTTTTTGTTAGAAGAGTTGAACACGTAGAAGAGTTGAACACTGGCTTCCTAAGTTCTTCCTCCATATTTTTATTTTACAAAGACTTTCCTCTAACAAGGCAAGTGAATGAATAAACAAGATCTGCAAGCACTGGTGAGGTATTAATTGAAGAAATTATTTTGATCTTTAGGGAGTCTAAACCTCAGTACACACCTCAGCCCCATTTACTGATTTGGATGTGCCCTTGTGGCAGGGTTTCTTTACCCTTTTAGTTTATCTCACCTGCTGACACACCTGTGTCTTTCCTATATAGAAAGACGTATTCTAGCTGTAGTTTGTTAATCATTCAGATTATCCATAGGGCTCAGTTTCAGACTACACTGGGGTCTATTCAAGCAATACAGTAGCAGAGATCCAGATATCCAAGATGTCATTGGGAATGAAAACTGTCAGTACACGATAGAAGTCAAATATCCAGTTTAAGACATGTTGGTAGAACAGTTATCAATCAGAGTCCTTCCTGATACCATGGAACTTGGACAGGGGGATTTAATCCTATTGTAGTCTCTTGCATAGTCATAAGAGCATAAGAACATAAGAAAGGTGTAAGACTCTCTGTGACAATTTTAATGAATTTATTCGTAGTAATGCTCAGTTCAATGTGTTCTAAAAATAACTTTCTTGGGGAAAAGAGAGATTTAACCATCTCTCTGTGGTCTGCAATGAGCCTGGACAACAGAGAAATGTCAATTGACATCTCTTTTTTAGAACACCTGCATAAACATTTATGACTTGCTGAAAAATTTGGTCCCATTTTCTTTTGCCTGGTAAATTGTAAGTGCTGTAAGTCTTATGGAAATTCTATTCAAGCATATTTGACAGCATTTCAATTTCCACATTCTATCAACAATTCTCCCTTCTGACCCTTGTTTTGTATGGATTCTAAATACAGTTTTTTCACAAGCATGAATGATGTACATCCCTCAAGGCACAGTTAGAAAGGGAAAAAAACATAAAAAAAATATCAACTGCAAAGGAACTTACAACACAAGATCTGTCCATCACATCTAATTTAGACTTCTCTCCTTGCATTAACCAAGTTGTAACTGATAAACTTGTAACCCCTGTTGTTACTGTAACAGCTTAACAAAATGATGGCTGTGAACGGAATTCTTTAGTCACATTTGCATAATGTTGAGTAAACCTCCCCCAGTCAGTAGCATTGCATTAGTGCAAATAAGGAGTCTGTTATTACACAGTCATCTGGGAGAGAGGGATGGGAAGGGGACCCATATTGCAGCATCGTGGAATGAACTTGGATTTAATTAGCTGACTCTAGAGCATTTATAATTTAAAACTTCTATATTCTATAACCTGCCTTGTCACTCCCTGTTGTCTGAATCCTTCCAGTCCAAGCAGCATCTTTTTTCAAGCTCTGCAATACATGTCCTGATGGTGTTGCTTTACATGGCTGTTGTGCCCAAATCCTATAATTTATTTGACTGAGTAAAATTTCAGCAGGTGTATTGAAGATGCTTTATCAAAAGGATTTAATGAGGTGTGTGAAAGCGTTGTGCAGTTTCCTTTTTGTCATCTATGAAAACTAATCCAGCGTTCTGTTTCCAGTGTTTTATCTGATCAGACAACTATTGGAATCTTGCTCAATTAGTCGAGTGATTTTGATATTCAGTACAGGGTAGTCAGTGGAAACATTTGTGTCTTGAATATTTTATTTCCCTGGGATGGCTGGCTTCCAAACGCCTGGGAGAAAGCTGACAAAACATTTGTGTTGAATGCTTGGCTTTGTTTTAAAATGCATCTTGCCTATTCAACAGGTATTTGAAAATATAATGACAGCATTTTTAATAATTTCTATCATGTTTAGTAACCTTCTTTATGGTTGTCTGGTTTTCTAGATCTGATACGTTCTGTCAGTAATATGTCTTTTTTCTTCTTCTTTACTCTAGACTTTCCTATTTGCTTATTTGCCTATGTTTGGCATGAAAACTATTTTCCTCCTGCAGATCTTGAACATGTCTTTACCTGGTTCTTCTGAAAGCTTCACCTTCCCTCCTCAGGAAAATTGGTAATCTATTTCACTCCTAGCTGGTGTTTAGGTTGTGAGCAGTTTGGGTTAGAGATTCCTGCTAAATTACAGCAATCTCTTCAGACATGTTTCTGTTCTGAGTTAGAATAAACCTTTTCTGCACAGTAGTGCTAAAAGACATAAAAAAATTAATTTTGGCTCAAATCCATCACTTCAACATATTTTATTATTAAACCTCTTACTAACTTTCATGGGAACACTGGTATTAAATGCATCTGAAAGCCCATCCATAATACCTAAAATTTACTTCAATTATGAATATATATTTTCTGGCCATTTTGTCCAGCATTTATTTATTTATTTATTTATTTATATAATTAGTAATACTTCCCTTAAAATTATTCATAATAGAAATTTCTCTCATAGCTGCTTATTGCAGTCCTGGGTTTATTATGGCAATGAACATGACTATTCATCTATTGCAGCTCCTTATCACTTACTCATATTCGTCTATAACCTGAAGGACTTACACTGTAGTGCTTTTAAAATTTCTTTTCTTTTTTAGTGAATATTGATTAATAGTTGTTTGTGTTTTTTTTCTTTTTTCTTAACACTAGTTCAGTGCAAGTAGTTTTAAATCTACAGAGAAATGATTCAAATGCAACTAGCTTGGTTTTCTTGGTTTCTATGAACAAATGTTAAGGAAACTTCCCATTCTGACCATTCAGGAGCCACTCGGGCAATCACATTCCCACTACCAGACTTTCAGTGCTGGGACTGAGGCCTCTTTGCAGCCAGTATCTTCTGTGATCTGGCAGGTGCCTGGCTGAGCTCCCTACATGCTCCAGTCCCACACAGTCAAACAGGTTTCCTTACCAATTCAACCACAGGTTTCCCTTAGCAGAATCCCAGATGCCTAAGGTTCCATAAGGCCATTTATTCACAGAAACAGCTGGGGCTGGTGCCTCGGGGGAGGGATGCCAAACAAAGGAATCCCATGGCTTTTTATACCCTCACAGTCTATGTGGGAAGGTCTTGGTCTTCCAGTTGAGTTCTCAGCTCCTGCTGTCTCTGCATGTCCTGTTCCCTGGCCAGCCCCAGGTCCCCAGGCCCTTTGTTATGCAAAAGGTCAGCAGGTCACAACCTGCTGCCTCACTTGGGCTCCTGCCAGCCCTGAGCTCAACCTGCAGCTTGCTCTGCAGTGTGCTCATGGACCTAGCTGCACCAAATGTATTCCTCAATGCAAAGAAATAAATGTGGCTCTAAATAAATTTTAATGCAGTCTGAACAGCCTAAAGGGTGGGTTTTTTTAAAGGTTTTTTTAACTTGTTTTGGCTTGCTTGTTTGTTTAAATGTAAAATTTTCCCAATAGACAGGAATCTGCTCTGCAGCACGATTCTGTCTCTGTATGGGAGTAGGTCTACATGAGTATGTTAGGGTCAGTCATAGAAATGAAGAGAACAATAATAAGTGAACAGAAATGGTGTTGTTATTAGTTGTGCAATACACAAACATGAATTTCATATTCTTTCTTTTTTTGCACTCAACTTTTCTAGTCTTCATTTCAATAGAGAAATGTGGGAACTGTTCATGTTCTTTCAGAGAGGCTCTAACAATTAACTTACTTGCAATGTTTTTCATGTTGCACTTACTTAATAGAATGTTGTTTTTGTTGTCTAGTGATCGTGTAGCCACAAACACTTATTTTTTGAAAGAGATTATGTCTCGCTTTTGCTATCATAATGCAAAAATTAAGGAAACTGCAAGTTTGATCATTGTAAGAATTATATAGGTTATATACGCATGCAAAAAGACCTTAAACCTTAAGTGTAGAAACTTTCAGCTGTATAAGGAAATAATGGATGAGGCCACCTGAAAAACTGCCCTGCACTATAATGGAAGAGAGAAGACCTTGGAGATGCTTAACAGCATTTTTTTGTACAACACAAGAGCTCTTGATTCCCATGTACAAAAAATCAGTCATGGATTGCAGGAAATGAGCACAGCTGCCTTCCTGGCTAAACAGAAACACAGGAAGGAAATGCATAGTCAGTGGAATTACAGACATGTGTCCTTGAAAGAAATAATGATACTGTTTGAGGGTGTAGTTTGAGGGATCAGGGAAACCAAGGCACAAAAAATATATACTTGGCAAGAGATGTGAACTATAAGACTATATACTATAGGTGTGTTACTCAAAAAAGAAACACAAAAATGTACGTTGTAGTTTTTTTGATAAATGGAATGGTGTATCTGGTGACACTGACATGAAAAAGACTGAGGTACTCATCAATTTCTTTGCCTCAGTTTTCACTGTCTGCCAAATCCCTAAATCTCAACTCAGTGGCAAAAGAATGAAGTAGGATGTCAGGTCTGAGAGAATTTTGGGAACCTGGACGTGTTCCAAGTCAATACAAGTCAATGAGAGGGGTCATAATGAGGAGTATTTCTGAATCCTGAGGGATCTGGCAGTGGCTAAAGTGCTCCCCATCCTATTTGAAAAATTATGGCAGTTGGCAAAGTCACCAATGACTAAAAGGTCCTTTTAAAAGTACTTTCCAAACCAAGCCATTCCAAGATTCATTCTTTGATTCTATAGTTCTTTAAGATGTTGATCCCATACAGTCATGCAGACAGAAGCTCAAGGGCATGCCAGTGAAAATTATTTTATTCTTTTCTTCTGTCAAAATTTTTTCATCCTTTCCTGTGCTCTCAGTATAATTAACAAGTGAGAATCTGCCCACGCTACACCAGCAGAGAACAGAATAACACAGCTTTAAAAAAATTTCAACACCTGACTCTTCTATAATAAAGAAGCCCAAATGACAAAATTTTGCAATCCATTCTCAAACCTCAGCCAATTAATTTACATAAATTAAATTATCAAGTCTTAAAAAAGCATATTCTTCCACAGCTCTTAGTACGTGTCAGTCTTGTAATGTACTATAAAAACAGACTTGGGTCATTAATTTCAAGAAGTGATAAATCATACTCAGGAGCTGTGTCACTAACAACCACCATTTACTAAACTTGAAAAAAAAACATGCGCCTAAGGGGGAAATAAATTCCTTCAAAGAGCTATGGAATGCTCTGGTAATGAGTTGTCTGAGTTCCAGAGGGAATGTGTGATATTGCAATCTGTATATTTTCTTTTCTGGGAAAAAAAAAAAAGTCCTAAAAAACATGTTCTAATGGAAAAAAGGTGTTTGTTCTCACACACTGCTTTCAGCATTCTTAACAAGTGAGGGTTGCTAAGCATATAGCCAGTGAACAGATAAAGAAAAAAAAAGTAGGTTTTTGTAGCAGTGAAATACATATACAGAAGTTAAATGATAGAGACTACCTTTATCAATTACTGCACAGCCTGCCAGCTATTATCTTTCTTCTGTTTAAGAAGTCTTTTTTTTATTTGTGAAGGAGAGGGAATACATTAAGACAACTGGAAGGATGAGTTGAATGTGTTACTGTCTATATTCCACAATTTCAGGTGTCATATGCCTACTTAGAATTTTTTTCCATCTCCAGGTTAGCTCAGCCAGATACATTTGCTGTTTCTGCTCTGAAAGCACTGTGCTAGTTTTTAACCTTGCTTTTCCTGTATTTAGAAGGAGTAGAATGATCCAAAAACTTTATGCAACTTTAAGAATGTTTAAATACCTGCATTTACTTAATAAAGTACTTGATTTTCATTTACAGTGAAGCTTTTCATTGTTAGACATAAAAAAGGTATTTTCGGTATGAGAGATTAATAGGACTCTCTCAATTGACTAATGTGAATTTCAGATAAAAGTGTACTTTATACTCTGCAGGTGACAAAGTCCAAAATAATATTGATTCCAATTCAGATACAATGTGACATTTTGACTCCCCCAAATATTTAGACTTGGATTTAAAGAGTGGAAAAGTTTATTGGAAATTTTTATATGCATAAATCTAACATTAAAAAGGTCTGTAGCACAGTTTCCATGCTATCTTTCTTTGCTCATGTATCAGCACACGGCAATCAGTATACAGCTGCAGTCTGCAAACAAATTTGAGAAGCTCCTGACAAATTTATATATGAATTTGAGTAGTCCATCCCTGAGTTATTTAATTTAAAAAGCAAAGCTTCTTCTAGAGAAGGAAAATAAGTTCTAGCAGTCTATAGGATCATGACAGTGATAGCTAAGATTTTGAGACACCCTTCCCCTATGAATGGGATATTACACTCTTAGCAGAGTCCACAGAAGGTTATTGTGTCTGTGGTCTTCACATCTCTATCTGTTATCATAAATGAGAGCCTCCAAAACAAAATGACAAAGTAGAAAATGCCAGGACAATATAACAAATTTGCTTTTGAAAAATGATATTACTTTTCATAAGCAAAAGAATCTTTCAATGCTGTTTGATATTACATAAATTCCAAACCTTGTGTAACAATCAGAAACAAGATACTTGCCCTTGCTGGAGGACTAAAAATACATAACTTGTTGGCACTTACTTACTGCATAGATTACCATGTTCAGTGACCTTCTACTTTGCTTTCTTGTAAGCACAGACTCAGAAAACTGACAGTATGGGTTTGCCTACAAAAAAAACCTCATGCAATCTCTAGTCAGGAAGAAATTGCAGCCTAAGCTGCTGCAGAAGTTGCTTTAAAAGCAGAATCAGTGGCTACAGCCTGGTGCGTGGGATGCACACATCAAACATATGGATTCGAATCTGCCAAAGGAGAGGCAAGTTGCAGAAAAGTTGGTAAACCTTGCCAAGAGTTGTCTTCTATTGCCTACCCTTGTCACACTTTTGGCTCTTCTCAGGCCTCGTCTGATCACTGGAATGAAGATGGCAATGAGATTCCCACCAGGGCTTGGGACTGTCTTGAGCTTTGTGCTAGTGAATTTTCTGGCAGAAGATGAAGAAGCTATAAGGGGATGGAAGGGAAATCAGCACACTATGGCAGCAGATTGGAGAAAAGCTAAGCCCGAGCTTGTTGTGTAGAGTTAAGGGTAAAATGGACTGTATGATCCAATAAATTGGATCTTAATAAAGTAGAAAGTAAACATTCTTTACCCTTACCCTTTATCTTTACATTATCATTACTAAAAGCTGAGATTTACAGTGCCAGATGCCAAAAATTCTCACCAACCTAATTTGGCAGACAGCGTTTACCAACAGCCTTCTCATCTTCCTGTTTTCAATCGTATTAATGAGCTACTACTGTTCTGTTGAGCAGCAACCTAGTGGTGGAGCCTGTAATAATGTATTTTTGTGCCCCTTGAAACAGTGTCTTTTTATGTCTAGCTTCATGTTTCACAGAATGTTTCTTTTGTAAAGATGCAATATTAGCTACGGTAGATTTTTCTTGTTTAGCAAAAATCTATGGGTTCCTTACTCTGGTCTGCTTTTTTTTGTTCCTTCTGTTCCTTTGTGGTGGAACTGATAGCAGCTGTTAAAACTGATTTACTGTTTATCACTTATGTAGAAAAAAAAAGAAAAGCTGCATTAGGAAAAAGTGCCTAGATTTTGCACTACCCTCCAATGCAACTGAATATAACTGACTAGTAAGCTGGATAGATAATTCAAAGTATTGCGCACAGTGCTTGGTGAAAATTTTAAAATATTCGTACTTGCCACATGTATTGCAAAAGTACAAACTTTTTATATTTTATATTTCTTTGCCCCTCCTCACTCCCCCTTTGGAAACCTGCATTGAGAACAATAATTTTTTCTTGATTATTTTGTTTCCTGTGAACATTTTTGTAGAAAATATAGCATGGTTGTAGTTTGATTTATATTTTTTATGCCCAGCTTACCCTACTGGAAGATGCATAGTTAGACTTCTTAGTTAAACCTATTAAATCTAGTCCATATGCTTGAGGGTGTTGATTAATTAAAAAATACATATCAGAATTATAAAGTTAGTTACTTAAAAAGATTGATAGGTGGTCCTGTGAGATGAAGTAAAAAAGAATATATTTAATAAAAACTTAATAAAATCCATCAGAACTTTTAATGCAAATCCAGGTTTTCCCAAAATAGATATTTTGTATACCGTGTCTTAATTTCTCCAGCAGAATTTTTGTGGCTATTTTAATAATGCATCTTGAGTAAGATCCAAGGTCAATTTTATTTACTTTAGTCATCTCTTCGATCAATGTTTATGAACAGTTACAGCAAACCATCCCAATTGACACTGTAACTGATCTGGTTTCTTCTGGCTATTTCTGTGCTCTAATGAAGACATTCAAAAACACAGGGAGCAAAACATGCTGAAACACGGGCAAGAAAAGACCTGTCAGGTAAACAACAAGTCTCCATGGTTAGGATTATCTGCCTTATGTTGATGAATATCCAAGTCTTAGTAGCTATAGTGAAGCTACCAGAAAGTGCAATTTGGTGGGAGCAGTCAGTATTTTTCCTTGCTTGTGCTGTGCTGCAGAGACACGTGACATCATTCTGACTCCCAAAGGGAATAGAAAGGAGTGAGCAGGAAAGGCTTCCTCCCAGACATATGTTATCAGGGGAATCTGCAGTGTGTGCTATTTTGTGAATGCCATGAGGGGAAAGGGCTGGTGCTATGGTGCTAGAAAAAACAGTCTTTCTAATGAGACTTAAAATAGTCCTTTTACATTGTCTTCCTTCTGCAGCCTGATCATATAAACAAGGAGAGAGTGCAGTAGCATAGTCACCTCTCTGTAATCACAGACCCTTCAAGGAAGAAAAGAAAGAAATCCATACACCTAAATTGTCTTTTCAAAAGTGCTGGAGCAAATAGTCTAAAGAGAAACAAGAAATGATGAAGCAATGGAATCACATCCTGATGAGCCTGGAAAACATAAGTACAAAATTAAATAGCCAATATGAAATCATTAACTCAGTTGCCGCTTGCATGTTAAAACAGAATGCAGCATGGTCACAGCCATGGAGATATCTGTTATTGCTTTCTCTGAGAGCCCAGGGTAATAAAGAGAATGGTAATAAGCAGTCACTGTATCTACTCTTTTCACAATGAATCCTCATCTCTGTAAAGCCTCCTAATGCAAGGTGGCCTTTAAAACAATTTCAATAGCAACTGAAGATTCTCTGTCTCAGTGCAAGATTTCTGTGTGGCTTGATTTTGTCTTTAGTGCAGATCAGCATCTCAGGCTTTGGTAAATATCCCTCTCTGTACTGATGAATCTTACCTTTCAAAACTGCACTAAGCACCCAATAGTAAGCAAAAGCATAAAAGTTGGTGTTCTTGGCCTGAGCACTCAATGAAGCAGTATCAGTGTGTTTAAAAGACAGCCTTGTACTGTCCCCGTTTGAACACACATGAAACTGATTCATCTCAAGGGCCAATCCCAAAATACATCTTATCTGAAATTATAAATTACTTTGCTGCTAGCTATACAATGTGCAAGTTTCAAGCTTTGGGTGGGTCAAAGCCTGTCTGGTCAGTGAAGCTCTGTTAAAATCTCTCTGTGTATAAATTATTTTGCTTCAATTTTCCCAATTTGTATCCATCCTTCTGCACTTACTTTTAAGTCATAACTGGTGAAAATACAGAAGTGGACTCTCTTTTCAGACACATTTAACCTGTGTATAAGTACATGCTTTATAAAGAACCCTTTTAATTCATGTGACACTGGCCATAGCAGCCAGACATATTTTCTCTTTTTCTCTATGTTTTCTTTTATGATGAAAAAAGAAGAATGTGGGAGTATGTGCTGAAAACAATTGATTTTTACCTCCATGAATTGCTCCCCAATGATAATGTGTATTTTCTTCCCCCATTATCCAAGGACACCATCAGTAACCTAGCAATACTTCCTTTTATATCTTAATTTTGAATTGCTTGCCCTCCCAGCCTTCCCTCCTCACCCCCCATATTTAAGTTTTTTGTTTTACTGACCAGAACTATTATTTAGTTAATATCTAAGCAGTCCAAACTGAGGTAAAATGTATGGCAAAGTTTTCCTGGTGTCTTTTCATCCCTAGGCTTGCATCCCTAGTGAGAAGAGCCATGGAAAAGTGACAGCAGAAAATGTGAACTAAAAAAAGGGGGAATAGATTCAGAGTTTGAAGAACTGCAAGAGGAAACAAGCCATTATTATGAAAAGAACTGCATAAAACAGAGAGAGGAAAGTGAAACTAAATTTAGTACAGAAAACACAGAAATTATTCTGCTGTTTACATATACTCCACTAAATTTTTTTTTTTTTGCTGCAATTGTTTCCATCTATAGAATACTTTCTTAGAACCATAGTAAAATAGTAAAATAGTGAAAATAGCATAGCTACTGGCATGTTTTGAGTATATTATTGCTAGCTTAGGGTACAAATGAAATGCTATCCCTTGTTGTTTTTTGCAAACAGGACAGATCAAATATTTGTTCATGCACCCCATCATGACTCCATTGACTGTGCTGGCACCTACCTGTGGAAACCTAATATAATTTTTTTAACATGGCATGTTTGGAAGTTTTATGAGAAATTACTTTTATTTATTTTTTGTTCTATCCATTGTCTTTTGTCTCAGATGAGACTATATGTAGTTATCTACTAAATAACTTTTCAAATTTAAAAATAGGTTTTAGGCATCTTCACATATACAAAGGAAGTAGTTTCATTTACCTCCAGACTGATTAGTTTTAGAGTGAAAAATAATGTGTTTTTTAAGGTAGGGGACTTTGCATAAGATTTCTGCAAATACACTCTCTTGCATGTGTAAAATAGGTAAGAAAATTCTTTGTGTATGCAACAGGCTGATTGGTCAGTTGTTGTGGTAAAAACAAAACCCACATTAGTTCTTACCCTTTTACACAAGTTCAAAAAAATATCCTATTTATTTTGACCATGATTTTGCACAGCTACTATCACTCTAATTGAATAATAGGAGCCCACTAAAACTTGCCTTGCGCATGTTTGGTACAGGAGCTCCTGAAAATTAGTCACACTGCACTTCTGGCACAAAAAACAAAAATGGTTTTTTGTGTCAGAAGCACAATGTGACTAATTTCTGAAGGACAGGTAAGGGAAAGTTTGCTAAATGTTTCAGATGTGTTGGAAGATTCAATTTACATTTGATTTTCAGAGATTTGCAAAGCCTCAGAGCAAAGCCTTTTGCTTTTCCCAATCAATTCACTTTCCATAGAAAGAACTATCAAATTGTATGAGCATAACCTGAAAATACTCCACTTCTCTTAGATAATTCTTAAGACAAGCACTGATTCATTGTAAGGCCTTGACAGAGCAAAAAAATTAATTTCATAATTCTTCATCTAGAGAGTTCTTCACTGTTCCATGAAAAATAGAAATGGATATTGTCCAGGTAAGATATCTCTTTATTTTCAAGGAACAACAATGACATTGCCAACCAGTATTTCTTACTGCTTGTTCAAAAAGTGTAAGCCACTAATTCTGCCTTTTCCTTGATCAGACAGATAGTCCAGTGTTATTTTATTTATGCTACACCAGGAAAACATAAAATGCTTTATAGGTTTGTGATATAAATACAAGATAAAATTTTTAATACTGTGAAACCCACATAGCTACCACGGTTAATATTCACGTTTGAAGTTTCTGTAATGTAAAATTGAGATTCGTAGTTTTAGGTATTGGTTTAGGAAAGCTGGATGTAATGAAGGGCTCTTACAGAGCCAGATAATAACAATGGATTTATTTTTCCTTTAAAAGCAATTGAGTGCAGGGCTATCTTCTGCTTTCAGTGTCTGTGCTTACAGAAACCAATTGAAGAGAGAGACTACATTGTGTCATGAGATTGCATTTCACTTTGCTTTGGGCCATTTTTGACTCACTTATAAATGTGAAAAAAAAGTGAGATATATGTAATAAAAATCATACTAGTAAGCAAAATAGAGGCCAAGCTGGAAATAGCAGGTGAATAGGATTGTTTTTGGATATATTTATTCTCCTCATAATGGATAACTTTATTTGCAGTAATTTATTCCCTGTTAATTAAATTTATACCATAGTTCCCTGGCCCAAAGAAATTAAAAAACCCTCTGTTTTAAAATAGTCCAGATTTTAAATTAATCTACATATTAAAAATAGTATACTTAAAAGTAGTTTTGCTTGAGTTCTGTCAAAACTTTGGATCACTTATAATTCTTAATAAAGTTATTTTGCTCATAGTATATTCTCATTGCGCAAATTGGATGAGATGAGAAACATGCATCAGTTGAAGAAAATTTGATACTTGTAATGTTATCCAAAATATTACAGTTTACTACACTGCACCAGCTTCTTCCTTTAATCATAAGGCAAAATTAATTTCTGTGGGATCTTGGGAGTCGTGCTGAAAAGTTAGTGGCATACTTTTATGATGAATATCTAAAAAGCATTTAATGTAGAGAGACAATAATTATCATTCTGGCTGCAACCACAATCAGAAAAACAAAAGACTACTTAAGATGCCTAAAACATGTTTACCTGTGAGATCAGAGCAATTTAAAATCTCTTATGTAATAATATCTGCTTTATTGTCTATGGAACATTTTAATAAAATGTGAAATGAAATTAAATAGAATCATCTCCCATAATAGCTTCCTATCATATGGCAACAACCTGCCTGCTTACTACTGTCTAATCAGTTACTGAACCTTATGCTGCACTTTTATGGTGCTTGCCTGCTGGGTCTATTGCCCACTTAGGAATATGAAATCATGTTATGTTTTTTTATTGCTCTCAGCCAGCCTACCTCCCTTTTCTCCAGTAGACTGTTTTGTACAGAATCACAGCAATATCACATCAGATCTCTGAATAACAAGCTCTTATTCTCTTTTTTAGCATCTTTTCATTTGATCTAAGATACTTTGTACAAGTTCTTGCTCTTCTTTATAATGTTTTCCAATATACTGCACAAATGCTTTGGCTACCCAAACTGTTTGACAGAAGGCATTGAATTTTAAATAGAACAGGGTAAATTCTGTGCTTCAGGGGCAGTGCTCTGAATCAGTCCTTCCAAGACAAGTCCATGGCCTTGGGGATGACTTTGCCCAAGACTTCTAGATTCCTAGTTGCATAGAAGAAAGAGAAAACAACTTCCAACTAAGCTGAAAGTGTACCAAACTACTCCCTAAGTTTCCAAAGAATAGTCACTGTACATATGCTCCCACATTTAACACAGGGAAGCATTAATGATATTTCATTCTTTTTAAACTACCATTTTTCATTAAATTTTATCAGCATTGAAGTATATGCCAGAAGTGTTTGATTTGATGAAATCTTACAATATTGTAATTAACAGATAATTTTTAAGTTCATGAAAACTGTTAAATAGCTTAGTTGTGTGGATACTATTTATATGTTATTTCATATTTCTGTGGCTTATTTGCACTACTGTAAAGTATTTCTTTCATTTTTGATTGTAAGTTTTGCAAGGACTAAATAGCCTCACTAGGTTTTTATAACCAAAAGACAAGGGGATATAAAAAAAGGTGATCTCAGGTGGGAAACTCATAATAGTTGAAGCTTCAGAACACTTTGAATCACTATTGCTATGGACTCATATTTTCTTTTTTGGTGCCTTTGGGGATTTTCCTCCTAACCTCGACTTTTTCGTAGTTGTAACCTCACACAATTGTCTTCTATTTGCCACAAGACAAGTAACTAAATAACACAAGAAATACAATTCCTCCTTGTTTTTAGAGAAGCTATAGGAGAATGCAAGTGTAAGCTGTATTTCATTACCTGAAAGCTAAGCAAAAACTATCCCTCTGACATTGTGAAATCTGAGTGTAGAATTTAAGGTATTCTAAAACTTGAGGTCCTGACTCATGTCTCAGTCTATTACTATAAGCCTAGAATAGAGAACAAAGTTTTGATCAGTCTTTTTTTTTTCCTATCAGAAGAGTAATCTTGACCAATATCAGAGAAAATGTCTCAACAAAATTAAAAATAAAAATTGAAAATTTAGTTTTTCAGGGTAATTTTCATTCTTTGATAAGTTATTCCTATTATTTTAAAAAAATATAACTCTTGAAAATGTGAAATATTTGTGTTTAATAGCAGCAAAAAAAGAAAAAACAAGCCCTGTTAATTGATGTTGCACGAAAGGATTTTATGTCTTAAACAAAGTTTGACAAAGAGTTCAGGCAGAAATAATCTTTTTTAGTCAACTGATCATGTAAATTTTTTTTTCATCTATTGATTGCAGAATGTAAGGATGTGAAAAATCATCTGTATATGACAAAATACCATATATAGGCATAAATTCTAGTTTAAGTAAGAGTTAATTTTTTCCAGATAAACCTAATGTACCTACTCCCATTCCTGTGAATGACAAAACTATTTATTGTCATTTGAGCAGGATGTGGCACTGGACCCTCCTGTCTTAGATGCAGATGCAGTAGCCAGTCATTTCCTAAAGCATCAGAAGAAATAATGGAAGAGTTCCATTGACAAAAAGACATTGCTTGACTTGCAACTTCCTTCAAACAGAACAGATTTTGCGGAGTAGGAAGCAACTTTCCATTTTTACCACAGTAAGCCAAAATTCAGGCATTCACAAGAAAGGCAAAAGAGCAAGAAAAAGAGAATTTTCTGTCTGTTTAGCATTAAATGGATGGGCTGGGTTAAAAAGCTCAATTTAGGAAAGAATTGCAGAGCACCACTCTAGTTGAAGGCAAGAATCTTTTCATCAATCACCTGTAATTTGGTTTTATAGGTGATGGGGTTTTTTTGCAGGTTCTTATCTTTCAGTTTACAAATATACAATTGAATAAAATAAAGGTATCAAAAAAAGTTTCCATTTAGGTTAATATAAAAAGATATCTATGCTATCTTGTGCAGCCTTTTTTCAATATAAAGCAGTTGTCTCAGTGCCAGAAATAAGTATCCAAAGGGAAGAGCCCCAACAAAAGTTGCCTTGACGCTGGAAAAGATAAAGTTTGAAAAGTAGCAATGGAGACTTGCTTAAAGACCTTTTGTTTTTTAATCTGCCTCTCTGAGATTCTATTTAAGGAGCTATCCTGAATAAGTCATGTATAAGATATGTACATGAGCAAACCTACACACTGTACCTATACATGTATAGGTATATGTACACTAACATGTTCTATTGAATCATCATATCACTTGATAGTGCTGACTCTGAAGAATAGACCCCATAAATACGGACCAACAGAAGTTCCTGTCATAACCTGATTATATAAGAAATTATCAAACTCTCATAAAACCCCATGCATCAGATGTTAAAGTTAAGTGAAAAAAATGTATGTGAAATAAAAGACTGATTCTACTTTATTCTGCATTGACAAGCATTTTATTTCATCACTGTCTTCCCAAGGAAGAGAAATAAAGAGGGAAGTGCTGATCTCCTCTCCCTGAAATTCAGTGATAGGATCCTAGGGAATAGTTCAAAGACACATCAATGCAGATTTGGTACAGGCATCCAGGATTAATTAGGAAATCTTTCATACGCATGGAACAAACTTTTTAAATGTAGGCTCCTGCTTGAGTCTGTTGCAATTACTCAAAGTGTAAAATCTTTGAATAAAAATCCTTTTCTAGAGTAAGTCCACAAATCACCTTACAAATTGAAGAACCCTTTAGGATTGCCAAAGGTTTCTTACAACATATGTAGATACAGGAGCAGAGATGGAAGAATAGAGGGATGAGGGCATTTTTGTGATGAAAAAGCATAGGAAAATAGAGAGCAAGAGAATGAAAATGTTTGAAGGTATGTGAGAAAAGGCTGGGCAGTGTTCTCGTGGGGCCATGCCCTGTACTGCTCAGCATGGCCATGTTTTCTTAAACGTGGTCTGTCCTGTTCTGGGTGTGTGTATGTATGTCTATACATGGGGAGGGGATGAGGGGTGGGGTGGTGTGTATATATATAAAAATATGGTTCCATCCAGCATACAGCTTTGGACATTCTGAGTATTTCCAGGTTGAAGTGGTTCTGTCTGTGAGTATGCTGGTGCCAGTACCAGCCCTGGATGTGGAACCACAGGTCATGGTTGTCCAAGCAAATGGAGACACTGTGGTGTCTGCATCTGGGTGCAGGCGTCTGTGTGGGAAGTTGCTCCTAGCATGTATCTCTGCACTGTAGCCTCCACTCACGTGGGTTATCTGCTCACAGCCCCATGATCCAGCAACATCCCAACAAGTCACAGCAAGTAACCCTGTAACTACACAGATATCGAATTCCTGCTGTTTATTCCCCATGCTGCACATATTGGCGTGTGGACACTTCAGAGACCACCACACTAATGCCCAGAAAAGGGTCTGGGTGTTTTTTCCCATAAAGATGCCTGGTAGGTTTGTCCTTGCTTACATGCAAATTCTTGAGGTGACTCTGTTTAAGACCTCTTTTCTTGATAGTGTGGTAACTTTTTGTCATGGCAGTCCTTATCCTTTGCTCACCAGCTCTGTCCATCATTGCCTCACAAGACTGCTGGTCACTCTCTCCTTCCCTTCTCACATATATATCTCATATCCATATACACCCATGTATATATATATACACACACACATATATATATGGATATGTACCTATGCATGTATATGGTCACGCATTATACATGTGCACATATGTCAATATCCAAATATGTACACATATATGTCTGAATATATGTATTTTCTACTAATGAGCTTTTCTGATCAGCCAAAGAGGAAAATAAGTTGTTAGTCCTGTTCATGGTTGTGTTCATGTTTCTGTGTTGATTACAATCACTGGGCATATATATAGATATATATATATGAGATACATATGTAGATCAATATAGGTATATACATACACTTATAAAGTCTAATAAGTGACTCTGTTGTTTGAGCTACATAATGAGCTTTGCTGCTAGTTGGACTTGCAAACAGGCAGACCTATAGGATATCAGACTACTAGAATAACCAACACATAATAAACAGATAAATAGTTTTTAAAAATTGTAGATTTTAGACTTTTTTATCGTCTGATAATGAAAGTAAGTCTGTTTCAGCACAGTAGGGCTTGTGTTCTTGAAAACTCATTTGTTCACAGATTAGACTGTGCCTGGTCAGCAATATTCCAAATTTCACAGCTCTGGTTGACAATTGTGCTTCTAGGCTCAAAATAACAATTTTTTAGTCATGTACTAGTCTGGAATTCACTGAAATTTACTTTAAAGGAATCAGATCTCAGTGTATAGGATAGTGGTATTTTCAATCATTTTATTAGCGTAATGGTTTGTGTACCCAGGACAGGGAATAGAAGCATGAGTTTTATTGAATTTCAGTTCCAGAATGTGAGTTTTTCACTCTTTAGTCTGTATAACTCTGTGTGAACTTAATGTTGAAATCTCCTTCCTGACAACGACTTGGCTTCCCTGATTAGCTGCTCCCTTGCTATTGCAAAGTCACTCAGGCTGTTGTCATTGACTTATTGGTACAAGAAGGTATTAAAGAATCAAATCCTTCACTTAAAGAAACAAAACAACACAAAAGCCTGTGGTAAGCAGGAGAGAGAATACAGCTCAGAAGTCATTCTACAAAGTTCCCCAACTGAGGTAGCAATAAGCTTACAGTCTGAGAGTCTACATTCAATTCCAGATGTAAAACAATTATATCTTCCTAGAATAGGAAGATATACTCATTTTCTCTCATCACAGAGAAGTAAATTCTAGAATACACAGCTTGTCTGTGGAGAAAGTTCACAGTGTGTTTATTTTACGGAGATTTTCTGTCTCATGTTCACTATTCAAAAAAGAGCCATCTTAACTGATAAGACTCAGAAGGGAAGAAAGCTATAAAAAAAGGTGTTTAAAAAATGTTTGTAAAAATTTAAACACTAATTTATAAATCAATGTAAAATATCGTTACCTCATTTTCCTGTATTTTGGGATTTTAAAAATGTTATCCATCTAGTATTAGGATATCCCATTACCCTACTAGCAGATAGAAGGAGGTTTTGTCATTTTTTTACCACATGACAAATGGAAACAACTGACAGCACAAGTGTTAGACTCGGGGTAATCTGGTATTTGGGCCTTCTCTGAAACTTCTTCGATGGTATTTACTTGCACCCACTCAAATATGAAATGTTAATAGCCTGTGGGAAAAAAAAAATCTTTTTTCATCACTGAAAGAGAGAGGTCCTTTTTTCCCTGCACTCATCAGAAGAGAATGTCATCACTCTGCTATTACCATATCTATCTACTGCCCAAAGGAAGGATATGCTCAGTGATAAAACTTTGAATACTATACATAATGTATGCTTCCAAGCTTATTCGTTCATAAAGTATCTCACATGTTTTCCAACTTGGCTCATTTGATCATTGTCCTGCATTTTCACTAAAATGAAAATTGTCTGAGAAATGAACAGTGATGTCAAGATTATTGAGGAATCTTAAGAAAGAAGCAAGGAATGCCATATTAATTCCCTTACTAAGTGAAATTTCAGTTTGAGTTCCCCCAAGCAGTCCAATAGGAAATGTCAGAGACATTAGCAATACCTTACTAATATCCATGGAACAGATATTGTATTTTCTGGATGCATTAAACATTTAACAGAAGCTCTTCTTTACATTGAAAATCACTGCAAACAAAGAAGTTAGTCTCAAATCTTGAAGAACTATATGGTCTAGAAGATAGCATGAGGTAGAAAATCTTTTGTAAAGCTTTTTGAAATTCATAGTGTACTCACTGGAATCAGGTAGTATGTGGGGAAGTTTTAGAGTATCTCTTTATCCTGGAGAGAAGCAGAAGTAATAGCTCTTTTTTCAGGCCACAAGTCTTAGCATGAAGATTTTTTCCCATGTGGTATTTTTGCATGTATCATACTTTTGTAAAGAAGACAGAGGAAAGAAAAGCAGTAAGGAAGAAAGGGAAGACGAGAGGGAGGAAAAGAGATAAGGAGAAGGGGGGAAGGGAGCTGAAAAGTTAGAAGCCAAAAAAAAAAAAACAAACCAAACCAGTATTTAATCATATCACTATTTTTCTGTCTCTGAAAACATTCACATTTTAGCTATTAATATTTTTTTCTGGTTAGCACAAAATTTTAAACAAGCCTACCTTAATAATCTTGAGAAAGAGGTTCATTGAAGCAAGAAGCAGTCAAGAATCTACATCTGTAGAGAAGTCAAGCTCTTCTGCTGTATTTTCTATCTTCTCACTTTAACTGTTGTGGGGGAGAAGGTTTGAGTCCCAAGCAAAGCCAGCTCTAAAAAAAATGACCCTTACATTTGCAATGAGGTTGAATCCACTCATTATTTATGGGAAAAATATCTTATTATAATTGATAATCTGCAAAGTGATTTAGCTATATTGCTCATATATCTGCCATTTTGTCTCTCAATATAGAGAAATAATATCTGCAAAAAATGCACATTACCCACAGGAAATCGGTCAATCTGTCCAGTGTCTGTTATTTGCCCATTTCTGTGGACAAATATATACACTTTGAATGAAATGAGAATTTTATGCATAATTTCTTGGAATCACTTATGAAGTATTCCAGTGACCTGAAAAGAAATTAATTTTGCTGTCATACATTCTATGCAAATGAGCAGATGCTGAGTGATCTGTGAACCCTCAGACTCTTCTTGATGTAGAATGAGAGCATCAAAAATTCTTTGAAGAAGTATCTTTAAAAAATGTGTTTTCCTAAAAAGTGCCAAAATTGTATCAGAAATCACAATATGATAGATTAATTAATTAATTAAAAGAAAACATGCAGAGAGAAAAGAAAATACTACCCTCACTCTATATCCATTTCTGTGACTCTAGTTTAAGAATTTACTGTGGTTTTTTAGCCTGATCTCTGTGCTTCCTACTTCATTATAAGTTCAAGAAGCTGTCTACACTCAGTCATCAGGAACTTCTTTGCAATGAGATATACTTGTCAGACCATACCCACAGTCACTTTAGTGAAATCTCTACTTCTTATCTCAGTCATTGTCTTTCCACATCCAGATTTCAATGAGGAATCTGCAGTAATAGTTTATCTTTACTATAATGTATGATTTAGCATGCAGCAAACAGCAAAAGATCAAGCTCAACTTTTTGGCTCAAGGCTTTCCTTTTTCACCACCTTACCTTTCATAACCTGATTCATCTAGTAAACCACACAAAGGAAGCACTTTTTTTTCTTTTTTTTTTCCCAGAAGATTAAGTGCTGATGAGTCTCCTGAACTATTCCACAAATACTAATAATTTAAAAAAATATAGTTCTTTTCCCCGAAGTGTTTGTTTAAAATGATGATTTACATGTGTGATAGACTACAGCCTAGAGTGCTGAGGCCTTAGAAGGAAGCTACTTCTTGAAATCTGATTAACAAATAATTAGACACGTTGCAGAAATGTAGAGTGCTACCTTGACCTTCATGATTTACTGTTGCTCCTATCTATTGCTCTCTGGTGTTTGTATTCATTTACAAAAAATCAAAATAATATCTTTGTGACAAATATGGAGAGAGGAAAATAAAATTGCAGATCAACATTTTTCACTTTCCAGTCATATTAAGCGTCTCTTTTTTTCTCTCTTTGTCCTTATCTGGACCTTCATGATCAGTGGTGAGAGAGAGATGTTGATAGTTAAAATTATGTGTAACTGTGGAGGTAGCATAAATCCATATATAGAGTCTTAGAAACTGTTCCATTAGAGCAGAAAAATAAAAATAAATAATTATTTAAAATGTTGAATTGTTCTGAAATTCAAAATTACATAGCTTGCAGCATTTCTATTCAATTTTGTTTCATAAAACTTGGAGCTCATTGATTGATGTTGTTCCAAACAGCATTATAATTCTGATTCTGTGACAGATAGGGCTTACAGCAGTGCACAGTAAATTTATATAAGAGTTAGATGGAAGAAGAAGTATACATGGAGCTCTCATTCTTCTCATGGAGGGAAAGTAAATATAAAATATGTGTATGCATACATATTTGCATATGAAATTTATCATGGAACTTGTACACTGATAAAACTCTGAAATTCTGAATCACATTTCAGCCATCATAGGAGTCATAAAGATATTTTTTCCAAAAATGTACTAACCAAAAAGTAAAGGCAAAACCGAAGCAAATAGGCTCTGAATCAAATACTTTGAATGCTAGGAGAGTGAAAATATAAGAAAATAAAAGGAAACAATTAAGAGTATCAAATAAGTACAACTGATATCTCCAAAACTTAAAATGAAATGTTTTTATTTTATATGGCCTATCATTGTATTAGTCAATGTATATTTCTTTATATATGGCTGGGTTATTTTGTTTGGGTTTTTTTCCCATCTCACATTCTCAGTTCAGTATTTTCTGAGTATCAAAAAGAAAAAGTAAATAAAAATAGCGAAAATGCACATTATTTTATGTTTGGCCATGGTAAAAATAGTAATACACTAGATTTTTATTACTGAGAAGGTGTAGATATAAATTACATAGAAATACATCTTAGAGAAGACATGTTGATTGTCCTTGTAATCACTAAAATTCTGTCTTGGATGTATATATGCACCTCAATCTTTTATCCCAGAAGGTGGCTTTTTAAATTACTGTTTATATTCTTTATTTCTATTAATATCCATAGAATCTTCCCACTGAAGTATGCAATAACATCAATGTAATAAGTCTGGAATGGTACTTAAACATCTTCACAGACATGTGAGATTTTAGTCAGAACCAAAAAATATTTGTTTTGCTTGATCTTCAGTCTGGTGCTTTTCACATAAAAAAAGCTCCAGCTGAACAAAAACAAATAAAAATTCCACCTCAAGAGTTTATCTTGCCCTTCTAGCTCCAGAATGACTCATAAGGAGAAAAGAAACCAAGGTCAACTTGCTAAGGGGACACACATAATAGCTCTGATTGTAAGAGAAGAATGGAATTGCAAAGACTGAATTTTGTTACTCATCTTCTGCCAGACTGTTTGTTGGCCTGCTTGTATAGCAGTTGCTGTGTGCACACCACATGTGATGCTGCCCACAAAGTGAAGTGGATCTCAAGAAAGAGGTTTTCTTTAAAAATACCTCACTAAATTCATACGGAATAAGCTCAGGCGAAGATGATAGGGAAATACAGGGGGCATAGATCAAGCAAGTGTATAGAGCCTGTAGCATCAACAGATACTGGAAAACATAGTAAACAAGATACAAAACAGACACAGAAAAGGAATTGGAATGGGCAGAATGTGTGAAGTTTTCTGCAAGCCAAGGAAAATATCATTATTGTTAGAATTGCTAGAAGCAAGATCAGAGGGAAAACCAACATTGCAAGCATTTAATTGATAGAAGGGTGTCTTGTTTTCAGATTTCTACTTCCAATTTTTCTCACTCACCAGATCTTTATTAGAATTTTATCCTGTATGAAATGTTGCTGTCCCCTTATTTTCTTCTGTGATGTGTGGCTTTAGAAACTTCCTGAATTTTTCAACTCTGCTTGTTCATGCCAAAAAACCCCAAAAACCCCCCAAAAAAAAACAAAAACAAAAAAAAACACCACAAAAACAACCAAAAACCCCAAAAAAACCCAAAAAAACCCCCAAAAAACCAAAAAAACCTACCAAAATAAAACAACAAGACCAAAAAAACAAAACAAAACAAAACAAAACAAAACAAAACAAAACAAAAAAACCCCCAAAACCTCCCACAAACAAACCCAAACCCAAGCAAACAAACACACAAAAGAAAGAAGAAAAAAGAAAGTACTTTATCTGAAATTTCTGGAAGACTTACCAATCAGCATCAAATAGTTGGTGAGTGTAAGGACCTGTAAATTTGAGCAACAAGTCTATTTTCCAATTTTAACAGATTTACCCT
This sequence comes from Luscinia megarhynchos, assembly GCA_034336665.1. Classification (NCBI taxonomy): domain Eukaryota; kingdom Metazoa; phylum Chordata; class Aves; order Passeriformes; family Muscicapidae; genus Luscinia; species Luscinia megarhynchos. The sequence goes on along the minus strand of CM067592.1, from coordinate 29,590,333 downwards.
AAAAAGAGACATAATAGAAAATATGAATGAAATGCAGTTTAATTCATCTTTAAGAATGGCAGCCTATTTCCTTCACTGTAAATGTTCTTCAGTGCTCTGTTGTCATTTTTCATGGTAGATTTTATTTTAAGATCACAAAAATGACCAAATTCAAAATTCCATTGTTGTACCTCCAGCAACATCCTAGAAGAAAACTGGAGTCATATCTGCCTTATGTTTTTTATTTTGTAGGAGTGTACTCCTGGACAAGTTTCACTGTCCACAGAGGCAGGAATTTCTGGAGTTGCTTCATGAGGAAATGTTGTCACACCATTCTGTCTAGAGGAACTTCTATAATTAAGAAATCACTGCAAAATGTTATTTTACTATATTTTATTAATTAGGATTGAAATTGAAAGGGATAATTATTTATTTTTCCTCCACAAATGACAGATAATGGGATAATACAACATTCTCCTACAAAAATACATGCCATAAGGTATCATTTGCTTAAACCATATTCTTAGTCTCATACTAGCATAGCAATGAGCATTTTGTTGTTCTTTCTATATCATGCATTGTTCTTTTTGATTTCTTTTAATATATGAAACAGACTTGTATGTTGTGCAACTGGAGTTTTACCTGAAGTTATTATGTGAGTGGGCTTTTTGTTCACAGTCATAACATCCAAGTTGGTTGATGATACAGTAAAATGAAAATAATATTTTAAAAATAAAAAAAGGAGTGGAGAGAAAGCATCTTATGATATGGATGGGAAAAAAATGAATATGTAGGAAAAAAAAAATCTGTCAGCACTGTGTCCACAGTAAATTTAATTAAAATATACTACTGTTCCCCATCCATTTCACCCTTGGCTTTTCATTCATAGGTAGAACCTTAAATATAGAGAAAATAGAAGACTATTAGAAAAGACATCAGCAAGAATGCCCATCAATAGTGAGATACTAAGTGCAAGGCAATCGTGTTTTGTGTCGGTTACAGAGAAGCTGATGAAAAAAATAGAATATGTAACATGATGTCTCTTTCATCTATAAAAATATCAGCTCAGAGGTTATGCTTCATTAACTTCAAATGTAGCATGAATAATAAAGGAGGAAGGCACAGCATTCCTTTGATACATTGTGTGAAAGCTTATCACTTCCTCTTTCAAGTGACAGTTTATTAAATAAGGTGAATAATAGAAAATATTCAGACTAGATCCAAATCATAGTCTGACACTCTCTGCCTGATTACAAAGTAAATATAACAGCTCTGCACCTCCATTTTGTGAGATTTGGAAATAAATGTGATAAGATATATGGAGCTCCCTGCAGTGAGCTCACTCAAACATTTTCTGTTTAAAAACATTAATTGAATAAAGTAAAAAAAAAAAAAAAAAGTAAAAAAAATTACCTTGGCAAAAGGCACAAGTAGTATCCACCTCCTTTTTTCTTGGACAAAAGGAAAAATATGGAGAGTGAAGAATAAATATCCATAGTGACTTGTTAGTTTTTGCAAACCCTTTGCAATGTCAAAACACATACACCACTGCAGGGACGTGCTAGTAAGCCATTTTCATATAAATTGCAATGCATTTGTGTAAATTTCAGTTGATTAACTGTGCCAAATACCATGAAAAAGAGAACTGTTAGTTAAGATCACTTTTGAACCACATCCATTCTCGGGCACAGCTGAAATTACATTGGTGATTTCTCTATGGAAGTAGAAATAGTAGTGTTTCATCAGTTGTTCTTTACAACCTGTGTCATGATTCTCTTTACTAAGACACAGTCATGAACACATCCAAATAAATTGTAAACAAATTAAAAGATCTCTTTGGATCACTGTTTGATCATTATTATTTCCTCAAGGTGTGAGGTCAGGATTTTCCAAATTATTACAACAGTCAATACTGCTGTGAGGACAAAATTAAAAAAAAAAAAAAAGAAAAAAAAGAAACGTTCTCATCTTTATTTTGCATAACACTCACCACTCCCATTGTCCTGGAAAAATGCAATTTGAGTTTAAAATTGGAGGCAGTTATCAAAGGAAGTGTTGAGATAATAAATTTCATAATGCAATATTTTAAGTGTTTATTGTATAAGAAACATCAAACAGAAAGCTCTGCATCCTAGCAAGCCTAGCCTTTTCAATTAATGAAGAAGAATTCATGTTTAGATACATAAAAAGAAATTTAAAATGACATCTTTTTTCTTGCAATATTGGAAAATAAATGATCAAGAAAATGAAAATGAAACTCTCCATCTTTGGAAAACATTTGAAATGTTTAAACATGATAGATTAAGATTTGCTAGTAATTTGCTTATTTGTTTCAAAATATTTCCATACATGAACTTGAAATGCAATAAAGACAAAAAAGGGAGAAGAAAAAAAATTAAAGAAAAGCTGTGGACAGTGGCAATTTTTCATTATTAAAAACACCAACAAACCAGATTAAATGAAATGAAAAATGAATTTTCAAATTTGAAGAAAAAGCATTTTTGGAACAAAGATAAACAAGACATATTCACTAATATAAAAATATATTGCTTTTTCAAAAGCTGTGAATTAAAACAACTTCATGTTTCATGTTGCAACCAGCTCATCTCTGCAGGTGTTTAAATAATTGAAAAAATAAGAGAAATATGGTCCTTGAAAGTCAAGACGAACAAAATTTGGCAGCTCTATTAAGGAAAACAGATTTTCTGTTTGTTTGTTTTCCTTATGCTTCGTACAGAACACTAAGTCCATTTTGTTTCTGAAGATTGCAACAGGCAAATGATTCATGTGTAAGTTAAGTAAACATAATGAAATTATGGATTATGATGTTAATGCAGCCACAAACACAGCAGGAGCAGATCACCTTTGGAGATCTACGTAGGTGCCAGCACCACCACATGCCACATATGGGGTTTGTTTCAGAATCAGGAGATTTTTTTTTTTCTTTGGCTGCTAAAGGACGGTAGGCAGTGCTCACTACAATTTTATGTGATTTTGATGTTTTTTTTCTTTTTCCACTGAGGCTAATTCACAAGTTTCATGTAAAATCACATTTAAACCCACCTATATTAAAATGCTGATTTAACATTTGAAAGGAACTCCTAAAAATGTAAAAACTGCCCACTAGGGAATGGATAAACTGTAATAAGACTGACCTGACCAGTCATTATCAGTCTGCATAAATATTACTGGTTGAATAAGAAATGCACATGAATAATATTGCAGATAATGGAACCTAATGCAGACATCATTAGTATTAGAACATACAAACAAAACACTTAATTTATAAATAAACTAGAGACAAATAGCAATACATTGTGAGGGAAAACTGCATGGATCTTGCAAGCAGAATAAAAGGCAAAGTGTGTTAATATTCCTTTAAAAAAGTTTACTTGGCTTTAGTATGTAGTGCTTAGTACTCAATGCCTTAGACATTTCTAACCAGGAGTACAATTGTCTAGAGAAAGGAAAACAGCTCAAAAAGTGAAAATAAAATACTTTTTATTACAGATTTTGTTCAGTGTTTCATTATCTGAGAACTATATCAGTGTTCCATTTATCAACAAGCACCAGTTAGGCCCAATTGTCCTAAATATTTAGTCTTTTAGGATAGTTTTTGATATGTGATCATTATGTTTGGCCTTACAATATGACTTTATGAAAATTCAACTTTCTAGGTTGCTATTACCTATGGAACTATTGTTCCTCATGGAAAACAATTTGCTCTAAGCAGTGACTGAAGCACCTAAGCAACCTGAGAACAGTATAATGAAATATATGCAAAGCAATTTTGCAAGTTTTTCTATCATTCTAAGGTTGAATTAGCAGTAAGTATCAAATAAGAGATCACCAGCAACAATTCCAGTATCTCACAACTCATGTGCATTGAATTTTATTTTAGGGGATCGTATTGAATATATAGGTCTCCATTTTAATTGTATAAGGTTGAAATAGGATGATAAGAGCTTTCAGAATGATGAAAATGCCCTGCCACCTGAAGACCTGTTGAGCTTCCTGAGTTATATTTGCAGGGAGGCATGGCAGAACTCCAGTTTTTGTCTGCACCATGTTCTGTGTAGTGATTTATATGCATGCTGGGGAAGCACAAAAGTGCCATCAGTTGCCTCACTTACATTACAAAACGTGCAAAATTTTATTTCCTTCTTTTTTTTATGGTTTAAACCATTTCTGGTTTTTATGTATCTGCAGCAATTAATGTGATTTGTTAGTGTTCTACCATTTTTTTTGCAAAATACCTGCAAACAGTTGAAGGTAGTAGGAAATTTTTCTCTTTGCTTTTATTTTTATGTTTGATGTTGCCACATATCCATTAGCATTGATTATAATTTGCAAAAGAAGTTTTTGAATAACAGTTTACAGATATTAATTGATTTTGTGTCCAGTAAAAATCCATTCTTTATAGACATGGAAAGTCCTCACCATGAAAAAGATAATTTCTTTTTGTCATGCTATTGAGAGTAAAGGACAGCAGAAAGCAGACACAAACTGCTGTTTTCATTATCCAAATGAGATATTTCAGGATGTGTTCAGGTTTTTGTTGGATAGAAATCTCTGTTTATTACTAAAATAAATTATTTTTTTTTCTTTTTTCTTTTTTTTTTTTTTTTTTTTTTTTCTCTTTTTTCTTTTTTGAGGTAAATGACAGAAGCTCTGTTCCCTGAAAGAATATACATCTTTTCTGGTCACCATAAACAGTCATAATAACTTGAATTATTGTGTTTTCATATTGTTTTTCACACATCCTTTGAAAAACACACCAGAACTTTGAGACAATGAAATCTAGATATATGCGAAACAACTGTATTATTTGTAATCAGCAGAAAAGACTGGGAAGGTGAAAAATACATAGTATGATTTAAATTTTCTAAAAAGGAAAAACTTTTTTTGGAGTTCAGCAAGGGAAGTGTACTCTCCACACTTCTTGTTTCATCATATTAGAAATCTGGTTGGAATTTAATCCACAGAATTCTTATTCTGGATCTACTAGGCTGATAAAGATGTGGATTTTATCCTTCTCTTCCTCTGGAGACTAGCTGTGCTCCAATTTCTATACTACTGCCTTTTGTTGTGATATTCCAGATTACTTGTGGTGGCCAAACAATTTAAAAAATATCTAAATTGTCATCTAGACTGGCTGATATCAACCAGAAATGCTAAGTCAACGCCGGGAGAGAAATGCAGTGTTGCATGGCTGAGTTCACTGCTCTGAGGAGCTGTGTCCTGCAGGAAGAAGGAGCTGTGTCCTGCAGGAAGATGGAGCTCTGTCCTGCAGGAAGAGGAGCTGTGTCCTGCAGGAAGATGGAGCTCTGCCCTGCAGGAAGAAGGAGCTGTGTCCTGCAGGAAGAAGGAGCTCTAGACTGCAGGAAGAAGGAGCTCTGCCCTGCAGGAAGAAGGAGCTCTGTCCTGCAGGAAGATGGAGCTGTGTCCTGCAGGAAGATGGAGCTCTGCCCTGCAGGAAGAAGGAGCTCTGTCCTGCAGGAAGAAGGAGCTGTGTCCTGCAGGAAGAAGGAGCTCTGTCCTGCAGGAAGAAGGAGCTGTGTCCTGCAGGAAGGTGGAGCTCTGTCCTGCAGGAAGAAGGAGCTCTGTCCTGCAGGAAGAAGGAGCTGTGTCCTGCAGGAAGAAGGAGCTGTGTCCTGCAGGAAGAAGGAGCTGTGTCCTGCAGGAAGGTGGAGCTCTGTCCTGCAGGAAGAAGGAGCTCTGTCCTGCAGGAAGAAGGAGCTGTGTCCTGCAGGAAGATGGAGCTGTGTCCTGCAGGAAGAAGGAGCTGTATCCTGCAGGAAGATGGAGCTCTGTCCTACAGGAAGAAGGAGCTGTGTCCTGCAGGAAGATGGAGCTGTGTCCTGCAGGAAGAAGGAGCTGTGTCCTGCAGGAAGATGGAGCTCTGTCCTGCGGGAAGAAGGAGCTCTGCCCTGCAGGAAGATGGAGCTGTGTCCTGCAGGAAGAAGGTTCTCTCTGTGCACATAACTACACAGTTGGCTGAAGACTCATTTTCCAGAGTCTGGGTCTTCCTTTTTCAAAAGGTGAGACTGAACGATCAGTGATCCTCTGTTTATGGCCTCATGAAGTTTATGACCAGTGAATTTTTAACAGCCCATCCAAGCCACATTTTAGTTCCGTTTTTTTCATGTCTTCCCATGTTTGCTCAGCAACAGGACTCTTTAAGGAGTACCATTATGGTACTCGTGAGTACTCCCTGATGTAAAGGTTCTCAAATACCTGTCCCTCTTGCAGTTCCCTTAAGCAACAAATTCAGTGCATTTCTTTGATATGCTGAAGAACAGACACTTGAGCACAAATTTGGCATCAGGAGTGAAGCATATTCTTTATTTTAGTCTGTAGAAACCTCACATTAATTTCAAAGGTTCTACAATGCCTTTTGAGTAACTATTTTCTGTTCATTTGAAGATTATTGCTATTTAACAAGCACACAGAATAGTTTCAATGATATATTTCCTCTAAAGAGTTCTGTTTCAAAATAGGTAACTTGATAATTGGCTGCTGAAAAAAGTTCTTTTTATACTGTATAATAAGGGTTCTATCTTTGGCTGGAAACTTAATTAATGTATGGGACTTGGACTTCAAACAAAAACAGTGCTCACAAATAACTTCTCGTTTTTAGCAAAATAATTTTTAAATTTAAGCAAGCAAAGAATAAATCAGCTTAGCTGACAGCTTGGTGTGGACTTAACTGGGGTGTAACAGTTTTAAAGTGATAGTAGTATCTAAACGGGGATATCATACTGTCTTGCAAATAATAGATGCTAATTAAATTTTTTTTTAATGTTGCCTTCTGTCTGGTCTGTTTTGGTGTCTTTTATCTTTAGTGTAGTCAACACATACTATAAAGACCTGATTAACATAAGAAGAAATTATGAGTATGGAAACAGGGTTTCCCAGAGGACTTTCCCCTCATTTCAGGAAATGCTTTTTAATCAAAGAGTAATGCCCAGTCTTCAAGATGGCTAATTAAAACCAGGAAGATTGAGCAGTGAATACATTAATGTTGTAAATGTTTCTTTTATTTAGCTAAGTAATATATGAGTTGCTCATTGAAGAGGCTGCTAGGATTTTATTCTCAGAGAATAGGGCAGGCTGACTATGATATTTTCACAGAAAAGCAGCAGGTTAAATGCATCAGCTGATGAAACAGCGAATTAGAATGCAGAAGGGTCCAGACTGAGTTCTGATCAAGCTGTTTTCTTTTATGTTTTTCACTTTACACAGTGCACACAAACACTGTCATGCATATACACACTGATGTGCACACACACAGGAGTTAACAATCGCTTTTTAAAATTGCAGATGGATTTTCCAGGATGCATGTTGGTCTTATTTTCTCCAACACTCTTTCTTTCTAAGCACTATCATACTGTTTTGAACTTTTCCACAAAAAGTAAAGAGGTAAAAAACCCTCCAAATCATCTGAACAGAGGGTATGTATTTACCACAAATTCTTCTACTTTTTTTTGTTCATCTATAATTTTGTGTAGAATTAAATTGCCTTGTTCAAGTAGTTTTGCTGACTTTGAGTTTCCCCCAATAATAAGGTCTTTTCATACTTTCTAAATCTGCTGAAAAGAAAAAGAAAGAAAAAAGAACAGTGCATATTTTCATGATCTTTTGTCTGGGGCATCAAATTTTCTTTGATCCACAGGCTTTTCACAGTGAAAAAGAATTTAAAACACTGACAATCTCAGGCTACTTCAAATTGTCTACCACAATCTATTAGGAAGATTTTTAAAGTGAGCCTCTTTTATTTCTGTGTGATTGCTCACAAATACATTTATACTTAAAGACAATTACTCAGAATATCTAAGGACAAAAATCTTTTTACATGGAATGATGGAAGTGTTTGAATGTAAGACTGCTATTAGCCCCTTATTCACCTTAAAATTGCTGTTGAAATGTCTGATATTGTTGCTGTAACTTCCCTCCTGATGATTTTCTATCTGTGTGCAAGACAACAAACACTGAGCAAATGAGTGAAGTTCTTGTGAATGTTTCTTTAATACCAGCCAGGTGAAAGACTGTGTACACTTCCAAATGACATCACAACAGATGATCCTCAATCTAAAGTACAGATACAAATGTTAGTTTTAAATTAGTAATGTTTAGGGGTTTTTTTCCCTAATGGGGCAACCAATTTTGTGAAACGTATTCAGCTTTAACCAATGTTGTCTAAACAGGTGTTTCATTAAAAAGAAATTATAAAAAATAAATTAAAATAAATTTTTAAAATAAATTAAAAACAAAACCAAAAAAATATAATCATCTGTCATATCACAAGTGATATTGCAATTCCAAATGTGAGCTGCTGAAGATTGCTTGGTAACATATTCATTTGTATTTTGAAATTTTCTATGATATCAGAACTTTAAGAAGGAAAAACCAAAAGAGAAAAGGGTAAAAAGAAATCCATCTTCAGATACTCAATAATCTCCCTCATTCAAGGTTATCAATAAACTACAGGGCTATTGTCAGCCTTACAGGACCCATTTTTCACCATTTTACACTAACATCCTACATTTGCAGGAAATGAGGGATGTTGGATGTCACCATTTACAATGGAAATTACTGCCCTTGAAAATGTTGGCCAAAATGAGAAGTGATATTTTTAAGTTGCTCTACCTGTTAGCCTTATGACAACTGTCATCTTCCAATAAGGTAGCAGAAGAGGATTTTCTAAATGTTTCTTCTCATAGTTGAAGACTTCATCACCTCTGGATTTCAACAACTGTTTAATTATTATCACAGTCATATAATATTAATATTATATGAACCGTTTTTCATAATAATACATCCATATTGCTGCTGCCATTTATCATCATCATCATCATCATCACTACCATCATCATCATGGTTTCCAATTATTAGTCTGCTCTTATCCCAACCCATGGGTTTCTCCTTTTTTGGTTCTGCTCTTTATCCCACTGGGGGTGGGGTATGAGTGGCCAGCTTCATTAGTAGTGCCTAGACACTGTCCTGGTTTTGCTGTTCTTACCCAATGTATCCTTGCTAAGCTGGCCACTTAAATCAGGAACAGCAAGCTCTTAATTTTGAGTGTTTTAGAACATATTAAGCATGGTAACAGCCATCACTCCAGTAAGGTACACAACCATGGTCGTGTAGAAACAAGAGTTCCTAGAAATGAAAGCTGCAGGAATTAGGAAGGATCTCAGGCAAGGCATGCTGTATTTTCATGTGAGATAGCCCATAACAACCCAAATGTGAAAATTGGAATAAAAAAAAAATTAATGGGATCTGTTTATTACAGTTGTCAATGGATAAAAATGGGGAAAAAATAGCCCATGAAAAGCCCACCAACATAAATACAGATTGGTCAATCAAATGTTCTGCAAGCTCTACACCCACAACCTTAGGAAATCACTATTTTATGCCATCATGTCCACACCATCACTTTATTTTCAATTTTCATCATTCTCTATTTATTTTTTTCCCATCCATTTATTTTATTTATTTTATTTTATTTTTTATTTTAGGTACTACATGGCATGTATTGCAGTTGATTTGGAACTACATATGTGGTGTTTGGCTGTTAAGTAAGTGAGCTGAATGGCCAGCTGGCAGCCAAACAGTCTCTTGAATTAATATTGTGGCCTTTGATATTCTTGAGAATTTTAGTATGTATGCCTTGACTGTTCAGCGACCACTACTCTTTTCCATAAGTATAGAGTATTGCTATTTTCTAGACTGTACCTCTCAATTTTTGTACAGTTGAAATTGGCCAAGATTCAAAAATATTATGGTGAAGAAATAATAGTCTGGTAGAATGACTAAATAAGCCTTTTCTTTTTAAGAAATTTTGTTCAAAAATTAAAAGTCCGAGACACTTTTTCATGACTGATTTACATGAGTATTAAGAGAAGGCTATAAAGAATAAAGCTTTGGATAAAAAAAAACCCAAACAAAGCAAAATAAAACAAAACAACAACAACGACAGAAGGAAACCCACAGACAAACCTCAATAAAACCCAGATATTAACACATAATGAGAGGGGAAAAAAGTGACCTGAAGCAGATTTTGGAGAGGAAAAAAAAGAAAGCATTTACCAGCACAGGTTTTGTGTTTTCAGGTATTGCAGCTCCCCCTGAGAAAGCGAAATCAAAGAGTAAGAAAGAAACCAGCTGATTTAGAAGCTAGCTAACAGTCTTTTTGAGCTATTGTGGCATTGTAACAGCCAGAGATCTAAGATCAAGCATTCGAAAGAGTGAGAGGAATCGCAAGTACAGCAGTATATCTAAAGTGTTTCAACCTTCGGAGCAGGTCAAGCTGCAACAGTGCCTCAGGAGAATGGCCAGTGCAGTTGAAAGACAGATCCCATATTTATATTACGAATCAAGGCGGCACAGAGAGAGGGATATTTTCACCCTGAAAAAGAGCTGCTGGCTGTGCTGCTTGCAATGATGCAATTCTTTCTGCCTTGCAGACAGGAGGGGGTTGGGGAGCCTGATTCAAGCCATTCACTGGAGCATAAAGAAATCTTTCCTCAGTACATGCTCAAGTACCCAAGCATACCGTGTTGGGAAAAATACACTTTTCCCAAAAAGGATATCAGCCAACTGAGTGACAGGCATAAGGGGAGGAAGCCTCTGCTAATGAGACCAAGTGATCATTCCAGTTTTTGCAGCAGGGCATATAAAGGTTGAGGAGGAATCTACACAAATAATCCGTTGCAACAGGAGAGGTAGAGATGGATAGAAGTTTCATTTTACTGGCTTCAACTATAAAACAGGTGCATAAAACAAATTTCACAATCTACCAACTTGAATACAGGGGCCAATGAAAAAAGATAAAAGTCATGATTTCAATTGGGACGAGGCAAATACAGCCTGGTGAGATTAAGGAAACAAATGACAGTTATGGTGTCACAAAGGATGTAAAAAGTTCTTTCCTTAGGGCAATATGCAGTCCTCTCCTGTACAGCACTACTCAAACATTTTTGTAAATTTTGGTTCTGTCCTTTCTATAATATCATAGCTATAAAAAATTGCACTAGTTTTCCACCCTGTCCAAAATGTACGGTGACTTTGCTCCTAGTAATGCTGAAACTACCCAAAGAAATTAGCTTCAAGAACCCCTGGGGGAAAAACAAAAAAACACTGTATGATCTCATAATCCCATATTTCCACTGGAAATTAAAACCATTCCTTTGTTTCCTTAGTCAAAGCTAAAAAAAAATACTCATAAGAATATGAAAATACTAAATGTCAGTAGAGAAGAAAATCTTTGAAATTCGAGAGTGTGTTTATGTTGCAGTATTACCTGTGAAGCTGGTGTAACTATGAAAATACTGGAGTAGTGTGTTACTTTTATATGATGAAACTGATATGGGCAGGATGGAATATTTTGGCCACCAGTAAATAAGCAAACCCATTTTGTCACAGTGTCATGTGTGCAGTGATACACCATGGCTCTTGTTTTCAATGGCTTAGGTCTGTTAATGCAAAGGGTGAATATGCAGAGTTGTCACAGAGGCCATATGGCCCTGGTTTAGCCCAGGTAAAGAGGTTTGTCCTCTTGATTTCCTCTGGTGAACTTATTGAGACCTTCAGAACATTTAATTTTGCCAGGATTTCAGTTTTTTTCTGCAGCCACTTGGGTTGACACATTTTCATTTCAGTGTCAAACATTTTTTACCCATATCAACGTTTCCATCTTTTTTGGCAGTGGTACAGGAGGTTGTTTGGTTTGGTTTTCCTTTTTGTTTCAGAAAGATCTTCCTCAAAAGGTCATCTCATGCTCATTGAAATGTTCTATTGATTTTGCACCACTCCACTGATGAGAAACCAACATATGTATGGATGAAAGAAGTAGTTACCCTGGGACTACATTTGTTGTTGACAAATGAGCAGCAGAAAGGAGGTAAAGTGAATTTGATGTAAAGCTAGTTCTTATCATACACTGTTTCTTTTCATTGCAATCCAATTCTCAAAAATATGTAATCATGTTCACATGCTATTTGCTCTCCCAGTTGTCCTAGGGTGACTTTATGATGCTTGTATCCTCAGTCTGCTCTGCTTATGCTGGATACTGAGTTCTGTGCCTTTAGGGCTGGTTCTGAGAGTGAAGGGGGAGAGAAGAAGCACGCAGTTTGTCTGCAGAGACTTCACTTGCTCCCCTGAATTCCTTCTCACAGACTGTTGTCTGAAGTGATGCCTTGAGAAGCTACCTGGAACAGAGGCTAGACAGTGTTAAAGGAATAAAGTATATATTTATTAAAAAGGCCTGTAAAGGATACACCTTGGGCAGTTACAAGAGCCTGGCTGAGGCTACACCCAGATGGACTCCTGGTCACTGGTTTTCACCCTTTTATAAGTTTTGGTCCGTTTACATGTCGGGGTCAATTGTCCAATTACAGCTTCAGGTTATGAAGTCCCATCCTCCCAGATTGCTCTCCTCAGTTTGCTGCTGTTTACACTCACTGGGCCTGAAGCTGTAACGGTGTCCTTGGCTCTTGGCTGGAAAAGGATTGTTTTGTCTAACTAAACTGTGAAGAGAACTTGCTAACACTTCATGTTAACGAGAACTAGAGAGACAGGAGACTGAGAGAAAGCCGAGGACACACCCACAAAAAAGACTCTCTCCCTGGTCCACAGAAGGGCTTGCTGAATTTACTATCTCTTCAGAACAAGACATCCCATTGTTTAATATTATTGATTTTTTTCATGTTTGTGAGGACTTTTCTTGTTAAATATAGAGTGTTTTCCACTTTTCTTGTAGGAGATTTACCTTCCAAACTGTCTAGGGGAGGGGCAGCTTGAATTTACTTTCTAGAGGTGACCACTTCAAAAGTTTCCTCCCAAATCTGTCCCAAACCAGGACAAATACTTTTTGTATTGCCCCGCCAAGGTGGGGCTCAAGAAAGTGCAAAAACCATATGGTTGTGTTTTGGTTGCATTTACTCTGTATTTGGATAAATGAATCCCAAACCAGTACATCAGTTTTTGAATCTGTGGCTTATACCAGACACAAAATTATTTTTTATTTTATTTTCAGTTTTCATGGCAGTATCCATTAATATCTATGCCAAGTGCTAATTCTAGTTCTCATTCCTTGTGCTGTCTTTTTGGGGGTCTCATGCATTTTGCAGAAACTCTGTAAGCTTACAGTGGCAAAATGTTTTGCTTCTCTGTGATTAGCATGGTTCTAATTGTCTGCGAAACTGACTCCTTTCCATTGTGCTAATTTCCTCACTGTATACTTCTTCAAATTGTGGATTTATTTTAAATTTACCCATGCTTCTTTTATTGATGGTATTGCTACTTACTGGAACTTTTACTATGAATGCAGATTTCAGAGGAACATGGTGTTTTATAATGATATCCTGTTTTCTGTCTACTAACAAGAGTATCAAAAGTAGTATGAGCTGTGCAATTACTTTCCTACAAGAAGTAACAATAAATAATATATTTTTAATATGTTTTGTTGATTTAAATATTTTTGTAATATATTTAATATATTTAAGTGATTTATTCCCATAATTAAATTATTATGAGGTAAACAATAAATTATCCTAATATTAATAATTTTTTTAGCTTGCAATAAATGTATATTGAAAAACCCCACGGCAGTATTTATTTTTTGAATTTTATTTTCTTTTTTATTAAAAAAAAATTTAAAAATGGAATAAGGCTGCATGTGCATCTGACTGAGAAAGCCATATGGAGAACCACAAATTCTTATGATGAATCTTGTGTTAGCTCTCATCCATGCTTTGGCATGAGAAAAATAGTCATTGCATCAGATTTGCAAGTTGAAGACTTGTTACCTTGTTCCAAAATGGTCAGTTCTTACTTATGTCCCAGCTGTGCTGTGAGCAATCACTCTGAAGATTTCTGAGAGAATAAATGTTTCTATTAGGTGCTGCCAAAGACTGCCTTGTACTCACTCTACTCTGATCAGCAAAGAGCCGTTGGGTTATTCACTGCTGACCTGGTATTTATAGTTGTATATAAATGTATTATTCCAAAGAGTGATTTCCACTTTGTTATAAATCCTACTAAGAATATTTTATTATTGCTATGAAAAAAAATGTTCATGTCTTTTTAAGTCTTTAGTCAGATCAGTATGGGGTTTGCATTTTTGTCCTCTCTTCCAGCTTCTTACAAAGCAACAGGGCAGTTGAGAAATACTATTCAGGGTAATATAACTAAGTAAATTTCAGTGATTTCTTTGTCTCTTTTCTATTTTTTTTTCCATGTTTTAAAGTTTTTTCATTGGTCGTCAGTATGCTTTTTCAATGATTTGTGAAAAATGATATGTAAATTAGAAGGGGAAAAAATTCTGGACTTCAGGACATTTTCAACAGTTCATAGTACCAAGGCATGGATTTTCTTTTAGTATCTATTATTCTGGCCATCCAAATAAATATTTTCACTCCTGTATTATGGAAGTGGAAGAGGAGGAGGAAATCGTTGCTTTTGCCTAAATCTCTAGTCAATTTAGGCAAAATAATTTCTTAGTTCACTTGTCATTACAAAAATTTGTTTTACGTATTTTTGGAAGCTCTTGCATTTTGCAGGTTTTGTTTTTCATGAATAAGTTCTGTATTATTGCTGTAACTAACTTTACTTATGGCTGTGCACAGAGATGATTCACTAACACAGAAGCTTGTATTTCAGAATCTTTTAATTTTTTCATGCGTTAATTTTTATTTACCTTCATCTCAATTCTGTTCAATTAGTTCCTTGCAAAAGATGCAAAATAAAGTGGAGCAATTTGTTCAGCAATCTTCTTTTATAAGGAAAATGAAAGACCATCACCATGCAAATATGTTAAAAACTCCATTTAGAGAAGGAAAAAACCATAAGGTTGGTTAAGAGCCTGAACTGAGACCTAAGGATCCCCTTTGCAGTCAAGTGAGTCACCTCAAGAGAACATCACACTAAGCCAGCAGAGTGATGCTTCTCCATCTCAAGGTGCTCACAAAGGTAGAAGCTCACATGAAAATTAGTTTTATGCTCAAATGAAAATGAAGTGTGCAGTTAGACTGACAGCTTCTTTCCTCAGAGGGGCCCAATGACACAAAAAGTGACCCTTCATGTCAGAGGGGTTCCTAAATCTTCCCTTGGGTGAGACAGCTCCATGCTCACACTGATGCAGAGTGTTAGTTGCTGGGAAAGCCAACACTGTCTTCTTGGAGCACAAGGGTGACAAAGGATTCTCGTTTGCTGGCCTGGTGAAATTGTGTGACAATTAGTCTGTTTTGAACCTGTGCTGAATCCAAGTGGAAGGCTTGTACCAAGCCCTGGCAGAATGAGTACCCAAAAGCCATAAATAAAAGGGCACCTTGTATGTTTTATCAGTTGTCCGTGTGGTGGTGTGACTAGGGGAATAAAGCAAAGTGTGCTGTAACCTAGGGAGGTTGGTTTTTTCCTCTTTCTGTTTCTTTTTACTGGATGTCAACATTCTGATGTGTTTTGGAGGGACTAACCAGATGGAGAATTCCACTGCTACTTGGCAAAATTTATCAAAATTGATTGATTGAATAATTGGTGTTATCTGTATGAGCAAGTGCTTCTTCCCCCCCTTCCCCCCACCTGGTCGCATCAAGTTCCAAGCTTAGCAAGACCTCAGTGTGAAACCAAGAAGTTTTCTTGTCCCTTGCTTTTGTCGCATATTTTATTTTTCAATTAATCATTTCAGATACTTATATAAGACTTTGAGTGATGACGAAGAATAATTTTCAGTTCTTTACTGTTACGAATCTAAGTTTATCAAAGGCCTTACACTATTAAAGTACACATATTTTCCGTTACAGCTAAAAATCTATGTATTTTAAATACCAAGTTCTGCTAACAAGTGCATGTGATTATGGAATATGTTGTTTCTATAACTGCAAATGTCTATTAAATATTTAATGCTGGTCCAAAATACATGATTGTTTTACTCTCAGTAGCGAATTTCCCCTTGAAACGTGTCTGTGTATATTGATAATAAATTAAGTATTCAGGAAATACTGGACTGCTGCTGAAGCTTTTGTTTTCTCTAGGCAGAATCATATCAAGCAAAGCACTGTATTTTTCTGAAAAGAAGTCTACAGATAACTCACACAGATTTAGAGTCTACCACGAGGAATAAGAAACAAAAGAGATGAAGGGCATGAAGACATTTTCAGGCAAACTTTGATTGTACTACTCCCATGTACGGAACTATTAATATTGTCAAATTGTAAATCTGCTTTGCTGATTATTTATAGATTACACTAAATTGAAATAGGCTTTTTTTTTCAGGAACTGTTTTATGTTAGGCCTTTATCATAATCCATTATTATCAGTAAAGGATGAATGTAGATAAAATAGAATGCTGCAACTCCTGTGCGGCTCACAGTTGAAACATAGTAGGAGGGCCACAGAAAGCAATCAGGATTATTTAAAAACAATGTACAAACTAGAAAAACTGTCTGGAGCTCTGCTCCTTATCCAGCATTCTCCTCTCCATCTGATGACTCTATGAGCTTCTCCTGGAGTAGATGAGCCTTTATACACGTTGCCATTAAACAGCAGAATGTAAATGTGAGTGGTTGCGTGCTGCTGCTGCGGCAGTGCGAATACTCCCTTGTTATCCGAGATTGGTATCTGCTGCATTCAGGGCAGCTTTTAGCATTGCTTCAAATACATCTGTCATGCCTTCCTCTATGCAGGCGAATGGAACAAATGGAGTACTGTGCTTCCACAAGCTGATTAGGTAGGAGCCTCAGAATAGTCTGCATGGACGCAGTTGGACACTTGAATGACACGTGCACAGCTGGAACATGTTGAGTAGAGCGTGTGGAGTAAACAGCATTGCCAATTTATATCTGCTGAGGCCTGTGCCTGTTTTCTTTGGCAATTATTATCTTTTTCTTTCTAGGTTTTTCCATCCTTGACAGAATGACTAATGTGGTTGCAGATTTGCTGTCACTCTTGCAAATTCTTGGAAAAAGAAGGCAAATCTCTTGTATGAAGCATAATTCTGTATAGCAGAGGATATAACTGCCTCCAGTATTTTTTTCCAACACTATTGTCAGGTTTTCCGTAATGTTTTTCCCCCTTCCTCTTCTTGCATTTTCTTGCTGTATAGTGCAATTTAGTAGATAAAGGGTAGCATTTCCTTGCATGGTTTTAAACAATGGGACACTGCAGAGCTTAGGCACGCTCTCTCCACAATCCATGACCAAATCTAACAGCAAATGGAAGAACAAATAGCACAAATAGAAGTGCAAGTAATCAAACAAAATTTATTTCAATTTCAACACTGTAAAAGACACTGTATTTTAAAAGCCTGAAGAGAAGTAATTCTGCAGCCAAGAAACATTGACTTCAGAATGCCAGGGTAAAAGGCAGGGTAAAATCTTTTGCTTGTACAAATCTTGTGCTGAAATTTATGAACTAAAGCAAGAACCATGAGTTTCAGACACCACACATAATTCTCCTTATAGAAGCTCAATTTACAAGTTACCCAGAAGTCACTTCAAATTAGGGGAAATGGTTACAGTAGGAGATAATTTTATGAAACAAAATGTTAACTAACCAATTCATTAAAAATTGTATAATGAGACACACTGAGTCTAAATAACACATCTAACTACTGATTTTGTAAAAGCCAAAGATGATTTGTGTAATTACTGAAAGTTATGGTAAATAATTGTTTCATCTTACCTGAAGGTCACAACTATTATTAATGTGTATTTCTATTGAACATATTTACCTTAATATAATTTTCTCTTAGTTAGCTTTTTATACAGCACCTCATTAGCATAAGAATCTAGAATAATATGACACAACTCCGAATAATCATAATTATGTCAGTTTTACCCTAGATATTATTAAATGTTGCTTCAATAATAAATTAAAGTTGATTGAGTGGAAAGGTGACGGTCTTGTATCCATTATAATATGCAGTTGTTGTCACAGAATAGAAAATACAACAAAGATCAGCACCCTTTTGCACTGACCATCTGGAAAAAAAATAGAAATAAACACAGTCCCATAAAAAGGTTGTTCTCTGAAAATTAAAAAAGAGACAAAGGATATTGCTCTGAATTTAATTAAAAAAAAACATATTTAATCTTAAAAATAATCTTGAAGTGATACTACATGTTGGTAAGTATGAACAAAACAATCATTAGTCAGAACCATTGAAAGAAACAGTAATTGAGTCATAATGTAGGCGAGACAATCCAGAAGATGTTCTTAACTCCATGTCAGCTCATTATAATAGGGTGTCCCAGATCTGACATAATGCTTGTGGCCCATGCCAGAGATAAGGGGCTGAAGAATAAGTAGCCTTCATGTTTCCAACAGAAAGTGCAATTTACTTAAACTCACGAAGAAAGACTAACAGAGGTCAGCAACTGGTAGAGTCAAATGAGTAAGCAGTCGATTTTCTGATTTAGGTGACAGCATGCTGCATCAAATGAAGAGTT
The DNA here is from genome assembly GCA_034336665.1 of Luscinia megarhynchos. Taxonomy (NCBI): domain Eukaryota; kingdom Metazoa; phylum Chordata; class Aves; order Passeriformes; family Muscicapidae; genus Luscinia; species Luscinia megarhynchos. Next base: position 29,571,905 of record CM067592.1, on the reverse strand, counting down.
CTGTACAGAACCAACAAATAGCTTTGTAAAGCAGTTGCAAAACAAAACCAAAATGCAAAACAAAACAAAACAACAATACAAAGCAAGATAAACATTTAGAGCTCCAGTAGCTGTGAATTACACATTAGGTCAGTGAAAGAGATGGCTTTATAATACTGCCATCTGGACAATAGGACTGATATTGTAAGATTAGAATTATGAAAGATCATTGGCTTCTACTTAATATGACAATATTAGACTCATAAAACCTTTCATGAGTATTTAAGTATAGCTATACACTTAGATAAATAGGACAGATAAATATGCATAGATAAATAGGACTCTAGAAAGCAAGGTCTATCAGAAGTAGGTTATCCTTTCCTTTTATACTAGATTCTACACTGGATGTAAACTATATTATTGCTGAACCTGGTATTTGTGTTCCTGTGAAAAACCTCATTTTGTGTGAGCCACCATCTTAAAATAAACTAATGTTTTGCTGGTTGCATGTTGCTTAGCTTGTGCCACAAATAACTCCTTGTTGGACAGTAACCTGTCACATGTGCTCACTGCAATTCAGGTACTAAACCTGTGCTCTGGTATCCATACAGGGAGTTTTCCCTAAGGTTATAGCTTAATTTTAAAGGCATCTGCATTTTTCATGTTTAAGTAAGTTGTTTTGTAATCAATAAAATTTATTTAGGGGAAAAAATAAGAAGGAACAGAAAGACAAAAAATGCTAGACAGCATTAAGCATGATTTAAAGGAGGTGGAAGCTTTTATACTGTCACCATGAATAATAGAAATCCAGAGTGCTTGCACACTGCACAAATGTTCTTCCAGTAGATTTTCTAAACTGCAACCATATGCTTGCTATGCAAAAATATCACAGGGAGTACTGTCCTACTTATTACAGCAAAAACAGTGGGGTTTAGATCTTCTTAGTTAGGCAGCAATGTAATGTAGTTAAAAAAGCAAAGCATTCCCTAGAATATAACAGCCTTGTGAAATTAAATAGTTGCATTGTTCTCTGACACCTCTGATGTATATTCTCCCTAGTAACAGGGACCCAAAGAGGTTCCCGTGGAGAATAAGGGGTTACAGAGAAAATATGAAGCAACAGAAAAATGTGAAAATAAGCTTTCTCTTTGCTGATCCTAAAGTGATGAAAAGAGAAAAATAATAAGCAAGGATTGGTAGCATGATTTTTAAATACATAAAACTATGAAAGCCTTGTGTGCAGAGCAAGTGAGGAGATTATCAGAGAATGGTACAGTGACAGCTGTTTCGGCTTTATTATATAGCAGAAGTAAACCTGTTGGCTTGTGAAATGCCCCTTTTGTATTTCTAGCACTAACTATCAGCAATTACAGTATGATACTAGAACATATGGCAGTGTAATTGAAGGTGTGGCAAGAAATCAGAGTTAGGCACTTAGGGCCATATGTTCCCCTCCACTAAGCAGAGTGGAGGGAAGCAGATGGGCACAAGTTAAAGTAAGGCACAAAGGGCTGGCATAGTCCACCCAGAAAGCAAAGGCAGCAAAGTCACACTTTGGTGTGAATCAAAGTGGTGATCCTTTAGGAATGAGCCGCAATCAATCTGAACAAAAGAGAGCTAGCAGAGTGAAAATGGGTAGCTGCTACAGCACAATGTATTTATACAGACTGTTCTCAAAGACAAACAATGAGTAAAAAAGCCAGGGAAAATGTTGGCCAGGCAGCAAGTGGCCAGGGAAACTGTATAACAGTTACAAGCCATGAGTCCCTCTCTCCCTACTCTCACATCAGACTGCCATGAAATACATTTTCAAACAATTGTTCAGATATATCAATTCTGTTTCCGTTTGTTTACTTGTCTTCCTTCTTCTTGGTCTCAGAAGATATTGCATCGTTTAAATCCAGCCATTCTCAGGATAGTTTTGGCAGCAGTCTCTCAGTTTGAAAATGGAGATAAACCGGTGCCTGTTCCACTTAACTATTATCTTTCTTCTTCATTTGTTTCTAAAATGGATATAAAGCCTACTTTCAAGTCACAATGGTAAAATCTTGCACCAAACTTACATTAAACTTTTGAATAAACACGTGTATGAGTGATGTGGTAAAGTTAATTCATAATTATTTATGTTTTTATTTCAGAGTGTTATTAAAAACAGAAGTTAAAGAAAAAAAATAATTAAATGTTTTGCTGTTTTCTTGCTCAATAACCTCTTTCCTCCAAGAGTGGTGTTTGTTTGGGAGTACTCAATATGTCAGCAATAAGTCAGTTTTTAGTCACCAATTGATTTTCGATCATTATCTGTATCCAGTATTACTTGTTATCTGTGTCTTCAGAAAATCAATAGCATAGTAACTACTTCCAGCGTATTACTCACTATCATATCAACACTATGTGTTGAATCATATACTAAGTTTTCACTATTGTGATTAACAATGGAAACAGTATGCTGAGGATCTTTTTCTTTAGTAAGAGCTAACAGTTTTCCATGATGAAAAAAAAAATATTCTACTAGCGTCACTGAAGAAAAAAAAATACAACATGAACTTGATTTCAGCAGTGAAATCTTAATTTCCATAATATCCTGCGTCATGCAGCTACAGAAACATTTATCTTGAACTAACCTTGCAATTAAGTAGTTAACTCTTAATAGGGCATGTAAGAATGCACAAGCCAAAGGAAAAAAAATGCAATTTTAAATTCATACATACTATTGTTGAGCGATCTGGTTTGGGTTTGGGCTTTTTTCACATATCAGTGCTATCTTGTTTATCTTAGACATGAAGAGCAGCGAGCTCCTTCTGCTTCAGCAGGGGGCAGCATGGTATGCAGTTTGCCACTCGATGGTCGGGCTGGAGGTGTTATCAACGTGATTTACTAATTAGTATGGAGCTTTGCTGGTTACAGACTGTTGTGTAAACTCTATTCCTATCAAAACAGGCACAGAAGTGCTAGTTCCGTGAACAATCTGCAGGACTTGGCATAGGTACAAGGCATCAGTAAAGTATCAAAGAGGAAAAAATTAATCATTATTCAGAAAGGCTGTGGGATGTAGTGTAGGTTAGGACCTCATTTTTTAATCAGTCCTCAGTCATTAGTACATAAATGCTTCAGATTACAAACATCAGATTACTAGTAGTCTCCATGATGTGCTGCAGACATGAGGCTGACGTGGTGATAAAATGACACCATTCTCTGCTTGCAAAGCTGTTCCAGGGTCTTTATATCATACAGTTCCCAGACCAAACGCTCACGCTGAAATCAGTTTTGCTAAAGAATGGTGCATCGTTAAGCACTGAGTCTGAATACTTGGTTTTGTGCTATACATTGGTACAATTGGGAAGATTTATATTTGGAATTGATCCTCTGAAGGTCAAAAATGAACATAATTAACCCCAAAGAGTTTTTTTCATAGATGTGCTGGTAGGATCGATACATTTGTTATGAAGGTGTGCTGGGCACTTGCAGTATCCTGCATAATTGATTATACAGTTGATTTAAAGTGCTCTGATCCTACTTTTTTTTTTTTTTTTTTTTTTTTTAAACTCAGCAGCATGAATGAGCTCATTCCAGTTAGTGCTTAAGAATCTGTTTTACCATGTAATTTCCCTGCCATTCGAAATAGACTGTTTTGTCCCTATTACAGTGTAAATTAAGGACAGCAGAAGGAAAACTGATTATTAATTTCACTTAAGAGCAGAATTAATGATACCACAGCTTTCTGATGAGGATGGGTAGTTTCTTAAGCCAAATAGAAAAATAGGTCTAACTGTTAATCAATTACACCTGGATTAGGAGATATTACTAGCAATTAATGGTCATGTAGCATCAAAATCAATGAGGCTTGCCAAAGGAATAATGAGGCTCATAGCACTTCTACTGTGCAGCTACTGTAACCTCAAATTATTGGATCAATAAGGAAAGTCCTTTACGAAAAGTGAGGAAGCCTAATTGCATGCTGAAAAATATTAGGCTAGGATACCCTTAAGAGAGAATGGCTGAAACGTTGTTGAGCTCTACAGATTAATCAAGAATGTGTTTCTGCATAATTTTCATATTGCAAGGGGAGAGAAACATCCATTTTCTTTTCAGTTATTAATTGTTTTCAAAGTGGGTCATGTTACAATTTTGCATGATGTGAAATATGCAGATTTTCAAGATTTCAACATTAAACCAGGTGATACTCAGCCATTTTGCCTTGAGAACTTGAGATTCTTACTTGAAACTGAAAGAAAAAGTTGAGGGGATGGGGAACCTATATGGATAAAACTGAATAAAATATTTGCTCAGAACCAACAGAAGCCAAACACTATGCTTTGCATTTATTCTTGCTAACACATCACAAAATCAACATATGTGGAGGATTTGTGGGTATTTATTTCAGTGTTTTCCATCTTTGAAAAAAGTCTTCTTGTACAGCAATCATCTATCTAAACTTAGGTTTGTGAGTGTTGTCTGTTTCATTTTCTGAAAAAGAGAGATATCAGGGAAGATTTCACTCACAACAGTAGCAAATGTCAACAAAAAATGCAGCTTGAGTATGTGAAAAATGGCAAACAAAGCATTTGCAGGGTGAAGGCATATATATTTCCATACAGGGTCTACATGCATGTGCTTTGTTCATCTCTACCTGCAATTCCCTGGTCCTGTGATAAGGGTGCCATGGAAAGCTAGAGGTCTAAGTAAAAAAATACTATGAGGAAATTGCAAAAGAAAAGGTCAAGTAAATAACCCACTGAGAGTTATAAACGCTCTGGATGAAAGCCACAGCAAATCCAGGTAGGAATCTGCAGGACTAGGATATGAGATGCTACAATAAATGAGGGAGTCCCTTGGCCTAGTACTTATCTATTCTCCTCCAGCAAGTGGCATCCATTTCAGGGTCTGGATACAAAATCCAGCGGTGGGTAGAAATAAATGCAATGGCATACAAATAGATGAAGAAATGGTACTATGATAAACTAGCACTTCTTGGTGTGATTAAATCTTACAGAGAAAATGTTTAAACATTTCATGTTCTATGGCTATAACGTCTAACTGAAAATACTTTTCATTGTTTGTCTTTACACTTACAGAACATGAAATCCAAGATTTCTTTAAAATTAATTGCTTCTTAAAACCGCATTTAAAGGAGAACATATGTTATGGTGTTACATTTTATTACATACTGGAGAAAGATTAAAATTTGTTTATTAGTTCTGAGCAGCATTTTCTTTGGTCTTGCAGAACCACTGATATATTGTATTGGTTTTATTTTGTTCAGAAGTTAAGAGAAAGAAAATAATGTACAAATCTCAGAAAATACAATAAGTCTGACCTTTGTATAGTTACACCACCAGGGAAGTCAAGAATGGGTGAGCAGGAAAAACTGAAATGTCCCATATGTATCCACACTAAGAATCTTTTCTCAATTTTCTTGAAGGCAAAGAAACTGTGAAACACACATTCTTAGCTCAGTTGCATCTCTTCTCTCTTTACTAACAAAGTAATTGGTTCTGAATACACTTTTACTAAAACTTTCTTCAACTTGAAACAATTATTTTTTGGGGAAAAATGGAGGTGAGGAAGTATATGTACATGTGTTACCAAACAAATTTTGTCTCCTGCAGCTGTTGCATTTTATTCACCTTTCTAATTCAGCACATTCAAATGGATACACAGGTCATATCTGAAAATTTGTAGTTCTGGAAGCAGAATGTAACTCTACAATACAGATACCCTGACAATCTCTACTCAGACCATAGTAAGGAAAGAAGAAGAGAAGCATGGCCTTTGCAAATTCAGTTATTTATGGTAACTTTTTTGAGCCTGAGTTTTCTCTTGTTCAGCAGCCCCAACTACCTAAACTTCACATTAGCAAGTTTTAGGATTAACCTGTGATTCTGTGGAGGGTCAGCAAAATCCATTCAAACATCCAAGAGGACTGTGAAGTGGGCTTTTAGCTCTACTTTCTTTTCTTGTGTTACTGTGTCTTAACGTAAAAATAACCCAAAAACATTTGTTCATTATGTGAAAATTTTCCTTCGATTTTCCCATAGGATAAAAACCAAGTAACTTTTTTTTATATTTTTGCCTACTAGAATGATATGTCCTTTTGAGGGGACAAAATTAATGGTCCTACTCCATTATATTGTCCATGTTAATCTTTTCTACTGGGCAATATTTTATCAGTATTTCCTAAATTATAGCAGACTTGTCAACGTGACTTAAAACAGACAAATTAATTGATTACCTATCAGAGGAAACACTAGAGCAGAGCTTATAGTAACTAAAGATGTTTCTTCTTTCACTACTTCACGACCATGCTTAAAATTTCCTTTCCATAATACACTGGAAACACATTTATGAGATTAAAAAAAATATTCTCCAGGATTTTAACTTGGCAAGACAAAAAAGATGCAGCCTAATATGTTGTCTTCCCTGCCCCTTCTCATTATCCTTTTGCATTCTGTCACATATGTGTAGAATTTTCAGAGGCTTACAAAGGTAGCTTGCAGGGTCTCTATTTAATGTTATATCCAGGATTTTAAAGACTTATTCTTAATGTGGTTTCTTTTCTGTTTTAAAATTTTCTTTAATTTTGTCTGTGGATTCAAACAAAAAAACTTATTCACTGCCTAATATCAAGATTTTGTCAAAATTAGATTTATGATGCCTATGTAAAATTTTTAGGAGAAGTCAGGATAATCAGGGAAAGATTTCACAGATGGAAGATGAAGTATCCAGCACATTGTAATAATTTTAATATACCCAGTATGTGGCACTGCACAGTACAAAAATGCATAATGTGTCCTCTAAAACAGCAGTCCCTGGTTGTATTTACTTCTTATAATAGACTTACATACCTTTTCATTAGGTTTCCAATCTCCTTTTAAATTCTACTCTTCTTCAGAATAGCTCATATATAGAGAGTACTTTTTGTTTGGAGATTGGACTTCAGTTTAATTTGGGAAGAGTCCCTTGTCTTCATCTCTGCTTTTTTTCCCCCCAGCTTTTCTTCTAAAAAAAATTTACAGGGTTGCTTAAAATGTCTTTGATTTCATGACACCTATATATCTTTTTTTTCCTGCCCCTTTATTTTTCTTTCAATATTGCATAGTTGATTCTGAGTTTCTTTATGTCCATTAGGGGACTTGTGGTACACTTATCAATATTTTGAACACAAATGAAATCATGGCACAGGCTCTCTTATTCATACCCATCAGTTCAAAACGTGGCATATGAGACTGTGTCCTGTGCAATATGACTCTGTTAGACAGCTCTGAGATCATTTCAGCACGCTTCAGTTTATTAAAGAACTGTTCAGCTGTCCAGTCAGTTTGACAACTGTGTTCTTACACACATGTAGGGGAAAGGGTGTACACAATGGTCAAATCTTTATGTATAGACTGAGATGCCTATCTTAAATTCCCAGTATGCTGTTCTCCACAAGAGTTATTGATAAAATCCTTTAATTGCCTCTCCACTGACTGTAAACTGGCTGTGCAACAGACAAAATGCGTCTCACTCAAAATCTGAGGAAAACAATGTTTAGTAAGGCACCTATAACAAATAATATACTACTCTGCCAATAGAAGTAAAGGTAAAAGAATCTTCTTTCTCATCTGATGCTCATCATGTCACAACCTCTCATAATCCTGATTCCTTTGAAGGACAAGTTATGATTGAATCCATTCACCCAAGCAAACTCACTTTTTCTTTGTTGCTGAAGACATTAGGAAGTTATTGTTCAAAGGAATTTACAGAATTCATCAGTTATTGGTGTTATGTACATCAATGTGCACAATCATATATTACAGATATTAAAGGATGACATTTTCAATGGCATTTATTTTCAGTTATCAATAGAGTAAAGAGTATGCTCATTTAGTCTAACAATTTTCATAAAATCTGGAGCATTGAATCTAACAATTTTTGTTAGAATAAGATCTCTTTCAGACAAACACTCTTTCAAAGAGTTCGAGCAGTGGTGATCCTCCCTTTTATGGTGAGCTATTCTAACAGCTAATTATTCCCACTGTTAAAATTTGCACTTTTTTCCATTTTTCTTTGCTCAGGATGCTGCTTGTTCAAGTTGTTATGCCTTTGTTTGCCAGATTAAAGATTGCTTGGGTTCTTTGTTGTTTGTGTACTTGATGTGGGCTCCTGAGGGTGACATTCACAACTTCTCTGAAATTCCCCCACCTTGTGATCTACACCTACCTACTTAGCAAAGTCAAAGTGATATTAAAATAAAGGGGGGAAATGATGCAAAATAGGTATTCTCAACTAAATGAAACTTGTTGATTTCACAGGCAGGTATTATTTTTCTCTCTTGAGTGATCTCTCCCAGAAAATCCATTAATGATCTTTCTTATGTTGTGTTTCCTATATTTCAAAAATAGTTTCTTTCATCATTATTTTAATCTTAAAAATCTAAAGAGATAGAAATTTGTTGCCTGTCAGTGTGTAGTGATGTAAGTGTGACTGTAAGAAATGGTGTGTTCTAGTCACAAGTAAATGGAGTTAGAGCCAAAACATATCTGATTAACAAAACAGCATAATTGTGTGATTTTTTCAACCCTTCCGGCCAAGGCTTTTCTCTCTTAAGAAATGCATACTAGATTTCTCTGTGTCAGTGACTGTCAGAAATGATGATGAATGAAAGAAAGTCAGAAGCCAGGAAAGTAAAACAGATAACCTCAATATCTTGTTTTCTGAGGACATGTTTAGTAGCAGTAGGGTATTGTAGTGGCTTACCACTGTCTTTTCACCATCCATGATTCAAGTATTACAAAAATCCAGAAACACATGTTTCTGCTAGAATTTCATATAGCCACTTCAGAAATGGATTTATTCTTGCTTGTTTGTATATGGTGACAAGTTGTAAATAATTGTAGAAGCAAATATATCCAATTGAAAGCTTTTGGGCAGATAAATGAAATTTTGCTATTTAAATGACTCCTCAAGTTGTTTATCAGCAGTCGATTGTGGTTGGTACGTCTTCCTGTCACAGCTCAAGTTTCACAGAGGTGATTTAGTTCAGAAGCCAAAGGTAGCTTAACTATTGAAGTGCATCCCTCTTTATGTGCTAAGAAAACCTGCTTCTTGTTTCTGTGTGGTACACGTGCACTCAGTGCTCCCAAAGTCTCAGGACACTTTACTGCATTTTTGAAGAGAAAACCATACTCATCCTATCTCACAGGTTGCTAACAAGGGCTGTTCCACTGAGACAGTGAAACTGAGTAAGACTGCAAAACTGACTATATCCCCATATAAAATAACTGATTTTTTTAAGACTTAACTCCCCCTCTAATTTGAAATAACATGTTAAATTTTTCTTGGTTTGTTGTGGATTTTTTCACTGCAACACAGTAAGCAAGTATTTCAAGGTTCTTAAACCAGGTTCAATCAGAGAAACTGATTTATAAGCAATCAATAAATAAGCAATAAAGCCTGTTAGTAGTAAAATGGTTTCCTTAGGCCAAAAGACCCCTGGAAAACTGTTTGCATGATAACTGTTTGACAGAAATGCACAGTAATGCAAAGGTATTAGTGAAAGTACTTGAAAGTTCTTTTTTTACCTTACATAAGAAAAACTAAAATCCCCTAGCACTTCGAAGTTTTTTGTTGGAATGCTTTCTTATTCCAATGAACTCCAAATTTGCATCATTAGTATTGTCGGGGTTAAGTAACCAATGCAGGCACACCTGCAACCTCTGTCTACCTCCTAAGCATGGTGAAGGGTATTTCTTTCATGTTTCATGTTTAAGGAGATTGTAAAACCTATGGGATCCTCTGAGGCATTTTAATAATTTCCCTTACTTTTTCCTGAGTAACTAACATTTCTTTGGGGAGACTTTTTCCCCCTATGAAACTTTGGCCTACTTCTTGGCATAATATAATGAATTGAAGGGTTTTTTTAACAAAAGAGTTATCATTTTGGAAGAAAAATGTAGGACACTAAGGCTTTTTTGTGTACTGCAGATTATTTCTCTATGATGGATTGCAAATTAAATTAAAGGAAGACCACTATAATCTTCTAATCATAATTTTGTAAAGCGCATTGATTGTACATGTGTAGCAAATGAATAACCTTGCAGTGATTAAGACTTTATCTAAAATGTTACTAAATGTTGGATCCCACAAAAATGTGTTAATTGATAAACATCTGTGTGAATTTCATAATCCTAAAACAGGTAGATTAGATAAAATATGTCTTGACCTCAGATGAAAAAATTCATTATATTGTTGAAGAGGATTTGTCAGAAAATTTGGTTTTGAAACCTGGAAAAAAGTGAGCCTTTAAGATATTCTAAAAGTAAAAAAATGGAAAAAGAAAGGGGGAGAAGAAATTTGGTGTACCAAAAAACTACAGCATGCAATAGTCTAGAGGGATGCATGGAAGGTAGAATGAGCAAATTTCTGAGAATGTCATGTTGTCTGCAATATGAAGCACATTTCTAAGAGGCAGACATTCTCAATTATCTACTTTTAGGATTTTTTAGAATTTGCTATCAGTTTTTTCCATGTTTTCTAAGAGCATTTATCACTGCATAAGCAGAAATGCAGAAAAACAGGCTTTCCAAATAATTTTAATAATTTTCCTAGCCTTGCCACATCATCAAGCTAAAGTGCATTTTTTTGTACTAAAACCAAGTTCAGATAATGAAAGCTGACAGAATGTTCTTTGTTTTGTCAAATACAATATTTTAATTATTATGCCTACTAAACACCTCATTAGTGATTATCAATTTGAGCTTTGTCTCAGTTGTCTAATGAAGTGGAAACAGATATAATAGCCTAATGCCTTCTGTTTTCCAATTTCTGAAATTTTTTTTTCTACAGGCACTGTTACTCTTTTTACATCTGACTTTTGATTCGTGTTAAAAGGCACATAGACAGGACATGCTTCCTTGCTGGGTCTGTAAATATTTTACTAGGTTTTAGACCAAATAAATGAAAAAGCAGCTTCTCAAATTTTCTAAATAAGGTGTGTCCTAAGTAAAGCCTTCCATGAAAACCAACTGGATTGCTGTGCAGGCACTATTGAATATTCATTCAATGACTGCAGCAACGCTCATTGCTTTAGGGATGTTATGAGTGTTTTCAGATATAATTCCTCAAAACATACTCTTTACTGAGGACTATCAATGCATTATTAATTCTGTTTATTTCAGAAAGATAGTTTAGAAATAATAAAATAATTACTCCTTTCTGACTATCTTTAAGTGCAGTTACAGATATGCTTTTCTGTCATTGTTTTGATTTGTTAGTATGTGCTGATACCACCACAACCTAAGGAGTCTCCATGAAAATTAATTAGGCTGTTTTTTATGAGAGAGCATGTGAGGAGATAAATGGTTCATGATAAATGAACTCTCAGGCCACAAACTGGAGCATTTATTGATTCACTGGCCATTTATCCTGGAATTTACTCCCTAGCAAAAAGAATATTGCTATATACTTAAATAAAGGTTTTTAGTATTATGCTAACCTTTCACCAGGCAGTAATAAGTGCTCTAACCAAACTCATTCTGCTTTGCTTCCCATTCATTTTGCTGTCATGACCAGCATTATTATCCACTACAGAAGCTCAGCAATTTTTAATGTGTTTATCTGGAATATAAAGTTGTAAGATCTAACATTCACACATTCTTTATATCCTCATGGTGTCTAAGAAAAAAAATTACAAATCTGATATGAATTCAGATATTTGCATCAAAATACACTTTAAATGGGGATCCCATTTCAGTCAGAAAAGCTTCTATCTGTTGGGCTTTTTGAAGTATTAGTAGGGCTTATCACGTAATATCAGATTCAGTTTTAATATTTGATGTATAGGCTGATTAAATATTAGTTCCTCATATAGCTTCTAACATATATATGCACAGTTAATACCCAGCATTTATGCTTATAAAATAGTTGAGACATAAGGGATTGTTTAACTCTATGGGGTTTTGTTGCCTTTGGCTAGTCTAGATGTACTTAATTATAAGGTTTAAATTCACTTGGGTTTTGTAAACCATTTAGGCACAAAAAGCAGAATAGTCACAGCAAGGTTTCCATTTAGAGTATGTCTTAATTGAGGATAACACTCTTTTTTTTCTTTCTTGTTTTTTTGAACTCCTCCCCTCCAGGCTCTTTCTGGAATGATGAACTTAACTGCCTGAAAGAAAAACTATTTTAAAAAAAGAAAGTAAGCCATGGAAATATTTATCATTGGAGAGTATATAATCTTTAAGAACTGCATTCAACATAGATTCACATGCGACGTGTGTGAAAGTCAAATATCATGTTTCAGATAACTGGGAAAAATAAATAGTTGGCTCTCAAAGAATAGAGGGGAAAGGATGGCATCTGATATACAGCTTCTGGAATGGTGGTCAGTAGCCAGGCCTTTTCCACAGCACAGGTCCTGTTGGGGAGTGTTTCTTATATTGTTCACTGATAGTCACCCTAGACATTAGTTTTAGTTGCCAAGTGGAAGACTTTGAACAATGCTTTATCCCGTTATGCATGGTGTAGCAGTGGCTAATGGAGTGAGATGGAAAAGAAAACTGACTTGGCTGATTTGGAAATTTGACGGCTAGAAAGATCAGGAGAAGGAGGATCTCTAATAAGTCATCTGAAATGGAAAAATATTCACTGCTCTTGCTGGCCCCAGAAAACCTGTCATTAATAGCACAGGAGACATCTGACAGATGTTAAAGGCCCAAAGTTTCCTTGAAGAATTTTGCACGGGGTAAAATCTTGGCCTTAAAAAAAAAAATATTTTTTCTAGAATGATTCTCTCATAGTCTCTGTTCTAGCAAAGCACAGTTGCTTTGACCTCGTCAAACCTTCCTTCCCTGGAAGGCTTGCCTAGGGTGCCCTTCCACAGAAAAAGAGAATTTCAAAATCCGCTGAGCTCCAATACTCTTTATGCTGTATAGACTAGACAGCACACTACATATAAAAAGTAAAGTGGTTCAGTAATGTCACACATCTTTTTTATTGACTACTTTTGTCCTTAGCCATTAGATTTTGATGCCTATTAGAACAAAGATATAACCATTATGATTGGTATTAGTTCATTATGTCAACCAGAGCCGTTGTGGGATCATCTGCCAATTCTGTGCTCAATTTAATCCAAAGGCTTGAATTCACTGATCTAGCCAGTAAAGTCTGGTTGATAGATTTTAAATTTTCTTTAGTGCTGAGTGTTAGGAGAATAGTGTGCCTTAACCAAAATGCTCTGAAAAACTTTGGTTTTTTGCTACTATTGTTTCAAGTTGTAGAGAATTCTTTTGATCTGAGACATACAGTGCATTACACTTAGGAAGAATTTAAGAAAAATCAGTATTTGAAAAACTGTTGATGTTCATTTATTCTAGAAATGGTGTGTCTCTCCTGCGTGTTCCATTGATAATGAATTTAAATCACTGCTTCAGAAGTTCAATTCACCCCAGGAAAAAAACCCCAAGGATTCATTCAGTTAGGGAATAATCCCTAGGTCTCTAAGCCCATTACTTCCACAGAATGTTTAATGGCAGAACCTTGGTCCTACTGGTTACATCTGTATATTGGTCATTGAAAAGAAAACAGTTTCTTTGAACATGCTGATGAACATCTGTGTTACAGTGGTGAAAAAATGTTGATTAGAGCATACTGGTGGGAAATGGAGAGATTTATATCTATTGAGGGTAGAACTTTTTCTGAAGATTAAAGGATTTGTTGTTGCTTTCTCAATTGTGCTTTCGAGTAGATCAAGTGTGGTCTAGATGCTATGGAGATGGGGATCTGAATCATGTAAGAAAGGAAAATAGTTTATATAGAATTCTGAGGTTGGTGATAACCAAAGTAGAGCAGATCTACAAAATCCCTGATTTTATTTTTTTTTTTGCAACCTCAGAATTCTAATATAAGATGTATCATCATATAGGATCATTATATCAAGAAACCTAATTTTGGAGACTTCAATTGAGCAACAATTTTTGAGATAATCCTGAGCTACTAACTAGATTTATCTGTTCTTTTAACAGGTACAATTTACGGACAAAAATCCCAAGGAAGGTTTCATACAAAATATAACTATATTAATATAATTAATAATTAATTAAAATTAATAATATTAGGCTATTTAACTTGTTCAATCAAAATATATACAAAAATTAAAACAAACCCTTACACTAAAATTAAAAAAACCCCAAACAACAATCAACAAATATTTCCTTATAAACGAAGTTGCATATCTATAATGCCAGAGCCAATATAATGTCATTTATATATCTGCAACATAATTGCTAGTGAACAAGTGTAGCTGGTTCAATTAACTTTTGTAGCTGATTTGAAGCACTATTTTTTGTTTTAATGTATGTATAATTTACTCATTTTTACAGTTAACAATCATTCTGTGGTTTTTGAATGATATTACTTTTCAGAGTAGGCACCAGCTGAAAAAAATGGAGACATAAAAGTAAATAAACATTACTAAAATACGTACTTGACCAATTTTTTTTTTTTTAAAGATAACTCTGAGAATTGAGCAAGGTATAGAAGCAAAACTCAATGAAAATCTGAGACTAAATCTTAAAACAACCTAATAAAATAACAGCAAACAACAATAAAATAAATTAACTAATAAAACCACCTAGTTTGAGAAACTCTCACTGATTCTTTAATTAAACTCCTGTCTCTTTAAGATTTTAATACTGAAATCCCTTTAGGACTCTGAGCTTTTTGCTGAATTAAGCAGCCAGCACTATACTTAGAGAATACCATAAAAAGTACTAGAAAAATAGTATTAAGAATAGTACCTGCTGGAATTCTGCATACTTTAACAAGTAACTAAAAAACTTCATGTTTCAGCGGCAGAATGCCTCAAAAACAATAATTCAAGTAACTTTTTTATTCAGAACAACATCTGTTTCTTCATGGTGTGACCAGGATTGTTACCTCAGTATCTTCCCCAGTAACTAATTTCTGTGCAAATTAAATTCATGTAGGAATGCTCTGAAACATATAGCCAAATTTTGTGTGTTGTTACAATATTGTGCTATGCACTGACAGTTTTTTGTCTTTGTATTTTGATTAACATTAAGGATCAAACTATAATTTCAACTCAAAATGGGTTTTGTGAAGTAAAATACTCTTGGCTGGATAATTGGAGATAACATTCTAGATATATTTTGGAGAGGCTGTTGTTACACATTCCTTTTTATGTTTTAGGAAGAGAATGAAAGATAGTAAAGATAAGCAAATGATTAAGTGAATATTTCAGCTATCTCTATATGAATCCCTCTCTCTTGACATTTAGAAATTTTTGATATTATGCTAGAGGTTTTTTAAATCAAATGCAGGTTTCCAACGTATCACCTCACAGTGAGGCTTCTATTTAACTTACTAACATTGTAATGGTGCAGGTAATGGCATTACATCGGAGTGAAAACTGCATAACCAGCAGGAATCCTTGTATCCATAAGACACAGGCAAAGCCACCTAAAGATGTGAGAATGATGCTGTGATAGGAGAGCCACTTAGCACAGAGCCTGTCACTGGGGTTAGTGATCTGTTACAGAGCAGTTCCCTTCCCGTCATTTTAGACAAACACTGGAAGAACTAGAAATGTGATATACAGTTGCAGGAGAACAAAACTAGCAGGGCTAGGAAGGCCTAGCTTTTAAAACCTCAAGAACTAGATCTGACCGTAGTTTTAGGTACATCTCAAAGAGACATTTTGTATCTGAATGAATTGGCTTGGCATGACCTGGTTTTTCATAGCAGAGGGGCTATCACTGAGGTGGCTTCTGTGAGAAGCTGCTGAAGCTTCCACCATGTCTGTCAGAGCCAGCCCTGGTGGCTCTGAAGATGGACACACTGCTGGCCAAAGCTGGGCCAGTGAGAGAGGTTGGTAACATCTCTGTGATAACATATTTGGGAAGAGAATCAAAACAAAGTCACAAGGTTTTTTGCTCCTACTCAGAGAACAGGAGGAGATGAGAACATGTGAGGGAAACAACACGGCAACACCAAAGCCAGTGCAGAAGGAGGGGCAGGAGCTGCTCCAGATGCTGGAGCTGAGATTCCTCTGCAGGCTGTGGTGAGACCATGGTGAGGCAGCTGTGCCCCTGCAGCCATGGGGATCCATGGGGGATGAGAGATCCACCCACAGCCCATGGGATCCCTGGGGATGAGAGATCCACCCACAGCCCATGGGGATCCATGGGGGATGAGACATCCACCCACAGCCCATGGGGATCCATGGGGATGTAGAGATCCACCCACAGCCCATGGGGATCCATAAGGATGCAGAGATCCACCCACAGCCCATGGGGGATCCCACAGGGAATGCAGAGATCCACCCACAGCCCATGGGGATCCAGGGGGATTTAGAGATCCACCCACAGCCCATGGGGATCCATGGGAATGCAGAGATCCACCCACAGCCCTTGGGATCCATGGGGGATGCAGAGATCCACTCACAGCCTGTGGGGATCCACAAGGATGCAGAGATCCACCTACAGCCATGGGGATCCACAAGGATGCAGAGATCCACCCACAGCCCATGGGATCCATGGGGGATGCAGAGATCCACTCACAGCCTGTGGGGGATCCACAAGGATGCAGAGATCCACCCACAGCCTTGGGATCCACAAGGATCAGAGATCCACCCACAGCCCATGGGGATCCATGGGAATGCAGAGATCCACCCACAGCCCATGGGATCCATGGGGGATGCAGAGATCCACCCACAGCCCATGGGATCCATGGGGAAGCAGAGATCCACCCACAGCCCATGGGATCCATGGGGGATGCAGAGATCCACCCACAGCCCATGGGGGATCCAGGGGGATGCAGAGATCCACCCACAGCCCATGGGGGATCCATGGGAATGCAGAGATCCACCCACAGCCCATGGGATCCATGAGGGATGCAGAGATCCACCCACAGCCATGGGGGATCCATGGGGGATGCAGAGATCCACCCACAGCCCATGGGGGATCCATGGGGAATGCAGAGATCCACCCACAGCCCATGGGGATCCATGGGGGATGCAGAGATCCACCCACAGCCATGGGGATCCATGGGGATGCAGAGATCCACCCACAGCCCATGGGATCCACAAGGATGCAGAGATCCACCCACAGCCCATGGGGATCCATGGGGGATGCAGAGATCCACCCACAGCCCATGGGGGGATCCATGGGGATGTAGAGATCCACCCACAGCCTGTGGGGGATCCATGGGGATGCAGAGATCCACCCACAGCCCATGGGGATCCATGGGGGATGAGAGATCCACCCACAGCCCATGGGATCCATGGGGGATGAGAGATCCACCCACAGCCCATGGGGGATCCAGGGGGGATGAGAGATCCACCCACAGCCCATGGGGGATCCACAAGGGATGCAGAGATCCACCCACAGCCCATGGGATCCATGAGGGATGCAGAGATCCACCCACAGCCCATGGGGGATCCATGGGGGATGCAGAGATCCACCCACAGCCCTTGGGATCCACAAGGGATGCAGAGATCCACCCACAGCCTGTGGGGATCCATGGGGGATGCAGCGATCCACCCACAGCCCATGGGATCCATGGGGATGCAGAGATCCACCCACAGCCCATGGGGGATCCATGGGGATGCAGAGATCCACCCACAGCCCATGGGGGATCCATGGAGAATGCAGAGATCCACCCACAGCCCATGGGGATCCACAAGGATGCAGAGATCCACCCAGAGCCCATGGGGATCCAGGGGGATGCAGAGATCCACCCACAGCCCATGGGGATCCATGGGGGATGCAGGAGATCCACTCACAGCCTGTGGGGATCCACAAGGATGCAGAGATCCACCCACAGCCCATGGGGATCCATGGGGGATGCAGAGATCCACCCACAGCCTGTGAGGATCCAGGGGGGATGAGAGATCCACCCACAGCCCATGGGGGATCCAGGGGGGATGAGAGATCCACCCACAGCCCATGGGGATCCATGGGGGATGCAGAGATCCACCCACAGCCTGTGGGGATCCATGGGGGATGCAGAGATCCACCCACAGCCCATGGGGATCCAGGGAATGCAGAGATCCACCCACAGCCCATGGGGATCCACAAGGGATGCAGAGATCCACCCACAGCCCATGGGGATCCATGGGGGATGCAGAGATCCACCCACAGCCCATGGGACTCATGGGGATGCAGAGATCCACCCACAGCCCATGGGGATCCATGGGGATGCAGAGATCCACCCACAGCCCATGGGGATCCATGGGGGATGAGAGATCCACCCACAGCCCATGGGGGATCCATGGGGATGCAGAGATACACCCACAGCCATGGGGATCCATGGGGGATGCAGAGATCCACCCACAGCCCATGGGGATCCAAAAGGATGCAGAGATCCACCCACAGCCCATGGGATCCATGGGGAATGCAGAGATCCACCCACAGCGTGCGGGGATCCATGGGGGATGAGAGATCCACCCACAGCCCATGGGGATCCATGGGGGATGCAGAGATCCACCCACAGCCGCATGCGGGGATCCATGGGGGATGCAGAGATCCACCCACAGCCCATGGGGATCCAAAAGGATGCAGAGATCCACCCACAGCCCATGGGATCCATGGGGATGCAGAGATCCACCCACAGCCTGTGAGGATCCAGGGGGGATGAGAGATCCACCCACAGCCCATGGGGATCCATGGGGGATGAGAGATCCACCCACAGTCCATGGGGATCCATGGGGATGCAGAGATCCACCCACAGCCCATGGGATCCATGGGGATGCAGAGATCCACCCACAGCCCATGGAGGTGCCCATGCTGGAGCAGGTGGGTGCCTGGAGGAGGCTGTGATCCTGTGGGAGACCTGGGGCAGAGAGGGGGCCCTGCTTCCAGGCTGGAGCAGCCTTTCTTTGTAGGACTGCACCCTGTGGAAGAGTGACCCATGGTGCAGCAGTTTTGGGAGGACTGTGTGCCCGTGGGAGGGACTCACATTGCAGCAGCTTTGGTAGGGCTGCTGCTTGTGAGATTGGACCCACGCCAGAGAGAGGACATGACAAATGGTTGTAGCTGAAAAAACCCTAAATGAACAGAAAAGACAAATCAAACCAAACCAAACCTACAACAAAACCAGCCAGCCAAAAACTAAAACAGGGAGGAGGAGAGTGGGAACAAGGTAATTAATGACAAAAACAACTGTTTATAACTGTTATTCCTAACTTGCTGTTAATCAGGAGCTACAAAAAAAGAAGAAATCTGTCCTGTAATTCTTTGTATCACCATCATCTGGACCATGAGAATGAATCAATGCTCTGCCATTTCCATTTGATTTTTACTCTTTGGCATGAGACAAGTTGTCAGCGTTTGTCATGCATTCAAACTGTAATACTAAAACACTCTTTTACTTTGGCCTTTAGATCAATGTTTTGAATTAAAGTTTAGTCCCTGTATTCTTTTCCTGTTTACAAGCTGCCTGGGCAATAGAGCATAGAATTTGAATCTTTGCCAATCAAATGATAAAATAATAGAGGGCTAAATTTACAAATCTACTTAGAAGGAAAAGATATAGAATGGTAATATAAGGCTAAAGCCCTTTAAGTCAAAGTTTGAAACAGGAATGGAAAACCAACCACCCTGGAACATAATGAATTTAAATATAGAATTTGCTGTTTTCATCCTCTTCAGAGCTCAGATTGTCTTCAAGATTTTCTCTTCTCTTTCCCAAAAGTTTTTGCATTCTCTTGCAGAAAGAAAGAAAAAATCTGAGGCAGAAATTTACAGAGATTTTACTGGGATTTTACTTATGCAGTGAGTAAACTATTAAGAGTTTGGTGTCAAAATTTCAAGGCATTTTTCCACTGACTAGGCATTTAAACTGCTGCCAAGTGATTTGGATACAGGCATGGGAGAAGCTGTTTGGCTTTATTGTCAAATAAACTGTAAATTTTAATAAAAATGCTTATTGGAATGTATTGGAAAGGATAAGAGATTCTTCATGAGTTATATTTTGTCTTTGTAGACACCAGGATAGCCTTTTCCTTAAAAATATTATGAGAATCAGGGGCTGATTGAGGCTGCAAGGGAGCTTGAGGTCATCTTGTCCTTCTCAAGCAAGGTTAGCTAGAACTGATTGCCCAGGAGTGTGTGCAGATGGCTCTGGACTGTTTTCGAGGCTGGAGACTCCACAACTTACCTGGGCAACCTGTGCCAGGGCTCTGTAATTCATCCTTAAAAAACTAGTCTCCTTCTGTTCCTTTGGACCTTCCTGTGTTTCCTTTTGCGCCAATTTTCTCTTGTCCTCTCACTGGACCTCCCTGAAAACAGCCTGGATATGTCCTCCTCTCCCCCTCCCTTTAGATATTGGTACACATTGATAAGATTCCTTCTGAATAAGATTCCTTCTGAATAATCTTTTCCCTTGGCTAGAGAGTGCCTCAGTTTTTCCTCATATATGAGACGTTCCATTTGCCTAAAGAGTCCTTTGGCCCTCTCTTTCCAGTAGCTATCCATCTCTTTTGTGTTGGGAAATTATCTTGGGGTGATTTTAGGATGATTACTAGATTTCCTAATCATCTGCTCTATGCCTAGAAATGGTGGCTGTAGCTGTAAGGTGATCCTGGAGGAGGGGGAACCCTTGGGGCTCTTTGGCAGGCTTTTTCAAAGCCTCACCCCCAAGTGTCTGGGTGCCTTGTGGTCTGGGGATTTTTTTCTTGGTTAGTTTGTTTTTTTGTTTACTTAGGCAAGAAGAGCTTTTTTTTTCACTTCCCTGGCCTTGGAGAGGCTGCAGCAGCAATCCTTCAGTGGCTCTTGGAACTCAGTTTGGTTTGGGTCCAAGCTCAGAGGGAATGATCTGGGATTGGCAGGAAGCTGAGGGACTACTCTGTTTTGGCCCCAGATCTCAGAAAAAGCCAAGAAAGGACACCAAACCCACCTGCTGCATCAGCTGTGAGGAGGGGACAGCACCAGAGATTCGTCAGGTTGGCATCTGTTTGCCCAAGCTGCTGAGCTGCTGTATCAACATTTTTTTACCCCTGACAGAGGACCTGGTACCACGTTTCTGCCCCCCACGTGGTGGGGTTTTTTTTCTTTTTGTTTACCAGTCTGGATTTTTGTTCCCGTGTGTGTGGGGGGTATTGGAGTGGAGGGGAGGGGGGGTGTATGGTCTAACAGTTCAATATCGAGAATTTATTTAGCTTTTACTGTGCCATGTGGGCACTTTGGTGATCAATAAACTTTTTTTTCCCCCATTTTCATCCACTAGTATTCACTTCTTATTAGCAGAAGAAGATTCTTGGAACCTGCTTTTTTAGAGGAAACACTCATTCCTAAATTTCTTACTAAAGCAAGACAGAAATGTTGATCAGGACCCAGTGCTCCAGTCTTCCAGTACCCTCATCAGTGTTTAACAATAAGGAAGGACCTTGCATGGCCCTGCTGGCAACGATGTGTTTGATGCAGCCCAGAATGCTATCAGCTCTCTGTCCCAAGGACACAACACTGGAGCCCCACATCTTTCTCTGCCATGGGGCTCTCCCTCTGGGAAGCCACCAGCACGCTCTGGTGAAGGGGTGTGAGCCTTCACACTTGCCCTTGTCAAACTTCATGGGGCTCCTGACAGCTCAGTTCCCCAGCCTGTCATGATCCATCTCAGTAACAGCAAAAACCTTTTCCACATCAGATGTTCTTCCTAGTTTTGTACCATCTGCAAATCTTATCGGGGTACAGTCCCCCTCATCATACAAATCATTAATCAAGTAAGATCGGCCTCTCAGATAATTAGTTGTTGGCCTCCAACTAAACTTTGTTCCACTAATCACAGCACTCTAGGCCTTGCCATTCAACCAATTTTCAGTTCAGCCCTTTTCTTTCTTATACGATCAGTCATCACAACTATCTAGAAAGCTTTTTATTGCAAATGTAATGAAGAATGCCTCACTAAAGACTATTTGGGCCATTGCACTTTTTTCCTGTACCCTTTTTGTCTCTAGTAGTATTTTGCATTAATTTCCAAATGGTACACACCAACTTGAAATGAGTTATGGTGATAAGTTATTAATATCTGAGGGGAAAGGTTACAAAGTGTAGGAAGGAAAAGAAAGCTGGGAAATTTAAAATGCTAGAGCTATTAAGATGTGTATATGGGAAGTAAAAAAAATGTTTAAGGACTTCTTAGCTACACATATTTTATCATTTTTGCTAAAAACATATGACATTCTGTTTTCTGAAATACCTTTCATGAGGTCAGTACTTTTCCTGATAGCACTGGAGGGTATATAGGATTAGTATAACATCCTTCTCAGTATTTGCCTGCCAATTTGGAGGAACCACTTAAAAGCACAAAATGTTCATTGAGGAACTATGCCATGATTTTATTTTGAGCTTCTTGACATGAGTATTTGTTCCTTGGCACACATTTCTGGCTTTTCCACATGATATTCCCATAAGCACTTTAAACTATTGTAAAGTAATGCTTTGGTCGCTATGAATCCTCACAAGGAATTTGCCCTACACAACAAAAAGTTTTGAGTTCTATGGAAAAGGTGTTGAAAACAGTTCAAATGTTAAATTTACATTGATTTTTAACATTTTACTTTTGAAATAGCTTGAAATTGCTCCTTTTCTATTTGTTTGTTTGTTTGGTTTGGTTCGATTCAGTTTCAGTTTGTTTTCTTTTTGTTCAGACAAACCCTAGTAGACAAGGTATATTATTGCTTAGTAAAAATATTAATGATTAAAATCCTTATAGTAATTATTCTGTATTCTTGCGGAATGGGTAGATTTCCATAATTTTGTGTTAATGCAGTATCTAACTTGCGTAAAGTAGAAATAGCTAATGTTGGGTAAAATAAATTTTAAACAGAACTCAGTTCCATTTAAATTGAGTATATGCTCAAAAAACCCTCCCCCCAAAATCTGCTGCAGGTTATAAGCCATTAGCAAGCAAGAATACAATTCCACGATCAGTTTAACTTGTAATGTCAAAATTACTAAATGGTAAAAATATCCATGGGGAAAAAAGATACTACCAAAATATCTATTTCTGTTCACTTTCTCTCCTTCTATGAAAGATTGTTCCAAAATATTAAAAAAAAAAAAAAATACTTCTATGTTTACTTTTAGAATTGATCCTCTTTCATATAACCAAATTCTTTGGTTTTGTAGACTGGTGTACATTGCTGCTATAGTTTTTAACTTAGCAAGCTCTTCAACAGCTCTGAGGTTTCTTTATATGTCAGATAACTTCTGGGTATAGCAATGTAAAACATTAGGATATGGTAGCTTGGATTAGACAAAAAACTAAAATTCTAAATCACTGAAGATTAATTTTGGACCATTTCCCAGTGTGAGTAGGGGAAACAGTATTTTTTGGTGATGCTGGCTGCGAAAAGTAATTGGGAATAATTTACAGGGAAGGAGTAATCCTCAGGACGTAATCCCCTAAAGGATGTCTGGATGACTATATATCTCTTGCCAGTCTGTATATTTTAGTCTCAGCACAGCTATAATTGTAGGAGTATTAGTATTTCTGCACAACTCTGCAGCCAGTGAGCCTGTAAATCTCATCTTAATGTGATCTTTGCAATCAGAAAAATCATATGAGTCAGCTGAGGTGACCAAATCATGTTCTTAAAAAATATTTCGACTGAATTTTCTTCATCCACATGTGCCTCTCTGTTCTAACATCACTAACAATTGAAAGCTATAGAGTCATATACAAAACACAGAAGTGTCAGATTTGATCAGGTTATTTGATTTACATCAACTGTGTTTGTTCATTTTACGTAGTTAGATGTTGATGTCAAAGACAGCAGAAATGGTGGTCCTAAAACATAAGATTGTAGAGTTGTGTAGTGGGTTGTCTCCAGGATGGATGGTAGATACCCACCAGAGCAGCTACATTAACCCTGTCCATAGATGGACAGGAGAGAAGAAATGTGAAAAGGGGTTCATTGGGATAAGGATAGAGAGAGATCACTCACCAAATACTGTCACAGGCAAATCAGAATCAAATTAGAGATATTAATTGAATTCATTACAAGCAAAAGCAGGGTGGGATAATGAGAAATAAAACAAGAACCTTGAAAAGAACTTCCTCCAACCCGTTCCTCCTTCCCAGCTCTCTCTCCTGCCCTGCAGTGGTGCAGGGAGACAGGGAATGGGGTTGTGGTCACTTCATCACTTCTCCCACTGCCCAAGGGAAAGGAGTCCTTGCCTTGCTCCCGTAGGGGATCCTTCCCATGGCAGACTGTTCTCCACGACCTTTTCTAATGTGAATCTCACAGGCAACAGTTCTCCCCCAGCTGTTCCAGCATGGGTTTCTCTTCCATGAGGTGTGTGTGTCCTCCCCTGTGTCTTTCAGGCACAGCCTGCTCCAGCGTGGGTCCCCAGTGGGGTCACAAGTCCTACCAGGACACTGCTCCAGCGTGGGCTCCTCTCTCCCCAGGGGTGCAGGTCCCTGCCAGGAGCCTGCTCCAGCACGGGCCTGCCAGGACCCATGGCCATGCTCCTCCCAGGCATCACCTGCTCCAGTGTGGGTCTCCTGCACAGGCTGCACGTGGATCTCTGCATCCCTGTGGATCTCTGCATCCCTGCGTGTCTCTGCATCCCTGTGGGTCTCCATGGGCTGCAGGGGCACAGCTGCCTCACCATGGGCTGCACACAGACTTCAGGGGAGTCTCAGCTCTGGCTCAGCCTGAGGCACCTCCTGTCCATCCTTTTGCACTGCCCTTGGTGTCTGCAGAGTTCTTCCTCTCACCAATTCTCACTCTTTTATATATATGCAATTACATCTGCATAATAACATTTTTTTTCTTTGTTTGTATGTATGATGGGGCACTTCCACCATCATAACCACTAGGTCTAGCCTTGGGCAATAGTGGATCTTGGAGCCACCAGGGTTTTAATCTGCCAGACATGGAGCAATTTCTGGCAAGTTCTCCCAGAATCCACTACTGTAGTCTTCCTGCTATAAAAATATCCAATGCAACTTCAATAAAGCAAGAAGCAAAGCAAGATTCTCCACTATATTCCTTAAATTCTGCTCATTCACATGACCAGCAAGTTATCAGAATCAGATTCATTAGCAGTGATTCTACCTTCTACACCATGAGAGGGTGTGTCATGGTTTAGAGACAAGTTTAGGAGAAAAACACTCAAGAATGAGTGTTTCCTCTCAAATAAAGAAGTGAGTACTAATAGATGAAAGTGAAAAAAGCTGTTTATTGACAAAGCATGTACCCACACAGCACAGGGTGTAAGGGGTACATAAATGCTATCTATTGAAGAATCAGAGTTTAGTCCCTCTTATTGAAGCAAAAATCACCTGAAATGCCAGGGAGATAAAAAAAAAACCTCAACGGCCAGCAACATGGTAGGGAGAAAAAAATGCCTCAAGAGGAAAAAAACCCAAAAAGTTCACACACCAGATGGAACCTGGTGAATCTCTGATGTTGGGCTCCTCTTCACAGCAGATGAAGGGTGGGGCTTTCTCTCACTGGCTCAGCTTTTCCCAGGTCTGGGGTCAATACAGAGCAGCCCCTCACCTTTATGGCTGATCCTTCTCCCACTAGTCATTCTCTCTGATCTTGGACCAAAACCAAACTGTCCCATTGACATTGAAAAATGCTGCTGAAGGATTGCTGCTGCACCCTCTCCAAGGCCAGGGAGAGGAAAAAACCTTCTTGACTAAGCTAACAAAAGCTAGCTGTGCAAAAAAAAAAAAGCACAGTTCATGTGGCACCTGGATGCCTGGGGGTGAGACTTTTAAAAAAGCCTGCCAAAGAGCTCCAAGGCTCCCTCCAGACCCTTAAACCTACATCAACCACTTCTGGGCATAGAGCAGATGATCAGGGTACAGACTAATCACCATAAAAGCACCCCAAGACAGGGTGATATGCTGCTCTACCAAACTGGAACCTTTTGCAATGGAAACAAGGGGATTTAGCAGCAGGATTACACAAGAGTTAAAGAGGCAATGTGGAGGAAGGAGATACTAGTGTTAAGAGCTCTGTTTTTGTTAACAGTTTCATTTTAAGGTTTTTGTCTGTAAAAAACAACCCTCTCAGACAACAAAAAAGATAGCATCTTTGTCCTTAGAGCACCATTAATGGTGTCTAATAGGGCAGAGGTAAGTACTGCAGGAGAATAGTTTCACAGAATCTGTTTCACAGGTTTAGTTGTTTTGGTAGTGTTCTTTAGAATATTCATTCCTCATTATTCAGAGAGCTTCTCAGAATATCCCCTTTTGTAAAGAACACTGGAAACAGAATTGGAAAAGTGGCATCTTATTAGCTCACTGCTCTCAGAATTCATTTCCTTCCTTAAACTACACAGCAGCCCTGCTGGGCTTTAAAGCTCCATCTCCCATTTTATTGTTAAGAACAAGAAATTAAGAAATCCATATGAGTCTGTGGCCTCTAGGTATACTTTTGAAAATGCAATTACCAACTCCTTCATTTTATTTTATAGTACTGAGTTTAACAAGGTTAGAAAGATGGGATTAGATATTTACTCACATGTAATGTATATAAGATGAAATGCACATCACTCTAATTATCCACTGTGGGCTCAAATTAGAACAGGTTTTTGCTGACTTCTTGATCTTCCTCCAGTTCCACATGGTAAATCTGATTGAATATATCCAAACTGATCAGTTTGATTAAAGGACTTTAAAAATTCAATAACATTTTTGAATTGTGTGCTGGCAGGTTCCTCACTCTGCATCTACTGGAAAAAAATCCCAAAACAAAAAAATCAAACTATAACAACAAATCTACAGAAAACCAACTCCAAACTCTTCCAGGTTTGAGTGCTTGTGAGCCATTTATTTTTCTGTTGGCAGGGCAAACTGGAACTGTGATGGACAAATCTCTGTCAGAGAGGACATCCTTGGAATTGTATTTTGCCTCTGCATTGACTTGAAAGCTAACACTAAACAGGTACACAGGTGGGATTAAAAAATATCTTCTCTTCATGAGAGGTCTTGGGCAGTTAGGCCAGTCCTTTTCCAAGCTACTATAGAAAAATTCCACAGGAAAAAAAAAATCAGATTATTTCAAGAGTTAATATTTCTCACAGATTTTACTGGGTTGTCACAGTTTTATCCCAGCTAGCACCCAAACCATATACAGCTGCTCACTCACTGCCTTGCCAGCAGGAGAGACTGGAAGGGTAAAAGGTAGAAAACACATGGCTTGAGATAAAGGGAGTTTGATACTGGAATCAAAAGCCATGCACAGAAGCAAAACAAATCAAGGGATTCATTCACCACTTCCAGTGAGCTGGCAGGTGCTCAGCCATCTCAAGGAGAGCAGGGCTCCATCATTTGTAATGGTCACTGGGGAAGACAAGTGCCACAAGCACGCTAAAATTTCCCCCTGTTCCTCCTTCTTCCCCTCACTTTTTATACTGATGATGTTGTATGGTCTGGAATATCCCTTTGGTCAATTTGGGTCACTTGTCTTGTCTGTGTCCCCTCCCAGCCTCCCATGGACCCCCAGCTCCCCACCAGCCTGGCAGTACAAAAAGTGGAAAAGGCCTTGCCTGCATGTAAACCCTGCTCACCAATAACAAAAACATCTCTATATTATCTACTCCATGTTCAGCACAAATCCAAAGCACAGCCCCATACCAGCCACTGTGAAGAAAATTAAATCTACCCCAGCCAAAATCAATGCATGGGGGAAGGATCTTCTGTCCTATTATTTTCAATTCCATGATTCTATGTACAGTATATATAAACAATCTCAAATAATGAAGAAAATTTTTTAATCTTTTAATAGTTATTTCTGGTGATGTCACAAATAATTTGTTAGCTGTAATTTTGGCTTGAGGTAATATCTCATGTGCATGCCAATGGCCACTGAAAGATGAGTACTTTAACACTAAGGAAATACTCTTTGTGTCCTTGCTACATCAGAGACCCAGTGGTAAAAATCAGTCTGCTTTATATAGCTGATGATCAGATCTTGCTGGTCTACCACTGAAAGTTTATAAAGATATATTTTTTTTAAACAAGAGGTCTAGCATTATATTTTCTTCAGATTTTGTCTCATGGTGGTTTACCCCCTGATATCCATAATTTTTCTAGTTTATCACTTCCTTTTTCTGGTTCTCTCAGTGCTGTCCTAATGTCAGCTGAACCCTGTCCATGTCATAAAGCCTCATATTACACAAATAGTGACAGCAGGCCCCGAATCTGTAAAAGCAAATTTCCTTTTGCTTCTGTGGTACTGTTTTCCTGATTTTAATCTCAAGTCTCCTATGCAATGTGTTCTGTCTTGACAGACAGAGCAGGTCATAATGCAACCTGTTTGATTTAATGCTGAGATAAGACACGGAGTTAATATGGTATTCATGATGAAATTTACATTAATAATGGTTATCAAGACTGTGCCCTCACTCGCTCATTGTCACATGCCACCACCACAAAAATGTGAACTGTTATAGATGAAAAAAGAAACAAAACTCTCTGATAACATGTAATTAGACAACAAGTGGGAATTAAGATAAACTTCCCCTTTGCAAATTGATATTCATTTGTTCGTGCGCCACCCTTGGGGCAGCAGAATTTCTTGGTATTACATGTGCTAGAAGAAAATCCACGCCCTTGATGCTGAACAAATCTGAGAAGGATTTGTGCCTTGGAAAGGGAATTAGGGCAACTTGTTTTGCACAGCTGCTTCTAGCAACAGCCCTAACTTGTTTCTCTTTTATGTCTGAACTTTCTCACGGAGCATCCCTGTGAGGGACAATGTACCTGACTGTAAGCTGTAAGGAGAGCAGTACTACCTCTACTTGTTGTTCCTTGCCTATTCAAAAATGACTCTGTTATTACCTGTTGTGTTCTTGCATTATATTCATAATACATGAGTAGAACTTGGTGAGCCACATCGATAATTGAATATATCAAATATTTAGTGATAGTTGTGTACAACTGAATAATTCAGGGCTAAATCATTGCTATGTTCTAGGGAAGTTTCAGAAGGGGTTACACGATGTCAGTACCACATCAGTTCTCCATGGCTAGAACTGTATTTTTAAACCCAAGGGCCACTCTGACTTCTTGGGTTCTCTGGAATGTTGCATGTGTTCTGATTTATAGTGTGGCAGGATCATGGGCTCACTGCATGGACAGGTTCACAGGCCTTCATTTGTGAGGAAATCTGGGCTGGCACTCAGAGGCCTTGACCCCTGCACAGGGGAAATGAAATGCAGTCTCAGAGCCTTCACTTGCTTCTGTGTACCAGCTCCATGAATACATGTCTGCTGAAAACAAGTTACACTGGAAAAGGAAAATTTATTTCACTATGATTGTTTTTTTACCAAACACTAACAGTCTCCTGCAAGGGAACAGTTGTCTCTTTATTCAGTCAGTGAATCTTCAAGGAAGAATTGATTTCTTGCATTAGAAGTCTTAAATTATAGTTGCTAAGGAAAACTTGGATTAATTTCTTTTTTGAATGGAAAATACTTCTCAGTTAATTATGATATCTATAATGAAGCAGCCATAAGACACCCTGTGTTTTGTTTTTGGGAAACATAAAATTATGTCCAAAGATTCCAAATTTCAAGCTTTTACATAGATACAAATATTATAAACTTTGTTTTAAAAATCAGAGTTGAAACAATTTCCTTGCATATGTTTCCAATTCAAAAATTTTATTTTCTGTTTTCTTCACTTGCCTAAATTCCTCTCCCCTCTTCACTGCAGGATGACGATAATGATGTATATTGAAAACCCTTTCTAGCTGAATACCAAGATTGTAATTCAATGAACTGCTCTACTCTCATTCATAAATCACCTGAAGGCTGCTCTTGTGTCAGCAGAACTCTTCAATTGAATTACATGCTTCTACTCAATCAAGAATCATCTATATCACATTATAAGGTGACACAACTCACTCTGTGATAAGGCTGTGAGATCTACGTAGTGTTGCTGTTCAGAAGCTTGTGTCTCAATAACTGCAGCTTAGTCTTAGTTCAAATTTGACACGGTTGATTATCACTGGTAGCTCCATAAAAATGCCTGTTCTACTTATAAAATAGATCACACTTCAGGTGTACTCGTGTTAAAGGATTTTTTTTTTCTCCTGGAACATCAAAGATATTTTGGGACTAGATTAGACTTTTTTGGAAGCATCTGGTCCCTACCTCAAGTGACCAAAAATTTCCAAAATATTAAGTTAATGTACTAATGAAGAATACACCAGATAGACAATAGGAGTTTTAACTAACATTACATATTGTAATGATACTGCTGTTAATCATGTTAATGGCCCCCTTACTAAAATATTGCTGTTTGATATCTCTCATTGAACTTGAATGCTATGTTTTCCAGTTCTCACTTATTGTGACCTTCCAATATTTAAAACTTGAAATATATGAGTCTGATATAAACAAATTGCAAAGATCAGCAGATAGATAAGCTGGTTTTACACAGATCTAAAAATTCTGAAAATGTCTCATCCAATGTTGTAGATAAGAGATTTAACTCACTTTTAAATTTGAGATTTTTATTCCTCTAGGCTTTCTCTGTAATATGTGGTTAATGATATATGTT
Source organism: Luscinia megarhynchos (assembly GCA_034336665.1). Classification (NCBI taxonomy): domain Eukaryota; kingdom Metazoa; phylum Chordata; class Aves; order Passeriformes; family Muscicapidae; genus Luscinia; species Luscinia megarhynchos. Next base: position 29,541,404 of record CM067592.1, on the reverse strand, counting down.
AACGCTCAGATTAAAGAATAGAATACCCTAAATAAACTAAATTCAAGTCTTAAAATGAGAAAATCTGTCTACTCCCTGCTTTAAAAGATTTCACATTGAATAAGAAATTTAATCGTTCCTATCTCTTCACTATTCACATTTTCCTAAATGTATAGTTTCCTTCCTTGTACTCCAAACCTTGACACTGTACCTTGACATTGTAAGAAAAAGCAGTTCTTTATTACTCCTACACTGAGGGCTACTAAGCTCACAATTGCTGCATTGTAAGAACTTGCAAAGGGCCAGCTCCCACAGACTGATACTTCAAAATTGCAAGTAGGAGGAGAGAGAAGAGTGTAGAATAAAAACAAACAAACACACATATTTCTTTGTGTCCTAAATAGCCTTTTAGACTCCTTATGCCAACAGCCAGATCTTCTTCTCAGAAGAATGCTTTAAAAAAATCTAATCACTGCTTATGCTGAACTTCTGGCACAGACAAAAAACATATGAATAACTCTGCCTTTTAGATCATAGTCAGAATAGTGTTCAATAAGACACGCATAGGGCTAAATAATAAAATCAAAAAAATATATAAATAGATGCTTCATAGTGAATATCCTCTGCCTTAAACATTGAAGATCAGAGTCCTCTGGTGCAAAGGGTGTTACAGTTAAAGAATCTCATTAAATATGTATGTATAGGAGACCTATAAAGGCAAATTTGAAACTGGGGTATCTAACTCTTGAGTTTCTGATTTAACAGCTTAAATATTGGTTTATCATATATCATAGAAAGATAGGATATCTTGAGTTGGAAGGGAACCACAAGATTAATTGGGTCCAAGCTCTTTTTCCTTGTGTACCTACCTAAAACGAAACAGTATGACTAAGACTATTATCTAGCTACTAATATCTGCATCCAAAATCATGGGAGATAATTTCAAATAACTTAATGTTGACAACTGAGAAACAAATTAGGGCTTCATGCTTGTCTTACACACACCTCCACAGACCCCCACACACTCCAGTTCCCTTTCTGCTCTCTGTGATGGTGCAATCTGGTTCATCCTAGGACAAGAACACCAAGTGGGTTTTGCAGGAAGAGCTGTCTGTATGCTCAACAACTGTATTTCAGTGATGAGGGAACAGAGGTATTTGCAACTGACTTTGGTGCTTGCATAAGGATATAAAATGCTGCTGCATATCTGACCAACTGGGCAAACTGATCTCTCAATATTGCAAGCAGCTTCTGGGTGGATTTCCCACTCCTCAGCAGGGATGTCTTTTTCACTCTTGGTTGTCTGAGCAAAAGGCACTAAGATCCAGTCAAGTATGTAGATAGAGTCCTAAAGTAGCTACACAGGGACTTTGTTTCTTGGTAATTGTGAATTTTGCAAGGCCAAAGACGGCAAATGTGTATTTTTCTAGCCAAACCCTTTAGACACAGACTGTTGGCTAAATCTGAGACTAAGTGGGCCTAGCCACACCTAGACTCCTCTGAGAAGCTTAGAAAGCAATCTCACTGCAGTTTGGGACTATGAATTAGTCATAGTCCCAATCCATTTTAATAGAGGTGTTATTTAGGCACTGCATTGACAATATTTAGATATTCTATTTGCAATAAATCTAATCATTATCATCCATGCACTCACTGTGTCCTACTTCTTTTGCCTTGCTGAGAGCATACTCTCAACTACTCTGCCACAACAGTAAAAAGATAAATGCAAAATTCCCACCTAAGCTTGGGAAATAATCTATACTCCTGAGTAATATATAGGTTGAACTCCAGTTGAGAAAAGTGTGCTTAGTAATGAAAAACATGGAGGAGAAGAAAAATTAGGTAAGTCATTTTGTTCTGTCAGCACTTTATAAATCAAAATCAGAGTTACCCACAGACAAATGACTGATATGTGCAGACTGCATAACAAAATAGAAAAATGCCAAGTACCCTTAATATTTAGAGCTATCAGTCCTCTAAACTTAAAAGCATTAAAGAAATAACCAAAACACAGGTTAGTTATTACTTTATTTAGAGGGATTCTTTCTCACAAGTTGATTGCTTTTGCGTTCAAAGAGCAGTTTTAGAAATAAGACAAGATTTTGGTTTTGTGGCTGATTATTTGTCTTCTTAATTCTCCTTCACAGCAGTGTTCACAAATACCCTAGCTATCTGATGGAATGCTCTTGACTTAGTGGACAACTCTAACAGGTGCAGACTTTTAGAACTTGGTTTACTCTTTTGGTTCTCTTTCCAACTTGAAATGGGACAAACAACGAACAACCAACATTTGTGGATGACACTAAAGGTATTCTGCAGAACTCAAGAAGCTGTAGTAAAATGTCATTTCCTATGGAAGGATGAAGAATAGGAAAAACTATTATGGTTGCTCAGAAATTTACTCAAATTTCCACTATGTCAATGCCACGGATTCTAGTAGACCTGAAGAAGGGCTTGGGAGAAAAAGTTCTTGTCCAGGTTTTGTTCTTTTTTTGCCTACATGGGAAAGGGAAGATAAAGAAGATCATGCTCTTTTTCAAGTGATTGAAGGTCTGCAAATGCAAAAGACTATATAATATTTCTTGTCTTTTCAAGGAAATATCAAAACTGCCCTGATCCAGAAGAGATAAATCAAAAATCCCAGTGACAACCTCTGAGTACCCCCCAATATTGGAATAAGGTTACCAGAACTGCCCTCACAGATGAATTATACCAAATACCAGTCTCAGAACACATGCATAAAAACCCATAAAAAACTTCAGTGTTTATCTTTTTCTAATTACAGAGTTTTGGTTAATTGGTTTTGTCTGAGTACACTTTTCTTAATAGTACATATATTATAGGAAAAGTGCAATTATTATTGAAGCTGATCAATATTTTTATGGTTTTTATAGTGCCACAATTTCAGTACGATTAGGCAATTTGGATAAAATTCTGAAAGTACCACAGTTTTTTTTAGGAATCCAACATTTCACTGGTGTGTTAAGACAACAGAAATGGATTTTGACAACACGATGTGGTTGATTCCTCAAGGTTATTATGAAGTCTAGGGAGAAATGGTCAAATTGAAGTAAAGAAAGTCTTATCTTGGAATGAACAATCTCTCCATTTCACTGCCTGAATGTTATGTTTTTGCTTCCTGCATGGATACTTTAATGAAGTTGCACTGCATGGGAACAGACCTGCTGTGGCTCTGCTTATCAAAATTCGTTTCATTATACCAAAGCTGTCTCTCTATATGTCACTTGCAACTGGTATGTATTGATTATATTGGCAATGGTAATGAAGATTAAATTGTATAATATACCAGATAAAAATGTGTATTTTCATCATTTGTGATATCATTGTGATATGTTTTATTGTATTACCCTATAGATGAAAATTTTAAACACACACTTAACACATACATTGAAAGTTGTTATTACCCTTCTGATATTTTTTGCTTTCTGCTTACAGGTGAATTCAGAGCCATGTTGTATTTGTTTTATATCAGAGTCTTATAGGGGTGGCTTCTGGGAGAAGTTGCCAGAAGATTCCTGCATGTTCAGGAGAGCTATTGCCAGCCAGATCCAAGACAGATGTGCTTCAGGCCAAGAAGTAATATATCACTGATGATGGAAATGCTTCTGTGATAATATTTAAGGAAAAGTTGTTATGCAGATGTAATTGCATAGATATAAAAGAGTGAGAATTGGTGAGAGGAACAACTCTGCAGACACCAAGGGCAGTGCAGAAGGAGGGACCAAGGTGGTCCAGGCTGAGCCAGAGCTGAGATTCCCCTGAAGTCTGTGTGCAGCCCATGGTGAGGCAGCTGTGCCCCTGCAGCCCATGGAGACCCACAGGGATGCAGAGATCCACAGGGATGCAGAGATCCACAGGGATGCAGAGATCCACGTGCAGCCTGTGCAGGAGACCCACACTGGAGCAGGTGATGCCTGGGAGGAGCATGGCCATGGGTCCTGGCAGGCCCGTGCTGGAGCAGGCTCCTGGCAGGGACCTGCACCCCTGGGGAGAGAGGAGCCCACGCTGGAGCAGTGTCCTGGTAGGACTTGTGACCCCACTGGGGACCCACGCTGGAGCAGGCTGTGCCTGAAAGACACAGGGGAGGACACACACACCTCACGGAAGAGAAACCCATGCTGGAACAGCTGGGGGAGAACTGTTGCCTGTGAGATTCACATTAGAAAAGGTCGTGGAGAACAGTCTGCCATGGGAAGGATCCCCTACGGGAGCAAGGCAAGGACTCCTTTCCCTTGGGCAGTGGGAGAAGTGATGAAGTGACCACAACCCCATTCCCTGTCTCCCTGCACCACTGTAGGGCAGGAGAGAGAGCTGGGAAGGAGGAACGGGTTGGAGGAAGTTCTTTTCAAGATTCTTATTTTATTTCTCATTATCCCACCCTGCTTTTGCTTGTAATGAATTCAATTAATATCTCTAATTTGATTCTGTTTTGCCTGTGACAGTATTTGGTGAGTGATCTCTCTCTATCCTTATCCCAGTGAACCCCTTTTTACATTTCCTCTCTCCTGTCCATCTATGGACAGGGTTAATGTAGCTGCTCTGGTTGGTATCTGGCATCTAGCCACTATCAACTCTCTACTCGTGTATTCATAGACAGACAGACAGACAGACAGACAACATGTATATATCTCTATACACTTATGTACAAACATATTTCTGTACATGTGTGTGTATCTGTGTAAACAAATGTATTGTTCTGAAAATTTAAACATGTTTAGGACTTTATATTAGTGTGACTCAATCCCTTTTTCAGTTTTGGGGGGTTTTTTGGTGGGATTTTTTTTTTATTTGTTTTGCTCTAGGTTTGGAGTTTTGGTGTTTTTTGGTTTTCAGTTGTATTTAAATTGTGCATATCTATATTTTTTACTTCATTGCCTAATTAAATCCTCATAGAAGCTCTAAATTTCAGGCTATTTTATAGGTGTTTATGTTTCTAAGCTTCAGTTATGTAATGCCATTTCTTGGTGCCATTTCTTCTCCCATTTACTTGACTGCAGGACAAAAACTTTGAAAACACTTATATTTCTAGCAGCACACTGTTTCCACAGCCATAATCTATGCCATTGCTATTTTCCATCACTGTAAACTTATTTCCTTTTCTTTCATTCATTTCTCTTAGCTTTCAGGAAGTAGTTTGTGAACAGAAGGATGCTGGAAATTGTTAAGACACAGAGCCTGCAGAAGCAAGAACACCAGCTGAGTGGTTAAAGCTGATTTTATGGTAAAACTTTAAAGCCAGGAGACTGTCATGGTATTTTTTAGGGAAAGGAAAAATACCTCCTCAAGGGGCCCAGAAAAAGGGAAGAGTAGAGAAGGGAAGGGAAGAACATTTTATTTTATACGTGTGTATATAACCTATACATGTAGGTTTGTGCCACAGATAAAGTTGATGAATGAATTAGCAATATGTAGCAACTGCAGTCCTGTACAACAGTACAGTTCTTCTCTCCTGGCCTGTGTCAGGAGCAGTGTGGCCAGCAGGAGCAGGGAGGTCATTCTTCCCCTGCACTCAGCACTGGTGAGGTCACACCTCAAGTGCTGTGTCCAGTTCTGGCCCCTCAGTTTTGGGAAGGATCTTGAGCTGCTTTAAAGCATCCAGAGAGGGGCAACAAGGCTGGTGAGTGGTCTAAAGCACAGGCCCTATGAAGAGCAGCTTAGGGAAATGGGGTTGTTTAGCCTGGAGAAAAGGAAGCTCAGGGGAGAACTTTTCACTCTCTACAGCTGCTCAAAAGGGTGTAGGCAGGTGTGGGCTGGTCTCTTCTTCTCCAGACAAGTAGTGACAGAATGAGAGGACACAGTCTCAAGCTACACCAGGGGAAGTTTAGGCTAGACATTAGGAAAAAATTTTTCACTGAAAGAATGACTGGGCATTGGAATGGGCTGCCCAGGGAGGTGGTGGAGTCACTGTCCCTGGTTGTGTTTAAGAAAAAAGCCTGGACATGGCACTCAGATTTAGTTGAAGAGGAGATGTTAGGTCATAGCTTCAACCTGATGATCTCAAAAGTCTATTCCTACATAGTAAATTCTGTGATTCTGTGATTCTTCCTCTGTCACCCCCAGACACTGTCTTAAAGCACACTGGCTGGGATTCATCTGTACCCGACCACTGCATCATATTCCAGCTCCCCTGTGTGGAAGAAATTACACAGTTCTTGCTCCATTATGTAAAGATACTTGATTTCCCCAAGAGAATATGGGTGACCAGGGAGAGAACATATACAGTGCTCTGGAAAACAGAAAAGTCAGAAGACTATGAGCATCAGTGAACATTGCTGGAGAGGCTGTTTTATTGTAGTGCTGAATTTCCCACAAATATTGCTGTAAGATCAAGTAAAGTAGTAGAATATTGTATGAATGAGTCAGCAGCCTGGAATCTCTCAATATTGTCATACAAGTGAGTGGTCCTCTGGAGTAAAGTAGATTAATTCAATGAACCCCAATAGCATTGTTCAGATAAAGCAACAGGTTGTTTCATAGCTGGAAGCCATTGATACAACACTCTTTCATTTGTTTTATGAACATCCTAGAACTTATTTAAAACCAACAACATTTGCTGAATAGTTTTCTGAATAGAATCCAGCCATAGAGATGAAAATTTAGAAAACTTCTGGTATAGAGATTAAATAATTATCAGCCATATTATACTCTATGAACTCTAAAAATTTTTTTCTTTGCTTAAAAACGTGATGAAAATTCCTTTTCTTTCAATACAATATCCTTGGCTGAAAAAAGTAATTTAAATACTTCTAATTTACCATGCTACCATTATCTGACACACAAATTCTAGGTTTATTTGAAGAGATGCTGCCTAGGCAAATAACTTACATTTATGTTTGGATAATATTAACAGATCTTCAATGAATACTACTATAACATTTGAAAGACTTGAATTTGAGTTCTTTTAGTTTTATATGAAGTATCTCAGAGGCCATGTCCACCTCTTCCCTTTTCCCCCACTCCCAGTTCCTGGATGTTACTGAGTTTAAGAAAACATTTTAAAGTTTATTCAACTATAAAGAACATATGGGGGAAAATAGATTTAAAAAAAAAAAGAAAAGAGAGAGAGAGAGAAGGAAAGAACAGCTTCTAATACCTAAAACAACATTATGCTGAGTTTTTGTAAGGCACTGGATGGATTTTTTTTTCCAGGTCTGACATTGCACTTGAAGAGAGTAATCAGAGGCAGAAGAGAGAAATGAAGAAGAAAGAGCATGTGATCAGTGAGAATAACTAATGCTTTAGCCTCAAGAAGTACTGACAGGGACAATGAAAGAATTCTTTGAGAGTAGAAGCCTTCAAGTTTTTCAAATAATAAAATACTGAGTAACAATATATTTTGTAGGGAGAAAACAATTTTTACCATAATTCTTACAATCTATTTGTGAAACATAAGCCACAGTTACACTAAACTCTGGTTTCAGAACCTCTAGGATCAACTCTGGGTGGATACAGATTTGTTGTAGTGAATCTTCAGACAGAAAAAAAAAAGGCCATTTTTCATTCCTTTAAACAGAATTATTTCTGAAATGTGATAATAGACTTTTATCAGTGCAATGGTAGTTGGTAATATCATCAATGTTCAGGTAAAATTCTTAAATTCTTTTTTGTCCTGAGAAGAGTATGCATTTTGCATTTCCCCACTCATCTTTAGAGTCTCTGTCACTTTTAACAATATGTTCCACAAGGAAAAAAAACAAGACCAAACCAAACAAACTCAAAACTATGCAGCAAACTAACAACAAAACAATAGCACAACAACAATAAAAAAAAATAGCCCAAAACAAGCAAAGACTGGACTATATATTTGTTTTATAATTAATTTCTTGCAATGCTAATTCAGGAAGATGAATGCTGAAATTTTGTTAGAATTGAGAAGACAACCGCATGAGTGGCCACCTTGCTGCACAGGAAAATTGTAGTAACAAAGATCTCAGTGCTTAAACCTGCTAAACTTAAATCAGTTGTTCAACCTGCTGCACTGTCTAATCATGATGATGGCACAAATCAGGCAAGGGTAATTCTAGGGGATGAGTTTGAATACTAAGATGAAATGGAAATATTTGCAAAATTAAATATTGTCTCATTTGGGAAAACAAACATTCCTTCATTCCCCTTTAGCATACACTGCCTATTTGGCCAATATGTGCCCTTCCTGACTGTACACTATGTGTAATGTTTTAACAACCCATTGCTCTGGTGCAGTGTAGCAGATACAGTTTTTTTCTTAGAGTTCTGTATATTGAAGTCATTAAGAATAATATGCACTTGAGATTATTCAGAAAAGCTGGACAGAATTAAAAAAAAAGAAAAGTAAAAAAATTATATAGTCATTAAAGCAAAACATAAGTTTCTCCAACTTCAGAGTACAACACATAACCTTTGGATGCCCCATTCATCCAGGGAAATCATCAGGATTTCTGCTAGAAGTACACAATATTCCAAAAATGACAGAAGTGCCTTTAAGGGTAGTTTTGGAGGTACTTTAACAAAAGATATCATGAGAAGATTCCTATTTTTTATTGCTAAGGGTCTGTTTGTTACTTTTAAAATTTTAGTATGGCTAAAGAAAGTGATGAAAAGAACGACAAATCCAATTTTTTCAGGATTCAAGACAGAAATTAGTCTCTCCCTAAAGGATTGGCTTCTTTTTCTTGTGCTGCTTCACACTGTGTGAATCGTCAGAAGCGTGTCATAAAATTGGACATGCCACCTTTAAATACTTGAATCTTTGTTCTACAGTGTAGCCTTGTCTAGTTACAGTTTCAAGTCTTCAAGCAAAATAAACGATTTTATTTGAAAGAATTTCCTCGCGTATTTGGGACAGAACTATGTGCTTTATTTCTTGTCCTTTTTCATTCAGTGCTGCTTGCATTAGTAGAACATTTTGAAGAAGACCTGTAGGCCTGTCCTGAACTTGTGCAAAGATTTATTTTCCAAAGTTTAGCTGACAAATCACCAAAAATGCTACGCAGCATAAAAGTCATCCTGCTGGTGAGGAAAAGCATACAAATGCATTTAAATAATCAAAACATATAATTTATATTATGCTAATGAATATTTTACTAATCTAATCAAACTGTTAAGGAACTCCGTGGAATTTAAAGAGAAATGGAAGTATGAATATCTTTCCATATGCAGGAACACAGTTTAATCCAACAAGCAAAGTACAAACAAAGCTTTCCATCAAAATAATTTGTGGCACTTATGACTATCATAAAGTTGTAGGTCTGCAAAATATAAAATAAATTTTATAAAATCAGCCTTAAACTGTAACCTAAAACTAGCTGCATGAAGTTAGGCTGCTTTAAGGACCAGGGGAATTTAGAAAGAAGCTATCTGGAATGAGGCTTCTGTTTTCCCAGACACCTTGAGGACTGACTCAGTAAATTATACCTGCCCATACCTCTTTTATTATTGTATTCCAAGGTTAGGCTAAAAATAATTGTGTGAATAAATAGGGTCAGAATGTTTGAACTGCAACTTGAAACAAAGAGGTAGTAGTGGATGGGCGTGTGGCTGCATGCATTTATGACTTCTTGTCTCCATCTAATTAGAAATATTCTATTGTAGGCTTTCTTTCCAAACGACTTTTGTATATCATGCTGTGTTCATGCAGTTCAGCTTGATGTTGAGGCCTCAGAAGAGTTTAATACTGTGATATGGTTTGTTAGGATAGCACTCAGTCTTTTAAAAGTCTTCTGGGAATTTCTTTACATCTAAATGGTTTTCAAGTACAGATCTCTTAAAACATGAGGGCAGTCTCCTGGTGGCAACCATTTTTGAAGAAACAGAAGCCATCATTCATCTATGAATACAAAAGTCTTAAAAACATGATTCCACAGAAATTTAGTTTCATAACTTTATTACCAGAAGATTTGAAAAATATTAGACCGTACCACAGTTTACTCTTCCGTCTTCCTGTTCCACTGAATGCATTTTAAAATTTCCTTGGAACAATGGCTCTCTAAGAAAATTCTAACTACTTCAGAGTCACTGAAGTATTCCTGAAATGGTAATGTTCATGCACTGGAATTTATGCTGCGACTCTTGGAATAATTGTGGTTGCAAACAGATTTTTTTTCCAGCTGAATAGGTGTCCATACATAAAACTTAGAGATGTAACCTGCTTTATAAATGGCTAAAATATCCTGAGGCTGAAAATAAGTCAGGAAAAAAAAGACACAGTAATCTTTGGTTATGCCAACAGATATTTTTAGAAAACACATTTTTTAAACCACTTAGAGGTTCAATCAAAACAATAACTCACTTTCTGCAGATTTTCCTAGACAGTATATCTTTACTGCATAGTTAATTCTAGCTGTTATTTATCTATTATTCCTTTCCATCTGAACAAAGAAGCTCTGAGCAGGATTTAAAAGGGCTTTAAATCTTATCCATTTTACCAAGATGGAACATAGGATCCATTAAAGCTCAGGATGATACATCAGCGGTGAAGATATAAGTGAATGAAGTGTTCTGAATATTCTCCTGTTCCTCTTTCATTGTTGAACATGAAGAACAGGTATAATCTCCCACAGAAAACTGAAGAAGAGTCCTACACAAAAGAATACACGTACCTGGGGTACCTCCCCAGACACAAAAAGAAACCTCACATATGCCCAGGAAATACTTGCATAGTGCAAACAACAATCTAAAATACAATAAGTACCTGTGCTGCTAAAAACACTGGGAAACACAAATGCAAACAAATCTTTTTTCTCTGGATTTTAGCAACTTTTCTCCAACCTAATAAGAAGCAGTGCTCCAACACAATGTATTTTTAGAGAGAAGAGAAGAGAAGAGAAGAGAAGAGAAGAGAAGAGAAGAGAAGAGAAGAGAAGAGAAGAGAAGAGAAGAGAAGAGAAGAGAAGAGAAGAGAAGAGAAGAGAAGAGAAGAGAAGAGAAGAGAAGAGAAGAGAAGAGAAGAGAAGAGAAGAGAAGAGAAGAGAAGAGAAGAGAAGAGAAGAGAAGAGAAGAGAAGAGAAGAGAAGAGAAGAGAAGAGAAGAGAAGAGAAGAGAAGAGAAGAGAAGAGAAGAGAAGAGAAGAGCAAGTGCTGTGATAGTACTTAGCAACTGTGCAGCTTTTTTCTAGGTGTCTGTCAAACTTATGTAAGGATAAATATCAGTTATGACCATGGAAAAGATCATAAAAATCAAACGAAAACATGTTGGTATGATACAAAACTGCTGTTTTCTGAGCTAAGACTACAGTATACTCCACGCCTAGAATGAATTTGATATGTCTAGAAGCAGGGGCAGGCTCATGCCAAGGGAGTAGGCAACGTTATTTTTCCTCTGCATGGAACTTTTCAGCATGACAGCATAGTCTCTATTATAACTATTAGAGACTAGAATTCATTCATCTTTCTGCATCAGCACTACAGTCTACATCTGTCATGGGCTGTGTGAAGCACAGTGCAGCAAAACTGGTTCTGTTCACTGCTTCTCTACTACAGAAAATATGTCTCAAGATACCCAAGTGACCCCTGCACCTGTGCTCTATTCCACTCCAGGTTCAGTGCTGAATTTCTGCAGCAGAAATCAGAAATGTGCTGGTACGTATCTATCCACTTGAAAAAATGCAGCATCACCTTCAAAACAGACAGGAAAATCATGATATGAGAAGATATTAAAATCTGGATGTAACATTGATTCTCAATGTCAAATACTTCAAGAGAATAAATAATAGTTCTAAACTGCAGAACACAGCCAATGGAAAAATGCATTGTGTATGTTCTGTGAAATGGTCACTAACCTACTAAAATGGGTGTTATCCAATAATTATAATTTATTGACCTAAGTAAACATAATGAATTCATTTAAATTGTTTTTTGTCCCTTATATATGTCTTAATTTTTCTCATAATACAGCTTTTTCATTTGTCCCAGTAGCTACTAAGGCAGTATAAAAATAGTTGGTTTGATTTAGTTTTGCTGCTTTGTCTTTTAAAATAATTTTCTTACACTTTTCTATTTTCTCTGAAGATAAATTAATGTGAAAAAGAGAGACATAAGATAAAATAGAAGGCATTCATCTTTATGCATTCATTTAAGAAGGTGACACACCTAACATGGGAGAAAGACATTTTTAATTATATCTGGTTATTGGGATGGGCAAGTTTTTTGCCCTGCTGCCAGAAAGTGACTGTACAGAGACACTATGACTTATTCTTTTTTAAATGGAAGACTCTTGAACTCTGGACTGTGAGCTGCAGCATAAAATCTATTCTAAGAAGGGCAACTGTTCTGATCCCAGTAAATATAGCTTTAAAAAAGGGTTGAAAGCCCAGATGAATCAGGAGATTAGTAATAGACTGTAGAGCCTTTTCACTGCTAAGTCATTAGTTCAAGTGCAGTCATGACTGGCAGGGTTTGAATCACGGCTCTTTGATGGCTGTTAGAAAGAGTGTATGAAGAAAATTCTGTAGTCTTTGTTCCTGTTTTTTTTAGAGGGCATCTCTGTTACAAAATCCTCATTATTAAACATTCAATAGAAGCCTAGTCAACTAAATGGTTGCTCTGTTTCAAGTCCTGGCTGTATGTTGGGAAACAAGCTTTTTTACATTACTGTGAGATTTTTTTCACTCTGAATCCCCATGTCAAAGGAAGTAGCATCTGCATGCAGAGTAGACAAATGTCAGCAAATCTTTCTGCTCTGTTTACTGACTGTAAAATGCAGACAATGCTTTTATTGTCCCCATTATTTGACTTGCCTGTTCATTTACATCCTAAACTCATCAAGAAAAAAATTTCTTTCCTGATGCTATACATGGATCAGAACAGGTGATGTTTACCTATGGATAGTATTTCTGGCAATGGAATTCTTAGTTGTCATAGTTGCATTTCCCTGAAATCAAGAAATAATACTGAAAGGGGAATATAGACTAGATGTGAAATATAAGAATGCAAGTCTCTTTCTTAGTAAATATGTGAAACATTTCTTGTCTAGCTTCTCTGTATATGAAAATTTGTGTCCTCCTTATACTTTAATGCGCAGATAAAAGGAAAATGTTCTGTTTCTTGAGCTCCCTTGCTCCTCTTAGCTCCTTGTGTCAGTGCATATTTTACTAAACATTTATCTCTAAGTGACTGCCACTAATACTTAAGTAGCACAGACTGTCAATTTTTCAAATTTGTCCCTGTCTGGAGAGCTTTCTATTTGTTGAATAAATATAATAAATCAAGCATAGTATATCTCATAGTTTCCTTGAGTACAAATTGCTAAAATATATGTACATTAAGAGAAGGAAAATTCCACAAGCCTTAAAACCCCTTCTAATGTTACCTGTGAAAGAAAACGCAGAAAAACAAACACACAAACAAAGCAAACACACAAACAGACTTAACCAGAAAAAGGTGTGGCACATTATCTTGACAATGAATATTAACTTTATGCAAAACTGTGGGCTGGCTTATGTCACCGTGGAAGATAAGAGTAACTGCCACATTGAAGACAGCTGTAAGATGCCACTTGTGAATTACTCTAGAAAAATGGATTAGCCATCACTGAAAGCACATACAAAAATATATTTGGGCAATAAGACTTTTCTGGGGTGTGTTTTGGCTCATTGGGTCTTTTTGTTTGATTTTGGGTTTCTTTTAGCTGGGGAAATTTGCTTTATTTTCTGGAGCTTTTTTTGTTTGATTTCATAACATTTAGGCAATTGAATCTTTGGGTTATGTCCCTTACACTTTTAACAATTATTATTGATGAAATGGAAAAATTATGGAGGAAAGTTTGCAGTTTATCTAGTTATAATTTTCAAGTAAAATTTTGGCTCCTAATATTCAAAACAGGCCCTACTTCAATGCTGTACAGGATGTGATATTGAAGCACAGGTTCAAGAAGGCAAAGGAAAATATTTACAAGAATTTTAGAACTGAAAATGTCCTTAATGAATATGTGGTTATTGAATTATTGAATTACGCCATGCTGAAGGACCCATGAGGAAAATTCAAGTATTCTCTGGGAATTTGCTAAAGCTTTCTTTTTCTTCTTCATAGTCACATCACACACAAAAAACATAAACTATTTTTTACTTTGTCACATAAAGTGAAATGAAACACAGGTTTCTTTACACTCTTCTCATTACAGTCATATATTTTTAAAATTATTTGAAGAGAAGAACTGTTGGACTTGATACAAACCACCTTAATAACAGAGCAAAAACTGTGCTGGCACTGGCATCTTTCAAAATAATTAAAAATTAAAAAATCAGCTAAGAAGCCAACTTTTTTACTTTGAGCAGAATAACATTGAATGACTACACGGTTGAGCTCAGCAGATCATCACTCTCACTGGACATACTCTGTATCCCTTGGGAACATTTTGTAATTGAAAAAAAAAATCACTCTGAACTTTCTATATGATAGCTGCTCACACCCAGCTAAAAGGATAAAACAAGATATAATTTCCAAATTAGGACAGTAAACCATAAACAAATTTAGCCAAAGGGAATGAATGATTCATGGAGATTGAAGGCTGCCAAAGATAGAGACAAAAGGTGGTGAGAGCTAAAAATGCATCATAGAAAGGATAGAATAAACTATTATGAAAAAGTAGAATTGTGTTCATTATATGATTTAGGGAAGACATATGAGACAAGGAAATCTGTAATTTCTCAGCAATTTCTTTATTATACTTCTGAAAATGTATGTGTGGATCTCAGAATTTGCTGACACTTTGCTACTCACCAGAATAAAATTAACAATTCAGAGCTTCTGCACATAAACCCCCAGCTGTCTAAGAGACCTAAGACTCAGATCAACCAAACCTTCTTCTATACCCATCCTTACACAGGCCAGTGACATCCAACTACTACATTTTACCATATTAATAGGTCTATACCCTAAATTAAAAGACCAGAAGTGATGGAAAACGGGATTAAGAACAGAAACCTAGAAAAAACTCATAAAAATAGCACAAAGGACATACACAACTATATGAAAATGTAAACATACAAAGTAAGGGGAATTTAGTGCTGCCTCAAACTGATCTGTAAATTTTTTAATTGTTTGCTGTTTCTAGAAAAGAACTATATTGCATGTATTCAACACAGTTTGGTAGGCATTTATTCAGTTTGCCAAGAGGTTATAAATGGCATAGGACTACTAATGAGATAGGAAAAGTGAATGTGAATACAGAAATAGTTTTCTAATTTGCTGTTACTATAATTGAATTTTAATAGTTTTGAAAAGATATACTAAATTAGGAGGAACCTGCTCTTGAGGGTGAAGAGATGTGGATAGACTTGAGAGCTGAGCAGTGACCAACTGCATGACTTCCAGAAGAGCCAGTGCCAGATCCTCTGCCTGGGAGAGGGTAATCCTGGTTATATGTAAAAATTAGGGAATGAGAGGCTGGGGAGCAGCCCTGCAGAAAGAAATGTCTCCTCTCCCTGGTGACTAGCAGTAATGCTTGAGGAAATGGAATGAAGATTCTTCAGGGTGCTCATTTTGGACAATACGAAGATATCTCCACAAGAAGGGTGGTCAGATCACTGAAACTGGCTTTCCAGGTCACAGTACCAGGGTCACAGCACCAAGCCTGTCAGAGTCCAAGCAGTGTCTGTACTATGCTCCTGGTCATATAATTTAATTTTAGGTGGTCCTACAAGGAACAGGAGTTGAACTGAACGATCTTTATAGCCCCCTTCCAAACTGAGATAGTCTGTGACTCTATGACTTTACACTGGGTGGATCCAACAGTCCCATTGCTTATTCTTTACTTATTTTGTTAATTTTGTAGTAGTATGGGGATAGAACTCTACTCCAATTCTGGAAAAAGAGACCATTATCTTGATAATAGACTGGCAGGAATACGTTCAGTGATAAACCTTTATGTTACTGTATTTACCTCAAGACTGCAGGGTTCCTCCAGGCAACAGTGCATAAGCAGTGCAGAATAAAATTCAGATGACATAAACAGAACCCTGTGTGCACCAGGAAAAACTGTTCTCTGCTGTCCTATTTCTGTCAAGCATTGCAGAGCTAATGGGAAGGTACTCACTTGATCTATTTGCTTTTCCCAGTGATTGATTAAAATTCCCTAGCTTTTGTAGAGGCATAAAACACGTTCCATCAGTCCAGCCAGGTGCCTTATGTAATTTAAGTTTGATATTTTTGGGAGTGTGTTTATCATGATCTAAATCACCAGAATAATTCTAAGAGCTCAGCCCTGTAATGTTACCCAGTAATGTGTTACAAAAGGCACACATATCCTTTGCATAATTTTTTTCACGACAAATATATACAATGCATGTGAATTAAACAGGATAATTTGATAGGGTGCATTAGTAACAATGTGGCCTTCTTTTGCTCTGGTTTATGTTGATTTTTGTGTTCAGAATTCAATGACAGCAACACTAGATTTACACAATTGTGAGAAGTATTTAACCTTCCTGTAGCTCCAGACCAGAGTGCCACTCAAAGTATGCTAATTGAAAACTACTACAGTTATAAATATTTCGCAAAATATCTTTGTAAGATTTATGAACTTCTCTGCTTCCATGGATTCCTAGTAATCTACAATAGTACTACTTTTACAGACCCAGATAGTAAATACTTTGTTTCCATTAGCAGGCACTCAGTCATGAATACAGGAGTATTCCTGTGATTAACAACTCACCAATGGAATGGAGAGATCAATATTCTCAGCCCTTCCTCAAAACATATGTAATGGAGACTGTTAAAATTTCTATAATGAAGGAGATGCTATCAGCAAGACACTTTTTGGGTATATCAGCTTTCAACTAACCCATATAGGAAAGCAAAAAAAAAAAAAAAAGAGAAACAAGGAGTACAATTACACGTACAGTATCTGAAGTCTGTGCTCTTAGCCTTTGAACATATGTGCATCCTTATTTTCATATAACCAAATAAAAAAATGCTGCATGTAAGTGAAGAAATATTATTTTGCTGTGACACTGACTGCTTATTGCTATGGTAAGTGGCAATCCTGTCTTTCTTTCAGTTCACACTCCTGAGTAGTTCACTGTTTCATCACGCTGCTTGCTGCATTTCAAAGGCATATTGTCAACATCAATCCAGCTTCTATTTAAAAAGAAATGGGCGGGGAAGGGGTTAGGGAGAAAATACACAGGAAGAAGATCTGAGTATGCAGGTTTTCTCTCTCTTTCTCTTTGTCTGACTTCTCTGTTTAGGCTGCTGTGTTTTCTATCTAGGACAGTGACTGTGTATTCCTCGTGCTTTTATATTCCTAGCACAATTTAATTTCCATCTTGGCTGGAGATTGTAGCACAAATTAAAAATAAAATACTCTCTCATTATATGAAAGTGACAAGTTTTTCATTTGGCAGTGTTCTTTTGCTTCCTTTTTGTAATTGCTTCTAATGGTGACCAGTAAAGGGCATCCTATTAATGTTGTTTAGCAGAATGAAATAAGACACTAGAAACTAGAGGAAATATTTCTGTCTTCATTTGTAAGATCTTTCCATTTGATATTTAAAATAAAATATTTTTCATCATTCCTAGTTCATAATTTATTTAAGAAGATTTTTTTTTTGTCAACACATATTTTCTCTCTTTTAACTTCTGAAAAATAATATGTGCATGTATCACAGATATAAGCTAGGAATACATGTGACTGTTCATAGATTTAAAGCAACATTAATTATTTTAAGCTCAGCTATAAAAACAGGAAGGATTGCAGATACCCTAATGGTCACTGCATAACAATAAAAAGATGTGTATTCATAAATGACAGACTTGTGGTAACTCATAGGATGACAGGCTTTACATACCTTTAAGCAATTACTATTATAATTATTTAACTTGATTTCTTTCCTAAAAGTCTCCAGATATTCATATGAACAATCTAAAGGATTTTTTTACTTCAGGGAGGGGGAGAATTGGATAAAAATTATATTAGTAAAAAGCTGCTTTGTTTTGCGTTTTCTTTTGTTTATAAGCCAAATGAGGAGTGCAGTTGTAACTTATCACTGGGAGTAATTAGCTAATGTTAAAATATTGATTTTATATTAAGCAAGATAAACGTTAAAATATTGACAATGGAATGTACCTCTTATTAAGATTGTCACTTTCTGAGATGAAAAGATACTGTATTCTAGACAACCTTCTCTGCAATTTCAAGATGAAAGTTTCTTACCATATTACAACGTTCAGAACAGCTTAGTCAGGCATGGAGAACTTTCAGCATGCTGGTGCTAAATAAAGGTCCAGGTTAAAAAGCTTGTTTGGATTAAATAAACTTAAGGTCCAAGTTAATGTATGAATCACTTCAAATCATGCTTTCTCATTTTTTACAGAAAATCAATCATGTGAAAAGAATGTAAGAATTTTCATGAGGCACTACATAACCTTGCACCAGACCTTACAAACTTGCTGTCACTGTGATGATCACAACTAGAGCTCTTTTTTCTTGGCTCCTTTCTAGCTCTCTTTGGAGATGCAGAAAACAGATGCTGTTGATCTAATTAAGTAGGTTAACAAAGTTCCTTAGCTTTAAGGTAATTTTTGTTCTTTTGACAAAAGGGAACTATAGCCCATAAGTGTAATGAGGAAGAAAGACACTCACCCCGTAATATTTTGACATTTGCTTTTCCATGGAGCCCCCACATATTTCTGTAAGCAGGATTAATTTTACTGGTCTCCTTGAAATACATATTATTTGTATCTCAACTATCATTTTGGAAAAGACTAGGCTTTACAGCATGAGTAACAAAGATCAGCCTTAACAATGGAGTAAGATTCTCATTTCTCTGTGACACTGTTATTGGTACTCCTTCTACAGGTCAATGGTATAGGCAAGGTGTCAGCTCAGAGAAGAAGCTAAAATTTTACTTGGGAAACTTTAGGACAACGAGTAGTTTCAAGTGCAGGTGGGACCCTGAATAGGCACAGATTTTCAGTACATTTTCTTGTAACTTTTCTTTAAAAACAGCCTCTCCAAAAGCATGGAAATGGCTTTCAAACCTTGAAGACATGTTATTAGGATAAATAAATAATTTTAAAAAAAATCTTTCATGAAGATGATAAGATTTTAAGATGATAAGAAAATAAGATTTATTGTATCATATACATTAACATAAAAAGGACATGATAAACCGTTGCCCTTGCAGAATTTTTCTGAGCTTGGTCATGCTTCCAACCCCTAGTATCTTCACAGGCTGAAGCAAGCTCCTCAGGAAAGTACCCTTCTTCTGTCACCATGGGTACATAGTGAGTTTTACTTTCTTTATTCATGCCTGAAGACCCCACACTCTTTCCCTTCCTTCATCTCTGCTTGCCTACCTCAAAAGACGGGGTCTTGGATTCCTGGAAGAAACTTCCACCTAACTGAGTGAACATCAGTTAATCTTAGGGCAAAAGATCCTCCTGCTTACGAACACATTATGTACTCTGCAGGCAGCAAAATGCAAGCAAATGTCATATGGGCTTTCTCACAGAAGTTGCAAGAATTCAGTTCGTGTCTTTGTACAAATGCTAGCACCTTGGCAGGACCCCTGTTTTCTTGTCTGCTCAGCAAACACAGGCACTACTGGAGGGAGATCTGAAGACAGTAAAGCTTTTGTTGTGTGTGTCATGTCCCTGTGTTCTTTCCATCAAGTCTGATGGAAGGCACCAGTTACAGAAAGGCCTGTGAATGTTCACTTTGGTATGTTTCTTGTAGGTTTCTGAGGAACTTGTAAGCCACTAGAAGAGTTTAAAGGGATTTATAAAATCACTTATAGAAATGAAAAAATTGTATAAAAAAATGTTGCATTAGCAAGCAGCAGCAGAGGAGCTGCAGTAGAAATTTCAGTTGGTACTTGTCATGCCAAGTAAGCATAATCATGGCCCTCTTCAGGTTTCTTTAGATTCTGCCCCCTCAAAAAAATTCAGCAGCATTGTACCTTAGATGCAATGCTTCTAGGTGTGGTGAGAAAGCACAAACACTTTTTCCACGCAGTTCAGCTCATGCCATCTGTCTCCCTTGAAAAGGCATCTTATGACAAAGAGGATGGCTTTTAGACCGCAGGGAGTGAAGGGAATATGATTGCCCTAGATCTTACTTAAAATGAGGTTGGGCTTGTTTGATCCCACACCCACATCCTCTTTACCGAACCAGGTACAAATATATTGTTATTCTTTAAAGAAATTTTTTTAAAAAAAATTACTTCTCTTGCTTCACTGTGTCCCATGGATTTTATCCCTAAAATGGGACAAGAAAAAAGAAAGAAGAAAGAAATGCTTCTATACAAAGCCAGAGATACTGTGACCTGAGAACATACACTTTTATAAAGAATACCATATTTCCTGCTCATTCTCTGTCTCCTCCATTTCACCTCTGTGGTGCATTGTGTTCAAACGCAGCTATTCTGAAGCTAAAATAACCATTAAAGACTTATCATTCTGGGCTAGACTGAATACTTCACAAAGCATTTTTCAAAAATGAACTTATTTTATCCTTGCGAAATACAGCAGTATGGATGAAGAGCTGTAAGACTGAAGTCAATGAAAAAGCTGATTATAACAAAAGAATCTAATTTTTAATCTTAGATTCTTCTAGTGGTATATTAGCTCTTCTTCCTGCTTTGTATTGTTCCAAGCCCTCACATCCCCTAACCATGGACTGACAAAATATTTAACAAGTATTAAACTAACTGCTAAATCAACTATTTTCTGGGTGATGCCTAAATACTTTATAGAAACAAGAAATAGATCTGAAATAAAAAAGAACTGCAATGTTAAAAAAAGGTGAATATGCACAAGCACACACACACACACACACACACACACATATATATTTAGCAAATATGAATAGTCTCTAAAGGTATAATTAGTGGAGAAGGAGACAGGAATTTTATACCAGGTAAGAAATAGGCCAATTCAGCTGAGGTTCCCTACTGCACTGACAGCTGGCTGAACCTTTATATATGTTAGATGTATAAACACAATGATTTATTGGTTTGTTTTTCTCTAGCATCTTTTGTATGACAGTGCAGGAGAAGAAACTTAATAATGACCTCCAAATTGGATTTTTTGCTCCTTTCTTTCTTTTCTTTGTTTGCTTGTTTGCTGGTTTTTCTGAGATAAGGTAGGCATTTGTATGATATTCCATTTTTGAAATTAGTGTAGTCCATTTTGAAATTAATTTATTCTCCATCAAAAGTAAAAGGAAACATTGTTAGTTCTCTTTAAATATAGTGAAAGTATGACTATCAAGGAGAAGAGTATACTGGAAAATTAACATTACTTGATGATTTATGTCAGGTCAAAACAGAAAATAAAAAAAGTTTGCAAATTTGCTCTCTTTATTTAACAAATAATTATGTATACAAAAATATAAGAAAATATTAAATATTGGTTAGGTAATTGAATTTAATTGTACCTACACTTTCAAATGAGTGCTTTTCAATATACTGTCATAATACCTTCTCTCCTACAATAGTTGTGATCTGCATCTCTTCATTGCAGTATCTCTTCTATAGCTATACAATGTTTCCAATGTTGTTGTTGTTTACTGTTACATTGCTGCTCATTTACAGAGTGATCAGATTTGCAGAAAAATGTTGTGTTTGCCATTGCACTTTTTAAAAATTTACTGATAACTCAATCTGCACATATTCAAGAACATTTGCCATAGCTTTGGTGAAAGTGATGATCTATTTTCAGCTAGGTTTTCAAGGTGACTCTCTATTCAGCTTCATCCAACACCTTTATTTTTTCTATTTTCTCTGAAGAACCATATTGTCTGAAAACAAAGTCTTGTGTGAGGTGAAGTTTGTTAGATTCCAGCTCTGCCTCCCCATGGAAGTGTCTGGGGAGGTGAGGCAGGTATTCCACTCTAATTCAGGGTTAAGCAGTCTATATTATAAAGAGAGCCTGATGAGGTTGTAGTGAGTAAGAAAACCACCAAGAAGGACAAGAAGGGCTGTCACTATGATCTTATGAATAGGACATAGGTGGTCATGATGGAAATTTAGAGTTCTACCCACAGGCCACAAAACTAGAACTTTCCTCCAAGCTAGGGGCTGTTATAATTCACACTAACCTCCCAGGCTGCAAAACAAACCTCTCTCTCCTGTCTTTCCCCATCTCCATGTCAGGTACAAAATTTTGCTAGAGAAATGAGTTTGTGGTTCTCACTCTGACTCACTGATTATATTTCTTGCATAAGCTCAAATGGAAGTTCAGCACTTGCTTCAGGTGGACTAAACAGTCACCACTTATCCTCTTTGTACCCTACCATTTCAAAAGTCATAAAATTTAAAGTTATTAATTTATTCATACCATTTCTGGGCCTTTATTTATTGTTGTTTATTATACAATTAGTTCTTCATTATTTCTACCATGTACAAATTCCATCTTGAATCAGCTTTTCTGGGTTTGGCCCAAAAAAAGGTTAAGAAATAAATAAAAAACATCCTCATGATCTCATCTGCTATAACAGTTTTCTGCCATTTCACTCAGCTTCCCACACAGAGCTCAGTACTGCCCTAAATGTACTAAGTTGTTCCTGGGTTAGTACCTTCTCTTCTCACAGCTAAATAGCCCATATAGCTGATTCTGTTCTTGTTCTATTTTCTCTTTGATGTTATCAGTCAGGCTGACTATGACCTTCCGGAATTTTTAAAATTATATAGTGCATAAATTATTTTTTTCTCTGGGATTTTCAGTATTTTTTCTCTAACACAGATTTTTCTATCCATTTCCATTTTTTACAAGTAGCACTATTTTCCTCTTCTTGAAATGACTGGTTATCATTGAAATATGTAATCACCATACTTAGGGAAAGACAGTTTTTACTTTTATTATTCGCT
Source organism: Luscinia megarhynchos (assembly GCA_034336665.1). Lineage (NCBI taxonomy): Eukaryota > Metazoa > Chordata > Aves > Passeriformes > Muscicapidae > Luscinia > Luscinia megarhynchos. Next base: position 29,518,621 of record CM067592.1, on the reverse strand, counting down.
ATGAATATTGAACATAATTTTCACTCCTTAAAAGTTGTTGAATGGATTGAAACACAGAAATACTGTGATTGTATAGTATGCTTCCTCATGGACTCATCATTCATTATATAGGTTGATTGACTGTGGGTCAGTAAGCTATATTAGATTCTTCCTAGAAAGGACTCTGACATAAGACCTTTTTGATAGGTAATTGATTTAAGTATCAAACACCAAATTTTTATCAACAATTACAGTGGTGACACCCATTATTTTTCAGGCTGTAACAACATGGTGTGCAATTTTGCATGCCATATCATACTCACCCACAGTAACTGAAAGTGACAACTTGTCTTGCCTCAAAGAGATTGTTTTGTATCCCAACAAGGTGAAAAACAACTGCCAAAGACCAGGTAACACACAACAAATGGATTTTATTTTCTCAGGTAGACTAAAGAGAGCAGTAGCACACCCTTATTAACTGTAGCAATCATATTAATTGAAGGATGTTTGCATTAAGATAAGAACAATGCATACAATGCATGATGATAAAAGAATGGAGTGCATTCTTCTCTACATAAAATATAGTGTTAGTCCTCTCAAGTATATGGGGAATGAAAATTTTCAGAAGAAAATAAACTTGAAGCAACGTAAAGAAATAAATTATGCAACACACAGCATAAACTATGAGGAATGACACAAAACATAAGTAACAACTTGAAAATAAAATGCTAAAACATAAATTTTTCTAACACATCAGTATGTACAAAAATAAGGCAAAAGACACCTTATTTTCCTGTATTATGCAAATAATATCTGATATTTTGAATCATATCTCAGCTTAAGCACCCAAAGTCCATTACAAGCGTACACAAGAAGATTGCTTAATTCGTTACCAAAGCAAAGCACTTTCTGGCAACAGGAGCCAGAAGAACTGCTTGTTTGAAAAAAACCTGGAAATCTTTATTGCACTATATGGTGTAGAAAAATTGCATTCTTTTGACGATGAGGAAAATTCAGTAAAGCTGACTTTAGAATATTCAGCAATTTACAAAATTGTATAGACCCTTTTGGCTTCAAATGTCTTGGCTTCTATTTATGAATCAAGTTTATTTGCACACCTACTGGTACATAGGAATATAGAGTGCCTTAGGGCAAGCAGAAATTAATACTACGCCTTCCTCAAGGTTTATTTGAAAGTATTCTATATGCAGACTTCCAGCTTGTACTGTCAAGTACTCTTTGGTGAGGAACAACCTCCCTAGCTCCCAGGACAAGGGGACAATCCCTGCCCTGGTCCTGCTGCCCACATTATTTCTGATACTGGCCATCATGCTATGGGCCTTCTTGGCCACCTGGCCACACGCTGGCTCAAGTTCATCTGCTGTTCACCAGCATCCCCAGGTCCTTCTCCTTGGCAGCTTTCTGGTCTTCCCTAAGTGCTGCATGAGGTTGTTGTGAACAAAGTGTAGAATCCAGCACTTGCTGAATCTCATGCTGCTGTCCCTGACCCATTAATCTGGCCTGTCTACATTCCTCTGTAAAACCACTAGGTGTTTAGTCAAGTGCTTTGATTAATGTACCTAATGAAGAAATCTGGTCTTGCTAATAGAACAATTAATGGCCTTTTTGCATGAAGATTGAAGGCAGGTGCCAAGAGGATGGTGCCAAACTCTTTTCAATGGTGCCCAGAGATACGCTGAAAAACGAGGATCATAAATTAAAAAGTAAGAAGTTTCACTTCAATATGAGGAAGGGCATTTTTACATTGAGGACAGTAGAGTACTGAAACTGGCTGCCCAGGGAGCTTGTGAAGTCTCCCATTCTGGACATATTTAAAACCTGAATGCAATCTTGTGTCACCTGCTGTAGGTGACCTTGCCCTGGCAGGAGGGTTGGACTGGATCTCCACAGGTCTCTTCCTACCCAAATTTTTCAGTAATTCTGGGGTTCTTTGACAATGACAACTTGTACACATAGCACTCTGCACTACAACATGTTATGAATGTCTAGAAGGATCTTTTTGGGCAATTCTAAGCAAGGAAACTGCTTAATGACTGCTTAATGAGTTTGGAAGGTCTGAAGCATTTCTTGTAACCTAGTTAATTTACAATGCTACAGTAGTCAGATGGACATAATCCCATTCTCCATGTTGCAGTACACTACATTCTAGGACGATGTAAATTTTCTAATAGTTGCCAGTGATCGAGGTGAAAATGCATTGTGTGATTGTGCATGTGTGTGTGTGCATGCACTTCTCAGGTATACATTCAAAGGGTTAAATAACACTAATATAAAGAAAATTTAGATATGGGGAACACAAAATTTTCAGGGCAGCACACACCGAGTGACACATTTCAAAAGCAAGTACCTTATTTTTTGTGAATACCTTACTTTTCGCTGGATCTCGGAACTCACACTTCCAAAAAAACAACCCCCAAGAAATTCCTCAAACTGATTTTTTTTACATGCTCAGATGACTATCATCTCATCAAATGACTGCTTTTCTACAGGGTTTTTGTTTTATATTGAAGAAGGCTAGAATAAGCTTTTAAACAAAGTTTATCAAGGGCTATGAATCTAGCTGACAGCTGAGGAGCACACAGAAGCATAAAGCAAGTGTTTAGACACCACAGAGGATATGTAGGTTAGTGATATTTCTGTTGTGGAAGAAAAAATATGTATCCTATAAAATATTTTTTAACAGTTCTAGCATTAAACAGAGGGCAGACAAAAAGTACCATCAAATAAGTATTATGGAATTGGTGGTGCTCATGTAACATGGATTATTGGCTTCTGGAAACAAACTGCAAGGAAAAAGTATTTCTAGTTTATTTTTTTTCAAAATTCATGTGCTCCAGTTGACAGGCAGGAAATAAAGAGGTCATTGTAATAACGCAATAGTGTTTTGCCATTCTGCAGTTCCGGAGGCAAAAGCTTTATCAAGAATCTATATTGTTCTTTTCTACGGACTGAAAGCAATGAGACAAATGGTTGGGGGTTCAGCTTGCTTGCTTTGGTTTGTTTGTTGTTTTTTTTTTTTATTTTGATCTTAAGACATCACAGAAGTCTGGTCTTTTTTTCTTCTTACCACAGAGGAGAGAAAAGAAAGGAAGAAAGCACACATAGCTGAGAACAAGATATCCCAGGAAAACTTAGTTTCAGAAGAGAAAAGACATACCTTTTTCTTTTTTGAGGCACTTGCTATTCAGAGTTGCTTTTAGCCAAGCAAAAGGCACCTCAAACATAAAAAAGCTACAGCAGGATGTGGTAATAGTGCCACATCCTAAGAAGTAAATCCTGCAGTAATGTAGATTACAAAGGAAATATAGTGCATAGCCTTGTCTTCTCCATTTGTGGTGAGCAGCTCAGGAAGATTGGAATATAATAAAATTAAGTAGTATAGCATACAAAAAACAATAATTAAACTTCAAAGATTCAGAGAAAGAAGATAATAATGCTAAGAAATTTCCTACTTGTGACACTTTTCATGGTTTCTAGAAGGTAATCTTGCAGTCACCATCTCAGAGAAAAGTCAATGGAAGAGTAGCAAAGCATTAGAAGCCTCTTTGCCCTCCATTCCTCTTTATACTAGTGCATTATTTGGCAGGAATCTGCCTTTTGACAGCTCAAAACACACTCAAGTATTTTCTATCTATTTTTCTCATCTTCTGACATATTGGCATTACTTTCAGGGTTACTAACAAGTGAAAAGTTAACTTGATATGCCTATCATTTGCTTCTTATTTATACTGTGATCCATTTGCTCTTTTGGGAAGTGCTGAGGAGCTTCAGAAGGGTATAAAATTGCAAAAAACAAAGTAATTTTTTTTTTCCCAATTACTGTTTAAGTTATCCGTATATACTTCAGCTCAACCTGTTTTTTTCAGGGTCTTCTTAAACTTGAAGGACAGGAGGAAAGAAAGACCAGAATTTGCTATTCACTATCTCATACTTTAAACTTTTCAAGAAGTCATCTCACACGGCACCGCACTGGGAACTTTGATATGGTATACTGCTTCTGAACCTCGGCTAATCCATCACCTGGTGGCAGGCTGCACACAGTTAGCATTGAAAGAGAACTTCATCTGTCAGATTCAGATAAGAATCTATACCTATTTGTTCATTGTGTGAAACTCTAAAAACAGGTATAAGCAACTACTACAAGGCATCACTGTAAAGACTGATGTTATTTGTCAGTGTACTACAGGGGATACCAATTCAGACTGACCACATCATTAGGTGTTATTGAACTGTTCCAGCACTTAAACAGTGGTACATCAAAATATGGTCTCAGCTGCTGCACAAAATGTAGCCATGCCTCTTTTCTCTGTACCTAGAACATCTCAATTCTGTGCTGATGCTACAGGGAGGCTTATAGAAATAATGATGCCAGATAGACTGACCACTGCTGTCAGGATTCATGAAAGTTCTGAATATGAAAAACGGGGATCCCTTTTCATTAAGGACAATTAAATACTTCAATACAGGATAGGAAAGCGCTATTCATCACACTAATGAAGTGTGTGATAAATTGTTAGTTTAGACAGTTCAAAGGAACTCAAAAGCTGAGATGTGATACTGTGCTTGGAGAGATCAAAGATCTTCTGCATTGGTAACAGCTCCCATCTTTGCTGACCAGAAAGCAAATTCACTAAAAATGGTGAGCTTAGTAGTCTCGATATATTCCTCAGAAGATCCCCAAACTGCTGAAAATGTAATGTAAATGGGTTTTGATAGGAAATTCCATCTCTTTGGAGGCAAAACTCAAAAGAAAATCAGCATCAAATTTGCATTATCCTTGATTCATTCCTAAACTCCAAATATTATTTGTTTTCTAAGTCCTTGACCTTCATCCTCTCTGTGGTACTGAAACAAAATAGGAAGAATATATCAATATATATCTATATAAATATATCTATATCAAACCAGGAATCTGTATTTGACGGGAATCTGAAAGTTCAAATCACCCTTCTCAATTATTTTCCATCTATTTTTCTCGCTATCTGACACATTGGCATTGCTTTCAGGGTTTCCTACAGTGAAACATTAACTTCATATACCTATCATCTGTCTCTTATTTATACTATGATCCATTTAGTCTGGTAAAATGCTCTGTATCAGAGCATTTTCATGCCTTCTTTAGATTAAACCAATCTGCAATCATGCAGAAGATTAAACCAATTCATTTATTCATATTATATTTCATACAATACTATACATTAAATATCAAGAAATTGTCAATATATATATGGGAAATAAGTTTCATACAACATTGATCATTGTTCTCTTATTTTCTAGAAAACTTCTGATCCTTTAAATATTCAAGTAATCTTAATTTTTTTAAATATATCTGTTCGAAATGTGAGGTTTTAAATATCATGAAATGTAAATTTTAAATATCTTACTTAAATAACTAGAGTATTGCATACTTTTGATCCGTGGGCCAGGACTGATTAGTGCTAAAGGACTTCTTGTAACTCTAAATTTTACATCTCATTCTTCAATATAGGTCCATTTTCTGTGTGAACTAAAGGAAAAATGTTTCTGAACACAGTTTTAGGCACTGGATTACTGATCAGTACAGGCTTTGGGCACGATATTTGCTTTACTTATTTTTGACTGTAGGAGGCCTACCATTTTGAATTATGTAAAGACTGTCAGAATCCAAACCCATCTTGTTAACTGATATTAGTGTGGAGGAACAGGGTCTTAGATTCTGCTGTTTACAAATTAACCTGGTTTTGGTAGAAGAAGAAATTTTAGAGTCAAGTTTTTAAGTAAAAACTGATTCCTCATTAAGGAAGAAGATAGAACACAATTTTACTTCTGTAAAAATTCCACAGACTCCATGGTTTGAAGAGTGCATATAAATCAAAGCATTATTTTGCATATTTAAAGACTCTGCCTAATACCATTTACATACTTCGTTCTTTTTCCTTTTTTTTTTTTTTTTTTTTTTTTTTAATTTTAATTAAGGCATTCTTTTCATGCTTTTTTTTTTTCCTGAGAATCATACCACAGAAGAGCGTATATATTAAAGTTATGGAACCTTTCATCTTCACGAGAACCTAGTCATTTTTTAAAATATAGTTTTAAAACATTTACTACAACTATTTGTGTGGTCATTCCCTGCCTTATATGCTAGGAAACAAGAAAATTCCTTAGCTAATGCAACTATATTAACATCTTTGTAAAAAAGGTTGCTGGAATTGTAGCTGCTAGGAGAAGGTCATTGAGGAACATATAAAGTAATATTATAAATAATTGTAAAAGTTAGCAAGAGGAAGAAAAAAGCAATGTATTTGAAACTTCTAAGAACTACCATTCATGAAAACAGTAAAGAATACAGCAGAAATGGAGGAAAAATTGTCTCAAAGCACAGCAAGTTTTGTAATTCTGCGCATATGTGAGGATACTACCTTAGATGCATGTACTGTACAGAGGAGGTACTCTGCACTGCAGAAGAAGGCACACAAAGAATAGTAGGATGGCCTTATAGCCTAAAAATACTAGCACTGCTGCGTGTCAGAAAGAATATGTATAGACTACTGACTTCCAGGGAATAATAGTGGAGGAAAATATTCCTGTCTACTCTTCACCCCAAAGCAACACTTAGCTGAATGATGGTTGCTAACTTTTTACATGTATCAGATATGACACTGTAAATGTTGAATAATTCTTGTTTGGTTGTAGGGTCAACATTTTCTCTAGTAGACGATTGTGTTTGAATATCTTTTATTACATGTAGAAGCTCTGAAGTCAGTGTGTAAGTAGGATTACTTCGAGTTTTCCTTATGCTAGCAAGACCTTGTAGCATTGAATCTAGTCTTAGAAATTCCTCATGCAGGAGCTTAGTGACAGGGTTAGGAATTAACAAGACAGCTGGAGAAGTTATGACCTCTTGATGACATAATGATCTCTATCCCTACTTGCCCGTGTTTCTACCCTCCAGCTTTGCACTTTTTCTGGCTTTTTACCATTCTGTACTATTTTTCTCTTTAAAATTGGAGCTACTTCTTATTCAATGGTTCCAGTCCTTTGCTTCTTTTCTGATGTTTCATAGTCTACTCGTGCAAAGCACAACACATTTTTCTTAAAGTAAACACAAGCTGAAATGCTATGGCTGTGGTCTGCAAAACTAACTTTTAGGCCCTGCCGCCTGAACGCTTGGCTCTCAGGGAAATAAAAAAATCAGGAAATCAATCAATATGAGTTGACCCTGCAGATCTTCATCTCCAGCCCTTAAAATTTTCCCTTTGGTTTCTCACTCTGTAGTAATTAGCCAGACCAAATCTCCTGCTCCATGCTTAATCTGCTCCTTATAGTGTTTCCAGGTAAGAACTGATGAAGTTGTTCCACTGATTATTGAACTACAAGTTAACTGTACCTTGCTTCGTCTCATCACACATATGAAGATTATGGCTTATGTCCAGGAGGAAAACCAGGGAGTGTATGTCACCAGTTTCACTGCTACAGACACACTTCTCTTTTCTTCACATTTTGCTGCTGTGCTGGTTTTGCTGGGTTTAGTTATGCCAAAGGCAACTCAGTATTAGGGCATTTAATTTTATGTTTAGGTCCTAGTTTCTACTGCTATCCCAACTGGCCTTTACATAGTTTAGGATTTTTCCCATAAGCAGTGATAACTAGAATTTCTGGCCTCCCTCCTTCTCATTTTAAATAATTCACATAAAATTTTGTTTACCCTTCCTTGAATTTCATGCTGGCAATATGCCTAATAGTTCTAAAGAGTGTGTATACTGATGTTTATCACAGGACACCATTGAGATCACAAAACAGAATGGATTGAATTTCATCACCAATTAATTTCAGAAAAAAGAAGATAGTCACAAGCAGCACTTCAAGCAGAGGCACAGAGTATTTTCTACTACTAATTTTGATGTTAACACCTAGGGAAGCATATAGTGCTGCTTTTATAACCATTAATTATGTGCTGAAAATATTCAGAGAATCTTATTTTTTCCCAAATTCTTCTTTTGATTTGATTAAAGCATCATTTTGTAGTAAATGCAATAAAATTGTTTAAGGAGCATATTACCAAACTGGCATCACCATCCCCCCCAAAAAATCAAACAAACTGAACCAAAAAAACTTTAAAAACCACGGGCTTAAAACAGTTGGTTGTTCAGAAAACAAATGTGTTGATTTATTTTGTTCTTCTTTTTAGCATGAGATGTGTGGTGTGCTATTTCTAAATAAACGGTGCCATAAGACAAGCATATGTTGTTCTATATCATGCACTGCAGGTGCTGCAGTACCGGGTTGCATAATGTGCCACCTGAAACTCAGAGAAGCAATTTTCTTCAAAACGCCAGATTGTGGAGGCCTAGCTCACGCTGATAAGCACCTACTGACGCAAGCAGTTCCATTAAAGCCCCTCCTTTCAAGTAAGTGTGAACTTACATCACTAAGTTTTATAGGCCATCTCTGAGCTTCCAGTGTGTTCTGGCATTAAAAATCACATACTGACTCATATATTTTTAGATTCTCTATCCATGTAAACTCTGTAGAATATGGGAGGTGTTGGCAAGAATTTAGGATTTTAAATGTTTCATATTACAATATTTATAAAATGAAATCTTATAAGCACAAGATCCAAATGACCTCTGCTGTAAGTGCAGACTTTTACTTATGCTAACATCAAACCCTACTAATATATAGGTCACATACTTTTTTAGATAGATGACAGGACAGAAGACTTACATATACTTGCCATATATCAAGAAGAGCAGGCTTAGGCAGATGCTAACAGTATCTACCAGGGAAGGTTGGTAGGAAACTCATGGTGGTTTTCTGCCCCAGACATGTAATTCAAGTTTGTATTATAAAATACAGTACTTCTCTATTTATAGAATGTGGAATTCTGCTGTGCTGCCTGTGATAAACTGTTTTAATCTGTACAGAAATGATTTCTGTTTGGCTCTTTGCAAGCCTGCTGCTTTCAGAATCTGAATTCCTTGTGATAGAGACCATTGCAAATTTATTTGACATAACATGAATTTTCTGCCTATGCAAAAAATAAGGACATTCCAACAATACTGTTGTGGTCCTTGGTTTTGCAAACCTTCTCATACCACCTATGTAGACAATTGTGGAGGAGACTAGACCTGATTTAGACAGAATTGGTAAGTTAGTCACCAATTGTCTAGATTGAAAGCAGTTGTGGTGGTTTAACACCAGGTGCAAATTAAACTCCCACTGCTCCCCTTCCCCCCTCCTTCCAGTAAGAGAGGGACAAAGGCAGAGAGCGTGGATTGTGATAACAATTTAATGAAAGAAAAAAGCAGTGGAATAAGAAATTCGCCATAACAGCAGTCAGCTAATAACAAAAGTATACAAAGAAAGAGGTGCTTTACCCCAAAAAAAACCCAAAACAAACGGAGTTCACCACCTTTACTTAGTTCCACATGGCTGCTGGGACAAAGACAAGATGGTAACTATTCATGTGCTACTACCAGCTCCATGTGGTGTCCCCAAAGATTAGATGGAGGCTGTTCCTGCACTCTGTGTTGCATGACTGTAGGACAAAGGTAAGAGAAGGGCAAAGGGGCTCCTGCAGCCAGCAGTTACCATCCCTGAGCCCTAGATATAAATGTAAAACAATGATGGACAAACCCTCAAAAGCTCCATTGCCTGCACTGCACTCCCCACTTTTCTGAACTGCTGTGCTCAGCTGTGGTTCATTTGGCTCAGCTCGTCCCTTTGCACTCTGATCTGCCCCATTTCACTCCCCAGAGCTGCTCCTGGTCCTCCACTCCTTTTCCCCCTCATGTTCTTCAACTCCTCTGGATGTGGGACACACACATGGGCACACTACCATTGTTGTTTTTTTTTCCTTAAAGTGGGGCATGCACTCCAGTTGGCTCAGGCTTGTCACTTCTTTTCTCATGGCAGCCTCTCAGGCTTGTTGCTTCTTTCCTTCAACACCACATCCTGACAGCGCAGCTTGAAGGAACAGGAAGGGGACCAGCAATTGCAGAGGAAGACTGCAAAAAAAGCTGATCCTGACACCTTTCCACTCGAGAAAGGGAAGGAAAATGATGGACTTCTTGCAGTGCACTTGCACTTTCTTTCTGAAACTATGATCCCCGACATTAATGAGGTGGTACAGAATAACAGCCTGGCCACACCCTTGTGCTAAGCTCCACACTCCCTGAAAGCAGGACCAGGGAACCACAGCTCTGGAAGCTGTTCTCAGACTAAGGATGGATGTCAGTATGAAGGCATCACGATTGTCACCTCAAATGAGGCAAACAGACTTAGGTTCAGTTGCCAAAGCTGTTAGTAATGTAAGCATTACAGAGGAAATATTCCTCTAGAAAAGAAAAATTCCTCTAGATTTTTGTCATTGTGTTTCCAATGAAAGACCACTCAGCTTATGATCATAAAATGAAATTGTCCAAATGAAATGCAGACCAAATATTTTATGCATTGCCTTAAGCGACATAGTATTGCTTCTTGGATGATAATTGCAGGTTTGGTATGCACAACTAGGTTTTGACAATGGTTGTACCAAGACATGACTGTTTTCATTGTCACATGAGAACTGAGTTACACGGTATAAGGTAAATAGTTTACAAAGGACCTTATGCACATTCATACATATTTATTAGACGTGTGTTTATACATGTGTATATATATATATATATGCATATATGTGTACATATATATATGTATATATGTATAGATATGTGTGTGTGTATATATATATATATATATATATATATATATACACACACACACAGACACATATATTTTACTGTTAGGGAAGTTCCCTCTACAGCCATTCAGGAACCACTCTGTCAGTCACTCTGACATCACCTGAGCTGGGACCAAGGTACACATCCACCCACTCACAGAGTCAGATCAGGTTTTCAGGTTTTCCTTACTGGATCAACCCTAGGTGTCCCACCGCAGATTTTCAGACATCTAGATCTCATGATGAAATAACTAAACAAGAAAACAACAAAATAGCAGCTTAAGCTGCGTGCCTCCAAGGAGAGACCCCAAACAAAGGATCCCCAGTGATTTGTACACTGGCATTTTAAGCACAGGAAAATCTAGAGTCATCGGCTCCTGCTCTGTCTCTGAGTGGCCCCAGGTCCCTGGGCCCTTTTTTATGCAGAGGATTGGCCTCTTGCCCCAGACTCAGACTCCTGCTTGGGCTCCTGCCCCACAGAACTCATCCTCCAGTTCACATTGCAACTTGCACTCTGAGCAACCTGCACTGAATGTATCCCTCAAAAGTACATGATGATTTGTAAATATATATACATAAATATATGTTAGATATAGAAGGTAGATCACTTAAGTAAACCCTGACTGGAAATTGGGTGTCACCAAAAGAAAAGAGGCTAAAACCATTAGCTTCATGCTTGTTGCAATATTTTGTTGGTGGGTGACGTGATGAAAATAGAAACATCCTATTCTAATCTTCTATTCTTAGTCTAAATTTTTCTTACAAAATAAATTAAGGGTGTCATCATCAATATCATTCTTGGTACCATATTTACATCTCAGTAGCTGAGTGATTATTTTACTACTTTGCCCAGAATCACATAATTATTTAGGTAGGAAAAGACCTATGAGATCATTGAGTCCAGCCTTTGACTGATCACCACCTTTTCCACTTGACCACAGCAGTAAGTGCCACATCCAGTTGTTTCTTGAATATCTCTGTGAATGGTGAGTCCACCACCTCCCTGGGCAGTCCATTCCAATGTTTAACAACCTTTTCTGCGTAGAAATTCTTCCTGATGGGCAGCTTGAACCTCCCCTGGACCATCTTGAGGTGTCCCCTTGTCTTGTCAGCAATTGCCTGAGAGAAGAGACTGACACCCTCACCTGGCTGCAGCCACTCTAAGGGATTCAGAGAGTGAAAGGTGCTCTCTGAGACTTCTTTTCTCCATAATAAACAGCTCCAGCTCTCTCAGCCACTCTTCATAGGACTCTTAATCCCCTCTTGCACATCATCAATAAAGATATTTAACAGAGCTGTCTCCAACACAGACCCCTGTGGGACATCCCCCATGAGCAGCCACCAGCTGTGTGCAGCACCACTCACCACTCTCTGGCCTGGCCATCCAGCCAGTTCTTAACCCAGCACAGAGTGCTCCTGTCCCAGCCACGGGCTGCAGCTTTTCCAGGAGTGTCCTGTGGGGGACAGTGTCAAAGGCCTGTTGAAATACAGGCAGACAACATCCACAGCCCTTCCTGCAGGAGGGTCACCTGGTCATAAAAGGAAATCAGGTTGGTTAGAAAGGACCTGCCATTCCTAAGCCCATTCTGGCTGGGTCTGGTCCCTTGGTTGTACTGTATTGTTCTCAATGTGATCTCAAAGTGAACATTCTCCCACGTGATCGCTCTCCAGAAGATCACCCCACAACCTTTCCAGGTACAGAGATCAGGCTGACAGGCCTCGAGTTCCCCGGATCCTCCTTCTGGCCCTTCTTGTGCACAGGCATCACATCAGCTGCTGTCTGGGACCTTGGTGTTTAGTCAGGACTGATAATAAATGATGGAAAGAGGCTTAGCAAGATCTTCCACCAGCCCAGTACCCTTGGATAAATCCCATCTGGTCCCATAGATTTGTAACAGTCCAAGTGGCACAGTAGGTCACTAACTACTTCTTCCTGGATTTTTTGGGGTCTGTTTTGCTTCTTGTCCTTATCAACCAGCTCAGGAGGCCAGTTGCCCTGGAAGGTATACAGTCTTTGTATTAAAGACTGAGGAAAAGAAGGCATTAAGTATCAGACTTTTCTGCTTCTTTGCTGGCAACGTTCTCCACAGTTAAGAATGGAAATTCTCCTTGGCTCTACTTTTGTTATTAATGCATTTATAAGAACACTTTTTATTGTCTTTTACAAAAATGGCCAGATTGAGTTCTAGCTCAGATGTTCACCTTTCTAATCTTTCTACATGACCTAACGACATCTTTGTACTCTTCCTGAGTTGTCTGTTTCTCTTTCCAAGGTCATTCACCCTGTTTTTCTCCCCGAACTCTTGTGAAAGCTCCCTGTTCGATTCAGATGGCCTTTTACCTCCCTTGCTTGTTTTTTGGTACATGGTTATGTTCTGCTTCTTCACAATTTCTTTCTTAAATATGTACAGTCTTCCCGGACCCTTTTGTTAAGGACTGTTTCCTGAGAGAGTCTCTGAACTAGTGTCCTGAATATGCCAAAGGCTGCCTCCAGAGGTCCAACATAGATGTCTTTTTGACCATGTTCCTTGCTTTGCCAAGAATTGAAACAATCATTTCATGATTGCTGTGCCCAGTGTAGCCTCTTACCACCACATCTCCCACTAGTCTTTCACTGTTTGTAAATTGCAGTTTTACAAGGCCTCACTGCTGATAGGCTCTTACCATCTGTGTCAGGAAGTTCTTTTCCATGCATTTCAGGAAACTTCTTAGACTGCCTTCTCTCTTCTGTGTTGAGTTTCCAGCAGGTGTCCATCAGGTTAAAGTCTCCCACAAGAGCAAGGGCTGATGATGGTGAAACACCAGCCAGCTGCTTACAGAATAATTCATGTACATCTTTGTTCTGGTTGGGTGGTCTACAACAGACTGCCAGCAGGACATCTGCCTTGCCAGCCTTCCCCCTGTCTCTTACACCTAGTCTCTCAGCCTTATCATCACTTGCCTTGAGTGCTAAACAGTTAGAACCTTCCCTAATGTACAGAGCCACTCTACCTCTTTTTCATCCCTGTAACTCCTTGTAGCCATCCACTGCAGCACCCCAGTCGTGTGAGTCATCCCACCACACTTCCATGATGGGGAGTACATCATGGCTTTCCTGCAGTACAGTGGCCTCCAGCTCCTCCTGTTTGTTATCTGTGCACTTCAGCTGGGCCTCCTCTTTCTACTTGATACACTTTGTGGAAACTTTTCCATTTAAAGGATATTTCAAGTGATGCAGTAACTTGATATCTAGTGATACCACATATGCTGCTCCCCACAGACTGTCTGAACGTCTATGATAGCCATTTTTTGTTCCTCCACTTTCTACTAACAGCATTGTGATAGTTGATGTGAGAAAACGGAGACACTGCTCTTGTTCTATTGAATGATTTTACAGAGGAAATGTATTTTAAAATATGCCATTTCCTTTCTTTGTATAACTCCATTCTTTCTTCACCAAAAATGATATTAAAAAAAAAAAAAATCAGCATTTTTAAACATGAAGATTTGGGGTTCTTTGGGACTCTTTTTAGGGATTTTTTTCCCTTCCACTGTATTATAAAATCAAGTAACCTGTGATGCTCTTGGAAGAAAGATTCTGCTGTAAGGTTAATGTAGCACTGTTTTTTGTATGTGTCAGAGTGTTCTGTGGATCCTTACTCTCAGTGTCAGGAGTGTGTGACTCTTTCCATCTACAACATACAGTAAAATCCCATTTTCATGAATTTCAGGGCCTTTAAAAGAGTTCAGGGCTTATCCTTACCTTGTCCCCAACACAACATTAGGATATGACAATCTCATTTGCATCCGAAGTTCCTAAGTGCAACTGCACTTTCTGTTTTATGTGCAGCCACAGTGGCACTTGTGGAGCTGGACATACTGCGAGGCTTGTGGTAGTCAAAGGGTTTGGCCACCTAATGTAACCCTTTTGAAAATAAATCTATCATAAAATTATTTATCCACTGTAAACAAACGAAAATTCAAAACATTGGTCAGTCATATTACTTTTATGTAGATTGCAGGTGTAGCTGTCTGCCAGTAGAATCTACATGCCTGTGGTTTTTGTGAGGACATGCCAAATCTGGCAGATGGTTGCTGCTGAGTCTGAGCACCTACTCCCAGTAAACACACATAAACACATATAAAATACATATATATGCACATACACTGATCAGCACTGACAGAAGCCATAGCACTCTTGCAGACACAAAAAATAGTACTTATGGCCTCGAGCCACCTCCCTCTCTGACTGGTCAAGATGAGGGTGATTTAGTGGGAATACATACATGACATAAAACCACAAGGTGATCCCTCCAGCAGCAGGGATCAAGCATGGTCTGTCCTGTCACCTCCTCTGGTTTCAGTTCCCCTAGTGGCTGCTTTCTGGACATGCAAACACCAAGGACACAGATGTACCCTCCCCATGGGTATAGAACAGACACATGCACAAGTGTGAAACTCCTGGCATCTGTGCTTAGACATGAGGTCTGTAAGGGGATTTCCCCTGGATCCTCTTGTCTCTCTGTCACACCCTTGCATGCACACACATATGCATGCACACGTGCCCACACACCCACTGGCAAGTCTTTCAATTGACCTGCACCTCCACATACCTTTACTGCTGGGCTTGGAGCCCTACTGCCTTCAGGAGCCAAGCCCTCCATGTGCCTCCTGCTTGGAGATATCCACAACCCTATCAAGGGGTACATGCTCCCTTCCTGTCGGGTCAGGCCACACATTTTCTGGCTACCACAGACTGGCAGATGAAGCTGTGATGGCTCCAGGGCTGCCATCCCTGGCAGCCATCCCTGTGCCACCATGGACACACAGACCCTGACCCACAGTCCCCTCCCACAGACACATGAGACAGAGTTCCTTGCCCAGGAAATAGAAGTGGGGATGCAGAGAAGATAGGGTTGGATCACATGGGGCAGGTGCTGGGCATGTCCCCACGAACACACTGGCCATCTTCTGCCCACACCTTTCTGGCCCTTTGTGAAAGGGCCTTTTGTATCACCTTTCAAACCTGTTTTCCTGTGCTTTTGCTGCCTTAGTTCACACTGATCCCCAAATCCCCTTCCTCTGGCTCTTCCACTGCACATCCCCGTAAGTCTTGTGCTCCTGCACCCCATGAACTACCTGCCACACATGGGTGGTGGTGTCTCTGTGGGGAGGTCTGGAGAGCCCCCCAGCCTAACAGTGTAGGATGAAACCTCTTCCAGGAACTGACACTCCCTGGGACACGCTGGGTAGGTGCCTGGTGGGTGCTGGAGGTGATACCCTGGGTACCAACACACCCTATCCCCAACCCATGGTGTCCCTAGAGTCCTTTTTACAGGTGGAGGTGGTAGGGTTTCCTAATTGTTTTTTTTTCTTTGTGCTCCTCTTTTTTCATGGTTATATGCTGTTTTGTCACATAACCTTAACAGTTCTACCAGGAATAAACCAGAAATTTTCACAGAATCTCAGATTATTCTGAGTTGAGAGGGACCCAGAAGGATCATGTTGTGTCCCTGTGCAATAACATTTAATTTACATGCAAAGTGCTTTGTCGTTCAAACAATAAAATTATATTTTAATATAGAATATTGATATGTCTATGTTGTATATGGCTTCACTCAGAATAACAGAATATGTCATCTACATTGTAAAGATATTTTAGAATCACGAATTCATATGCTGCACCAAAATTAAGTCTAGCTTTGACTATCTAGGAGTGTAATGGCCTGACTTCTTAATTTTTTTGTTCTTTAAAAAATCTACTGCAATTAGAATATGTCTAAATAATACTGAAAAGCGGGTTATGGTTTTATGTACATGAACATCAACATACAAAACCACCTCATCTAAGATTAATCACTACACTTCTGTTGCATTTCTGCAGCTTTAAACCTTCCCTGTTACCACGCTATTCTTCTTCAACCCTAGCAAATTAAAATAAAATTAAATTTAGTTAATTCAAATACTCTTTACTTCAAATATTCTTTGGTGGGTGGCTGCGGTTTTTTGACTCCTTTGCAAAAGTCAGAAGCCCACATTAGTTCCTTGAAGACACCAAGAGCTCATCAGTTGCTGTGAGTTGTTCTATCCTGTCAGCAGCTTGAGCTTCTTCCTGACTCTCCTGAGTGGCAGCTCCTAGCCCCATGCTGGCAGGAGTGAGAGAAGAGTGTTGCATGTTTCTAGAAGAGTGTTGCATATTTCTTCTAAGCCTATTTATGCTACTGCACAGGTTATGGTTTCTTTCCTTCCCCCAGCACACATTTGCACATGCACATTCCCCACAGTCTTCTCACTTTCCTCCAACACTTATTGAAGAAACAGGCTCACAGTGCTGTGGAGGATTGAGTGAAACATCAAAAGTCTGATTTTAAGAAACCTGCTTTAACCTCATGCTTATTGGTGTGTTTCTGTAATTGAAGAAAACAGAATCAAACCCTACCAATATTTTGAGTTTTTTCTTTAAAAGGACCGGGATTTTGCCATCATTTATGCTTGTTGGAATTTAAGGGGCAATTGGCATAACCTACTTAAACATTCTTACAATGGGCACTGTGCTTATAGGATAGTTAACAGCTACACAAGATGAATAGTTGGAAAGAAATAGTCTTGCTGACCTAACTTCTCAATAGATCAGATGATTGTCTGGCTTTAGTACGTGCTGGGTAAATTCAGAGGAAGGTAGTTTGCTTCCAGAAAAACAGTTAACTTTTGGGATTGTAACTATACTACACAGTGAAGAACTTATTTTAATACAGATATTCTTTTCTTTTTAATTGGATTGATGAGGAATAAAGATTTGCAAAGATAAAGATTAAAATTAATCCTTGTTAATGATCAGTCTGGACCCAGCTAGGCATCAAGTGTATAAGATCTAAAGATATATTATTCCAGGAATATTATTCCATGTTTTTAATTTCCAAGAATTTTGAAGTTTGTGGTGCATTGTCTGTTTAAGTAGAAGCTAAAACATTTATCATGACACAACAGATTCGATAAAAACAGTAGTAACCAACAAATGATTGTACCTTCAGTGGTTCTCCAACAGGCAGTGATGTTTAAATGCTGATTTCACATAAGCATCCGTTTTGCACATTGACATTTATTTTAGCTTCTTATATGAACAGTGCTTTCAGTCCAATCGTGTGCAAATGACAAGGTGTAACCACTATTATTATCACATGTTTTTGAGGAAATGTTTTTATAATATTTGTATGTAGACTGATGTATGTACTTATACACTCATAGATATAAAAACAGAATTTGCTTCTGCAGCTAAGAGTGGTTGTGGCTGGTATAGACCCATTCTTATTCCCTGATGTGAGGGAAAGACCTGTATGTAATGTATCTGAGCTAGAAATTTTTAGATGTGCTGTACTTTAGCACCAAAACTCTCAGCAGTATATCTACACTTATGCCAATGTATAAAATGCTGTGAGAAAATGGTGTCAATTCACAGTAAATGCTGTGAATGCCACTCAGGTATAGTTAGGAATTTGTGCTCAAATCTTTTCTTAATAACATTTTTATGTTTAAAATTCCTCCTCTTAAGGCATCAAAGGTCATTCCTTAAGACACGCTCTTGGTTGAAATTTTATTATATTCAAAGATTTCACGCCTTCAAAAATACAAGACATGCCCATTGGTTCCACTTTATTGTGACAGTGGAGATCATCTAATGAGAAGTTTAGTACTGTGTCCTACATATGCCTTCTATCAATTGTATCACTTGTGTGGAAATATATTTTCAGCTGATACTCTCTCAATGTCTGTACATAAATATTTTTCTTTTCTTTTGCTTGAATTAAGATGCTTCAGTTTGTTAACTTTGTGTAGGCTTAATATACTCTGCGTGACAATGAAGCATTTATGAATAGTGACAACTAACTGAGATGTTCACTGTATCTTGTCCATAAATCATATCTCCAGGTTTCTCACCAAAGTGACCCTGAGTTATAACCTTTTTAACCTACTGCCATTGCTATGCCAGACAGACAAATATCATTTTGGTATTTGACATAGGAAATGCCATCATGACTGTCAATGCTGTCATGGGTGCAACTATTTTTTTGTGTAAGAAAAGTTAATCTTCTGGAAAAATTGAGCAGCTTAAAGGAAAATAAGGAGAAAATATACAAATGTTTTAATCTATTTTTTTTTTTTTAATTAAATGTCTTGCAGATACAGTTTTTGGTATGAATCTATAGTCTCCATTTATCAAAGTAATATTTTTCCATCACATACATATATATGTATAGTAGCATACTCCCGGGAGGGCAAAGGTAAGAAGAATACAGGCATGTTTGTAAATTATCTGTGTCAGAGCCTTGTTTACATCAATAACCCCTACAACGACCTCCACACACTGAGGGTGTGACCACCTAAGCTTAAGGTCACCTCTGGTACAGTGAAGCTTGTTGATTTTGGATGAGACTTCTTTCAGAGCAGCGGAGTTGATAGACAGAGCCTTCCCTGGGACTTGAGCACTGCTTTGAGGCCCAGAGCCTTGCCTGGTGTCTGTGCCCCAGCCATCACCACTGCCTGGCTGTGCATCAGACACCTGCAGTCAGACCCTGGACCTGCCTGGGGCTGCAGTCTGCTCTGGCCCCACTTGCTGGGTGGTGGAGCAGCCTCTGTGTGGAGGCACCTGTCTGAGACTGTGCTCCCATTTCCAGTGCAGTGCTCAAAGAAGAAATTATGGCTGAAAATCCTTAGTCTGGCTGAAAAAAAACTCTAAAAAAATGCTGCTTAGAGAGAAGAATTTCAAATGGGTATATACTGGAAACCATGTCAAAGGTATAAAAGTTGTTACAGATACATGTAATTGACGAAAAATGATTCTTTGTTCTCTCTGGCTTTGATTGATACTGTTTTCTAACATGAGACAACAACAGAACATCCATATTTGAAGCAATTAATGCCCCAATTGTTCCTCAGGATCTGATTTGTCTTCTTATCTGTTCTGTCTTCCAATCTGTGATATGTGTTATACATCACTTACAAAATATATTATATATCACTTACAAAATCATGTCTGTCAAATCAAGCTGCCTTAGCCTAAAAATACAAAGTAGTAGATCTTCTCTATTGAAGTCCATTTTGATGGAAAGGGCACAACAAACACTCACACTTAACTGCTCAACTGTCTCATCAGAGTCTGTTATTGTGTCTCCAAAATTAAATTCTTTAACAGAGTTAGCATTTTACCCTAGTGGCCAATGCAAATTTGATAGACAAATCCAGTGGAGAAAGAGAGTGCAGAGAGTGAATAGAAATACTTAAGGAGAGTGAACAAAAATTTGTATGCTACAAATAATGAGCTGGAAACAATGTGGGTGTCTTCAGGAACCACATTCAATAAATGTAATTGTTTCATAGTGCTATAATCACCCTTTCTTGAAATCACAGCAAACCATTGATGGGTTGTGACTACACAAGGGTACAGGAAAGGGATGCTGAAATTTAAAATAACAGATTTTAAGTCTATGAGAAAATACTCTTTAAAAAAGGCTAAACGTCAAAACAGAAAATCTTAGGCACAACATATATAGCCTGCAGGCTATTCCTGGGTACCTTTCTCAAGAAATGAATCATTTTGCATACTAGGGAGAAGAATATCTTGAAATAAAATTGTGATACTAAAGCTTCCATGACTTAGGGAAAGATAGCAAATGTATTGTGAGACAGAAAACCCCCGACCACTAGAGAAGTGTTATTATCTTGAAGAAACTGGATGGCAAATTATACAAACTGACTCTGAATTTTTAAATATTATAGTAAAATAAATTGAAAAGAATAATCTGAGTTTCAAGATTAATCAGAAATGTTATGTGTTGATTAATTCTAGAAATATATATGTTGTTATAAAATGAATTGATCTCATTTTCTTCTGTCCAACCCTTCTGCCTCGATATATATTTTTTTTCTTTCCTTAAAAAATACTGGAAATATCCACACATCATAGAATATTTATTAGAAGTTAATAATAATTTTTATTGAAATTTAAATTTCAAACATTTAAAGTCATTTGAAATGACTACACAAAAGTGTAGCTATCATCTTTTAAGTCAAAACTGCAGTGTCTTCACTACCTCTATGAGATACTGCTCATGTTTTGTACTTTATTTGCATTATGAAGAATTGACACTATGAAAACTTTGCTATGATAGATAAATTGATAAGATTGTTATTGATTGGTAATTGAAAATAAATGAAAGAGCTGGTTAAATCAGAGTATGAACATTGAAAAAATTATCATAGGCTGCAGTTGTATTTTTACACTTGAATTTTATTTGCAAAAGAAATGAAGGCACCCTGATGAAATCCACAAGTTTCTGCTGTGTTCCTTCTGTCTTTTAGAAATCAATTAAGCACAGAAGCTGAACACACTTTCACAGAGAGAAACGTGGTGAGAAAATGCTGCAGGGAAAGGTTCTTCAGTAGTGAACTCCCTTTGCCATGAGACACTTTTATTAGACATATATTAGATTTAATGCTTTTAAAAACTGCTTATATTGCAAAGCATTCATAAAATCTTCATCTTTTTCTCTACCAACAGCAATACCTCAGAAGAAAATGCTTTCTGTGAAACAAGAAAAACTGTAGCATTTATGGAATGTTTTGTGGAAGAATGTTAAGTGGAAGAATATTTTACTATGATTCACAAAACTAAAAGATCTTGATATCTCCCAAAGTTCAAAATCTACATATTTGATACCCACAACTGAAAGCAGTACCTCTTTTTAGTCAGGATAGAGCAATACAACTCTTAAGTGTAGAGTAACACAGCCCGAGGAAGTAATTTATCTTTGTCAGATATCTACATCAGGATTAAATGAATTGCAGTCCTGAAGTGCCTGTTTCTCTTTATTGCCAATAAATGGACTTTAGACCACTAACTAGAACAGAGCACATGAAAAGCCCGTTTCTCTCTGTTGATTTTAAAGTGAGCCTACATGACTGTTTTCTTCAATAATTTCAAATTTAAATTATTGAAAACAAGAAATTAATAAGTGAAGCTGAGTCAGTATTCATTCCAGTAAACTGGAGTTAAAAAATCCTTTGGGAAAAAATCCTAAGAGTAATTCCTGGAATACACCTAGTAGGTTATGCAAATCAGTGTGAAATGAAAACTTCTCTGGGATTTCCTTCTTTTGCTTTCTTGAAGCCTGAAATGACCTGTTTTATTTAATTGCTGTCTTAGCAGATAGGAGTTCAAGCCACAAAGAATTCTTCAAGACTGATTAGTAGAATTTCAGCTATGTAATTATTCTCCTTGCTAAAATCTGTACTCAGTAAGAAGATATAAAAAAAACCCCAACCAACATTTATTAGGTTTTTTAGGTATACATTTAACAAAGGAAAAGTCAAAGAGAAACGATGAGAGTCAAAGAACGAGAGAAGACCTAAAAAAGATTCCTTTGTGGAAGCTCCCATAAATTGTGTAGGCACTTTCTGAATTGTTTGCACAGAGTAGGAGAACAGGAACCTCTTCTTATTAATGCCTTAGGGTGCTAAAGTAGTGTAAGAAGAACAATGAAGTACACACCACATCTTTTCCTTTTGTTTTTCTCACTGATGTCATCTGTCTTTTTCCTTCTCATTTTCAATTTGAAGGTATGAGTCTACTATTAAATGACACCTTCTGATCTGCAACATAGTAGCCCAGAGGGACTTAATCTCTCAAGTTTGCGGGTGATATAAACAGCATGTTGCAGCTCATATATTTTTCCAATTCAGAAGTGCCAGAACACCTAGCTCTCAGCTGACTTGCAACATGATGTATGAGAGTGGATATTTTCACACAGCTCATATGCCTTCTTTCATCACATTTCATATGGGGATGAAAAAAATTCCATCTATGTCTTTTTTTAGGATATGTCCACAATTTATTCTACAACAATTCCTTTCAATCTGTTAATAATGTGTTTCATACATGTGGTCTTCAGCAAACTGTATACACAGTATATTTTTTATTGGCTATTTCCACATGGCAAATTTAAATAATTTCAAGCACTGCTTAGCAGATAAATGGCCATGTCTGATAACCTCAAAATCTACAAGAAAATTACTTCTGAAAAAGTCACTGTAAGAAACTGAATCAGCTCTGCTACATTTTGACACTGCACTTGGTCTTGTTCAATTGAATTGAATTGAATTGAAATGATCCCATAATTTTACTACCTCCTGTTCAGTCTTTTACCCCTCCCTGTAAAACCACAGCTCACAGGAAATAGGTACTCTTTACATGTAAACACACATCCCCCTCCTCGCATTTTTGTTTTTAATTTACTTGCATCTTCAAAAATCATTGAAAATACACAGCATTTGTCATAATAATTTTTGTTCTTACGAAGTGAATTACATGGTCAAGAATTTAAAAAATACCTGTTTCAGTATAGGATACAAAGTTCAGCAAGCAAATTGTTAAAAGTGATTCTGAGTCTAGAAGCAACTCCCTATCTATACTCTTCTCCCTGTGGGGAATGGGTATGTAATGGGAAAAATCTTGATTACCACTGTCATCCTTCTGAGTTGATTTATTACATCTGTGTGAATACTCAGTTGAAGAACAGAAATTTATTGGTGGAATGTACCAAAGAGGTAGAGCAATCCATTTCTACTCCCTGAGAATGACAAGGAAAGAAAGTAAAGTAGACTAAAAGATGTGCCTGTTTACTGTGTCTCCTGGGAAAAACACTACTCTGATGTAAATTCTTGCTCAAGGTTTTACATAACCTAGGAATTTAACCAGAAAACCTTACTGAAAAATTTTTAATAAAAAAGCATGGAGGTTCCCAAGTGCTGCTAAATTCTTTTAGTACCATATATTTATTCTCTGCTAAAATTCAGAAAAAATATAATCAAATCATACAGTCACAGAATATAGTGAGTTTGAAGGGGCCCACAAGGATCATTGAATCCAACACCTGTCTCTGCACAGCACCATCCCCAAGGGTCACACCACAAGCCTGAAAGAATTATCAGAGGCCAACCCTGCCATCCAGCCTAAACCTTACCCAACTCAGCTTTGTGCTGTTTCCTCCAGTCCTGTCTCTAGTTACTAGAGTAGAGATTGGTACCTGCCCCTCCACTTCCCCTTGAAAGAATGTTGAATCCTACTGTCTCCAGTGAAACAATTTGATCTACATATTTACTGGGGTTATTTTAGCTTGTTTTAAAAATAGTAAAGTGTTCAATTTCAGTTGAAAGGCAACTGCTGTGAAATAAGAAAATATAGGTATGTCAAATAAAAATGATAATTTTTTTAGATTTTGTGATTTACTGGTGAATTTTTGCTCATCACTGTTGATCTCTTGTCAGTAAAAACAATACAGACACATAAAGATAATGGCAGACATTGCATTTTAAAGCACTATCTAAAATAATCTGCGCAGAGATTGTTTCATTCCTTTAAACTATTATGTTACTCACTCTAAGAGATGAGTTCTCACTTCCTTATGAATGCAAATCCTTTTGTTTCTACTTTTTTTTTCTTCTTCTTCTGTAGAAGAGAACTCTTAGGGTCATAAAATCATAGAATATTCTCATCTGGAAGGAGCCTACAAGGATCATTGATGTCCAGCTCTGCACATGACCACCCCCATGACCACACATTGAGCATGGCACTAACACTCAGCTGTGATGCTGTCCCTGATGCCCCCCCAGGACAGGGCTGGCCCTCCTGGCTCCAGGGCACTGCTGGCTCACATCCAGGTTTCCATCAGCCAGGAGCCTGAGGTCCCAATTTGCAGGGATGCTCTTCAGCCTCTCATTCCTCAGCCTGTCCATACATTCAGCATTTCCCCACCCCAGGTGCAGAATCTGGCTCCTGTTTTTGTTAATTTTCATACAGCTGGTGATTGCCCAGTGCTCTTGTTTGTTTAGGTGTTTCTGCAGGGCCTTTCTGAAGCTAAAAGAAAATCCATCTAATCAGTCACAATATCAAGGTGTCTTTATTTAAAGGAAAGCCAGTGAAATTATAAAAGTGGATATTAAGTTTCATTCCCTTTGCAAGGAATGAACAACAATATGCTGAAAACACTGAAGGAAAAGTCTTTTTTTTAATGATGATGGGTGTGTCCTAAACTGAATTAATACAAAGTGTCACAGTATAGTCTGACCTCAGAAAGGTTAATCCTTGAAGTCTAGGAAAAGGACACTTACATAAACTGTAAAGCATTTTCATGATGATCATGCATAATGCAACTAAAAACGTTGGCCAATCAATGAGTATTCACTGATCTTTTTCATGGAATCATTAAGGTTGGGAAAGACCTCCAAGATTATCTGTTCCAATCTTTGCCT
This sequence comes from Luscinia megarhynchos, assembly GCA_034336665.1. Lineage (NCBI taxonomy): Eukaryota > Metazoa > Chordata > Aves > Passeriformes > Muscicapidae > Luscinia > Luscinia megarhynchos. The sequence continues at coordinate 29,493,639 of CM067592.1, read as the reverse complement.
GAACAACACCTTTTCAATAAAACCAGATTATTATGTATCATCCAGGCAATTTTTTTTTTTGTAAACTGAGGTGATGAGCTTTTTGCAAAGGAGACTTAGAAAGCATAAAATACGTTTCCCTGTGCAGGATGCATAGCAAAAAACAAACCTTGCTAAACCAGAGCAGACATGAACATAATTTTTCATCCCAGGATGCCACAAGTATCTGTGAAAATCTTAATTTTCAATCTAAAATTTCAAATTTAAATGGATAATCATGAAAAGAATCTTCCCAAGATTTTCTATACCTCTAATTTTTCTATTTCATTATTGGTAGCAGGTGTGTGAGTAGCTAGGAATATGTATGTATTTATGTATATGTATCTATATGTTTTGTCAGGAGAGAGCACTCCAATAGCCAATAGCAGAACTTTCTCAGGAAAATATTTCTTAGCTACCATTTGAAAGATGCTTAGTGTCACCCAATGACCTGCATGTAAACAGTCTTTGAAGTTCCACTGACAGTAATCCATAAGAAATTCAGTTTATATGGCCCACTGGCATAATCTTTGCTTTAGAAGTAACATTGAAATGTAGAAAGGACCATGCTTTTGATTGCTATATAAAGAGCATGAAACTTTTCAAAAGAAATAATAGTTCCCTGACACAAAAGTTTTCTGTCATCTGATAAAACTGTTCAGAAGAAACTTAAAAATATATAATCTGAGACAAAATAAACACTTTAATATGAGAGAACTGTCACTAATATATATCTTAAAATTACCTAATGCTTTCCATGAAAAATCCTGTTTCTTATACTTTCCAATTTTTCTAAGCTTTAGTCACTTGATGTGAAAATTTCATTGCTTCCTGCCTGTGTCAGGCTCAGCTATTTGGGAAAAATAAACCAGGAAAACTATCTAGCTCTAGTTCCAAGCTAGAGACAGATAGTCTTGTCAAATGTAAAATGTTCTTACTTTTTTTTAAAATACCCTGTGGATGGTGAGGAGTTGTTAGGGGAAGGGGAAACAAAACTATGCTGAATACCAGAGACATTTGAAAACTTGATTTGATAACAACGCAGCACTTGTGTCATCCAGCAAACTGGATGAAGATCTTATTTTTAATATAGAAACATTTGATTATTATATGGAAATTTATTTCATTCATAAACCATGTAGGAAATTCCTAGTTAATCTATCCTGATTCTGTCTTTTGAAAGAGAAATTTCTGATTTCACCAATTGGTTAGGTTTATATACAAAGATAATTTTTATATACAATGGATATTTTATGAAAATAAAAATGACACATGAAGCATTAAGAACAGGATAGAAAAAATGCCATCTTGATATACTGTCTGGCAATTTACAGTGTTTAGACCTTTTAAATTTTCTGGAATCGCTATGGTGCTGTATGCAGTGAATAATTTTCTGAGCAAGCATCTGCAAAGGAAGAAAATACTTGTGGTCTAATCAGTTTATTTCTTATGCCAGACCAACTCTTATTGATCCCTCTCTTTAGGAGAAATCCTATTCTTAATGATCCCTTCAAGCTTCTTAATAAACAAGAGAAAACTTACCTTGTAGTCTTTCAAGTATGAGTTTTCAATGGTGATTTAATGAGTGACTTTCTACTGTTTTTCTTTTGAGTTTATCACAAGTTTAACACTCCTCTAAAGTTAACAAAATGTCTAAAAATGTGCAGTGTATTGCCTTATTTAGCATCATTAAATTGGCAAATATTTTTGGTGATATTGATCTTAAAGCTCACAGAGAAAATCAGTGTCTTCTGGCACTAGCAATAAGTGTTACTGTCTCAGTAGTTGGCTTGTGGAAATTCATTGACATTAATGTCTGTGACTAATGCAACTTCTTTTACAGACCTTATGGAAAGTTAAGAAAGCTTTTAGAAGCCAATATAAGTTTGAGTTACAGTAAAAAAGAAGCCAACAAAACATCCAAGTCCACAAAATCTGCATTTTGATTGAAGTTTGCAATGTTTCAGAGTTATCAGATATTTGGGAAGATGCTATTATTTTGTCTCCTCAGTACTGTAGAGGGAAGATCTTTTACCAAGGTAAAAGTACATTCACAATACTGCCAGTTCACAGTCACGGGTGTTCTTGTTTCTCAAAGGTAAAATATCTTCATTTATTCTTGCTAAGGAAGGAATTGTAGTTACTCCTATGCTGGGGAAAATGCAGTGTAGTCTGTTCACTTTCTTAAAAATTTGCTGTGGAAAACCAGCTTCATAAAGACTCATTTCTTGCAATTTCAATATCAGATTTCTTCATGCAGAGAAGTCTCGACCAGGTCCAAATTTAAGATCCAAATGCCTGCTTATTAAATACACATGTAATCAGTAGAATTGTATGTAAAGGTTGAAACACCTTATTTTCCACCAAATATGAATTCTCAGGGTGTAATATACATTTAAATCTGGACTGGAATCAAGATGTATACTTTGTGAGCAGATATTAGCCTAACCACTAAAAATTAACTTTGATGGAAGATGTGCATACCCTACTATGAAGAAATAAGTTAACAAATAAACAAGCCCCACCAATATATGAACACCATAGCAACTTTCACATATATATGTAATCTTTTACAGGCAATAATCCATTCAGGACTACTGCAGATGATTTTATTTGCCCTGAAAATGATTATCTAAAAACCTCAAAAGAAGAAAATGTGATCATATTAATGATTAGTTAAAGGCTGTGTTTCTCAAAGAATGGTCTGGGAGCAAACAGCAGCAAGCATATAGACAGCTCACCATGTCAGTATGACTGCACAAGGAAGCATTAGAGGGTGGGAAAAGAGTAAAAACCCAAGACACTACATCTTGAAGCTCTGCAACAATAGATTATATTGTATGTATTTTTAATTGGTTATTCAATCCTATCCTGAGAAGAAAGTTCTTTCCAAACAGTCTGTGCCAATAAACGGTAATGCAAAACATATACTAAATTAAATATATTTCACAAAAGCTTGTGAAGCAAAACACAGGTATACTGCAGTTGTAAAACAAAAAGGAATTTAAAGCAACAAAAGCAAAACAAAAGAAGTCAATAAACTCTAAAACCATCCAACCACAGAAAACTATGGCACTATGGGAAATGAGATCTGATATAATAATTAAGTCTATTCACTAAGCAGTAAGATTAATAACAAAATATTAAGAGTCTTAGCCTGAAAAAGGAGAGAATTAAGACAATGTTTGTACATACAAAACTATACATACATATGGAATGCAAATAAATACATTCATATACACATACTTCCATGGATACCTGCACATACATGTGTATGTGCAATTTTTATTACACATGTCCATATATGTTTTTTAAATAAAGTATATGTACATATATGTATGTACCTAGGTTCCAGCTACCACTAGGAATATATAAACAAGTATATATATGTGTGTGTGTGTGTGCGCGCGTGCGTGTGTGTGTGCGTGCGTGCGTGCGTGTGTGTGTGTGTGTGTGTGTATAAATACTTTCCCCTTTTTCTTTCCCTTAATGAGAATCATAAAATGATTTGGATTGGAAGAGACCTTAAAGATCATCTTGTTCTATTCTACTACACCAGGTTTCTCAGAGCCCCATCGGGCCTAGTCTTGACCACCTTCAAGACTGGGTATCTCACAAACTTAGTGGTCAACCTTGGTGTCGAACCTTCCCAGTCAGCCTCTCTGCTCTGGAGGCAATGTCTTGCCAAAAATCAACGGCCCAGATGGATTTCCCTCTGCGCTGCCAGTTGGTCTTTTTCCAGCCATCCAACCACCCCCAGAGAGCATTAGCTACCATCCATGAGTCTGTGTAGAGACAGAGCCTCGACCACTTCTCTCATTCAGCAATATCCAAAGCCAGCTGGACGGCTTTAAATTCTGCACCCTGACTTGATCAACCTTGTTCCTCGGTAGCTTGTGCAACTTGTCGTGTGGGGCTCCATACTGCAGCTTTCCATTTCCAGTTAGCATCAGTGAAGTGGGCATATCGTCTTTCAGTCTCCAGTAGCTCTTTATGAGGTGGCGCTTCCTCGGCATGTACCACTTGCTCCTTTTCTTCTTCAGAAGATAATCCAAGAATCTCGCCTTCAGGCCAGTTTATAATTATCTCCAAAATCCCAAGGCAATTTGGATTTCCAATATGGGCACACTGGGTGATGAGGGCAATCGACTTGCTCCATGTGGCGTAGGTGGTGTGATATGTGGAGGGAACCTTTCCCTTGAACATCCATCCCAGTATCAGCAGTTGGCGTGCCAGAAGCAGCTGTGTTTCGGTGCAATTACTTCTGACGTCGCTTGAACTCCTTCATAGGCAGCCAAGATTTCCCAAGATTTCCTTCTCTGTGGGAGTGTAATTGGCTTCAGACCTTTTGTATCTTCTGCTCTAGAATCCCAGGGGTCGGCCTCGGGTCTCACCAGGCACCTTCTGCCAAAGGCTCCAGGACAGACCATGGTTTTTGGTTGCAGAGTAAAGCACATTCTTTACCTCTGGTTCCATGCTGACTGGACCAAGAGCTACTGCATGGGCAATTTCCTGTTTGATCTGGGTGAAGGCTTGCTGTTGTTCAGGGCCCCAGTGGAAATTGTTCTTCTTGCAGGTGACCAGGTAGAGAGGGCTCACAATCTGGCTGTACTCAGGGATGTGCATTCTCCAAAAGCCTATGGCACCTAGGAAAGCTTGTGTTTCCTTCTTGCTGGTTGGTGAAACAGAGTGGTGATCTTATTGACTACCTCTGTTGAGATCTGACCACACCCATCTTGCCATTTGACTCCTAGAAACTGAATTTCTTTAGCTGGTCCTTAACCTTGCTTCATTTAATGGAAAACTAGCTTTCAGCAGAATCTGGATAATCTTCTCTCCTTTCTTGAAGACTTCCCCTGTTGTGGTCCCCCACACAATGATGTCATCGATGTACTGCAGATGTTCAGGATCCTCACCCTTTTCCAGTGCAGCCTGGATCAGTCCGTGGCAGATGGTGGGGCTGTGTTTCCACCCCTGGGTCAGTCGGTTCCAGGTGTACTACACGCCCCTCCAGGTGAAGGCAAAGTGGGGCCTGCATTCTGCTGCCAAAGGAAAGGAGAAAAATGCATTGGCAATGTCAATGGATGGCCACATATCACTTTGCTGCCTTGGACTCTGGTTGGTACTGGAGCTCCAACATGTCTGGCTCGGCAGCGCTCAGTGGTGGTGTGACCTCATTCAGGCCACAGTAATCCACAATCAGTCTCCATTCTCCACTGGACTTACGCACTGGCCATATAGGATTGTTGAAAGGTGAATGAGCCTTACAGACCACCCCTTGGCTCTCCAGATTCCAAATAATCTCTTGGATGGGAATCACAGTCCCTGTCAGTACAGTATTGCCAAGCGTGTACTGTTGTTGTGGCGATTTGTACTGTTGTTCTTCAACTCTCACCAGTCCCACAGCAGAAGGGTCATCTGAGAGACTAGGCAAGGTATTCAGTTTTCTGATGTCTTCTGCCGCTACAGCAGCAATCCCAAAAGACCAACAATATCCTTTTGGGTCTTTGAAATATCCATTTCTGAGATAGTCTATGCCGAGGATGCAGGGGACCTCTGGGCCAGTCACAATGGGGTGTTTCTGCCACTCATTCTTAGTTAAACTCACTTCAGCCTCCAATGCAGTCAGCTGCTGGGATCATCCTGTTACCCTAGAAATAGAAATGGACTCTGCTTCTATATACCTTGATGGCATCAGGATATATTGAGTGCCAGTGTCAACCAGAGCCTTATATTTTTGTGCGTCAGGTGTGCCGGGCCATCGGATTCAAACAGTCCAATAGATCTGAGTGTGCCTCTTCTCTACCTGGCTAGAGGCAGGGCCCCTCTATTTCCAGTCTTGGTACATGTTGCTCTCTTCCTCTAAATAGGTTTCTGCAGTCCCTTCAAAAGGATCAGTCATATCATCATTCTGATGCTGTCTGGAGTTCTGTGCATGAGAGACTAGAGCAACGTTGACACTAGATGAGCTTCTTATGTTAGATGTTCCTCTTTTCAGTTCACGTACCCGGGCTGCTAAGGAGAATGTGGGTTTTCCATCCCACTTCCTCATGTCTTTTCCATTCTCCTGAAGGAAAAACCAGAAGATACCTAATTGAGTACATCTGCTCTCCCCGGCTGGGGAACGCCGGCTGCTAATGGCAGAGACTCTTGCTGGTTCTGGTGAGACGTGGTAGTTTTCTTCCTTAAGTTCCTTTTTTAGCTTCTGATGGCCCTCTTCAATCAAGCTCCGGACTTGCTCAACCAGCGTTGTTTCCACAGATGAGATATGCCTACGAAATGGGGTGGGGACAGTGCCCTTGTAAATTCCTAGTTTATTGACCAAGGCGCTTACCATGTCCTCGCCTTCCCTCCTTTGCAGCAATGCCAGGTAGCAGGAGTATATCTCTGGTCCACGCCATGCAAATCCCAACCACATTTGTGATGTGCACCGGACGCAGTCTGGACTCTTAGGAAATCTCTCGTCTTCTGAGAAAATGATCACCAGCACAGCCAATTCCCTCAGGCATCAGACACCTTGTTCCACTGTTCTCCATTTTTCTTGGTGCACCTGGAGGTCTGCTTTACAAAGGTATCTGTCCTCCACACTTGTCAGCAGTCACCTCCAAAGGCTGAGAGTTTCTTGGGCTCTCCTGATCCCCTGGTCAATGACCACAGCCCGGGACAGCGATCCCAGTTGCCTGGCCTCACTTCCATCCAGAATGGTGTCATTGGCTGCAGTGTCCCAAATGCAAAGCAGCCAGGTCAGGATGGACTCCTGTCTGGTGGGTCAATGCCCTCCACAGGTCGCGCAGCTCACCAGGGATAGAGAGCAAGTGATGATTTCTGACTCTGTCTCTTCCGCTGGGTGTGAAAGTCCTGCCGCATCCTTGTCAGTCATTATCCAGACTGATTTGTTCTTTGATTTCTTCTTCTGAATGGGGGAAACTTCTACTGGTCTAGGCTGCTCTGGTTCAGTGACAGTTTGCATGTAGATGCTGATGGCACTTTTGGTTCCTTTCTCCACTGTGACAATCTGCGTAGACACGGACACTATTGCTTTGCCCTTGGTTTCTTTCTCCTCTGCGACAGTCTGTGTAGGCACAGACGCTGTTGCTTTGCCTTTGGTTCTTTACTGTGACATTCTGAGGGGACAGGGATGCTGTTGCTTTGCTTCTTTTTTTCCTCTTCCTCAAGAATACGCTGCATCACACCATGTAATGTTTTGTTTCTAAGTGTATTGCAGGCTGTGCAGAGAAGACAAAGCAGAACTAACACTATGCTGTCCTTGGCATCCAGAGCGGACTCAATATTTCCAAAAACTGCTGTGTCAGGCCTAAAAGGCTGGAAAAAATAATTCTTTACCCCTCTCCCCAGGGGTTGGGTGCGATTGTTGAGGCCCCAGATGTAGCAACCTAGACTAGGACAAGCAAACAAAGTTGAGTATATATTCCGAATGATGTTAATTGACTTGGAGGTTATCGTGCAATAGAAGTAATAGACTAATAAAATAATTTTTATGTCATACCCTGGTCTAAACAGGAGCATTACAACTGGCAAATAGTTCTCCATGTGCGGAAAAATATAGAGAGTTAGATATAAGACCCATGTAAGCATGTTGCATTATAAGACCCATGTAAGCATGTAAACATTATAGTGAATAGATGACTTCTACAATACAAAATTGTAATTCTGACTATTCTAAGAACCTCCTGCCCCACTTTGGACATCAAAAATATGTAATGGTTTTGAAATCAAACCCAGTGAAAGACTCCAAGTCAGAAGTACAATTTAATAGGAAAGAAGAGAAAAAAAAAATATACAAGCAATAGTACAAAAGAAAAACCACTGACAGAGTCAGAATACAATCTGACACCCCACTAATTAGGGTGGTGGTAGCAGTCCGGATGAAGTGGTCTTCTCGAAGCAGTGATCTTGTATAAATTCTAGTAGTGATCCTGGTAGCTCTTGTCTTCTGGAAACCAGTGGGTGAGGGCTACTTTGGTGTTCCAAATCTCAGTTTTTATCTAGGTAGGAAATGCTTAGCTCCTCCCCCTGGGTGGAGCATCTCCCAATGGGATGATGTGATTTTATAAGTCATGCAGTGGGACTCAATGGCCCATTAACAGAAGATACCATCCTGGAGGAAGGGCGGGTCGTGGGAAAGATAAAGAACATTGCCCCATCTGGTTTTTAACAGATGGCCCATTAGCAGAGGATATATCCACAGAGATAAGAATCACTGCCCTACCTGTTTCCAGCAGATGGTGATAGAATACATAATTTTGGGCATATCGTTACGTTGTAACCTAGGACAATGACCATAAGAAATTATGTTTCTTTCCTCATTCAAAAAAAATGGAGGATCTGTATTTACAGCTGTCTTTCCTGATTTAAATCTTTAGCCTGACCATAATAGATATTTCCTTATTCACAGTTTTAGAGTAATTTTTTGTCTCAAATATATGATTATTTAGCTCATTTATCAAAGAAAGATAAAGTATGAGTTAGTCTGAATTTACATAATTTTAATGAATGCATGATATATTTTTCTTATTTCTTGTTGAGAATGCTAAAATAAAATATAGTGTAGGACTTGTTACTGATGAAAACAATTTATGAAATTACAGATATTTATTATTATTCTTCAAGATTTTGGTATCCACTAAGTAGTTAACAAATGTGAAATGTGTGTATTCTGCCTTTTGTACAAATGCTGCCTCATTCATGTACCACACTAAATTACAGAAATCCTGCCACTGAAATATACTAGAGTTCACTCCCTCCCATGAAAAATTAAGGTTTCCCACAATTCAACAAAGGATTCCAGTCAAGTTAGAAGACAAATTTGGTTTTTAGTAGTGTCAAAGCATTTAACTATGATGCAATTAAAAAAAAATACTATATGATAGCCTAATTTAAAAGTTTTTATGTGTGTAGTTCCATTGAAACGGTATAATAGTTAATAGTCTTGTGTTCTAAATCAGTGGAAAATTTTAATTTTAAATGTTTTGCTAATGTAAATTATATTTTCTACAAAATATTTTTTGACTTTGTGCTTATTTTCTGTTTCCTACAAGGCTAAGAGGGCCTCTTTAGACATCAAAAGTTCTGACTGAGAGGAATTGCTAATGATAGTTGATGCTTGCAGCTTCACAGAGTAGATAAAACAGACACTTTTCCTTTTATTCAGCCTGAAAAGTCCTTTCCTCATCTACTTTGCAAGTTGACTTATATTATAAACTTTAAATCCTAGCCATATTGCCTAGATTCTTTTAATTACTGGTCATCCTATACACCAATCAAAGAATAAATTAACCACACAATCTTACAATATCAGGACCATGTGGAAGCCTGTATTTAAATCTCATTCATGTCTGTGACAGTTGCATTGTTCTTAAAAGAGGACTTTTCTAATCTGCTCCAGGTTGACTCTTACTATTGCAAGCAAATTACAACCCAGCCAATTTTAATTACCTTTGTGGGGAAAATGCTGTGACTAAAGCAATTATATGAGTCTACTGAGCCCATATTATTAACACTAAGTGACATTAATATTTTCATATGATTAAGCAGGAATAATAATTATATTAATTATAATTTTTATATTTAAAGAAGGAAGAAGTCACCTTATTTAAAAAAAAAAGTCTTAGCCCTTTTTTGTGTTATACTGTGCTGCTCTAAACCCACAGCATTTACATAGACATGGTATGCAAATAATCTAAGTACAGAATGTGAACAGTTCATGATTTAGGATCCAAGTCCCATATAATTAGTATAACAGTTCAAATCCCTCTAAATTCGAGTTCTGAATATGCATACATTAGCATGAATTAATGTAAAATTATTATGTAGGCAAGATTACATGTAGGTTAGTGGAAATTTAGATGGTTAAGATTATGTAAAGAGAAAAGTAACACATTGTGAGTTACAAACAGAAAGAAATTATACAGAAACATATGGGAAATAACTAAAGAATCTGACTTATCACCTGTAAGAGTGAAGAGAATTTTAATATAGATCAGTAGAAAGATATTTAAGTCAGTGCGAAAATAATGGTCACATTTCCCTTTATAAAGCTGGAGGATTTCTTATGTTTTTAACACATGCTTTGAGACCTTTTCATCATGCTTTTCTTCTGAGTGCAATAAAGCAAGTTAGATTAAATCCTTAACTCTTCATAGGATATGTACAGTGAAAAGTTATCCAGAAAAATAAAATCCTTCTTTGAACATTGATGATGAACTGAGAAATATATTCTCATATTTCCTTTAGGTCAAAGACAGAAATATTGAAACCTTGATACTTCAAAGGAACTAAAACATTCCTGACCTGGGCTAAGGGTCTGACAGGAGCTGTGATCTCACAACTGAAAAAAAAAAAAAAAGGAAGTGGTTTAAAAATATTTTAATTTTTTAAAATTTGTTTTAAATTCCATTTTCATTTTCTTCAGTTTGGTTTTGGTGCTTAAAGTTGGTTATTTTTTAAATATGCTGACCAATAGGACAATCTTAAATGAGATTGGCACTTTATCAGATAGTAAAAGGCAAATCTGTAATAAGATTCTGAACTAAATTTCAGTCAACATAATAGTATCAATTTATCTTAAGCTAAAATCTGTTCTCCAGTGTTAAACTGTAATAAATGAAGAATTATTTTGAAATAAAAGTGTTATAAATCCAATATATATTAATTGTCAATTTTTGCTAAATTAAAACAGAGTTGTAATAAAAGTTTTTATATTGAAACCATTCACTGAGGAGCCATATCTTGGGGTTGTTAGAGAGAAAGGACATGGTAACAGAGACCTCAAAATACAAGCATAAGCTGAAAGCTGAGGTTTTGGAAATTCTAGCAGAAACAGCAGGCCTATAAGTACAAGGCACAGATGGTAATTAGTGGTTTATTGAAAGAGAATAACCTTTGAATCACTGTGAAACCAACTTTAAATGTAAGAAAAAATCCAAAAAAAAAGTCCCCTTCACAAGCAAATTTAAATATAATGTGGAACTGGAAATCATTGAAGAAATGCCCAGTAAGGAGACTGTGTTGGGAAACACATGAAGTGATCCCAAAAAGACAAGGAAGAAGACACCCCACCAGTATCACATTTCCCCAGGAGGGAAGTCAAATTTCTGAAATGCTCTGATCTTACCTTCTGCATCTCCAGCTTCTTCCTGAAAAAGACTAACATTGACATTCGAACCCAGAGAAATAGTATAAAGTATAAATGAGGTGCTATAATTGGAAAATGTTGACTACAATGCTTGGTATCATTAAACAAATACTTCTCAAGTTGTTAAGACTATAGTTTGGCTCACACTAAACTCTTATCTTCTCACTTAAGGTCTTTCCTTTAATCCAGAGAAACTGAACAAATAATGTGATGACTCTGTTCTTGTGGATTAGTTGCTAAAATTTAATTGCAACATATTGGGAGAATGTGGGAAAACTAGGCAATAATTTGCAAAATAAAACGGAATTCTAAGATTTTATCTTCTGAGTGCATTATCCACTTATCTGATCAGAACTATTTTCAACCCGAAACTAACTGTAATAAATCAGATTACCACATTTGCACTGACATTCTGATTACTGAAGTTTCTTTCAAAATATTATGACAAAAACTAAATAATAAACATTTGTATTTTAAATATTAACTTTTTTTTCCATGCCTCAGCTAACTAAAAATAAAGGAGACTTTCATGGGAAAAAATAGCTACTTATCTTTTTCCCTTGAAATTATGTACCATATTCCAAGCAGCTTGAGGGGCAACCTATATAAAGGCAAATTTCTATTAATGCTGTTCCAGTAAGCTAGTTGCACTGATCTTGAATGATCTCCAACTATTCAGCTAGAGACAGTCTTCACTTTACTTCGGGAACAGTGATTAGTCTTTCAAAAGGACAATGTGCAAAATGCTTAGAAAAAAATTATCCCTAGTTTAGTCTGTATTTGCCAGTCTGCATTTTTCTGCAAATTATCACAAACACAGGGCAGAGAAGCCTTCAGTGCATTATTAGGGGAGTAAAATAAGTGACACAATATTTGCTTGATGACCGGCTGTGTTTCTCAAACTGTGTCTTGCACTGAGAGGTGTAACAAAAAACAAAATATTTTCATTCATTTAAACTTGGAGAGCTAGGTGCTTCTTCACAGCAATATGAGAGTCCTTGTACTTGCAATGTTCTCCTTTGCAGAGGCCATTCGTCTTAGCAACTGATTATTATAGATGTGACTACTGTCCCTTTCAATGTGTTTAAACTGAAACATAGAACTAATACACAAGCTGTTACTACCTGTTATCATAAAATTTGACTTAAAGTAATAAAAAAAACCTGGACAAAGTCTTAGTATAATCCAGGAATCATAAACTGTAATCTTTAGTTTTCTTTTTCTTTCCCTCCAGAGATATTGTACATCACACATTGAAAAGATCATCCATCTTTTTAGGAAATACTTACATCACATAGGAGGATGGTAAATTTAATGTGCAAAGTATGCACTTGTAAACCTTAAAATCTTTCAATTAGTATGTTGGGGAATGAAATGCCCCTAAGGATGCTAATGTCGACATTTTAAATATTTTGTGTCAAATGGTCTCTAGTATGAAGAACTGAGGACCCTCAGCAATACTGTATGATTTAGAGATTAGTATGTAGACACAGAAAAGTGGCACTTTAAATGGAGACCTTCCCATCAGAATGCAGGAGTTGAGCAAGAAGGAAAAGAGATTCCAGGATGACAAATTTAGTGCTTGGATGTGCCAGCTAACATGCCATTATTGCTCTATTCTTTTCCCAGGAGACTAGGAGAACTCAAAAGTATGTACAAGTAGGAAGGTGGTTTCAAAAATTTTTGACGGTGCATTTTTATGTGTAGAGCAAATGCTACATCAAGGGAAATAACAGCATAATATTATATTGACTTATGTTGTTGATGACTGGATGGGCCATAGGGATTTATTTTAAAGATCTGTATCTTTTAAGTCTTAATTACTAATGTAAGTGAAGTATTCGCCAGGAACAAACAAAGATCTTAAATGTTTTTCTAACGTTTGTTTACCAAAATCAAGTTGTGGGTTTGAGTCCAGCTTTGAGTGAAGGCGCACATGTGTTAAAGATATTGCCCTAAAAGTTGAGATTATTATAGCAGAGAAGATACTGATATGAACCACATTTCTGAAACTGCTTAGAAATAAACTCCAAGTCTATTTCCTTCTAAGGAAGTTTTCCACTTCAACTTCCAGAACTAATGCATTACTCCTTGGTTCAACTGGAAGGATCCTCATAAATTTTCGATAATAGATGAATAACTAAAAGGAAAAGATTACATAAAATGTGCTATTAGTCACATTGTATCTTGGAAACAATAATTCTTTATATGCTTATGTAAAGTCAGGCTGATTTCAGATTATAGTTTACCCAGTCTGTGTCTAATTGCAAAAAAAATGTGCAAGGACTGGCTGAATATTCTCAGGACTGTGATTTGTGGTTTACAAGGAGCAGCTAACTAGTGGACATTTCTCCCACTTCCTCTAACATGTAGCCAAATAAATTGGTGGGTTTATGCCTTTTCAAATCCAAAGGCGGTGTGAATTAAAAACTGGATAGAGAAGAGAAGAACATTTTTATCTTTTTTACATGGCCTTTTCAGTCACCCTAGACTAGAAAAAAGGCATTCATTTATATTGATACTTATTTTTTTCATTACACTAATGCTTCATCCTCAAAACAATTTCAGTAAGTGGAAAAAAATACGGAAAGCATTAATTTGTATGGAAGGTACTCTAACTAGCATGGTACATTATTTCATACCATACTATTCTGCTATTCAGAATTATTAATGTTAATTTAAGACAGAAAAATTGCAATAGTTCAATCAAATAAATGTATATTCAGCAATGATACAATTTTTACTATATAAAATACATATCTGCATATTATATCCTATGCTTGCATAAATGAAAACACATATATGTATTAAGATATATACTAATATGAATATTTGTATATACACATATTTCTCAGAGATAATTTTGAGATTAAAAATGTTTATCTATTTGTCATTAGGTTAAAAAGTTGGAAGTCTATAAATTGCAAATTAGAAGTTTTGAACACCAGAAGATTCAAGATTTTGCTTCAAACCAGGCAATATATCCAATAATTTTTAAATTAATACAGATTTAGTCAGGATTGATGCTAACAAAAGCTTTTCATCCACCCATAAAATTCCTGATAGATTATTTTAACATATGACTTTAAATTCAACAACAAAATATCCATAGTTCATAGCTTTATTAAAATGCAATATGTATATTAACTGTTATTTTATTATTTCCAGTGGGAGTGACTGATATATTTTTTTAAATTTATTATTGAATTCATAATTTTTTTAATCCCACACATAAAGTAGCAGTATAACTCACCAATGCCTGAACCATTTTTTGTTGTGAGTTATAGGAGCTTGCTGTCTATGAGTTTGATTGAAAATCTTTAATTATGTCTTATAAATGATCCCTGAAAAATAATAAATAATTAGACAGAGCTTAGAAAGTTGCAGCTAGATTCAAGAACACCAAATTGTTTTTTAATCTATAGGAGACTACATCTTTGTTCAGAAATGTTCAGACTATCAAAGGTTAAAGGAAGGAATCAACATTGTGATAACAATATTGATACTTATACTGAATAAACATTTGGAGAAGTTACTGCTTAGCCAGTCCAAACAATTCTGAATAATTAGTGGTTATCTAAAGACGTGAATAACTATAAAACAGCTAGATATCCTAGTGACATACTTCAGTGATCTATGCCATTCTCAAATGTTCCTTGCCAAGAAAACAGATCTAAAGGGGTGGTTTAGTAAACTCGGAGAGCTCCCTATTGTATACGCAGTCACCTTTCACATAGTCTTAATGAAAGCAAGGTCTGTCTGATTTCAGCTTTATTTCAATGGTTTTTGCTGACATGGAGAATCAAAGTCAGTGATAATGGCCTCTGTAATCTGAAACATACCATCATTGTTTTTTTGTTTGCTGCATTTATTTTCCGTCAACACCATTTTTTTTTTTTTCTTGGTTGTTTTTGCCACAGGCCTCCCTCTCTGCTTATTCCATCTTACTTTCACATGCTGATATTGCATCTAGTGACAGTGTAAGACTGAGACTTTTGCTGTTTCATAGTAGACCTGACTCCAAACAGCACAAAGAAAACAAAGTTTAAATAGTTGAATGTCTGCTGGTTTTAACCCCAGATATATACCATTCAGGAGCTCTCACACCATGATACCAGTTATAATTTCCTTGGCCACTATATGTATTCTTCTTAATCTAAAATTTTATTAAGTTGTTTTACCGTGATTGAATTGAGAAAAATAACAAAACAAACAAACAAACAAACAAACAAACAAACAAACAAACAAACCAAATTGAAAAGCCAAAAAAGCAATAAACCAACATACAAAAAAACCCCACAACTTCCCCCCCCCGCCCCCCCCCAAAACCCAACATCCAAACATCAAGGGCTTGACTACTGTAATGGCCCCAAATCATCAGAACTCTAATGTTGTAATTCAATAAATGAGATATAAGGAATGAATCAACAAACCTGGCCATCTCCTTCCGGCTAGCTCCCGGTTCATGTCCCCCTTCCTGTGACCTTCCCCTGTGACCTTGTACCCTACCGGGAGTTCCTGTATCCTGATCCCATCCCCCTGTGTCCTTATCCCATTGGCTGCTAGCCAAGGCCACTCCCCATTCCCTCTCCTGAAGACGGAGGTCCCAGAGGAGATCTTTCTCTTTCCTCCTTCATCCATCGGGCCACGCCATCGCCATAGAATAAAGCTGACATAAGGAAGAGCCTCTTTTGTAATCCTTTTCCATCCATGCTAAAAGATACATTGTCTTATCTTAAGTAATTAGGAAAAGACAAAGAATCGTTTTAGCACTCTAAAAATTGTGTGGATTTGTGTATGGCAAAACACAATTCATTTGTAGAACTTATACAAAACTAATGCAGCCAGTGAAAGCTGATTTGCCCAGCAAGGCTTTGGTAGTGTCAGGGGCTGCTGGGGAGGCTTTTTTGAGAAACTGCTGAGAGCTTCCCATATGTCAAATTTGGTCATGTCATTGATACTACAAAAGTCAGTGAGTGAAACCAGAGAGGGAGAAAATTCAGTATTAATAACAAGAACACTTTTTTATTTTTTTTTTTTTTTTTTAATATTGCAGAAGGCCAAAGATAGGCAGATTGCCCAGAGAGGTTGTAGAGTCTCCATTCTTCAGAGATATTTAAACTTTCCTGAACATGGTACCGAGAAACAAACAGCTATAAACAGGAGTGTTACTAGACCATCAATCCCTCTCTGGTTCTGTGACTTTGAAATGTTTTGGAGTCAGAAGGCAAACTGGAAAGATTTAAGTGCTCTAGTACCTTTTGTTAGTATTCAGCAATGTTCCATTGGTGAAACATATTTTCATAAATGTGCAGACTGATACATGAACACAGAATGATGTCACAATTTTATAGATTATGAAAGTTTCCTTGTGGAACTATGAGGGACTGAACAAGAATCTTTTTAATTGAACCATTTCCAAGAAAAAATGCTTCTAAAAATTTATACATGTTCATTTATGTCTCAGTGTTTTTGGTGATGGGGAACTAGATGTGCACCCCATGAAAAGGTTATTTCCTTTTGGTTAGGAAGCTGTGTTGTTCTATAATGGCTAAGAATCTGGTCTATTATGCCCTCTTGCTTTCTAACTTAGATTTTTATTTTACTTTATTTTCTCTTTTACCATGTATTTTATTACAGCTCTACATAACTTTTCACAATATGAATACTATGTCTCTCTCCTGACATATTCATTGAGATCTCCATCTAAGCAATCATTCAATGTCTGAAAAGACTATATAATATGAAGTCGAAAAGGATCAAAAGGTTTTCATATTACTAGTGAAATATTGATAAAGGTAAAAGTAGTCTGAAAAATACTGGCACTGAATAGTGGCTACTTACTTAGTGCTCTCCAAAGAAAGAGCAGAAAGGGTATCCAGATAGAAAGTGGAACAGAGGAACCAGGGAAGGTTCCTCTGTATAAAATCATGTAAATACCATCATGGTATTTACTGTTACTTTAGCTCTTCAGGACAGACTCTGTGAAAGCATGTGTGGGAAATACCCAGAAAAAAACCCACAAAGGCCAGTGTTTTCCATAGTATTGCTCAATATTCTAAGAGTCTTTTTTCTGCCCTTTATACGTTTCTGTTTATAATTTAATTTCATCTTTTAAAGAAGTATTAAGAAGTCTAAACTTTAAATCTCGAAGAAATCATGGAAGCAAGAGGTTTTTTCAATGCTAAATGCATAATCTTTTGTTCCACATACGTAATGATAGTATTTTAATTTTATGTTGTTAAAAACCTACTTGAGCAAGTGTATTTACCTTTCAAAATGATAAATTACAATGGAAGATTTCTGGCTAGTTAAAAAACATTATAAATAACCTTGAATATCTTTCAGGAGTGAGAGCCTGAATGTCTAGAGAATTACATATCCTTAGATGTAAAAAGGAATTTATTTATGCTACACAGATCTGCATGTGATTTTCACCTGTTTTGCTCCAATATTTCCATAATGCTTTGTTTTACAATGTCTTTTCTAAAGTACATATAAGTGCCTGATTTATATTTCTCTTTACAGTCCTATGGAACAGCTAGCTACATAGAAATCTTCAGTTTTGAGTTTCAAATGAATGAAAATGCTTGAACTATCTGAGCAAAAGGCAAAGGGCCAAGAAACCAAAATATTTTTCCCTTATAAAATAATAAAAAACAGAAGGGGTCACAATCATTATCTCAGAAAAAATAGTCTTGTAACATATGTATATTCTCAGGAACCCAGCATGAGAAAGGTTTTGTGTAGCAGCTTTGTAATCTAGTTTTTTTAGTAAGACATTTCAAAAATGAAGGATTCTACAGAGTGGATCAGAGCTGTACATTGTCATTGGAAGGGACTGACTTATCCTTCTTCCTTGCAAAGAGAACCAGCTTACAAAGTCATTATTTCCCCTCAACGGAGATGCCACATGAAACGGGGAGAGAAAGCACAATTTGACTGGGAAGAGAGTCACACTTCTGAACTACCATTCTGTGACAGTTATTAAAAGATCCTTTCTTGTTCTAAAGACCTCTTTTTTGAATGGTACGGCTTGATGTTCAACACTTTAAATTTCACCTTTTAAACTTGAAAAATGTGAAAATAACACAGAACAAAGTTCTTCTGAAGTCTGAGATCTACAAATGAGCTTGGTTTTGTCTAAAAAAAAGGTGAGAGAGAGAGAGAGCTGTAAAAGAAAAATAATAGAATTCCAGGCTGTATTCAAAGGAGAAAGATTGTGCTTCTCTATATTAACCAATGTTTCATACTCTAATAGATTTTTGTGTTTTCAGCAGAACTATATTTGGAAAGGTACTACATAATGTGCTACTTTTCTACTCTTCATTGGTTTTTTTTTTTTTAAAGGTAATCTCATATTCAGAAAGTAAAGATTAAGTATGGGATAAACTTAAATTCCTTAGGAAAGAAATATATGGCCTCAGGTCAGAACCATTGGATAATGTGACTATATACAGCAATTCAAATTGACATTGGAAGATTTTGAAGGTATTTTTCTTGCATATTTTCCTGTTTAACTTTGATTTAAATAAACCCAAAAAACTCAATAACACATTCTTAAAATAATTTCTGATGATCAAGCACGGTGACTGTAGTATTATTCTTTCTATAAAGTTGGTGGTAAATAATAACCAATATAGCCTTAATTCCATGAAGGTGCTGCTTTTCCAAATCTACAGTCTTATAACCCCAATAGAGTAAAAGAGGGTTTTTATAATTTAGGCTGATAAACTTGTACAAATGCAAATACAGACTAATGCAACCTGGATCATAGATCACAGACGGAGAAGATAACTGTAAAATCCAAAGCCTCCTCATATTTCTTTAAATAAACTGCTAGCATATCAATGGCAATCCAGGTAAGAAGTACAAAAATAAATTAAAAACCTCAGATACGCCTTACTGAAAATCAAGTTATTTTCTGCTGTTCTTGGCTACTTATCTCTACTAATTTTATGCCTGGAGTAATCATTGTGAGACTTATAACAGACAAGAAACTTCCTTTCTTTACAAAGGAATGAAAAAAATCCTCCAATTTACTTGTACAAGAAAAAGGAAAATGTTTTATATGTTCCTGGAGTCTTTGAAGTTCTTGCCTTATTATCAGATATTTACTGTTCTGCAGTAGGAACCTCAGGTTCATACTCTATGATACAATTGGAACTTGAAGCTTCAAGACTGTCAAAAAATTATTTTGAAATTAATGATTGTGTTTTAAAGAGACCTCATTCTTCCGTGAGCAATTTGTGGTCAGCAGGAAGCACAGACTTTTCTTTCAACTTCTTTTTGTGTGAGTTTTGGTGGGGTTTGGAGTGTTTTTGTCAGTTGGTTATTGAGGTTTTCAGGGAATGGAGGGGAAGGCTAGTCTTTTTGTTGTTTTTATTGGAGCCAAATTTGTTTATTTGTGCCAAATTTGTGTCTTCCACGGCACAAATATTTTCGGTTTTATACATAATGCTGGTACTTGTTTTTCACTTTATTATTAGAGGCCTTCATTTAAACCAGTTTTTTAACATCAAAAGTTGTTTTCCATGGTGCTTATTTAATTTTCAGTTGAATACAACAGCTTTTTTTTAAATTATTATTTCTGCATTTCATTGACTTACAAATAATGACAAAGGCGATTTGAATTATTTTCTTCCTGCAGTCCGTGGGTTTCTACCCATTTTAGATATGATCAATTAAAGGAGAAATATTTGAAATGTCTGTTTGTCAGAGGCTCTTAGAAAATGTCAGAAAGTGACTAGAGAATACATGGCATTCATGACAGATATTCCTGCTCTGGTTTTTCAGAAAAGGTCACCTTAGTTGAATCCTACATGAAATAAAACTCCTAGCTAATGAGCATATGCAAACTTGTCCTTGTTTATTCAATTAGAATTTTTATCCACTGGTCAGCAGCTATGCATGAATCCCTGCAGGTATTTTGCAAAATCTTTCAGTAAAATCAATGACTCATGTGATTTCATGTGAACTAGTTCCCTTGAACTGTTCGTGTATCTGAAGTAGCTTTAATAATCTGTCTTGGGAAAACTCTAATTGGTTCTAAAAACATGAGAATGAAGTCAACATTTATGTTTCTATCTAATGTGGTGCATTTAATTTCACATCCTTTTATTATGATCTGCATAGCTAGGACAAAGAAGAAATGCCTGCTTTCATATTTATGTCTGCTGAAAGAAGTCAGTGGAGTACACCCAGGACAGGCTTTTGAAGCTGAATTCTTGCCTTGCTTTATTTTACAATCCTTTTCCCTTAAGGCTGCAGATCTGTTGTTTAATTGAAAATGTATAACTGCTGTTTTTTCTACGCACAAGTCCGTTTTTCTAGCAAACTATGCTGTCTGAAGAGACATCTTCAAAATTCATGGGGAAATAAGAGTATTTCCCCCAAGGGTTTCAAGGAGTATCAGAACGTAGATTTTTTTGTAAATTTAGAGAGTACTAGTATACTCTATTGTGACATAAAGGCACTAATCACAGAAGGATTGCTGCAACTAGTAGTTTAGATTACCTAGAAATGAAAAGAAAACATCAGGGGACAAAAGAGAGTACTTTCAGTACTTAAGATGTTGACCACTACTAGGATATTAAAAACCTGTCAGAATGGAGAAGAAAGATAATTAGCATGAATTGGTGAATGCATGGACATAAGGAGCAAAATGAGAAGTGGAAGGAAATTTTCAAACAGCAATGTGAAACGATATTTATGAGATGGCTGCAGCGAGTGTAACTGAGGATGACCTGTCCAGAGAATAGCAGAGTAGCAGAGATCCAGAATATCTGCAAATGGGAAGTCTTCTTGGACTCAGAATTTTTTATTTTAAGACAGATTTCTCCATGAAGCTGCAACTGTAATAATTTATCCAGAGTAATTTACAAGAAACTTTTTGGTGTTATTTCCACAAATTCTGCATTGAAGTAAAACTTATATTTTTTCATATTATCCTCAGACTTCGTATAATTCGTAACTAGGAAGTACTTGTTGTTTCAGGTATGGAAACAGTGACAGAAGATCAAAATAAACAATACTGTGTCATGAGATAGCCATAATCAATGTGTTTTAAAGTGAGAACCATTATCAGTTCTTTCAGATTTATTTGCACTATAAAATGTGTGTTTCCAATGGGCATTGCTATTCAGGATAGCATTTAATGAAGTGTTCAAGCTAATATGTAGTGACACCCCACAATACATACCAGTTTCACCTAATTTTAGTTATGATATGGTTTATGGTTTTATTTTATTGTTCAAATGGCAAAGTTGATGGTGATTAATAGCATTTGGTTATGGTCAAGTGAGACAGACTTTATTCATGAAAGAAATTGCTAGGGTCAGAAGTCACTAACACAAGTTTGTGAAAGACAATTTTCTTTACAGAATATACTTTTTCATGAAAAAAAAAACCAAAAACGTAAAACAGAGAAAAGTTTGTCCTTCCAACATAGAAGACTGTTATTGTAAATGAAAGAAACAGTCAGAAGCTGAAAGGTTTCTGGTCAGATTGGATAGTCCAAACATGAAGCTTTCAGATTAATTTCTCTTTGCAGTAAGTTTCCTGACAGCAGTTTTGGTGTTCAATGAAATTTCTGAGTTTAATGTATTTAGTTCAAAAATAGGGCAGAGAAAAACTAATCCTAATTGCAGCAAAAAAGTGTCACAGAAGTGACTATAGAGTTCAAAGCTGAATGTGAAATGTAGACTTATCGAAGAAAATTAGAATCAAATTAGAGTCAACTGAAGATTTTCAGCAGCACAGAAAGTTTCATGTCAAATAGAAAGTCATAGAATCATAGAAAGTTTTGAATTGAAAAAGATCATCAAAAATCTTTTAATCCTATGTGCTGCCACGATCACGGACATCTTTCACTAAACCACATTTCCCAAAAACCCCTCCAACCTTGTCTTGAACACTTCCAGACACGGGATATTACAATGTCCCACCACTGTAACCACAGAATATTTCTTCCTTAGGTTCAGCCTAAATCTACTTTCTTACAAATTTAAAGCTATTGCGCCTTGTCTTGTCACTACAAGTCATGGTAACAATGGTCTCTTTTTCTTTTTTTATAAGATCTCTTGAAGAAATGGAAGGCTGCAATAATTTGTCCCTGGATATTTCTTTTCTCCATGCTGAATAACTCCTATGATCTCAACCTTTCTTCATAGGAGCCTCTCTTTGTCTGCTCTCATGGTTCTACTCTGGACCATATCCTTTTTATATTGAGGACTGCAGAGATGGATGCAGTTCTCCAGTTGGGGGCCAGTGTTTTCTAAAATAACAGAGTATCTTAGAAAGAATGATGACTTTTCTCAAAAACAAAAATATCATTTACTTCCTAAAGATGAATAATTGTCAGTGTTCTTCTGCACACTGAAAAATGACAGGTACAACAACTTTTCAACATCACTATAGTTTATATTTCACATATACTTTCTGTTTTGTTATTCTGGTTTGTGATTTTGAAGTCTACTAATCTTATTCCCCAGGGGAAAAAAACACCAATTTAATAATTACTTTTTATACTCATTATGCTGTATATTAGTGTTTTATATAATAAAACAATTTTTATAATTACTATTAAATCTTCATGCGATTAATTACGTTTTCCTAAAAAATTAAGAATAACTTATTTAAAATAATTACATCAAAGATATATTAGAAATAATCTGAGTAGGTTTGTGTGGTGAGTTATTTTAGCTACAGGTGTGACTTCTAGAAGTTCTCACATCAGAGCCAATCTTAGCTGGCTCTGAGTTGAACCTGTGACTGGCCGCAACTTTGAGCCCATCAGCAACAGAAGTAGTTACTCTGTGATAAAAGTATTTTAGGAAAGAGGAAAATACCTGTACAATTTCCACTGGAGAAAAGAGGAGTGAGAATCTGTGTCAGAAAATCTCTAGGCAGCAAGGTCAGTGCAGAAGAAAGGGCCGGAGGTGCTGCAGGCACTAGAGCTGAGGTTCCACTGCAGCCCATGGTGAGGAAGCTGCTCCCCTGCAGCCAAAAGGATGCAGAGATGCACCTGCAGCCTGCAGGACCCCACACAGCAGGGGCATGCTCGAAGGAGACTGAGTCATGGGAAGCCTGTGATGGAATGGGGTCTTGGCAGAGGAGTGGGCCTGAGGAGAGAAGAGCCCAGGCTGGGCAGGTTTGAAGGACAGGTGTCTGCCAATAAAGGCAGAAGCTTCTCTTTGAAATGGAGAATGTAAACCCCCTTCCTCCAAATTATTATTATAATTTTGAAATTTAGGGGCTCTCAGGAAAAGATATGGGAAATAGGAATAACAGTTCTTTACTAGAAATACGGTATTACAAAGAACAATTCCAACCCTGACAGAGTCAGAATACATCCTGACACCCCATCAGTCAGAGTGTTGGTAGCAGTCCCATTAAATGGTGGCTGCAGTCCCCCTGGAGTGACAGATGTGGTTCAGCTGAAGCAATGCTCCTGTAGAAGGGTGCAGTTTTCCTCTGAAGGTCCAGGGACAACGTGGAAAGGCCTGGTTTTCCTCTGGAATCCAGTGGAAAGACGGTGTCTTGCCGTCCAAAATCTCAGTTTTTATCTAGGTAGGAAAGGCTTGGCTCCTCCCCCTCGCTGGAGGAGTGGGATGATGTGATTTTTATCAGTCATGCAGTGGGACTCAATGGCCCAGCAGATGATATCTTCCTGGAGGAAGAGTGGGCTGTGGAAAAGATAAAGATGATTGTGACACCTAGTTTTAAAGATGGCCCATTAGCAGATAATATGTGCCACGGAGATAAGGAATCACTGTCCCACCCGGCTTCAATAGATGGTGATAGAATACACATTTCTGGCCACACCAACCCAGCTCACCAGGCTGAGCAGGTTTGCCAGCAAGGCTTGTGACTCCCCAGGGGACCCACGCTGGAGCAGCCTGTGCCTGAAGGGACCCACAATGGGGCAGCCAGGGGAGAGCTGCAGGCACGAGGGAACCACCAGTGCTGGAGATGTTCACGGAGGACTCTCTCCTGTGAGGGGGACCCTGCACTGAAGGAGAAGGGTGTGAGGAGGAATGAACATCAGAGATAGTGCATGATGAATTGACCACAGCCCTCATACACTTTAACCCTGCACCAGCCAGGGAGAGGAGGGAGACAAAACAAGAAAGGAAAGTGGATCAGGGAAGAGGGGAGGAGTCCAGGGAAGGTGGTTTTTTGTCATAATTTTGTTTGTCATAATCCTACTCTGATTCCAACTGTCAGTAAATCAATTACCCGAAGCTGGCTTTGCTCATGATGGTAATTGGTGGATGATCTTCCTGCCCTTATCTTGACCCATGAGCCTTTCTTTGTATTTTTCTCTCCTCTCTAGCTGAAGAGGTAGATAAACTGAGTTGCTTGGTGTGTTCCTGATGTCCACCCAGGGTCAATCCACCATATAATCATATTCTGTTATATAATTTTCATTACACAAAAATATAGAAAAATATGTATTCTTCCAGTTGCACATTTCTTTGCAAGGTATCTGTTGAAGTAAGTTCAACATTCAATTGTTTAAGACAGAGTTTAAAAGCAGCCATACTCAGCAGGCAAATGCACAGAAATAAAAAAAGATATTACATACATTATGAGTTAGCTTTAGATTCCCTTTTTACATAGATATGAAAATATAGAACTTTTTTTGTCCCTTCTTGGTAAAGAATTCACTTATACTTCAAGATCATATTATCAAATATTATTTTTTAAAAGTGGTTTGAAATAGGCTACCTGTTTTTTCATATATCATACCACACTTTTCTTAAATCCAAAAGATTTGGTCAATATTAAAGATCACTGACTTTAAAACTAAATGCTGAAGTACTACTCTCTCAAAGGTAAAAGTCTTTAAATCCTACTGTCTGAACAAAAGGACTGCAGTTAATCATGCACTCAGAGTATTGTAGTGGGTTCTCCCAAGTACTACACATCATTTAAACAATATGAAGATTTTTAATAGTAATGCTCTAATTTTTAAAGTTGTAGATAATCTTCTACTACTGTCAAAAATATGTACTTTTGAAGACAGAATAATAATAAAGATTTGTTATGGTAATAATTTTGAATATGAGATTTTGTTATATGTAAATACTGTTTTAACATAGTAAGCAATTATAACAAGAATAAGCAGAGTAGATCCTCAAATGAGGATAAATTTAGAGATTCAATGGGGCATTATTTAAAGAAAGAAAATATTTCAGGTTGAGAGGAAAACAAAAAGTAGCATGGGGAGAGGGAAGAAGGTGCTGTTCTGATTCACCTTTGCCATTATAAAGAGAGAGTTATCTTGTATGTGTCAAATTAAATTCCTCTATAACATTAGTGAAGACACTTGATATGTGTCCATTTGAAGTGCTATCTCAACTTTTGTGTCTTTTATTATTATAATTATTTTAGTGAACATAATTATGTAAAGTATTCCATCTGTACTCTCTTGCTGTAGTCCAGAAGTTAATGAGTGTGAGTTCAGTTAATATATGACTGCTGCCACATGCTGCAGAACTGGGGATACAAAGATTGTGCAAACAGAATTCTCTACTGACTCATGAAAGACTCAGAAAAACCTTTGGCTGATTCATATTTGGAATCAATTCCATATTGTTCTTCATTAATACTGTGAGTCTACAGTATAGAGTATGCAGATGGACACTTTTATTTTATTTTGATTTTTGCTTGAAAAACACAGGACATTATACAAATGACAAAAAAACCACAGGTTAAATAAAAATAAAGAGACGAATATATATTTGTCTTTCACAAACTCCTAAATTTTATTTTTTTTATATTTACTTTCATCAGGAATGAGAAAGAAGAAAGGTACTGTCTTCTAGAGTGTTAAGGGCCTATATAGAAATCATGGAAGGGTTTTCCAAGGAAAAGGGATTATTTTACACCATTTTTATTTCTTTCTTCTTAGCTAGGGATGAAAAAGGCAAACTTTGCAAATCTATGAAAGTGTGACCTAAGGATTTTCCTGAGCATCTATCTGTTTGACAAGAGGTTCTGTCTTCCCACAGAGCCTTGCCTGCCTTATTACTTCCACCTGCCTTCCCTTACACATGGTCTAATATACTGAATTACAGTACAATGAGGCCTCCAGGGCACTGAAAAATGCATAAATAACTACACTGTTATCTATGATCTTACAGAAGCAAGGAACTAATTATAGATATCTTCTTATTATATTATCCTACATTTTTCCTGATGGATGTAGGCACATCTCCTTCTCTCCTTAAGCTAAAACTATTAAAGAAAAGCTTTGTCTTAGCTACCTATTCCCCAGGTGAAATTTTCTGAGTGAATTCTTTTCATAGCAGAAAGAACCTTCCTGCTTTCATTTTGTTCCTTTTTTTTTTTTTTCCCCTCCATAATGGTTCACAATATTGCTTAATTTCTAAAGGACAGAACAAAGCAACCTGCTGAATAAACTCACTGAGCTCCTAATCTTGTGATACTCTTTTTATGTTGCCTGTCAATGGGGAGGAACATTTAAAGATGGAACTATTTTCTGAAATTGTATCACACTTCCTGAGTCGTATTTACAAATATAGAATTAAATGGAGAGGCAATAAAACGAGTTGAAATGATTATTGTGTGCTTTTAGGTCTGGTGCTCCAACAAAAGAAATAGACAGAAAAGCACAAATCATGATGGTTTATCTAAGCAGAAGGCATCTAAGCAGCATTTATGAAAGCAGCCTTTAGCCAACTTACACTGACATTCCCAATAGGAATTTTTTCCTGAGAAAATTAAAAATTGTTTGAGGTGAAAAAAGTAAAAGAGACAAAAGTAACTAAGAAAGGTGTTACAAAAGCCAAGGTTACATTTTACATCAGTATACATCTCTTTCACTCCACCTGACTTGACATCCGTGGAAAGCAGGGAGACATGGGGTAGTTTATGTTTAAGTGTAAAAGTCTCATGGTAACTGCTGGTTTCTCTACATTCTTATATCAGGGACTGTAATGAGAGCAGAAAAAGAATGAAGAAAATAGAATAGAATTTTAAAACTGCGCCCTAATCCTCCATTTGCTCTTCTGCTGTCTAGTTACAAGTAAATCCCTTTCTATCTCTAAAAGAAGATAGATGTTTCACAAGTGGTTCCTTATCTCTTCTGTGTTGATGCTTGTAACCCTAGTAGGATAGCTTCCAATGTGCTGACACATTTCTATTTTCATTTGTAAGAGATAAATGTTTCAGCATGCACACCATTGAAAATTAATGTTATCTAAATGCTCTTAAACTCAATATCTGAAAATGTAAATACTCCTATTGTGAATTTTGATCCAGCTGGATTTTATTTTAAGCAGAAGCTTGAGGTTTTTATGAGAGAGAAGCTGTACATTCATATGTATATATATGTATGCTCTGGGTTATTTCTAACAAATAAGAGAAAAAAATGAAGGAATAAAATTTCAGAGTGACAACTGATGAAGAGGAAAGGTTGTTACTGCTCCACTAACACCCACTCCCACCCTACCATGCCCCAGTTACCCCACCAATAAAGCTGCTTTATTTAGATACACACTGGGAGAAGGAAAAAAGTGCACAAAGGTATGTACATGTACATACCTGCACTTGTATCTATACATACAGAGAGACTTTTAAATCTCGTTGCATGAGGCAATGC
Organism: Luscinia megarhynchos; assembly: GCA_034336665.1. NCBI lineage: Eukaryota > Metazoa > Chordata > Aves > Passeriformes > Muscicapidae > Luscinia > Luscinia megarhynchos. The sequence continues at coordinate 29,465,836 of CM067592.1, read as the reverse complement.
CCTGAATGCTTGTAGCAGTGCTCTGTCAGAAACGCAGCAGGTGCCCCTGAGTGCCCCAGCTGGCAGAGGTCTGGGGAGCTCAGGAGCATGACGAGCCCCAGGGCAGCCACATAAATGCCTGTTTGCTGACACAGAGCTGTGTAACAACCTAACGAGGCTGCACATAAATAATAGCACAGGTGGAGCTGTCTAATGTATAAAACAACAAAAATGTGCAGCTCTTTTAGTGGGGATGTAGCTACACTGGTCTCACTTATTCAGATAGAGTATGAAGAACTGATTGCTGTGCTGTCTTGCTCTGTAATTTGTATGGATGTCTCTCATTTGTTACTGCATATTTACTCCTCAGCGTACACCAGAAATAATTGTAAACTATTAATTTTCTAAAAGAAAAATTGTTTTCTGTTTTTTTTTCCTGCTTACATAATTCCTTCCAATTCCTCCATATTGACTTGGTTTAAAGTGACAGGACTGAAATCAATGGACAGCAAAATTGATTTTCTGCAGGCTGACTAGCACACAGTTTTCTAAGGAACACGGATGATCAGCCCTAGTTGTCAAGTCCAAGCTATCATCAGCCTATCATAAATACTCAAAACTGGTACTAGCTACGGCGTGATACATTTCAATTCCACTTCTTGTCACAGAAGAGGGTTTCCAGCAGACACTAGGATCTTCCTCTGCAGTGCGTTTCAGCTGCTGTTTTGTAAATCAGTTTCACATCAGTAGCTAGCAGCAGGAGTAAAACCAACCAGAACTGGAAAATGGAGGCCTTTAGTCACAGGTTTGGATAAGCAATGTTTTCACATAGTTCTCTAACCCTTTTCCATTGTCTCAATATATGTTTGACTACTCACAGTACCTTTATAAAAGTCAAGTGATGCAAGGAGAGAATTATATTAAAGACCAAGACAAACCAACTGTGTGTTCTTAGCAAAGGTGGAAGCGGTAAGAGATTGTTCTCCCTATTTTTCCCACTGTTACATTAACTTCCACCTCTTCTGGATCTTAGATACTGTATCAGCAGCCTTGGGAGACCTCGAAAGGCTGAGATGAATACATATTTGTGAGGTGACAAAGATGAGGCAGTCATTCTTGTACACACGTGGGCACTTGGATAGGGGTCCCAGGGGCTCCAGGTGAAACTGTTCAGGTCTGCTAAAGTACTCAGGATCCAAAGAGATGAAGTCTGAGGGAGCTTGGCTGGTTCCCCTTGCAGAAAAGATGACTTCTGGGATAACTGATGGGTGTCTGTTACTACCTAGTTGGAGAACCCAGAGAAGATGAAGCCAGACTCCAACTGGAACTGCACAAGTCCACTGAACAAGAGACTATGAGAAGTCTGAGACTTTCTGATAAATTCCAACGAGCTGTAAGGAAAGCACTTTTTGCCATGATCAATCAAATAAGGGAACTAGTACTCAGAGACACTGTAAGATGTACATCACTGGAGAAATTCATGTCTCAGAACCCCAAGGTCTGGAGGCTTGTATCCAATTAGACCTGCTACGAACAAAGAGTTAGGCTAGGTGATCTCTGGAGGTTACTTGTAACCCATTACTTTGTGAATCCATGATTAGCAGCAGCATTATCTTCCTATTGGAGCATGGCAAGAGAAAAAGCATTTTCAGCAATTTAATGGCTCCAGAATACAGAGTGAGCCTGCAGCTATGCACTGAATACAGAATTTGTACTTTGAGAGATGCACAGAAATCTGGTCATGTGCGCTGCTAGTTTTATCAGGGAGATATGTCACCTTTTCACATAGAATATCACTATATAGTTAATTGGATTCATTTTTACCTGTTCAGCCTGAGGTTTACCATTTACATGTTTACAGGAGACAATAATTCTAGAGCCACATTGACCTTTTTATAAAAGCATGAATAAAAACAGTCAGGTTTGCAAAATTCAGTAAATTTCTCATTACCAATCAATTTTTTTTCTCAAAGAATGTCATAGTTTTAAACTCTAATGTCAAACATCTGCACTTCACCTATTCTAAAACAACAATACAGAATTCCAAAAGCTGGCATTACATGGAGGAAGAGGGTTAGCCTGCTTTACCATTTCTATTAGGTAACATTTAGATGCATACAGAAGCTTTTGAGTCAACAGAAGTCACTGACTCCTATGGTCTGTTTATTCTGTCTCTCTCCCTAAGTTCCTTTGAATTTTGTAGCTTTCTTTGAAGCAGCATTAATTGCTGTCAGTTTCAGGTGTGCTCCCTGTGCAGTTTTGATTAGGTGATTTGCATAGGGCTAATCTGCATAGAAACGTGACCTTGATCTTAGGTATCAGCAGGCTCTGCCCTCACCAATGGTAGGAGCTAGCCATGCCTCTGACCCTGACCAGGGAGAAAAGATTGTCTTCAACAATAACAAGAAAGATGCCCTGTGAAATTTGTCAGATATTTTATTAGCTTTTGATCTCCTTTCAACACTGAATGACCATTGCTAAGTATTTTCCATGTTATTAAACGTGGAGGAAAAAAATCCATCATTTTGTCTGTGTGCCTTGGATAACTTTTTCTGGACTGTTCATTATATGTACTTATTCTTTTGTGTCTTGCTCATTTTTTCAAGCCATTTCCCAGCCCTCTGTGATTTCTCAGACCTTTTTTGCTTTTCTATTTCTCTCTCTCTTTTTTTTCCTGCTAGACAAAGTCAATTATTATTATGGTCTTTCTTCTTTTTCCCTGATTTCTCTTGTACTGATCTTCTGTGTGGTAATTGGTGTGCTGCATATAAAATTATCACCCATACCATATAACCATATTTAACCACACCATTCTTTGCCATACCCCAATCCCGCCATCAAATGACATCTGCCATCTGTCCTTCCATAAATTAAGGATATGAAAAGACTACAAATGCATTAAACTTTCCAAAATCACAAGTATGTGCCCCTAAGAAGTATTTTCTGCTAATAATTTTTTTAACTCCCCATATCCTCCTCGATAATTATCTCCCATTTTAAAAGTGTTCATCATCACATTTAGATTATGGCATCTTTATAAGAGAAATAGTTTCCAATGAAAATATTTTTGAATAAAAGTAGTTTCTTTGCCCTTCTAAAAAAAATTACTTCTTTTTCCTTTGCTAATCAGACATTTTTACTTCTTTTTCCTTTGCTAATGATACCAGAAATTTTAATGTGTTTAATGATACAGGATAAAAGTTTGAAATATATATGCACTGCAGAGGAGACAGACAAGGGCAGTATAGATACTCTTTTTGTTTTTCTTTATACAGTGCAGTTAGTTTGCATATAAAGATGTTCCTGAAACATAATCTTTTTCTTATGGACAGCTTCTGAAAATTTGGACATCAGCACAGCTGGATATCTGACAAGCAGGAGGATTTAGTAATATGTAAGCTTGACTATTGCAATGTGTTTGATTGAAAATGTGTCCCATTCCAATGGCAAATGAAGTGTCTCTGTGTTTGAAGGAGGAGGAGGTGAGTACTATAGTTGTCTGTGATTTGTTCCCAGTGAGGAAAATGAGAAAAGGTACTGTTAGAATGAGATACCTTAACAAAATAAACTATACTCTGAGACTTAATTCCATTGAAATTGGGACTTTTCCTTATCTAGCTGAAGATCAAAGCCAATAAATAGTGTTTCTGTGATCCCATCTGGTTGATTTACATTAGAGACTGGAGAAGATATGGCAAAGCTGTTGTCCCGAATAAACACACAGGGGCAAATTTTCATAGAATTTTCACATGTATTATGTACAATAGCTTACTGATTACACGATACACTTACTAGAAGTAAACTTCTACTGGCCTTTTTCTGTAGTTCAGTTTTCCTTTGTAGTAGGCAAAGTTGGTTTACTTTCAGAAATCATTTTCATACACTGTTTATTTTGTTCAGGGAAACATTAAAGGGGGATGTATCATTTACATAAAATAGCTCAAATCAGCTGTATAAAACTTGCAAGAGTACTGCTGGCAATGATGCTTTCTGGCATGTCCTATCTGACACACTAATTTAATTTGTAAATTAAAATGCAGGGAATTTCAGCTGCTGTGACTCTTTAAAAGAGTATCCCAAATAACCTGTGTTTCAATCTAGTTTCAGCATTCATTGGCATGTATGACAGTTCATGATGGCTAAAGTTACTTTCAGTGAACTCAGAGACAGCATCCCCAGTGACTTTTACAAGAATAAGATCTGGTTCATTGCTTTTCAATGTCTCTACAACAGCAATAAGCATTTTAAAGGGCGTGTCTCTGTTAGGGGTTGAAAACCAGTTTCAGCCAAAGCATAAATTAAGAGAGAAACTATTAAAACATATTTCAGTTTCCAAAATCCACACCTTCACCAGTCTTCCCAAAGAGAAAGTAATTTGTTCATTACCTTGTCAAATGCTATATAGTTTAAGTGTACTGCTTCTTTTAGAGAAAATTGTCAAACATTTTTGACCTAAACTATGGACGTTGTTTTTGTACTGCACAGAAGATATATTTATATATACACATATTTTTTACCTCCATTCTATTTTTAGTGATTAAGAGTAAACAGAAACACAAGGTGAAATTATAGACTCAGCATTCTCAAGCATTTTTGTTTTATACATAAGTGGAAAATATTTTCATATGCTTCTTTTTAGACTCCAAGCTAAAACCAAAACACTAGTTTGATAACTAGCTAATGAAAGGTATATTTGCACTCCAAAATTACATGTTCTTTTGTGTTAAATCTTTAAAATGTTTGCATTTCTCTTTTTTTTTGAAGAGTATAAAAATAATAAAAGGCAGATAACTTCTTGGAAAGGATCCATTCTAAATGCAGTTTTCCAGTACTTAATCCTCTGCAATATTCCATAACAACAGTTAAGTTTTAACTCAATTGTATAGAATATGATACCAAAGAAGCTTGGCAATATGACAACACTGAATACTCCATAAAATTAGGTTAATAAATGCATGCTATTAAATAGTGGGCCCATGAGGTAATACTGAAGGGAAGAAACGTTTTCTGTCCTTTGTTCTAATATTTTTGAAATCTTAACCAGGCTTTGAAAGACCTGCTAAGTATCACTAACATTGTTTCAGCTTAATCCAACAGGAAATCTAAGTTCAAGGTCATAAATTCCTATTTAAATAAAAGAGATAGAGGAAAAGGGTAATTACAACAAAGTTGCAAACCATGAGGATGTAGTACTGTTTTCCTTACTCAGATGTGTATGTATAGGCAATGTTGTTATTATACAGCAAACAGTGGTCTATAAATAACATTAAAGTTAAACTGCTTTCTAGATAGACATAAATGTGTCTTTGACATTTTAAGTAATTTCCATGCAAAAATATAAATAGTCTGACCCTTTGTATACTAATTATTGCTTCAGGTAAAATACTTTTTAAAAATTTTTACTGAAAAAGATAAATTTTGGGGATTTTAACTCTGCTAGACAAATTTTAACTTTGGTTCTATGACTCCACGCATACTGTGAAACCTTGCAATTTAGATAACAGATTCCATGGGGTATGTGCTTTCCTTTCTGTAACCTCATGTCCATATTGCACCACAGTTGGATGGTAAGTCTTAGACACCCATGTTCAAGATAGTACAGTGCAGTGTAATGTAGTGCAATATAGGAAGTAATATTTGGCATGAGTGTGAAGACTTAGAATAACTGAAAACCTGAAACCTGAGCTTGAATGTATTCAAGTGTCCACAAGAGGTGTGCAAAACACGTGGGAGCTGTAGCAACTAGAGGCCCATGTTGCAATTCAAGCTGCAGGATGCAAAGGATTTCATGGCCTTTCTGCATAACTAGATGTGTTGATGGCTCTTTGAAATATACAGTGTGGCAAATAATGTCTGGTATAAAAACATTGCAATGATCTCTTTAAAGATAAACCTACAAACTAAGAGTAATGCACAATGTTTGAATTCCTTGATTTCAGCTGGGTAATAAAGCACAAGTGTGAATGGATGGGCTGTTATAAGTGTTCATTTAATGGATACAGGACAAGAGCTGATGCTTTTCAGAACCATAACTCATTTGGCTGCAGCACTGATCTTGTCAGTCTCTATTGTTTTGTTTCTTTACTGAATGGTGTGCGATATTCCAAATCTCTTGCAGTCATACTGTTTGTTTTCCTGCCCCTCTGTCAGAGCTCACGTGAACCAGAGAAAATGGCTCTGTCCAACAATCTCATCACACTGAATGTCTTTATAAATCCATCAGCTAGCCAGAAAATCTACTCTGAAAGGCTATATAGCCTTCAACAGTCTAATATACTAAAAAGAACCATGACAAATCAGAAATCACCATCAAATAATTTTCCCTTTGCAGAGACCATCCTTACTAGCATACCTAGTGGGACAACCAGAGCATAAGCAAGGAAAGTCAAAGCAGGAGGTGGGGTATGTCTGTGGAAGTGACTAGAGGATTAGGCTCGGTTTTCAATAAGTGCCTGGATTAGAAAGACCATTAATCACAGCTATGTTCTCCATGTCTATCTATTCCCCAATGAAAGCAGGAATACAGATCTGATAGTGATCTTGCATTAAATTATTACTTAGAAATACTAAAATTTCATACATTTATTTGCATTATTTTAGATGTATGAAGTGATTTTCTCTCCACTTCCCCTTTCAGTTTTCCCCTTTGATAAATGAAGTATTATTTGCATTTAGAGAATTGCTTTGTCCAGCTAAGAGATACTTTTTTTTACATAGATACTCTACCATATACAATAATACCTGTATTTTTTTCCCCATAATATATTCATCATTATAATCTAGTTTTTCATATGTGAAACAACATTCAATTTCTATGCATATTTGGAAAGATTATCTTAGGAAAATATAATAAAAATATTTTAAAAACCCCAAGCAAACACCAAAACAAACAAAACAACAAAACAAAAACCCCTAACTGCAACTAAATGTCCTCATTTATCTTTCATCAAACATTTTTTATTGTTTAAGATATGTGTGTATCTCTTATTAGAAGCACTGAAAGACTTTTCAAAGCGTCTTGCTGTTGTCCTGTCCTCAGTATGCACTTTAGAACTGATTAAAGCATCCCTGATCTTCTTTATTGCTGTTCCAGTCCTCCTGATGCTTAATCACACATGTCAAACATATGCCAGACAATGTTGGATGTCATGAAAGTCAACATTCATATTTTCTGTACTTCCTCAAATACTTCAGCTAATATATTCTCTCCATCTGTTGCAGAAAAGCAAATATAATGATAATGCAGGGATACTGAAGTTATCTTATAAATCTAGTGTATTACTATCAAAGACTGAAGTTATCTTATAAATCTAGTCTAGTAATATCAAAGGTAGAACTTTTAAAATATTGTTAGTTGATGGGGATCAACCAGGTGTCCTGAACAGCTTTGAAAACATTCCAGCATTTTGCCATTGGCCACAGAAGGAGACTGAATTTCCCATTGTGCCTTTAACCTCATGAGCAACTACCCTACTGCAGAGCCTTCCAACTGTTTCCATTCTTGAGAATTTTCCCTTCTAACTCATAATTTGCTCATATTCGATAAACAGATCTTAAATTGTGAACATACAGTGCTATTATGCAACCGTTTTTTATTTTTCTTTCCTCACACACAAAATCTCTCTCATCAGCAGGTCCCAGCCTTGCAGTGCCAGCCCTCTGTATTTCTAACAGCATGGATGACCTCACTTAGAAATTCTAGTCCTTAAAGGAACACCGAATAGTGTATATGTAATGATAAGGGAATGGAAGATATTCAGTGTTAGCTGTCAAGGAGTATTTCCACCATCAGCATTAACCATATAATATAGTGGCAGTGGAGGGCAATGAATGTGGAGAGAAGTGAGAGCAATCAGCAAGCTTTCATTCAGTGAGATGGAAGAGCTTGTCAAAGACACAAACAACTAATCAGTTGCCAGTGCTGATTGATGTCCCAGCCTACATTCAAATCTATCATTGTGACCAAGCAGTGCCTATCGTTTACCCAGTGGATGGATAAACTAGAAGTAATATATGGTGTCTAAGCAAATAGATCATTAATTCCGCTTAATATGTGAGGGCTAAAGTTTAAATCTTTTTCTAAGCAGCCATCTTTCCCTTCAGGGAGGAAAAAAAAAACCAAACCACTAATAAATAAATAAATAAATAAATCTAGTGTGGTTGACTTGGCAACAAAGTAGGGGTTTTTTTACAAGTTACAAATCCATTGTATTGGATTTTATTTCAGTTTATGACCCATATTGTCTCTGAATATTAAATCTATGAGCAAATTTATTAACATCTTAATTAAAATGGCTAAGGTAGATAAGAAATTATTTGGAGGCAGAGAAAGAGGGCTGTCTTATGCTTAGTCTTTTTTATTCCCTTAAGTGCTCCCAAGCTGAGCCCTGCTAAACTATTGCCCTTGACTTTCTATTCTTTTTTCTGACTATAGTATGAAAATTTTAAATATAGGCATGCAGTTAATTGGATTTTATTATTGCTTGACTTCTTCTTAATTGCAGGGCATGGCATCGAATGATTTCTCAATGGTTTGTAAATTCTACATTTTACACCAATCAGCATCAAAGTCAACAGATTTTGGCAGATGCTCTAGCAAAATGTTAAGTCAGGTCATAATTACTGGAAAAAATGAAGTCTGCATCAAAATAAATTACGACTGTATTAAGACTAGGCAGGAGGAAAGAAGTAATCTGCAGTTCTCTAAACAGAAGCTTGGTTTTATCTTCTGTCAGTCATCAATAGGGAAAAATGTAGGTGTTAAGAATTAAGAAAGAGCATCTCAATTTGCAGCATACATTATAATAAACAAAACTTAATTTCTGAAGCAGAAATAGCTAGCAGTGTGATTTCTATATTTTTGCAGATTATTAAGAGACACTCTGTCTTGTTTTGAACATTATCGTTAGCCTCTCATTAGTAGGCTACTGTTAATAAATAACTAATATTTTCATTCATGATCTGTATCTTAAGCTATAAATTATTAATATCAGGCAACTACAATAACCTTAATATTTATATATTCCATTAGGTTTAATATACTTCACTTTTAAGACCGTAAAAGAGTTCAAAAGTACTAATAAAGTACTTGCCTATAGCACAAGTTTGCTGAATCTGTTACTAAGTACTATGTTTAGAATCATTAAGGCCAAGAAAGAATAGATTTTCCTCCTTTAGCTTCCAGAATTATTTTCTAGGCACAAAAAGCCTTCCTGTACAATTTCCAGATGATCTTCCAACTTAAACCTGACTACAGAAGGGGGGATGGCAAACCTGTAAACTGTTCAGCCATTTAATATTCTCAAAGTCATTGTGTTTGTCAACTGGAAACTTGATTTACAAGAGAGACTTGACCTGAAACATCTGCCAAGTCATCCCAAGATTCTAAATTTGTTTAGAATCACTGAAAAATCTCAATTTGAAATCAGTTAAAAATAAACATTGAAAAACTGCTCACTCCACTTTTAATATTATTTCAGATGCACTGATAGAAACATTCTGTTCTTCCAGAATGGTTACTTTTTTCTCAATAATCCATTTACCTGGGAACTGCAATATCATTGTACATTGCTGTGATAGCTTTTCAAATACATAGGCAGTAGAAATGCCTTTAAAAAGTGTTTGAAAGAAGTTGAATGTAATGGTTTGCATGCTTGATTTAAGAAAAGATGTTTAACAACAATGGTTTAAAAACGCCTAGTTTAAAACATATTCACTAGATCTTTGCTTTGAAAACCGAAATACATGTCATTTGAAAAGTATTCATCTATGTATTTGTTCAGAATCTAGTTTCTTTTAGGAGAATATTTTTCTATCATAAATAAATTATCCATTCTATGAAAATTATCAACATAAAAACATGCTTTAGTTTTTCTTATAGCTGTTAGATAAACCTGAAAAAATACTTGATTAATAAGTAAAATATGCTATAATGAAAATACTATAAACCTTCCTTTGCTCTTTAATTCAAAAATTTGGTTTTCAAACATTTCTTTGATAGCTTCTATGAGAGCCATAAAAACTACAAATCAACTCAAATTCCATGAAATAGGCCCAAGAGGACTGAAATGGTATTCTATACTGGGAAATTTTACTGAGCATATAATACTTGTAAATGCTGTTTATTGCTGCAGCCCTTGTTTTCCAATGGCTGCTAATGTTGTTTTACAATCTTGTGCCTCAACACCAAACTGCAGATTCAGTTACAGCTCAGAGCTGTAACAGTTTTTTTCCTCTGTTTCTGGGCATGTTTGTTCTGTCAGGAGCTTAATCAATTCTTAGCATTTTTAGTGCAGAACTGATACTTATGGCAGGGATATTTAAATAAATTTTATCATATAAACCTTCTGATTCTCTGTTCTTTTCTAGGCATAATGGTCTTAGAGCTTCTGTGCATTTCTTTGATAGCACCACTTTAAGGACAGAATCACACTCATTTGAATTCTGTAATTTTGAACCCAGAAATTAACACATTTCAGAATGTATTTTTTGTTTCGGTTTATTTTGATTTTTAACATGGAAAAGCAGATGTTGAAAAAATTAAATGGTTAAAAAAATCCTTGGTATTTAGATATCAGTATGAGTCCTCCAAAAAATAGGAAATGGCTGGGATTCAATGGGAGAATGGGATTTAAAGGATGCTGATCTGCTATGATGGGGCTGTTGGTTGGAGACAGAGATGACACGAACTCAAACTGCACTGAGTTTAGCAGGGCCACCCTTTTCATAGGGGGTTTGAATTTCCCAGGCTTAGACAGCTGATTGACTGCCCAGCTCTCTGACTAGTGAGAAGTCTGCTGATTAAGGTGGAACATGGTTGGGCAAAGTCTCAGTTTGGGTTGGAATGTATCCTATCATTGTTCACCTAGAGAGCTGTTTATCGAGCCAGGCTAGCCAAAATGGGTTTCTTATTTATGACTGAATTATTTGCCCAGATACAGGCTGGCTGTGCTGTGACACCTGTCTATATCTGTGTTTTAGGCAGTTAAATAAATTAGCCACTCCTGGAAAAAATGTGTTCAATACAATAAGGAGATTAGAAGTTCAGTTTAAGTTTTCACTGTATAAACATGAGTCTCTAATCTGTGTATATTAGAATAGAATCTGTGATGGACCAGACAAAAAAATTTTAAATATACCTGTTCTTCCCTCAGGAGAACTTTAAGAGATCCTAAGTACCTGAAGAGACAAAAGTGCTTGAAGTCCCTGAATCAGAAATTATGATGAAGTCATTGTTAAGGAAGGTGTTTACAGTTCAGGTGATTTTCAAATGATAGTTTTCTGAGAGAAAAAAATGAGCACATGGTTCAGCTCTCAACATGCTGGTCACTGTGTCAGAGATATGTTGTCAAAATCTCAGGGTAGGTAGTTCCAAAGTGTAAGTCATTGTCTGCAGAGATGATTGCATTTTGTTGTATCATCAGCTCCACTGAAGTTAGTGCAATTCGAAATAGAAAATATAAAAAACAAAAAAAAAAAAAAATTGACTAATGCATTTCTGGGGATGTATTTTTATTATTGTTGTGGGATTTTTTCCAGTCATTTCCTGAATTCCAAAGCTCTAAACTCTGGTAAAATGTAGGCAAAGTTTAGCAGAAATAGAAGTTTATGTAATTCAAGACGTTTTTCTGCAAGAGTACCTTTTGCATAGATAAGATTATTTTTTTGTTTTATTTTAGTTTATTTTTATTTTATTTTATTTTATTTTTATTTTATGTTATTTTTATTTTATTTTATTTTATTTTATTTTACTTTATTTTTTATTTTAAAATCTTTTTCTACAAGTGTCAGGTGAAAACATATGAAGAACAGAACTTGAAAAAGTGGTAGAAATAGGTAGCTTGAAATTACAGGAATGATACAAAAAGTGCTATTATTATGCAGACTAAAGTTCCACAATATTTATATATTTTTAAATTATGTTGTGTGTTTTTTATGTTATTTAGTAGGGCAATTACATGCTTGCTGTGGAGAGAAAGTCAATCAGGATTTTGCAAGTAACACTTAAGAATGTTACTTTTAAATCTGATTTTTTTTTCCCTTTATAGGAAATAAAATAAGTCTTTATAGGAATAACCATCACTTCCAATGATGTGATTATGGAACTGTCATTCAAACCTATGCTAGTGGCTCATGGGACAAGTGAAAAATGTCAGGATGAGTCTAACACAATGACTTAGTTTCAGCAAGAATGAAGTTTTTTTCAGAATTTTTGGAGGGTCTTAATCTTCTTACTTTGAATAGAAATTTATTTCCCTGATATCTGAATTATCTAATATGAGTTAACTCAGTATTTGAGCTTCACCTATGCATTTGGTTTCATTCTCTTATAATTTCCTCTGTCAGAATATGTCAGTCCCACAGTAGTACAGTTTCCACTAAGTATGCTTATTGCTAAAAGGAAGATTACAGCTAAACAGACTTTTGTTCATCTTTAAGCTATCCCATAGGAAAAGGTAAATTAAAGTGAGATTTTATTTAGTCCATTCACAGATTCTCTTGATGATTCCTACTAACAAACTTTAAGCATATTTACCTTCCTGTGCAAACTAGGTGGGAGAACGTGGAGAATTGCAGTTCCTTGTACTACAACTATGCAACTACTCTATACCCACATGATACGATATTTTGTTCCAAGGCCAGTTTAAAAAAAATACAGTCATAATTTCTAAACACTCAGATATTAAAAGATAGTGAGAAGTTACAAAAACGTTCATCCCCTTTTGCTCACACTTGAAGAAGATTATTGTTTACATGTCAGAATACTCTTTAAATCAAAAGATTACCTTGATTTAACAAATACCAATTTGTTGCTCTTGCACCTTTCCCTCCAAGCTGTGTTTTTGTGAGACAGCCCATTGCTCACTTTAGCCTCATGCACCATGGTTACATCAAGCCAGGTCTCTGTGACATGTTATTCCCTACTTTCCTCAGATGTTGCTTTGGTTGACTATGGACACTTTAGTTACATTTCGATTCCATATGACTCTATGAAAGCAAAATATTTCTGATTACCTGGAAATGGCCTTATTAGAACCAAACAGGTGTGTATTAACTGTTCTTTAATAAGTTATATTTTCTTCTCAACAGATTAGACAGTTGTCTATTCTGCTACAAGTATTTAGATTAAGCAGCTTGCATTACATCTTTAATGACTACACACAGCATATATAGAGAAAAAGAAGATGAAAGAGAAGCACAAGCTTCACAGTCTACGATACCACAATGAATTTGCAAAAAAAGTATGTTATAAACTTCAAGGAGATTTAGCATATGAGTGGCCTAAAGACCATTTAACTTACCCTTATTCATACAACTTAAAAGAAAGCAGTGCAGAGAGCTCTTTCTGTCAGAGCAGAGTGCTTTTCTAACATAATCTGTTTTCAGCATCTCAGCTATCCAGAGATATTTCAGATGTCCTTGTACACCAATGTACAGCGATGGAAGATGCCTTTTGAAACACCTTTATGCTGGACTCTCACATAAGAAATCAGATCAATCAATTCTGACCCCAAATAAAGAACATGCTACCCAGATATTCTGGTTTTGTTTGTTTAACTTGGGATTTTGTTTTACGTGGTTAATATTTATTTTTAATTTTCCTATAGTCATTTTATCCAGACTAATGGAATCTGAAACATAGCCCTTGCATTCATTACACTCTGAAATTTTTAGTTTCTTTGGTACTTACATTTCTAATCAGAAGCACAAATTTCCTTGCATACAAATTAGGGGAAATGATCTGATTGATCTAAATGGGAACACAAGGAGGTCATGTATTTCACAGATGTTCCTTAGGAGGACTAGGTCAAATTCTCCTTATTATTCATGACTAAGATTAAGGGGAAAATACTGCACGTGTTTACCACACTTCATAGAAACTGAGTATGAAATTGAGAAGGAATCAACTTATGTGCAATTTTCTGAGTTTAGGGAAAAAAAGAAGCATCTTGTTTTGGTGTTTGAATAAAATCAAAACCAAAGCAAAAAAAATAAAAAAATAAAAAAAAAAAAAAGCAGCTTAATTACCAAGACTGGTTCTTTCATCTCTGATGATGTATATGATGAGGAAAAATGAGAAAGTGTTCCTCAGTAGTAAAGATCATATTTTATATATATGACAGGGACATTTTTTGTTTTCCCAATGGAATTTCTGAATTCATATAGTTTAATATCTTATTCAGACAATGGTTAAGTATGTGAGCCTTCTTTACATCACTGGAAATAAAGTGGATGAACACCACTTTACCTTCCAATATTGCAATCCTATGCCTGCAGTGAATCAATGACATTAATCCTACAGATAATATCTAGGATCCTAGCATGCAGTTTCATCCTTAAATTTTACTGCTTCCCTAGAAGTCCATTCTGTAGCAAAATAAGGAACACCATAATCTGATGCATCTTCACAGGCACAGTTCAATTTTTTTTAAAAAGAAGTGGTAGAGGATATTACAAAAGTCCCAAACAATAACTTGGACTGGCGAGTGTCCTTTGTCAGGGAAATAAGTTCATTTGCCACATTCCCTTCTCTTTTACTGAATTGCTGACACCACATCATATGGTAGACCATTTTGGATCTCTAATATTCAAACTTGCTCTTTCTTTTACCTCATGTTGATTACTCTGTGAAGCAGACAGGAACTCGCCTGAGGATTGTGTGATACCAGCAGAAGAATGTCTTCAAATATTTATACAAAGATGTAACTTTTTCTTGTGGCATGTTTTATAGGATTTCGTTTGCCTCAGGAATAACTTGCTTTAATGATACATGTTACTCTAAAGCCCACTGAGAAAAGCCTTAAATTTTCATCAAAACAGGGACAATGCTGTAACATGCCATACCTGTGAATTGCTTTATTTTTTTATTCTCCATTTATAGACACTGGATAAGAAACAAAAAATTCTGCAGAAAAATAAAATTGGCATAGATTGACTTTTAATTATCTAGTGGCATGTTTCATTATTTCTTGTCCTGAGCCCAAAGGTGGAGTTATTTCTACCTCTAGACTTGCCAGAGTGTGTAACTTTCTTCCCACGTTTTATACAGTCATCTGCAGCTGGCCCGTTTCTAGGATCCCAATGGGAACATCTTGGGGTTAAAGTATGAGGTTTTTTGACTGTTTTTGTTCTTGGCTCACTGATCCTCATGTGTAAATTGACATCATGCAGCTCTTTTTTTTTTTTTTTTTTTTTCCAGGACTGAAGGGACAAGAATGCATGGACAAAAGGGAGAGCAGCTACATTTTTTTCCTAAAACTTCAAATCCCTACTGTTAGTCTGCAGTCCAATCAAAATTTAAATTATCCTTGCAGATTAGATTTATTTAATTACTTGATATTTTATGGCTGGTAACATTTTTTTAAAGAACAAAAAATGCATATTTTCTTTCAAAATTGTTTTAGTATTTTGCTGATAGCTGCCAAAAAGAGCAACAGGTGCATGAGCAGTCATTAGGATATTGTCAATTACTTATACGTTGACAACATCCATTTTTAACAAAGCATTTCATGTTCTGTATTTTTACACTTCATGTCAAAAGGTGGCGAAGCTAAGCACAGCAAAGCTTTGGCAGGGAAGGCTAATTTTCCATAGTTTCATCATGCATGAATGCCTCTTGGAATCATTTTAAATGCTGTTAGATGACAGAATATTATTTGTAAAACAATTTCTTTCTAAATGGTTTCAGAGCTGACAGAAACCACTAGCTTAACGCTTTAGTGGCCTACAGAAGGACAGGTAAAACTCAGAAGCAACAATGAAAATCCCTACATCACAACCTCCTCTTCCAGACAATTTAGAGTCAGTTTCTTTTCTGAGAAGAATTCTACAGTTCAGACAAATCCTGACATAAGCCTGAGTGGGCAAAACAAAAAAAAAAACAAAAAACAAAAACAAACCAAAATGGGCAAAATGGAGCTATTAATGGTATTTTGGTTTTCTGTACATTTGCCTGCAGAGAGCTCTCCATCAAGAGATTGAACATAGATGAGTAAGAAATTATCAACTCATGTGACATTCTGTTGGTGTCATCTCACATTGCATGCAAATTAGTTGTATAAAGACATTCAATTTTCTTTCCCACTACAAAAAAGGGTATGCTTGCATGCAAGGTTCAGAAAATCTGAAGTGAAATCCTCTCTTTGACATCTATATAATTTGTGAGTGCAGGCACACGTTTGCAAAATGAGGAAAGAGCTATTTTTGAATTTTTCTCTTTTTTTTTTTCTTTCACCCTTTTTACATTTACTATCTCTTTTTCAACCTTTGTGTCTCCTCAGGCTTATAAAAAATGTGTTAATACAATACTCGTGTGGCTGGGTTATGTTGCTACACATACAGATGCTTGTGGCTGCTTTGTCTCCCAGGTAATTGGATTGACTTAAACTGGATCACATCTGGGATAATTACTCGAAGATCTGAGGAAGAACAGAAAAATCTAGTCTTCATCCAGCACTGACAACTACTAATCTACCAAAACAACCCAAAAAGGCAGATGTCATTTTTATTATAGTATGCTATATTACAGACATATGTCTCTATCTCTATCTCACTCTCTTTCTCTCTAATGTACATTTTTGTTACCTATACAGTCATAGAATATAGTTGAATCATGGGGGAGTTGTTCAGAACATTTGACACAGAAAATGTCTGTTACAGAGACTTGCATGCATACAAAGATTTAAGAAACTGCTTTCAGCCAGCTTTGGATACAGTGTTCTTCATGGCACTTTTTGCATCTGCATTAGTGTTGCTTAATGGCAGGAGTGTCACTGCTGCATGCTGTGCCTGTTTATTATGACTGATGCCACTAATTATACTAATAGTATAAACAACATAAACAGAAATATTTGTTCCATCAGCTGTCACTTTTGATACCCATAGTCATAAATGAAAGTCAAGGAAAGAAAAAGGGAAATACTTCAGTGATTCCAGAGGTGTGCCTGGTATTCAGAAATAATTATACTACTTGATGAACCATGGTACTGTCTGCTCTTGTCTTCGTGTTTGATTACAAATCTGATACTAGCACTTAATGGGTAAGTGAGCTGTCACAAGGCTTTCCTTCATGCTATGTTTCAGGAAACATTACAACAATTCATGTGATGAAATGCAGCTTTCTACCATATGCTGACATATCACAGTGCAAGATGGTGAAGTGTCTTAAGCAACGTATCGCAATGTGATCTGCCACCCATTAAATGGAATGCTTCAAAAAACATGCCAGCTCTTGAATAAACTCTGACTCCAGTACCTACTGCAGCCAGTAGACTGTATAAAATGCCTTAAAGTTATCCTCAGATTGCTCTGCTCTTCTGCCAGTATAAAACTAACAGTCTAATTTTAGCTCCACTTTGGATAGAATGCAGTTAACCTTACAATACTGCAGCACCACACTAGCAAGATTTTATTTTAGCCACTAGAGTAAATGCTGACTTTTAACTTTTATAAGGTTATTTATTAAGACGTGCAGTTACCTCCCAATACACACAATTTCTCTATGACTGTGAATAGATAGCAAAGGTCCCAGCATTTATTAAGCTCTGCTACAAATCAAATCTACTGAAATAGTCATAATGTATTCTATTAGTAAGCATAAAAAAATATATATGCAGTGTTATGCCACCCTCTCAGCACAACGGCTGTGAGATTTGCACCATAGTTCACTACAGTGATCCTGAGTCAGCACTTCCAGGACGTGGAAATCAAGAGTAACCCAGCTGATAGGCTGTAAGGAAACAGTAATTCTGTTCTTTACTTGCAAGGATAGCTTAACCGGGGAAACCCAGTCGGGCTGTACGTGGACATCCTCTTCCTGGGCTGATAAAGACACCAGCATGTTTTTTGAGATCATGTATTTAATAAATGTATTTAATGTGTGTGTGTAATAAATGTATGTATTTATTAAAGTGCTGTGTCCTTGGGGGAAATGGGGGAAGAAAGGAGAATTTTGGCTGTGTAAAAATTTTCTTGACTGCTCACCTATCCTAAATACCTTGTAATGTGTTTAGTTTAGATTAGATTAGTTTAGTTTGATGAAGACTGTTGAATTTGTTCCCCTGAAAAGACAATCTCAAGTCACAGAAGAATAATCTCAAAACACTACGATCCTGCTTCAATAGCAGGAAACATCTGTCTTCTAAGCAAAGTGTATAGGAGGGCTCATGGCTCATGTGATAAAGTAGATGGCCACTGGATAGTTTGGGGCTAATTTTTGGTGTTTACTTGAAAAATCTTGAAGTGAAATTTGGTTAAATATTTGTTACACTAGGGTGTTGACACATCGCTTAATCCTCAAAAACAGTCACCCCAGCTCTTTAAAACCTAAACCACAGCCAAAATGGTCAAAACTAATGTTCATCATCAGAGAATACCAGTAAACTGTCACCAAGATATAGCAGATGTCATTCTGGTCACAGTTTGAGGACATAGGGAACCCAAATTGACACTGACAGAAGCGCAGAAATCCTGTCAGGGTGGTATCGATGCTCTCTGTCCCTCTGTGAGCACCATCAGATTTTGTCACTCAGATGGGAGACAGTGGCAATACCAGAAACAGCTGCATAAATACCACACTATCAGTTGTGACAAAATGCTGTGTGAAGGGGTAATCCAAGAATAATTGTGTCAGGACTGCCTGACTCCTGACTACCCATGATGCTATGGAGGATATAGGCTGATTACTTCTTATGCTTCAGTACCCTGATATATTCTAAGGCACTAGTGAGTAACTCCATGTGTTTTTAAAACCTCCCTAATCTTTTCTTCCGTCATTATTGAAAATGAATTGCTGATTTGTTAAGAGCTATGTTTTTTTTGTTAAAAATTAAAAATCAAAAGCTTAAAAAAAATTAAAAATATTATAACAAAATATTATATCTTGAAAGAAATAACAGACAAGCATTTCTCTTAATGGTTGCTTCTTTCTTGTGTTCTTCTAAAATTCCAGAAGAAAATAATATCCCTGCCCCACCCTCGAACTTTGTCTGGAAATTTTTTTTTTTCACATTTCATTTTTTTCACATACTGTCATATGAAGAGTCAAATAGAGTAATTTTTTTCCAGTCACAAGAATCTCAAAAGTGATTTATGTTCTGTTTCAAGAAACTGCTGAACATAAAATTTGTTATGATTTTTTGTGGACACTGCAATTACAGTGTGTGTGAAAGGAGGGTGTCAAAAAGATGCAGGCTCTTCTCATTGGTGCTGAGCAATAGGACAAGAGGCAATGGGCAGAAACTGATGCACAGGAAGTTCCACCTTAATATGAGGAAGAACATCATTATTGTGGGAGTGACCAAGCACTGGCACACATTTCCCAGAGAGCCTGCGGAGTGTTCCTCACTGGAGATATTCAAAAACCATCTAGATGCACTCTTGGGCAGTATGCTCTGGGATGAGCAGGGAGATTAGATGAGCTGACCAGCTTGAACCTTTTCCAACCAGACACATTCTGTGATTTTGTGATTATTGGTAAAACAGTTTTGGATTTGTTTTTTGCTCTTGACATATTGTTTTCACTGCATAATAGATCGCTTCAGAACAGTGCTTGTTTTGTAATTGATTATTCCCTGAAAGAGGCCTTACAATCGTTCCTATAGTGGTGGCTGCAAACAGACATGAATTGGCCCTGCTTCAAGCCACAGCAGCTGAAGCAGTGCAAATCAGGAAGCCTTACAGCCACTGAAACACCAAATTAACACTTCCTTAATGCACTCTTCTACCCATCCCAGAGAGAGACAATAACATTATAGACAAATTACTTCCCACTGTCCCTCCTGGTGTTCCTGTCATTGAAAGCACTTAATACAGCTGCAAAGCTTACTTCAGTGATGTGGGGTCATTCTCAAACTTAGCACCATTAACCTGAGAAAATATATTTGAGTTCATTTGTTTGTTTTTCATTTGCATATACTTCTTTACCTTGCTCTCTACTTCCAATCAAGAAGAGACAAATGAACACAGTTATGATCTACCTCTCTAGGAGGAAGTATCCCTTTGACAAGAGAACCCTGCTCTAAATAAATTACAATCTACTACACTCCTGGAAAAAATGATGTGAATTATCGTTAAACAAAGACTTTCTGTGACTTTCTCAGGAATTATATCTGAGTGGCCTGAGGCATTGCAGACATTTTATCCCTGTCAATTCTGGTGAGAAGCAGAACTGTGAGGAAGAGATGAGTTTACATTGAAATTCAGAGGGGGCAGAGATGGTGAGTGAATGTCTGCATGGTACTTAGTTGTCAGTTGGGGTTGAAATATGGCAGATAATTGTTCAGTAGCTGCTTCAGGCTCTGGAGGATGGCAGAACACAGTATCAGAAATTTGTCAGAGCTATTAAATAATTAAAAAAAAAGGAGTCTGCCCTGACTATATGGCTACTCCAGCTAGATAGCAGCATGAGAAGCTGCCAGATGCTCCTGATAGCACAGACATGCTCCTGATATCACAGTAGACAGCTAATCTTAGCCATCTAGTTATACTAACAAGCTAATGGTGTGATTACAAGAAAGCGGACAAGAACTTCGTGGTTTGCAAGCTAAGCAGAGGCTACCAAGGCAATCCTAAGTTCAAAAAAATGGAATCAAAGCAGTTGAAGAAGAATAAAAAAGGTTTATTTAGGAAATGATGAGAGTAGGAATGTTGAAAATGTAGGAATGTTTCTTTTTTGGGAAGAAAGAAAGGGTGTATAAGTGGTGCCAGTAGGAGATCAGCCCTACTCTTGATGACTGTAGCTTGTGCAATAACCATTTGCTTTTTCTGAGCATACTGATATCAGACTTCTACCATCAGGAAAGCTGGGCATGTCTCTCCCAAGTGCTATTGAGGGCATACCATGAGTGCTCTTCCAAACCTCAAGAGGGGAAGACCCAGAGACTGCCTTGTAATAACATCATCTGTTCCTGACAGAAAATGTCATGTCAGATTTGAAATCCTGGAACTTGAAAGAAGATCTGTGAAAGTAAAAACTAAAATGCTATGAGAACTTTGGTGAGGAAAAGTGACCAGCAGCACAGTGAAGAAAATGTGCAGCAGATAAACTACTACTACAGAAAACATGTGAAAGAAGGAAAGCATTTGAAAGAAAAGTTAAAAATACAGAGAATCAAATTGTATCAAAAATGTTGACCTCCAGAAAATGTATCTTTAAAGAATTTCCTCTTAAAAGTAGAGATAACTGTACCAGCTAATTTGTTAGGCTTCCTTAACTAAGTTTATACTTGCAGTAAACTTAATGCAACTGTAATATTTGGTCTCATCTTATTCTATGCAATGCATAGTGTATAATGGGATGTAGATTGTCTTATTGTGTTTCAGCATCACAGGTAATTGTTAAAAGGAAACTTGTAAGTATATTTACTAAAATGCCAGCAGCAAAATCAAAACAGCAAGAAAAATACCCCAACAGTAAAATGGCTATATTTTTTAGAGATTAACTAGTACAATTTAGGGTGTTTAAGAAAATGGCTCTCAGCCTCTTTCTGGCTTGTTTTAAAAGGGGATTATTTATCTATTTCCTTTCTTTTTCTCTTTCCTTTCCCTTTCCCTTTCCCTTTCCCTTTCCCTTTCCCTTTCCCTTTCCCTTTCCCTTTCCCTTTCCCTTTCCCCTTTTCCCTTTCCCTTTCCCGCTTTTGGATCTTCCCCCTTCCCTCTCTTTTCCTCCTTAATTTTTCCTCATCTTTATTTGTATTTTCTTTCTTCTGCTTCCCCTTCCTCCTTCACCCCTTTTCCTTCTCTTGATGGTATAGTTTTGTCTTCTAACTAGTTGCTGCAAGAAGTGTATTGGACAGCAAAGCAGACACGGTTTTGCTGGGACAGATTAATTTACTCCATTTTTCTGCTGATCTCATGGTGTTTGTTTTGTTTTTGTGACCAAAACTGTGTTGATAACACATGCATGTTTTCAGCTGTTGCTGAACAGTGCTTTCACAACATGTTTCGCACTCTGTTTGGCTAGCAAGTAGGCAGGGGGTGGGCAGGAGGCTGGGAGGGGATGCAGCTGGGACAGCTAATCTGAATTCCCAAAAATAATATTCTCTATCATATGAGATCAGTTTCAGAAGTAAAATTGAATAATTGATAATTGAAAAGGGGACTGAGGTCCCAGTTAGGTTCTCCTGGAGTAGCTGAGCATCACTAATCATTAATTTAGTAAGAAGTGATTCCTTTTGTCTCCCTTCCCCTTCACCTTTTTTTTTTTTTTTACCTCTCCATTTGTTAAATTTTCCTTTCTTTGACCCATAAGTTTTTTACAATTTTTTCCCTTCTGACTCTCTCCCCCATCCAGATGCCCATCTAGTAGCTGTGCAACTAGATGGGAGCTTACTAGCTGTGGCCAAACAACACAGAAACTTGTACCCCTTCGACATGAGAAAGCCAATACAAAGGAACAAAACATTCTTGTGGCACCAACCACAATATCTTACAGTATGTCTGTGTGGGTTAAATTCTTAGGGTTTGTTATCTATGTCTTCTGATGTAACGTGTTTGACCATTTGCTTGGAAAATGCTTGTATTGCTGGCTTCTACTCCAATTTCTCATTGGAATTTTGTGCGTTTATGATATTACATAAGTAATGAAAGTGATAGTTTGAGTTGTTCTAAAAATTGGAGACTTAACAATGACTGTATTCCATCAACACAACTCTTGATATAGCAGTTTAAGTTTTTCACATTAACCTGTAACATAATTTTTTGATAGGACAAGAGAAAAGCATTTTTCAGAACAAACTTTCAGAATACATATGTGGATGTATCTTCAAAATGTTGTCAATTTTCACATATATTGTAAATCTAAATACTCTGTTAAAACTTGACTTGTTCAAAAAGCACATCAAGTGATTAAACATTTTATAAATTATATATATATATATAATTTATATATTTATATGTTTATATTTATATGTTTATTTTATTTATTTATATGAATAATAGAAGCTTGTTATGCTGAGTTTGGGAGGGCCCTCTGGAGGTCCTCTGGTCTAAGCTCCCCTGCTCAAGCTGGGCACCTAGAATCAATTGTTTCAGGGCTGTGTTCAGCATCTCCAAGGATGGACAAGGCTCAGTCATGCTCACAAAGAACAAGTGTTTTCTTAACTTCAGAGAAACCTCCAGTGTTTCTCTTTGTGCTCAGAAAGTCCTGCACTACAGACCTGCATTTCAGGCTGGAGGCTCCCCGGTGTTTAATGAAGATGTTAAACAGAACTGGGCACGTTCCTGAACCCTGGGGTATGCTGCTGCTTACTGGCAGAAGAAAATGGGTGATGTCTTACTTTTTGACTGAATAGTTGACTTTTAATTTTTTACTTCAGTTTAAAAAAAGTAAAATATTATCTGTCTTTACTTTTTTATTATCTTTAGTTTTTATATTTTAATGTGGGAGTTTTGTTGGGCTTCTGGTTGTTTGGAGTTTTTCCCTAGAAATTTAACAGGGAAAGCAGCCTTGCAGACTCATTTATTTACCTTAGATTTATCTTTATAATAGAAATTATATTTAATTTCTTTTCATTTTTATCTTTAACTTCATTTAATTTTTCAGAAGAAATACGTAACATTTTCAGGACTGTTATTTTAGAAATTTACTCCTTAGTATCTCATTCACATTCATTATCAGTTTTACCTTACCTTTCCACTTTAATATGAAATTTATAATTTCATACTTCAGCAAGTTTTTTTTCTGTGAAATAGGTCTTTCTACAAGCAATAGTATAAAAACCCATTAGATTGTGTTTGATTATTGAGGTTTCATGGGTTTACAGTTTTCACAGAAATTTGCCAGTTGCCCAGAAAAGTTGTGGAGCCTCATTCTTTGGAGATACACAAAATCTAACTGAACGCTACCCTGAATAATGAATGTGCTGCACGAGAACCTGCTTAAGCAGGGAAGTTAGACCAGAAGACCTTTAGTGATCCCTTCCAACCTTACCCATTCTGTGATAAGCATACTAGTTCTTGTTGCATTATTGAATTGCTCATCTTTTTCTTTATTTCTGCCCTGTAGAGTAGATACGATAAACTTAGATTATCATTGGGTCTAATATTTTATAAACATAATTACAAATAGGTTTAAAACATGATTTTCTTTCCCATGAAAATGTAGTTTTGAAAATGTTTTGCTGAATCTTGCCTCTGTATCAATTTTAGCCAGTATGTTAGTCTTCCCCTGCAGATTGGAATTCCTTACATGACATACCCTAATTAATTGTGGATTGAGTCCCTCTTATTTATTTATTTGTCCGCACTGATAGTAGCTTTGTCCTTGTGATAAAAGTTGGGACTACAGTAAAGAATGAGCAATTTGCTGAAATGATAAAGACAGCAGGGCTGTGTGAAGCACCCTTAACTAACTGTCTAAAACAGATAAGATTCACCATGCCAGATCAGAATCAATGTGATTGCCAAAGATAATTAACTCCAATCTTACTTAGCCTGAGAATGCTATGCAGGGCTTAGACCTCTTGCAGGCACTGTTAATTCTTTCTTTGCTTGTTGTTGTCTTGATATTCCCTCTCTTTTTCCCACCTCCACCCATTTTCTTTCATTTCTAATTCGGAACGAAGTTTCATTCGGGCAAGCACATTTTATCTTAGCAATAGTACTCTGTAATCTTCCAGGGAGCTTTCCTCTGGTCAAATTTTGATTACTTGAAATTCCTCTCCTGTTATTTCAGAGGAACAAGGCTGTCAGCACACATCCTCTTCTGTTGCAGCTATGCCAGAGTTACAGCCCACAAACAGTGCCTCAGACCTGCCAGCTATGAAGCCTCTTTTACAGAAATTGTATTTATTTTAGTGAAAATCAGACCACTGCACCTATGTGATGTGGAAAGCAAATCTTAGCTACATTGTCTATCTTAAACTGAAAACAGTTGGAAAGCATCTGCAGGAGAGTACAGGGTGACTGTACTTTGGGATGTGAGAAGAGAGCTGGACCACAGCACTGCCTTTTCCATTGAAGCCAAGGCATGGTGTCACAAGGTAAAAGGCAATTGATTATGTGATACCTGTGTTTAGTTAGGGATACCATTTCTGCCAAAGGGTGCTCTGGACTCAGCAGATTTCAAATTTGGCCCATTAATAGTTTTATAATTTAAAACATATCTAAGAATTTATCACAAAAATCCACAATAGAAATAAATATAATCTCACATTGATCAATAATTATGTTGTATGCATCTAAGTGAAAAGAGGCCTAGAAATAATAAAACTTAGACCTACATCATTAGGCCCTTAAAGAGTGAAAGAAAAGCATTCATTGATGGAAATGATGAGATAATTCCTTGGTTTGTAATATTCAGAAGGTGTATTTGTTCGGTTTTGTTGGGTTTTTTTACCACATACGGATCTTTGATGTTGTTTTCATACTGCAGAATAGTTGTTGTTTTAATCTTAAATTGTAGAAAATTATTTGCATTTGACAGTTGATAAAATTCAGTAATTACATAAAAATTTGACCTCCTGAAATTTCCTATTATTTTTGCTTTCCTGAGCTGATCTAGTGAAAATATATTTGATAGCTTTCAAAACAGAATAGAGAGGATGTTCCGCAACTCCTTTATGATGTTAAACATATGTAAGATGCAGACTGAGAATAAACAGTTTTTGGAATTTAAACTATTTTGTCCCTAAGTAAATAGGGAGAGAGGTGGCGGAGGATGGTGGTGGTGTGGTGATGGAATTTACATGATGTTTTTTAAACTTAAAAATTTATTTTAAAAATTACAAAAACATATATCTACATCAAAATTTTGGGAGTTTAATCACTTTTTTTAATGTGTTTAAATTTATTTTCTTCGTTAAGACCAGCTGAATTATATTGTCCTGGCTTACCTTGGTTTGCCTTGCCTTTTTCTCACTCTCCATTTCCTATGTAGTGAATATTACAATAAATCAAAACCTTACAGGGACCTTGCATTTTCACTAGAAGATAAGGAGCTGCTTAGCATTTGATGTTTAACTCAAAACAAAACTGCCTCTTCATGGAACAATGCATGGTGCTGTCCTGTGTGTTGCTGTTTGAGCAACTGAGAACTCAAAATGCAAATACACAAGCACACAACACACACACACACACACATACCCATTTTTATCCTCCTGGTTGCTGGCAGCCTAGTAGACTAAATGCCTCTAATGAAATGTCTGCAGTTTTAAATCCATATGAGCCTTTAGATATTCACCCTTTTCTAATACTATCTTTTTGTACTTTGATGAAAATGTTTGAATTACAGGTGTTTATTTCAAAAATTGGGAGGAAAAAGGTAGTTGTTTCTAGACAAGTGACATGAGTAGCAGAGTGATTATTTGAGTTAGTACAGAAAAAGGAAAACATAAATTTACAGGGATTCTTTTATCCTTTAAGCGTAGAATTAGTTTTCTCTCCATTTATAAAAGCATTAAATTCCAGGCCCTCCTTTCAAGTCATGAATATTTTACCCAGAGATCTCCCTGAGAGGGAGAGAAACAGCTTTTCAACCAGCTGGTGCAGGGTTATATTTGGCATATGGAGCCTGGATTCAGTTATTGACTTAGAAGCCCATAAATACCCCCTTAACAACAGGGCTGTGTGTAATACACATCGTTGGGGAACTCCTTAAGGCAGATTTCTGAGGTATCAGCCTGCTTGTCTGTGAACACAATATACAACAAAGCAGGAGACTTGAATTTAGATCAGGTTGATAAAATCCTAGAGCTGGAGGAAGCTGGGGAGTCTTCAGTAACAAAATAAACTCTGGGAATTTGTTTAATGAAGAAGAAAGCAAAAACCTTTCACTAGTCCCTAGAATTGTTTTCAACACAGTTTGCATGGTGAATTAGTGATAGATGCTGAATTAATAGTACTGAGAAATGACATATACTTTATGCAAGTCACATCTACAGTAGAACCAGCAACAATAAAATTTTTTGAAATCTGTTTTCTTTACAATTTCAAGTTTTAATACATTTTGGTTTCAACTAAATATTTTAATTTTTTCCCTAAATGAGGTAATTAAAATGATTCTTCAGGCTCACTCAATTCATTCTCCTTGTTAAAACTACTTTTAAAATTCTTTTAAATACATTTTGTAAATTCATCTTCCATTTGTCTAAAAAATAAAAAAGGTCTGTATATGCTGAATAGTTCAATGCATGTGCTGCAAAGGCATGTAACAGCTGGGATCTATCACTGCCAAGCAATAATTAAACAAAGTTGGCAACAGAACTCTGGGAAAAATTTTGTATGCAAAACAGAACTATACATCTTCTGAAGGAAATTTCTTGTGGGCGTGTAAAAAATGCATTCAGATTACTTTATCTTTTATATTTTTATTTTTATTTAATTATTTAATCTAATTGCCAGAAATACAGTTACCAGAAATGAAGACATATTCAATCAATTTAAAATGGGGAGGTTAAGCCTGAATGTCATTAAAATCAGAAAGGTTAGTCAAATAGCAGAATTCCCCAAAATTTACCTTAAGTGGAGAATTAGAACAAAACAGGAGTTCTTAAGACTGTTCATAATGTATAAATACTGTTTAATTTCTAGGCTGACTAAAGGCTTGTGTAAATTTTATAATACGCTTTGTTTAAGGAAATATTGTGGTCTTACTATGCTAAGTGTACACATATAATTTAATATTTCAATCTAGATTCTGGCTCTAAGGGTGGTGTACCTTGAGTCAGGCAAAACAAACTGGCATGATAATCATGGTAATAATTTAAAAATGTTTATTTTTACATCTAAGAATTTATTTTTCATGGCCTTTGATATAACCATTCATGTTATGAAAATCAGGCATTCATGATTTATTGGCAGGAATTCATTAAGCAAGCAGTTATCTCCACATTTAGACATCCTGAAAGGAGCACAGTCAGAAGTTAGTTACATGTGACAAATATTTACAAGAAAATGAAAAGCATTTTTTTTTTCATGTGAGAGAAGAAAATTAAACTCTCTGAAGACATTGCTGTGAATAATTTGGTCATATCTGGGTAGTAACTATAAATCTTATTCATACTACTTGGGACCATGGGGCTGGACTCACCCCACCAGTTCACCTGGCTCTATTGAAGGTTGTAACACTGCAGTGGTTTGGATCAAGATACTTGAGAAGAATTCAGAATTTATGATTGTGAGATTTTTATTACTAAATAAATTGCTAATTTATGATTGTGGGTTTTTTATTACTTGATAAATTGCTGTTGGTAATGGATAAAGCTGTTCTTGAGTTGTACTCACTCTTTTGGGACAGCACTTAAGGATTGTTGTGATGCTACCTTGTGTTCTTGACTATCATACCAATTTTAGCCCTTTAGGTCAGCTAACCTGTCTTAGAATATCTATTTATTAGGCACGAGCCAAAAGTACTCTTCTAGACAGAGACATTTCACAGCAGCTATACCTGTGAATAAATTTTAAACCCTCAATGCTCTGATTCTCATGTTATCTGTCCATTTGCATAGTAGTAATCATTTTACATCAGCTTATATTTTTTATTTAATTACAGCTGAGCAACTCGAACCCCTGGAATATTTACAGCAGTGATTTATACTGTGAGTCTCTCTTTTCCTTTCATCCTTTCCTTTACTGCTGATCCCTTGGTCCTTCACCCAGGATGAGCTGTATCCACTCTTACTAACTCTTGGCAATTGTCATAAAGCATGCTTGCCATGGTTAGGTCTAAGTAGCACGGAGGATTAAGTTTTCAGTAGTCTTCTCTTATTTCCACAATATAATAGGGGGAAGTGGATAATAAATAAGTGTAATGTCCTTTGAACTTAGAACACTGGCAAGGGTACCAAAAGACTTTCATATTTCCAGGCTATTAGCATAGCAGTTTTTAGTCTGGAGGTGGTAAAGGAGAAACTTTGTAGATTGCAGTGGTGGTATATCCCAATATTGGAGAGCTTGGAATACAGCTTGAAAGTTTTGCAGCACGCTGTGCTCTGTAAATGTATTATCACAGTAGAGTATCAGAGTGTGTAAAGTATTGTATTTAAAGCTTCTATCTCCCACTAAGTATAAAAATGTTTCCTCAGGAAATGTAGCTGGTTATTATTGTGGGAATACAGTGGTCACTGAGGTGACATTACGTAGGAACTTTTAATGCAGATCAATACTGGACAATTCATTTGGATCCATATGAGATTTCCAGTGTTAGTCCATTAACGATGAAAAAGAGTAATAGAGACAGGATGTAGAAACAGAAGCAAAAGAAAGACAATGATAAAAGCAAACAAGCTGCTATATATTACAATGTGAAGGGAGAAGGAGGAGGCAAACCAGCTTATAATGTATAATTCACTCGTAGACATTGTAGGCTACCAAAGAATGATCCTGATCTTAAAGCACAAAGTGTATGCTGAGTTGTCTGACATGACAATGATCCTGGGTGAGATCCTTAAAGCAATTATGACTACAATTTTGGCATACACACAGGTAAAGTAGCTAGAGATCATTTTAAAATAAAAATGTGAAATTAAAAGAAAAATAATTTCCCCCTCTGCAGTAAGATCTAGCCACAGACTTTTTCACTATATGCAAAACACATGTGGTCATCATTCATATTGTTTTAGGTTAATTTCAGCCAGTATTACAGGAGATGGAAGTAGGAATTATCTACAATATGAAAGATACTCTAGCAAGAACTGGGGACTAAAAGCAAAAGCATGTCATTATTGTCCTGAAATCCCTGGGGTTCTTTCTGTTTGTTAATATAACTTCATTGTAGGCAGATGACTCATACTTAATAGGTTTCACAATTCTCATAAAAATTGTGGGTTAGGTCTTTCTCACCTTTTTACTGCCTAAATATTTGTGAACCTAACTAGCATAGAATTTATAAGTATGGAGGCTTTGTGTGGGCACCATAAGGATCTCAAAAAGACTAAGAAAATACTATGTTTCAGTATGTTTTTTCTTAAACTGGTCATTGAAATTCAATAATTACTTGCATCGTTGCTCCTATCTAGGAGAAAACAGCCTTTTAAAAGTCTGCCCAAATAAGTAGTGTAGCAAGGCTAATACAGCGATGCAAGGTCATTGATACCAATATTGGCCAAAAAGAAACTTTCTAACACTTTATTGCAGTTTTGAGTTATAGAAATCAGTCATTCATTATTGCAGCATGCTGGTAACTCGTAGTGTCCTTCCTCTAACCAAGTGTCTCAAGTGTTAGGAAAACAGCTTTTATCCCACACACTGATTGCATTTTCACTAGCTATCCCTGCTTATTTGATGCATATATACACTTTATTTTACATAGTCATAGTCATACCCCTTATTGGAAGTCCTTGTATGGTTATTTGGGGGTCTTCTTCGGTGGAATTCAATATAGTTTTTAGGTGGCTGTTCCTTAATCCCCTCTTTTGAATAAGCACAGTATTGTTTTGCAAAATTGGTGCCTTGTCACCCTTGCAGAGTTGAGCAGTTATCCTGCTTGCATTTCACATTACTTCCTTTTTGTTAGCCTTATCTGCTCCTCCGAGGCTATATTGTTCCATTTCCTTGATGAGAACAAAAAAATTTTATTCTTTTATACTATTCTTATCCCACAGACCTCCTGCTAAGAAGAAACTAAGTTTCTGTTTATCATGTGACGTGGCAGACTGTTCATCACTTCTCACAACTTCTGATTTTTAGAGAACTTAATTTTAAACCATTTAGTTAATTCATCAACATAATGAAGTTTTAATTGGTGAAAAAATTGAAGTTTATTTTCAGTTATTATATCAGTTATGGAAGATGAGAGAATTATATAAAGCTGGAAGATGAAAACTATTATAAGAAGTTGAAAGACTATTAAAAAAAAATAATTTCACTTCTTTCTGTTAAACTGACCTTATTTCCATGACTGTCAAAGGAATATTTACATTAATTTAGACAGAAAAGAAATAATTTAAAATATATCTTTGATCAATTCAGTGAAATCTTGGTTGCATCCAGAACTGTTTAGTAGTAAATCAGAAAGAACAAAATAACATTTTCAGTCCAAGTGAAAATAACATTTAGATGGGTTCAGGATTAGTGTTTTAACCGCCTTGCTGCATTAAATACCCACCTCTTTGTTTTAAGGTACATTATGCTTATTAATAATTGGAAAAATATGTAGAAACGTGGAAATCAGAGGAATTAAAGAGAATCATGGTCATTTTAGTCTTCTCAATATTTTTTTCAAGGGTTATTTCAGCTGATGGAAGCTGAAAACTATTGCTTCATGGAAACTTCTCAAGGCTGTTTTGTACACACCTGGAAGTAGTCAGCCTAGCTATAGGACTTGGACTCTGATAAAATCCAATTGGATGCACAGTTTTGTGAACACAGGAACTTCTATTTTGTAAACTCCTACAATGAGACGCTGCCTTGCCTGTGAAGTGCGTAAATCATGGTGGAACTTTGAAAATAAAACCAAACCAAAACAAAAGCTCCACAGCCCTGCAGAGTCTAGAGTGTGTCAGTCACAGTAGGGTGGACTCTTGCCTGTGTTCCTTCTTTCAAGGACTGTGGCTGTGAAGCACAAGGTGGTGGCAGTAGCCACTTTCCATCCCGTTAGCGCAGCTCACCATTGCGCGGCAGAGCAGAAGAATTTCCCCCGGCAAGCAGCTGCTGGTGGGGATGCTCTGCAGTGCTGCAGAGGCACACTGTGCCTCCCCTGCATGGCAGCTGAGGAAGCCTGAAAGAACCCGAGAACTTGCTCTTTTCCTATCAGGTAACAAAAACTCTCCGACACATAGGAGGTGTTTAAAACAAGGTCAACACGCTGCAGAGCTAGCAGCTTAAAAGATATATTTTATGACCGAGCACAACTTAAAATATTAAAAATTACTTTTTTGGAGAACTGTAAAATTTTAAGTGTCAAGGTGAATAAAAGATATGTGAGTTGTTAGAACTGGGTATGCAAAACCGGCTTTGATTTTAATCCCAAGTGTTTGCAAGTTCTTTTTTTCCCATTGGAAGAGATT
Source organism: Luscinia megarhynchos (assembly GCA_034336665.1). Taxonomy (NCBI): domain Eukaryota; kingdom Metazoa; phylum Chordata; class Aves; order Passeriformes; family Muscicapidae; genus Luscinia; species Luscinia megarhynchos. The sequence continues at coordinate 29,433,914 of CM067592.1, read as the reverse complement.
TTTCTTTTTAAGTCTTCCATGGTTTTGGAAGAATTTTAATATTTTCCAGTCCATTAAGAATGACCACTAAATAACACCTTCATACTGAAATATTAATATGGTTGTATATATGTAATTTATCAGTGGAACTATAACACTTGTTAAGACTCTGAAAATTGACTTGGTGTTAATTCAATATTTGTATAAGAACATTAAGCATTACTTAAAATTCAGATACAAGCTATCAGATTCTGTCAGTCTATGCAGCTATACCTGATATCTCCTGAGAAAGCTTTTTTTTGTAAGGTGTCTTATTCCATAAGAGTTTAGCAATGGGAGGTATCTAACCTTCTCTAAAATGCAGAAAATTGAAAAAACACAAACCATAATTTTCTAGAACTATTATGTTAAATTTAGATAAATGTTTTTATTTCAAAATCCCCTAAAAAACTGCAGTATCTTAGAGTCAAAGATTATTCTGATTCCAACCCCTGGTCCTGCATAGGACACCCTATGAGCCACACCATGTGCTAAGAGTGCTGTCTAAAGGGCCCTTGGCTTGCCAGCCTCCTGTGGCCACTTCCCTGGGGAGCTGTTCCAGTGCCCAACCACCCTCAGGGTGAAGAACTTAAACTTCCCCTTACACAACTCCAGGCCATTCCCTTGGGTCTTGCCACTGATCACCACAGGAAGAGATCAGTGCCTGTGCCTCCTCTTCCCCTCATGAGAAAGTTGTAGACTACAGGGAGGTCAAATGACCTCAGCTGCTCCTTGTACACTTTCTTTTCTAGGCCTTTAACTGTTGTCATGGTCCTTCTTTGGATGCTCTTTAATAGCTTTATGTACTTCCTATGTCATGACACCTGAAACTGCAGTGTCTTCCTCCTGTGCTCAGTTATTGGGTGTCTGTAACCTGTGGGATGTAACTGAGGGATTGTATTTCCCTCAAGTAATTTACCTCGAAAATTTTTGTGCACCTGCAACAACTCTGTCTTTATACTCCTGCACTTTGAATCACAAAGGTTCACTTTTCTCTTACTTTGCTGTAAAGGAAAAATAAGCCCAAAGGAGACAAACCTGCAGTGATTATGTTAGTTTTATATTTTGGTACTCTTGCCTTCTTTTTGAGCTATATGATGCCCCAATGATTTTGCATTCTTCTTTCTAACTTGAAGTATATTGGCAATTCATTGCTAAAATTTGCAAACTCTTTTTTTTTTTTCTTCAGAATTAAATCATGAGTAATTAAATACTTATTGAATGGGCTTACATCACTTTCATAAGATATATTGGCATGGATTCTAGACTTCCAATATTTATAGGCCTTATTCTGCTCTGTTTTTCTAAATACTTCTTAAAACCTTTAGTATTGTTCCTCTGAAGTAGCCATGTTCTTTCAGTATGCCTTGGTGATATAATAAAAATTCAGATATTAAATGTGCATTTCAACAGAAAAATTAGACATATTTTAAAATAAATAGTCCTTGCGAGTAAAAAATTACCATGCAAATAGAATGTAAATAAGAAGAAGGGAGAAAGGAACTATGGTAGACTGAGTTTATAAGATAGAAAAAGTAGGTCAGAGAGAGTGAAAAGAATAGACACTGGCTTTATCTGATAAGCAATCTTATAATTTATTTAGTTTATAATTTATTTACAACCGCATTCATGCATCAAAGATGGTATAGACTTGTTAAAAAATGGATGGAGAGTTGATCTGCTTGCACTCCAGAAACTGTGTTATAAGATCATTTGAATATCGTAATCATAGTATTAGCTGCTCAGTTGTGATCTGTGAAGAGAAAACCTTTTTCAAAGCAGTTAGTAGGAAAAAGTGAGTTAATATGATGTGGGAAAGGGTCATTCCACTGAGCTGCCATGTCCTATGGATCACTTTTTTGACTGAGCAACATTACTGACCAGTGAGAAGGTTGCAAAATACATGAACCTGAAAATAATAAAATCTTTGGTTGACAGATGTTTGCTTCTATAATAAGGCTGCGTTATTACAAACATATTTTAGATTTTTAAACATTGTTTTACTGGACCCTCGCTAAGACAAGCACTTAAAGCAGACATAAATCCTTTTGATGTCAAGAGTACTTGATTATATACTAACAAGTAAGTACATACTTTAGTATTATACTTAGCCTGATAGGGCTAAGAATTATGGCATTATCTGTGATAGGAAGGTTATGATATGATTGCAGAAAACTTTGAAATGAAGTTCCAAATTTTAATTGTATCAGATGACTACAATTTTTAGCTTTTCATTTTAAATTTAAGTCCGATGTACCTGAAGTGTTCTCATGTCCACAAAATACAAAATTGTGGTCACAAGTCAAATTACAGTTTTCTATTTAACAGTCAAGAATTTACTCCATTAGAATATTTCTGGAATAAAATCAGTAAAGAGAGCTTTTTATAATGTAAAAAATTGTTATTAAAATGGCTTATTTTTTAAAATATTGAGATTGAAGATATTTGAAACTTCTTGACTCAAATATAATATTCCTAAACATATTACTGCTATTTAACCCCGATTGTAGCTACATTCCTTGTAAATAGCCTGAAAATTACATTGCAGTGCTTGGCTTGTAAACAGGAAATAAACAATGGTACAAGTAATAGTATGATGATAATAGTATGATGTTTCAAAAAATATCAAATTATTTCCTTAAATTTTAACATTTGCTATGCAATTTTAAAGAAAAATGGTAGGTAAGATGCAGGAAATAATAACAGGGGAAAAAAATCCATTTCTTTTTTGGTGCAGCCAAAAAACTGCAACAGCAACACCATAGCTCATCATCAGCCAAATTACTCTTGTAAATCTTGGTGCTTATCTGGAACCAGTTGGCAGTTCCTTCGTTGTTTGACTGTTATTCTCAGCATTAAGGAAAAGCAAAGAAATTAACATTATTTTTATTTGATGTCTTCCATAAAAGGAAGACCCAGACTGAAATCTTCATGTTGAGAGGAAAAAGGAGGCCATTCAGGAAAAAACAGATGGAGAAGATATAAGAAAACTGGCCTAGCCAAATATGCATCCTCCCTAGTAAAGCATCGTTCAGATTATTATAGGAAACTATTTTTCAGATCAGCATGGCAATTTTAAATGTTGCAATCTGATACATAAAGCAGTAATGAAATCCTGCCCAGAGCACCAGACTACTAAGCTTAAGTTTTCTTTGAAAATGTTATTTATCAGGAAAGATCTAGCACATTATGTGTGGTCTGAGCACTAATAGTCTGACAATGTGTTAAAAACCAAACATTTATTGCGGCAGTGAGAAAGAGAAGCAACAAGGCACCCCTACAGTCATCAATGACAGGAAACAGGGGTTTCTGTTTTATAAAATTGTAAGTTTGTAAGTGATGCCATGTCTCTGGTGGACTGATAGGAACACTTAATGTCTGGGGTCATTTGACACCAGCAGTTTCGCAGTCAATCATGCAAAAATGTCTTGAATGTAGGTTGGAGTTGTACAACCTCTAGGCTTTACCAAGCCAAGTGTGATTAACAACTTGTTTATACCTCACTTGAGCAGTGTGGACAGCATTTTGTCTCTGTTGACAATGTTAGTCTGTGGACTGAGAATCAGAAGAGCTGTTCTGGCTGTCTGTCTATGCTGCTGATGTTGATCCAGGGAGGGTGTGAGAAGACAGGGTGTCACAATGTTAGATGTTATACACTTAATACAATATCTAGGTGTTCTTCACATCTTCGCTTAAATAGCTTACATATGTCATTGCTAATCCTCGTTTAAGATATAAGGAGATACCTGTGTAAATCATGCTACTGAATATCAGGACTCTAGTTTAAAGATGAGGAATTAGAGCTATCCATTTTACTTCAATTATTGTCTTAGTCAATTACCGATGAGTAAGGAAAATAGCTTTCATTTTGTTTAGAAGAGAGACTTGCACCTGCCTTCAGGTGTTGTTGAAACAAAAGGGAAAACATTAAGGTTACGTTGCTGACTGCTTCTCGATAGCCTATGCTGTATTCTACTGACTTATCTTCCACAAAATGAATGCACGGGGAGTGGCTTTCTTTACCATGGCATCTTCATTAAAGTTTCACACTATAAGCTAGTTTACTCCAGCAGGATACAATCACAACTTTTTAACACATATTGCTGCTGTTTCAAATGATTTCACATGGCTTACCCTTTCAGTAATTGCAAAATATCAATTAAACCTAATACATGTTAACTTCACTCTTTTTTTCATTACTTTCTCAGACAACAGCTTACAACATTTTCATTAAAAAAAATTGGTTGTGAATCTTTCTCTATGATATATTTTACCCATATTTTCAGCATAGCAAATTTATTTTGTGCATGTCTTTCTCACCATAGAATAAATATTTTACTTTTGTTTGACATTTGCTATACTGCTTCTTACTACAGGATTGTTTTTTCATGCCTTCCTACACCCTGTGTGTTACCATTACTGGTGTGTAAAATAATCCCTTCCATTGTTTTTTTTTCCTCATATTGTTCAGAAAAGCTCCTTTAGGAGAATGCATTTCTTGAAGCCCATTTTCTCACTTTTATTCTATGTTTAACAGATAAACAGTTGTAATTATCCACTAATAGCAGACAAAATTAGAACAACTTGTATAATTTAGAGAAAGATGCAACATCTAGGACCATCTCACAAAAATTTCAGAATCAGGATTGGGAAAGATTAGTAACATTTTGAGTTCTAGGGTTTTTTCTTCCCTCACAAAGTATTCCATTTTAATAGTTTAGGTGAATGAGAAACTGAAAGCATACACATTTAGCTTATTATTCTAAAGTTTGTGAAAAATCCATCCCAGCAGATACAAATGCTTTAATTGCATTTTAAAATCTGATTGTTTGGGTTTATAATTTTAAACAAAGAATGCAAAGTGTTTTACACCCAAAAATGAAATAAAGTAAGCTAATTTTTTTTTTATAGTTAAAAAGTAAAAGGCACATAGATAATCTTCTGCAAATATTGTCTCCTTTTTAAAAAATAATTCACTTTAGTCATGCATTTATTTTAGGGGTGTCCTATAAAAAACCTAAAAAAATATTTTCATCTTCTAAAAGTCATGCCTCAGACACATACACCTTATTTTTTCATCTTTATTGTACTTAAAAGGTTTGTTACCTTCTTCTTGTTTGACTATTGGTAATTTAGTTACATAGTTCTAAAACCACATCATATATACTGAATAATTGTAAAAAATTATTCCTCCTCAAGCCTTCAACAGGAAGTATTAGTATTAGTTTTGAATTGTTTACTATGAAGAACTTAGAGTTTTTCAGAATAGCTAAAATATTCTGTAATCTGCCAGAACCTATTCAATGGATGACATCTATATAACGAATAATTAAGTTCTAGATATTTGAATAATCATGGCATTGATACATTTGCTCCATAGTCATAACCCTAAATCTGAAAATGTTTTTTGATATTATTGCCAAGGACTAAGTAGTTCTCAACACAGAACCCAGAAAGAAATTAATGCAAACAATATATTTAAGGTAATATTAAAAAAAAAAGAGAACAAAAAAAAAAGCTTAGTTGTCACTCCACCAACTTATACGTTCTGAAATTAAAACCAAAACCCAATTTTTATCGTAAATGAAAAGCAGGGAAGAATTGAGGAAGGAGTATGTTAACGAGATTTGTATTTTTCTTTAGGTTTTATGTGTTGATATTTAAATAAATTTGTAGATACACATTTAAATGCTTGCTAACTTGTTTAACTTTTTTCCTGCACAGATATTTTTGGATTTTATTAATTTATATATGCTTCACTTTATCCTTTCAGCATGAGATGCCTTAGATAACTCTGGTTCTCCTTGATATCTTCCAATATTTTCAGTGCTCATAACTCCTCTAGATTAGGCATTAACCTCCAGACAGTTGAAATTATAGTTGCCTTATGTTGCGTAGATCAAAATTCAAGGTACCAAATCATAAAGATAATTAAAAAAAACATATTTTCAATACACAAACCATTGGGTTTCCTGACCAGTCAGAAAAAGCCAAAGGTTTTGCTAATGAAATATTGATTGTTGCCAGTCCTATGACAGTGGCATCTGTTAAGACAGTGTAAATAAGCAGCAGTTCCAGGGTCAAACTCACCAATATTGAAGCAGGGATGTCACAGCCATTGATCTGGGACTCATTAGGGTGCAGACTGAACATTACTGTGCAATCGTGCTAGTGAGATGGATCACCATTTGCAGATGGAACATGCAGAGCGATTTTACTGTCTTTTCCTGAGAAACGAATGTGGTTTTCCAACAACAGGGAGATTTGTGGGTACACAAATCAAATCTATTATGGAAAGGACATTAGTCTTGGAGCTTCGAGTTGCTTTCACAGACTCTTTGATGATAAACCCTGAAGCAAAATCAAGGCAATGTGGTTGCATTCTCTATCTGCAAAGCTGGAAATTGTAGCCCAAAACCGGGATTTGGTCAGACTTTGCTCCATTCCATAATAGCTTTTAGGATATTGTTTCTGCAGCACGAGGGTTTTCAGGAATTCATGCATAAAGTAATTCCTGAATGACCAAAAGTTATTGAGGAAAGTCAGGCTCATTAACTTATTCCTATTGATTATACAAAACAGTCTCAGTCTACTCTGGAAGACTGTAGAGACCCAGGAGTCAAAATATTGCAAATCAGTCCTCTGAGAAACCTGTAAGAGTGTAGAAATGCTGAAGATTAGCCAAAAGGCAAAACCTATATGGCAGTTTCAGTGAAGACAAGAGTTCACTAACAGGATGGCCAAATCTCTCACAAGGGGCATAGCAGGCTACACTTTAACTTCTAATTTGGATGAACATTATGAGGGAAGGAACCTTTACATCATTAAGTGAATTAAATATTACCTTACTCAGAATACTCCTGAATTTGTGGCACTTCCAAATTACTTTTTTTTTCTTTCTCATACAGCTCATAGCTCCTTGCAAGCGTGCCATAGATAGCCTGAGGGACTTCTTTATTGAATCTTTGACTAGAGAAAACAATTCATTCCCAATGGAAAAAAGTAATAGCCTGCCTGATGTTCAAGCAATGCACTTCTACAAAAAAGCCAAATCTCAGTTGCTGTATTTCAACCTAGAATGTGCAACGCTATTATGCTGGAACTGATACAAAATATTCAATAATTCATTTCTATACAATCCTTATGGTTTTGGAGTTTTTAGTCTTTGACTTAAACTATGATAACAAGTCTCATGATGACTAATTGAAACTAATTACTTCTCAGAACAAATTAAAGAGGGCAATTTGGGAGGGGGAATAAAAAAATAAATGCCTTCTGTAGAATATGTGAGTGGGTGTATTGTGCCTGAGCAGCTGTGTTGCTAAGTACTGTGAATGCTTTCTGAGATCTTGCAATTCTAAAAATTCTGAACAACATAATCATACATGTAATTGGAGACTCATTCTTCTGCATGAAGTTTAAGATTAATACACAGTTGTTTTGGTGTTCCATCATGAATTCATTTAATTTAATCATTGCTTTCTAGAACAAATCACTGGAAAGCAATATAACTCTCAAAATGAAAAAAAAACCAAACCCAAAAACAAATCACCAAAAAATTAAGGGTCTGGGTAGATGATTTTGATAGAAGTAATTTTTTTATTTCCTTTTATTTTTTCAGAAAAGGTAATCAAACACTTTAAAGTCTTCCTATTATTGCCATTTCTCCTGATCTGTTCTAGAATGACTTTTTCTTTTGGCTCCTGATACTCATTTTTATAGATACATAGATATATCTAAAAAGCATCACTCTTCAGTTGAATATCTGCCTGAATGGCAAGACCCATCAAAAGATTCTAAGTCATGTGCAATCATCCCAAACCTGTGAGTCATTCTCACTTTATCATGTTCTGCTTTACAACTAAGGAAAATTACGAAATCAGAATGAAAGCCAAAATGTAATACTGTTGTTTTATTTCAGATCAAATTTCATATTTTTACTCATACATCACTAGAAAATACTTCCTGCCTTACATTATCACAGCACAAATTTTACAATAACAAGCCTGACAGTTAAAAAAATGAGCATCTAAATTTTTATTGTCAACACTGTCTAATCAAGCAAACCAAAAAACAAAATATAGGATTATTGCAATAAAATGTGGAAATTTATTTTCCCTTATTATTGCTTGATTATCTTCAATGACTTGTTTAAGCAAATTTTTTTTTATATATTCATTTTTTATTTTCTATCCCATGACAGCATAAATCACTGGTAGCAAAAATCCAAATAAGCTCTCTTTTTAGCTAGAATTCCTGATTTGTTAAATCCTATTAATTTTGCATAGGAAAAGTTTTTTACTACCTATGCATGAAGTGGTTAAGACCAAGTGGTGTTTTCAAATGAGAAAAAATACCACAGCTCTAGGATTTTTGAGGTAGGCTTTTTTTACACTTCGTTATCTCTCTCAGAACAACTTGTTCTTGTACAGAATACTGCCATTAAAGACTCAAGTATTTCTCCTTGAGCGTCTTCATCATTCTTTTCTCTTTATATCTTCATACTCTTCAGGCTCTTCATCCTTCATCTCCAAATTGTTCATGACAGTATAAAATCAAATGGGATGTTGTGTTCACAACCACTATATCTTGCATAGTTTTGGTTCAGTACTGAAAATTAGATGTCAAATAGCATAGAAGCTGTTTCATATATTTTAACAAATATTTTTATTTTTTTAATCATAGCATTTTATCAAATACCACTAATACTACTGAAATTGACAATACTGCACGTTGAAATATTCAATGCAGTTTGGGAATCAAGAGGTAGACAAAACCTGTCTTTTTAGGTTTGTAGTTACAGAAGCAAGGGTCATTGTGGTTACTTAGGCTAATGTATTTACTTTAGTGGAACCCAGGTACAAAAATACGTGTGGCATTCATGCAATATGATTGCAGAATTATACCAAGTTCATCAGGAATTGATTTATTCACATAGTTACCTCTCAATGTCACTCCAAAGAAGATTCTTAATTCTCAATAGATCATACTCATGTATTCTTGGTATTAATGAAAATCCCTAAGGACCCCTATGGCACTGCACAGTTTCTGCTATTGTTGCATACTCCCTTCCATTTGAATGTTCTTTTTTGAAGCAGTGCTTGACTTTATAATAACAGTCATTTGTTAGTATGTGCATGCACATATTTTACAGCTAAGCTTTAATCACTTTCAAGGCTATGTTTTTGTTTACTGGTCTTCAGAAATTAATCACTGCTGGTTCATTGTTAAGAGAAAAATGAAGCATTGATGAAGTGGCAACAATTTGTGTTCTCTGTATAAAAATCAGTTTATGCAGAACTAAATCAAGGACTTAACATATTATTCAGACAAGCTCCTTTCCTACTTTGCATTGCAAATTGTAATGGTTAAAGGTGCAGTAATTATCTCTCGCTAATATCAAAAGAGGGGAACACTTTAATAAATATTTGAAAATCTGTTAATCTATCTGCACAAATAGACCTAGTGTAATCTTCAAGAAATACTGACTAAACAAAGTAGCTCAGATACGGGTTTTTTTACTGTGATTATAAGTGAATGATACTCTATCTTCTGTGAGAGTAGTGATTGATAAAAGCTTCTATCCCATTTGGTTGGGGGGTAGGATTGTGTATACAGAAGTTTAAACTCCGTATACTTAAAAATGCTAATAACAGTAAATGAGGACAAGAGGTATTTGTGGTAGAAAGGAAGAAGACAGATGTAAGTGTTGATCTTTATCTGCTTCAGAATTTATATATATTTCAAACGTGTCACAAACAGAAAAGGAGAAGGAGAAGGAGAAGGAGAAGGAGAAGGAGAAGGAGAAGGAGAAGGAGAAGGAGAAGGAGAAGGAGAAGGAGAAGGAGAAGGAGAAGGAGAAGGAGAAGGAGAAGGAGAAGGAGAAGGAGAAGGAGAAGGAGAAGGAGAAGGAGAAGGAGAAGGAGAAGGAGAAGAGAAGGAGATCTGTGGAGTCATTCTCAGAGCAGTCACTTCAGAAAATAATAAAATTGATTTCTCCTTCAAATTCTGTAACACTAGTGTTCCAGCAGGGTCAAACAAAATTGTTTGGAAATAAATTTTGTTTATTAAATAAAGGGAAAAGTCATCTCAGTCACTTTATCTTTTCATTGTCCCAGAAGTCTGCAGTCATCTCTCTTCTGGAGGTAGTACTGGAGATAAGGAACGTGCTTCAGTTTGTAGCAATAAAAAGTCAGAGGAAGAAAATTGAGAAAAGACAGAGAGAGTATTGAAATAATTAAAATAAATTAAAAAACAAAAAGCAGGAAGATTCTGGCTAGTACAATAGATTTTTAGTAGACTGCACACCTGAGTAATTGTGTATATGGTATTGCTACTATTGTTTGCTCCCAGAAAGTAATCTAAGAATTTTGTCTTTTTTCCTACTGGAATTGGAAGCACCTTTACCTCTCATTAGCTCATACCCTTTCCTGGATGTCCCTCTAGGATCTGCACCAAGCTGAACACAACTTTGCTCCCTAAAATAAGCTATTTGTAAGAGTCAGGCATTCTAGCTTCCAGTGACAGGAGATGCTAGGTGAATTATATTTTCCATCTGTTTGTCCTTCATCAATGTTTCTATGCCAGATATTTTTGTAATGGAGACAGAATAACAGTTCTAGGATTGTATCTTTCATTTTCCCCTGAGCAGGGAAGAAAACAGACTAATTGCATGAACAAATACTGGAATATTCAATTGAATAATTTCTTTTTTTTTTTTTTTTTTTTTTTTTTGTAATTTGCACTAAAAAGAAGAATTAAGCTTAAGCAATAATAATAATTGATAAAACCCACAACCAATCCTCTCTCTCAAACATTAAAAAAAACCCCAGCCACCTCCTAAAATACACCCAGAAATAAAATATATAAAATAAATTTTAAAATAAAATATATAGAATTCGAGAGTTTACATTAGTTTACTTTCAACAATTTTCCTTAGTATCTTTTCCTGAAAGTCTGGTGACTCCATCAGTGTGCTGATAGACTACTTGCTTCTGGCTGAACCCACAAGGAATAGCAGAATTCATTGTACCCACAGGTTATTTTCCCCTTCTACCTGCACTTACAAGATGCAGTACTTCTCTGCATTTGCAGAACATTCATCTTTTTCACAAAATCACTTCAGGATTGCATTTCTCCATGCAGTAAAGTAAAAAATGCTCCACTCTCAAGGTGTGGAATAGACAGATAAGATTTGTGACTAAAGAACAGCAAAGAGGAGCACAAGGGGTCATTTGGTGGGGACCATATGAATGCTGAGGGCTGTCACAGGGACCAGAGCCCTGCTGGAGTGAACATTGTAGGTGTATATATATATTTTCTCCATCTGAATTTGCAACATAAATGGACAAAGTATAAAGTGAACATAAGGGTAATGCCCTGGTTTTGTTTCCTTCTCAAAATAACTTCCATACTAGTTCCTGTAGAGCTGAGCTCATGCTCCAGTTTTGCCTAACACAGGCTCTGCGTTCCTCTGATCCTCGTGGGAGGGACTGTGTAGGAAGAGAATGCCATTACAATCTTTTTCTCTTCTTTGGTAGCAATGCCAGTCAGAGTCTGGCCCAGGGCCTATTCTGAGGGAAGAACAGCCTTGGGATCTGGCTTGCTAAAATCATTAGTCTTGTTGGTCATACTCCATACATGTCTGTAGAATAAAACTGATGAAAGCACTGTAGAATTTCTTGCCAGGATCCCATGGGAATATCTGGGGGCATTTTGAAGTTATGTAATGAAAATTGCTGCAGGGGGAACAGATAAATTGTGAGCAAGAAAGCACCAAGTGCTCTGTTAGGTGAAGTCAAGTGACTCAATTGTGCTGGTTTTTCTTTTTTACTGGGTACGAAAAGCAATAAGATCCACATGAAAAAAACAGAGATCTAAAACCAGAGTCACAACAGTGTTTTAAAGCTTTCTTGGACTTGCTTGGACTTCAAATACTGTTGTAATTCACTGTTTGCCTGTCATGGTGCAGAGAGAACCATCTGTTTTTAATTAGTAGCTATATGTGCTTCTGTTACTAATAATAGTCCTAGGTGCCTTAAAGGACTTTGTGTTTTTAGTTCACAACTGCCCAGATTTATCTTTGGTGAAGTACCTCTCCTCCTTATTCCTCTCTTTGTTTTGCTGAGTCATATCACAGAATAAATGAACAGGAAGAAACTCATTCTAATTTTTTTCAATTACTGCTTCCTAATCTACAGGACAATACATGGGCTCATATGTGAGAATACACATGAATAATTGGAGACTTGCATATAAAATACAGAGTTCTGTATCTGTACTATGTATAAAGGGATATAACAAGGAACTTAATAAAGGAAAAATTGATGGCACTTTGGCACAGGTAGGAGCCAGCAGGATCTAATGAAAACACAATAGGCTGTTTTAGAATTAGTGTTTTGCAACAACAGATTGGTGTGAAAATGGGAGTTACAGTGAATAAAGTGTAACCGAAAAGCATGCAATAAATTGAATTTCACTAATGAAATAAATATGGCAAGTGGAAGGGCATTCAAAAACTGCTTAATAAACATCAGGATGAATATGATTTCCGTGGACCATTGACAGATGACTTAAGGCAGTAGAGAAACTGAAAGTTTTCTAAGTTAAAATAAGGAGATCGACCTTTCTAAAATTCCTTTACATTTTAAAATCAAAGAAGTTCATCTAGACAGTGAAAGTTAAGACTGTGAGAATCACCTGGAAGAAGAAAGAAAGAATCTAATTCAGGTGGCTCAATGGCCAGAGCTGCCCCCACTTTGCCGCTACAGCCCTGTGCCCAGAGTGAGTTCCACCCGGGAGTGGGAGGACTCAGGTGTGGCTGGAGCTACAGCTCCACGGCCTCTTGGCTGTCAGACTGGGCTCACAGGAGCCAAGGAGGAGGGGGTAGAAAGGACTTATTGCTCTGGCGAATTCGTGGGGCAAAAGGGAGAAATGGGAGGGTGCAACAACTTAAATATGGGGGGAGTTCAAGGGAAAGGTACAAATTACTAGCAAATTGGAGAAATTTTGGGGAAGGGTAAAAGGTAGGGTTCACAAAGGCATTGTCCAATGAGGGAGGTAGGGAGGGAATCTGGGTCACATGGACTAATGAGACCTGGAGTTTTAGGGGATTTCCAAAGGGGAATTCCAAGCAGGTGGTTGGCACAAAGCAGGACTGACAGGTAATTCTGGATAGATTGATAGAGTGGGTGGGAGGGTATGATTTTGAACTGAACCATTCACTGGGGCGATAACATAACACACCATCAGCAAGAAACACTACAACAGTCGGGTACCAGGTGAATTGTTCCTGGCAGTGCAAGGGTGTGTCAGTGATAGACCTTGCAGGTCTGTCTGTTCATCTGCAGGTGCTTATGCCACTGTGCTTTCATAAATGGTTTGACCTTACTGACGCATAAAGTTCCCCACACCTTTGTCTCTTTTCCATTTCCACTTTGAAGTTTATGACCTTGACTCAAGCCACGCTTCCCTCAAGGACTATAGCAATTATATTTGTTGGATGAAAGAAAAGGAAAGGTTTTGAGGAGAAAAAGAAAGAAAAACCAACAAACAGCGACCAAACCAAAACAGATGGAACAGACCACAGCAGCATATCTCAATTCATTTCACTAAAGACCTTATTGCCTTCATGCCCATAACTTCATTGGGAGTGAGTTTCATATACTGAGGTGCATTGTCAATTGTTAGTAGAAGATAGTTTCTTAAATATATTTTTATTAATTATTGTCCAATTTTAACAAAAAGTTCAGCATCCACCCTGGTGTGATAATGGAATGTGAATTCCAGAAGAGTAAACTGTACAGTAATTTCACCTCTTTTTTTGTTTTGGATAAACTGAAAACTTTTTCCAGATGATTTGATACTTAACAAAATGAGAAAAAAGAGCATATTTTAAACTCATTGCTTTTTACTCTTTCAGTTAGAAAAAAAATAAAAGCTTTTAAAATGGAACATCACTGGATGGACAAATTGAAAATGTAACTTTTAATAGCAGGGGATGAAATTCCTCTAATATTTCTTCTCTGTTTCCATGTCATCTGACCTTCATAATATTTCTCTGTTAGATAGTAATAATAAATAATAAATTTATTTTCAGAAAATTTACATTGAAACTTTTTCTGAAATAGAGAAATCTGAAACTGGTTGGTGTTCAAGACCTCGTTGTCATATGGCCTCTGCGTGCCGACAGAAGCAACCTTAAGTATGTACCACAGATATAGATAAATCAGAAACTGAAATCCCATTCCTTCCTTCTCAGTTTGACCATGTCAGCCTTTCGACTGAAATCTGCTATTTCATTCATCTTCTTTACTGTACCACTGAGACTTTCCTTAAAGGACATGAAAGACTCAGTCTCTTCTATGTATTTGTCTTTTTGACTCCTGCATTTTACTATTCTCAGCTCAGTATTATACCAGTCTTTATATTCCCTTGTCACTACCTGCTGGTGAATAGCAGGAGTGTTAGATGCCCTGTACACCTTGGCATGGTCTGCAGAGTGGCTGGCCTCATTCCAGTCAGGATTCATTCTGTGCTGTTGACAAGAAATGACACATCTAAGGAAACTTTCATTATATTAACACAATTTAATATGAACTTAAGGAGATATGGATTTCCTTTCTATGTTTTCTCTCACTGATTGTAGCTTCATCAAATGAGGCCTCAGTGGTTTGTCTTTACAGAAATTACCCAGACCAAAAAGGGTAACAAATAATAAAAAGTTACTTGAATTAACAAAATGGAAGCATGCGACATTATGTAAAACCAGCAATTTTTGTTCAGGTTTTTTAATACTGTTGGTTGGTTGTTGCTTTTAATTTGTTTGTTTGTTTGTTTAGTTGGTTGATTGATTGGTTGGTTGGTTGGTCGGTTTGGTTTGGGTTTGGATTTTTTTGATTGTAGTTATAAAATTTTGAGCAGCCAGTTACACTCCAAGACCTTTGATGATACTTTCAGATAACTCATTTTAAGCTGGTATTTATATGCTTCTGAGCTTTCCTTCCTGTGCAGTTCTAATTTTTAACTTTCTTGTCTCATATCCAAGAGCTGTAGCACAAATGAGCTCTATAAAATAAACAACCTCTATTTCCTGGCACTCAAGGAAGCCAGAACCCTTTAGCTATTTTTTATAAACAGTTTTAAAGATACTCCACTTAAATGTGGATATTTGACCATTGACTGCATCAAAGTAAAAAAATCCATGCTTTTTGCTTATAGGATCAAAGGATACCAGAGGGTTAACCATGCACATTTCTTGAGATCAAAATCCAACACTCAGTTCTGAAAGGGCTTTATAATTAAAAAACCATACACATTTAATTTAGGAAAAGAAAGTCTGGTATAATTTTCAAGCAAATTTCATTCTTATTTTGACTAAAGTAAGAAGGATTCTTTCACATACATGTAAAGTGAAGGGGAGTTGGATGATCTTGTTTTATTAGAGGAAAAAAAGAGAGCATTTGGCCTTTCTTTAAGTGATACTGTAAGAAAAACATGAATGTCTTGGAAGAGTTATTTTTTGTTAGAGATACTTGGCCTGCTTTTTTATTATTGTATTGTGATGAGGTAGCAACTCAACTGCAGCCAGTGAAATGGCATTGGTTTTATTAGAGAGACATTGCAGCAAGCTTTGTTCTAAACAAACTTGATTTTATGCAAATGGTTTTATTTTCTTTTATTTTGGTGAAGTTGGGATTTTATTTGGGGTTATAGCTAATAAATATCAAATCATAATATCAACATATTTGAGCAGTGACACTGTCAATGCACATACATAATCTGAATTCAGTCAAGAGACATTTTGCCACATCTTTAAGGGTTTTTGTGTTTGTTTGCTGGTTTGTTTGCTGGTTGTGACTTTTGTTGTTTTGGTTTGGTTTGGGTTTTTTTTTCTTGCTGGAGACACTATCCGGAAAGAAAATCTAGGCTCAGAACAATATTTTAGGTGTTACTTGAATATCTAAAGTGGACTGTTCAGCATAACCCTTTTGACCTGACATCATTTTATATGCAAAGGGAAATAAAATCTTATATACTTCTTGAAATTTTAAAATCCTAGTAAGGATGACGGAACTGCATCATATTAATGATCTTTGCACATACATCAATAGCTGCTGACCATGTACTCTAATATCCCTGAATTCAGGTGCCAGCATTGGCAGCTTCTCAAATGGTAATATTGATTTTGTTTTGCTTCCTTGGATTTTAGACTAACAGTTTGAATTGAATGAACAGTCTTAAATCAATTTCCCCAAGCTGTAGTGGATCTGGAAAACATTCTCATTGTATTGGCCTATTTTGCTCTATAATACATCTAGAGGTGCTGGAATCAGAGGGAATCTAAACACTGCATCTAGAAGAGAGTTCATTTCACAGTAATACAACCTTTAATTCCATGGCACAGATTAATACTTGTATTGTAGAGCACTAGGAAGGAAGCAAACATTGAGCCTAGACTATGAGTGCCAGGGAGATCTGTACATATCTGCTACTGAAACATCTTGGTGTGTGCCATCCATCTGTGGTACACATTTCCTTCCCACCGTGTAGGTGGAGACCCACAGAAATCAGCGGGCTGCAGCTCAGGAGTGGTGCTGCACACCAAACTCCCCACACCCACATCTGACATGAAAGCATCCTGGACTCCCAGGCAGACAAATTCCAGCTGCTAACTAGTCCAGGGTGACCAGCTGTGTCTCAGCACAGCATTGCACTGTACTGGGTGATAGCTTTAGTTCATTACTTATCACTCAGGGCGCAGTGAGCTGTGTACTAAATCACTGGTACCACCTTCTCTGTCATGCTTGTGGGAATTTTCCAACCAAATAGGTGGTCCAGTGCAGCTTTATTTATCTTGTTAGTTATACTGGGACAATACTGAAAATATGTTGCCACAAGACATTTTAATATGTTGAACTTTCACATTACTAATTTTCAAATTTTTGCTAGTCACCTTATTTTTTGAAGACACAATGGGAAAAATTGATGAACATGGCTAGTGAGATGCTTTCATATTTTTTGACATGTTTCACAATGAGAATTCTTTAGTACTAATAAAAACAAATGCTTCAGAAAAAAGGAAAATTAGGCAGTTGTTTAATCTTAGCCATAGAACCTCTCAAATTTTATGCTATTTTCCTCTGCCTTTGTAATTCTGTATAAACAGATTTTTGGATAATGAGAAGCAAGAGAAATTTTTCTGTAGTATCTACTTTTTTTTTTAAATTTTCTTTTAAACATATACACATATATCTTTTTTAGGAACAAATTGCTTGCTACAGTAAAATCAAAAGAGTTATTTTTAAAGAAGTACAGGATAGGCAATTCTGATAAAACCAGATGTGTAAGTGCTTAATACTCTGCATTGTTACATGCTACAGCAGAATCTAAGGCTGTCGAGTCTTACAGCACTGCCCTAGATTCCCTTGCCTTTGTTCTAGCTATGCATCATTTAGAGCTCTCTTGGGTGAAACTGTAATACTGAGGAAATGGGAGAGAGAAAAGGGTGGAGGAAAAAGGAATGAATTCCCATAAAAAAGGAGCATAATGACTGCTGGCATGTTGTATATATCACCTGTATGTGTTACATACAAAAGCACAGGGCTTATACAAAACAACATGCAGCATTTTGACACACTAGCAGAGTCTTCCCGAGCAAAAGTGGAACATATGTTTTTATAAGATAATTCAAAGCTCACAGTTTATGGAAAAGCAAAGTGCAAAGGTATTTTTAGAATGTTGCCATTTTAAGGTATTTTCAGCTCTGCCTTTTCTATAACCTTTTACTTTCCATATATAGCAGGGGACCCTCTTCTCTGCTGAAAACAGGTTTTTGCCTCAAATAATCCATATATCCTGGTGCTCCATATTTTCAATAATTATACTGTCAAGATCTTACAGATGGGATGTCTGAGAGCAGAATTTCAACTTCTCAGAATATTGTTTGTGATATGAACAAATAGGGTAGGAATTTCTCTGAGGTATATTAAACAACACAAAGCTCTCTGGATTTAAGAGTAACAGTAATAATTATTAAGTGATAATTAGTGTAATAACACCTCTGAACATTGTTGTACTTAACAACTGAACTGATCATTTAATTATATAATAAATTATCTGATCGTTTTCAATTTAACACTGTCAGTGAAATTTCTTTTACTGCCTGCACAACTTTTCTCAGTTGCTGAATTGGATATATTTAAGCTATGATAGTATGAATATTAGAATTTAACCAGTGGCCTCATGGGAAAAAATGGCTTAAACACTTTATGAACGTATATAGAAAGATGAAAAAATAGTTTATGGGAATAGTTCATGATTGATTATTTATTTGATAAAGATTTTACCATGAAGAAGAAAAATATTAGCCAAGGTTGCCCTAATTCTGAAGAAACAAAACCACCATACATCATGGGATAATTTAGTGTATATAGGTATGTTCAAAGACAGAGGGCACTGCAGCAGCATAAAACTACAACAGATTTGCTATTGTAATACACAGAATTACATAAGAATCTCATTTCCCCAAGATTCTTATTTTAACAAAATGTAAAATTTTACAGGGTTTGTTTTATTTTCTACTTTTTTTCTTTTTTTTTTTTTTTTTTGTATCAAACTTTTTTTGAGGTAATTTTTTGTTTTCGTTGGTCTTGAAATGTTAAGGAGAAAAATCAACTCACACTGTGTAGAGCTTTTCAGTTATTATGTTCAGTTCTCTTTGGACAATTGATACAAAAATTTGGTCTAACAGTTGCCTTACTTACAAATGCCACTTATTAGTGTGAGGGGTAGAAGACAGCTGTTACAGATGCATTAAGAAACATGGAAGTTACTAACTAAATGATCCATTGTGTAGCATTTTATTTTATTCTCAGCATGTATTAGAATTAGTACTTCATGTTAACAGATGAATACTAAAATGGGAGGCAAATTTACTGTATAACAGTTATGTTCAGCTTTATTTTCCCAGCTCCACCCTGAAATGAAGTTCATTTCACTTCCAAGTGTATGAATGTTTTGTCTTTAAAATAGATGAAGACACTGACTAAATGAGAAGACACATAAACACCTAACAATCTGCCCTTAAGGACTCCTGGGATTAACTTAAATTCTTCCAGAGCAGGAGTTTGTAGTACTGCATTCAAGAAAGAAAGAAGAAAGAAAAATAAATTCTCCCCTTTTGCTTCTTCATTTTTCCCTTCTAAATGGGAAGCTTGTATTGACCTTGATGTATATGGAACAATGAGACTTACAGAGCTGCTGTTACCCAATGCATCTGTCTTGGCAAGGACATAGATATTCTTCTCCTAGAGCCTATAGCACACATAGGTCTCCAAGAAATAGAAAACCTAAGGAAAAGCCATGTCAATTTCATGAGTCTTAATTATCGCAGGAAGTTAGTCCATACCCATCATATTTGAGAAAATAGATCCTTAAAACATTTTGTAGCCCTGTTATATTTCCATGACACAGAAAAGGCAATAGGAGATAAAAGGTGGTGGTTTTTTTGCAGGTCCCATACCCTGAGCTTTTCAACTAAAAGTTTCTAAATCCAAAATTTTAAATCTTGAGAACTTTTATAAGGATAGGTGAAGGAAGGATATTGTATTTTTGTAGAGTGCTGCTAGTAGATTTTTAATATCAACTTTGCAGAAGACATCGAGGGACATTAGATGGAAAATGCAGAGAGCTAGACAGGATTTAGGAAAATTACGTTCAAACATTATTTTCTATTTGGGGGAAAGGAATCACTGTGCTCTGATTATATTGTATGAGAGAAAGAAAACATATTTTAGAATATTATTAATATCGAATCTACAAGAACTGATTCTGGTAAGATTAGCTATATAAGGAAAACAACTAAAAATGAATTTGAGAAACGTTAATGGAAAACAGTAGCTTTCAGACCTTTGGCTTGCTATTCATGCACACTAAAAACCTGAGAAAAATGGAAATAACTACAGAAAAAAAGAGGCTAGAATAAGAAGTCTCTTAAAATAGAACTCCTTAGTGAAGTTCTGGAATGAGGTGGAGGTGAGGGGAGAAAAAGAGATTGAGTGAGAAAGAGAGAGACAGAGTTGCACATATATTAAGAGAAGAAATTAACTAGAACTACATTAGAAATTTTATTTTCTTCTATTCTTCCCCTTATGGAACAGGAAAATATTTGATGATTAAAATTTGCACCTAGATTATAGCTATCTGAGTATATTCACAGTTAGTAAACTGTATACAATTTTTAGCTAACAAAATAAATGCAAGTTTGAAATATGTTGGTCCAATTATAGGACTTCTTCAAAAGACAGCATGGGAAATTTAGTCTAGTAGTTCTGAAAAAGTATGTATAGACTGACAAGAGGTATGAAATATTTTTTGAAATTTACTCATAGATCTAAAAATAAAATTACGCACTGTTGTGCAACTATATTACAAGGCAAATCTACTACAGATCCTTCAGGTCTATCAAGATTTCATATCACAAATTATGTGGCACAAATTTTTGACATTGTGTACCAGGTAAATTTGATCAAGCAAACCTACAAACTGTCAAACTGCCTAAAATGACAACTACTACAGGATGGAGTTTTTTCTCTGATAGTCTCTGACTAATATCTGTAAGAAAGGGTTGGAGGAGAAAGAGGAATGTTTCTGTCACTTCAAATCTCTGTGTGTGTGTGTCTGTGCATGCCTGTGCCTAAAATCTGAAATATCAGTTTTCTTTATATTGAACTCTAATTATATTGAAACTGATATTTCAGGCATGACTTTGCATGCATGCTCGGCCCCCAGTGGTAATGGAAAGTAAGGGGACTTCTTAGATGGGCAAAATATAATTAATATGAAGAAGAGTTCCCACTAATGGTCACAGACCAGACCCAAACAGGACATCAGTGGTTCACATTATAGAAGTTCAAAGAAGCATCTTGTCGTCTCTCTTCTCCTTTCTTCATTGTAGATGTGTTAGTCTGCATAAGTTTGCAGTTTCTCTGTGGATGTGCCCAGAAGTCCCCTACCTCTGTCAAGATTTAGGTATACAGACTTTCCATATTGAATAGTCAGAGGTGAGCAGGAGAGGAAGCATATTGCCAATAATGTGGTGTTGTTCAGAAATAGAAAACCTGTTTCACACAGTGCTAATGGTGTGATGAGAGATGAATTAATTACTCTTCCTACTCTTGGTAAATATTTCTAAATATACTGACAAAAGTCTTTGTTCACTCTTCACTTTTTCCTTACTGGCTTTACTTTTTTCTTTTGCAAAGGCCCAAATTTCTCATTTGTGGTCAGCATAAATGCTAGTGTACAGAACAAGTAAAATTACATTGATAAAAATATACAGTTAGTTTGAACTCTGTCTTGAATATAAACATGTTTAGTTCAAGAAAAAATAATTCAACATGTCATCACAGAAAGAATGATGACATAATTGAATTTATTCATAAATACTACACATATAAGGCCAGTGGAATTTTAATGAAATTAAAAGGTACAATTTAATCAAGAATTTGTCTGGCCGGTATTTTTCTACATAACAGTAAAAAACTCCAGTAAATTTATATCTAGAGCTGACTTATCATAGACTTTTGTAGAAGAATCCTCTATAAGTACATTTGTCTGCAATAGAAAGTTTTTTCCTACATATGGCCTCAGACTGCAGGGGAAAGAAGAAGAGTAAAGGGAGAAAATTAAAATATTGTACTGAAAGGTGTTTGACGGTGTTTTAGAGGTATCTAGCTGGATCAGGGTAGGTATGAGACACTAGGGACCATTCGTAAAATTAAATGAGATGAGCCCCAAGATTATGTAGAATTTGGGAAATTCCATCACTGTTCTGAATTAAATTGAGCAATTTCTTATTGCGCAGAAAATCTTGCCAAGGAAAAAGTAACAATTTAGCCTCATTAATTAACCTAGTTGCTTCTTAACTGGACTTGGATAAATCTAAAAGAGACACTTGTGGTCTCTTAGTACTGAGTGCCCATCAAATAGAGCTGCTTTTAGGTCCCAAGGCTTTTGTGGTCTGGCAGTGAGCCATTACAGTCTTGTTTTCTTAGTCCTCATCTCCCTCTTCCACTACAAAAAGTTAATATACTTCTGAGTATCCGTCCTAAATTCTTTTACTATCCCTTTTTTTTTCCTTCCCCATATTCAAAGGACTTCCTGCAACCTGCACTTATAGTCTTGGGAGTTTGTGCTAGAGACAAAGTTATCAGGTCTATACCTTCATATTTGTGCTCTCTTCACTGAGAGAACACTCTTCCTTAAAATTCTGCCTTCAAGTGTCATTCCCTTCCTTGCGATGTTTTTTTCTCCCCTACCTTTTCAGTTTTCTCTGCAGGCATATCAAGTTTGTTTTATTTTATTTACTGCTATTGCTTTCAGACTCATATCTTCCTATAATTAGGAAATGTCCTTGAAGCATACAGATTGAGTTCACAGTTTTGGATTAGCTTTACCTTTTTAGTTGGTCAGAATTGAACTTTTAATTTGGAAGACTAGCAGAGGAAGGTACCACAAAAGATTTCACATCTGCCCTCAAAAATTATTTAAGAAAACAAAAAAATCTTCAAGTGTTTGTAACAGAGTACAAGTGAGGGTAATTCCTCAGTTTCATTATGTATACAACAATATTTCGCAGAGAATACAATGTGAGAGTATCATTAAAGCTCTTGAAATATCAGATAACCTATGAGAATTTGGAGATTGAATGATATTGCTCTTTCCCTACCTTACAAAAAGCTGTGTGCAGAAGATCATGAAAGAAAATGTGCCAAAAGGAAGTGTGCTGCCTCTTCAGGAGGCAGTTTTGTATTCCTGTTAATATTACAAATATTTCTATACAAAAAATTCGGTCCTAATTTATCCAAATCCTTTTTTATTCAGACTAAAAATTTGTAGCTGCCTCCTATGTATGCAAGAAATTCTCAGTAGAAAATGGTGAGTATATAGCAACAGTCAAATGCAGAGACAAGGAAAGCTATGCAGTACTATTTGAAAGATTTTAGTTTATCTATCTCTGTTAACAGTTGCTCTGATAAAATAAGATTGGTTTTGTAGTTGACTTTTCTCTAAGACAAGTAGAAAGTGTAGTTTAAAACATTTCCCATTGGTGATGCAGCCATAGTCACCATCAGCAAATTGAGCAATGTGAGCAACAATTTTAGTTTCCCCTTGTAGTAGTATCCTGTGGCAGTCAAAAGATTCTGCTTTATAAATTCAGTCAGTTTTGAAATACTGGAAGGAACTATTAACCCAACCTGCTTCTACTTCTGGAGAAGGTATCCAACAAATTAATTTTGCAATGAGATAAATAAAGGTTAGAAGTCTTCAGAACATACTTTACTCCAACTTCTGTCATCTCTTGCAGAATCAATCATTTACTGAAGAAGAAAGTTTGCTCCATTTAAATAGAGTCTAGTAAATGTATGGGATTAGAGTAATCAATTTCACACTTACATTGAACATCAAGACATAATCATTGAACTGAATAAGCAAATAATAGAAACCAGATGTTCTATTTTGTTTCTCAGATACTGCAATATCAAGAGCCACATATATGTATTCAAAACAGTCTACAGTTGAAACAAGGCATAAATTTATACCAAATTCCTTAAAAACAGTCCACTGAGCAAACACAAAACTTTTAGGGAGTTTGAAACAATGTTTCTGTACTTGAGACTTGTTCCTGACAGAATTTCTATCTAGACTGAATGAACTTCTTGTGTCCAAAAGACCTGAAATGTTTTGACCTCTTTCACTTGCCTCTAGTCACTAGAGCAGTACAAATATAACTCAACTGCAAACAAAATATTCAACAAATTTCTCTCTAACTACATCTAATTTTCTGTAACTTGAAAATTTCTCCATAGAAAAGTCTTATAAACATGCTGAAACCACATGCCAAAACAAAACAAAAATGTTATAGTATGGTTTATAAGAACTATTTCTATGTCATTCCTAGTAATGATGCTGTTTGGAAGCATCAAACATACACACAGAAAAAAAAGGAAGCTTTTTAAAGAATTCATTGAGGATTTAAATTAGTGCAATTGATACAATGTTGCTGTGATATTTTCTAGCATGGACAAATTCAATTCCTGAAGATTACTGACAGTAATTTACTAATTTTTTTTTTAATTTTATTATCTGATTTTAAAAACAGTCTGCTTTTAAAATCTCTTTGAGCTGATAGGATCTGGGGGACAATCTATAAGATTAAAAGAGATTATTTCTCACCAAACTAAGCCAACAGTCATGAAGAACTGAGAAATACTACTTTATCTCTCCACATCTCTCAGGAAGAATATTTTTCCTGAAAGCCTTGTTAAGCATCAGAACAGACTGCTTAGGTAGGTGGTGGAGTCACCATCCTTGGAGGTGTTCTTGAAATGATTGGGCATGGCATTTACTGCCATGCTATAGTTGACTAGGTGTTGATTGGTCAAAGGTTGGATTTGATGATCTCAGAGGTCTTTTCTAACCTAAATGATTCTGTGAAATACATGTGAGAGAAAGGTACTCAGGAAAGAGCTGCTACAAAGAGACCTGCCTCAAAGGCATCTAAATTACACTTTCCTAAAGCATTAATTTGCCTTATGCAACCAGAAAATCTATAGATATATGCAGAATTACCAAAATGGCCATTCCAGTGTCTAAAGGCTTATATAAAACAGAAAACAAACAAACAAACAAAAACCAAACAAACCCAAAGCAAATCACCACTACCAAAAAACAAACAGAAAAACAAATCAAAGTCTCCTAACCCCTAAAATAACCCTTGACAAGCTCTTCTCCCAAGCAACTAACCAACAGCAATAACAACAAAAATATCACAGCCACTTCAGCACAGAAGTATAGAATTCTCAGCTATGCCAAAGAAACATTAAATTACAGTATCAAGTACTTGTACTGTCAGGATTGTCTGCATTGTGGATGTTACGGATTTAAGTTCTCAGTGGACTTAAACCAAAAGAGTTTGTACTTGCCAGAAGCATTAAAAACTGTCTGAACACCTTCTTTTCTATGCCTGCCAGTCCCTGATGGCAGATATCTAAGTGATAGATACTGTATGTAAGCTGTCAAGGATACAGCTTCCAACGACTAATATCCTCTAGGCTGCAACTATTTCTTCTTTTTAAAGCTGAAGGAAGGGCTTGCATTGCCTGTTAGATCTCTTCAAAAGATCCTATTTTTCCTGTCATTAGGTATATATGAAATTGATGCTTAGTGCTCTTCCTGTACTGTGATTTAAAACATTACCTGCATAGTTTAGCATAGACACCAAAAGACATCCTCACCAAACTCAAGTGTTTTACCTTCAATGTTCTTCTGTTCTAGTCTTCTCTTTACCATTGATATCCTAGTGACTGAAATATTATTAGACTCCTGCAGAGACATCTCAAGTACACATAGTCCTCATTCATCAAGAAATGATGTTGAAGCAACATGCATTCCTCACAGCACCATTCCCTGTGCTTCCAACTGGTGTTGGAATATTTGCCTTTTCCTGTGACCTCTGTGTGCTTTAGATACATTTTAGGCAGACTGAAATGGAAGCTACCTGCAGTATAATTTTCCTGAAAGAACTGGATGAAATTAATTTCTGAGTTCTACATTTTTTATCTTCTGGCTGCCTTTTTTATTCTTGTTTTGTTTTGTACATAGCCCTATGGTTTCAAGAGAAGATTAAGATCACAGCCATGATGGAAATTCCTAGTTCTAAATCACTTTTGTGGATTCTTGGCAGTTCTGATCTAGTCTGGCATGTGTCCTCATTCTTTTAATAGAACTCAGAAGGTGTTCAGCAGTAAGCTGAAATTTGCACTTTCAAAGAACGGAAGCATCAGAACTGTTCTGATAGTTACACATTTACAGTTCCTTGGCCTATGACTGTGATAGATGTCAAGACTGGAAGCACAGGATGCTTGACAACCTGAATCTGGAGATTTGTAAGCAGTAAATCCATGATGGTCATCTTATGAAAAACTGTTTCTTAGGCTTTTTGAAATGATGGTTTGTTTTTTTTTTTCATCATCAGTGGCCACAATGGTCACATACAGTTATTGGAACAATGTAATTGTCTTTCTCTGTCAACAATAGTAGCCAGTAATAACTTTTATGTGAAAGAAGAAGGTGTTGAATATCTAAGAGCTTATGCTAAACAAGTGTAGAAGAGCTAGGATTTATGTAGATAATATTGTTTGTGTGCCTACTGTGGGACGGTCATGCCCCTTGTTGCACCTTTCTTCCTAGCTGAAAACTCACATAGGAGTTACCATTTGTAGAAGCTGGTCCTTCTCCCTTGGCTTTTCATAATTTTCCTAGGTTTCAACCTATGGCCCAAAGAAACGTTTTCTCAGGCTGGCTAAGAGCCACAACTGAGGATATGAACCCTCTGTCCATCCTGGTATGGAGCATTATGAAAACAGAGACACTTTCTGCTGTGTCTGGTCTCTGCTATGGTATTACTGAGTTTGTATTTAAAGTATTTTGTGAGCTTCTGTGCCTATTCTCAGATGTGTGGGTATGAGTAGGCTGGTCCTTTGTGCTTTCCAAAACCTTAAAACTGTGAATGTATCTTCTGACAGTCAGTCTCTAGACTTTATTTTCTTAAAACACAACTATTTTTTAAATTTTGCAGATAATAATAAATTATAATCCACTGAACAACTAATAATCACTTTAGATAAAGAAACCTTTTGTTACCATTCTAAATCTCCTTGCCTTATCTAGATGAAAGAAGAATCTTCAGGAGACACATGTTTTCTATTTGAACTGCATTTTAATTTTCCTTTGAGAGTCTTCAGAAAAATGGATATACATGTCATTGTCTTTCTCCTTAAAATCTCTGGACAAGAAATGAAACCAGCAAAACTCTACCAATTAAATGTAAAGTCTCTAACAGATTTTTCTTGGTTCAAGAGACAGTAAAAAAGCTATCCTAAGATACCCTGTTCTGTCTTGCTATCAGTAGATAATATTGTTTCTACCTCTGTCTTCTCATTTCAAACTTTTTTTCCCTGTTTTTTAAATAAAGGGTAATGAGTAAAGCATTTCTAACTTTTCTTATTTTTATCCAGATGTCCTATTTAAACCTTTGCAACCGGATAGAAACACAAAACAGAATGAATAAAACTTTGAAAATCTCTATGTCTTCTCTTGTGTCTTGCCTTATGTACACTATTTTTGGTTTTATTCCCATTTTCTTTTTTAAATGCTAATACTTGAAGGCCAAAGAAACCCTGCATTCATTATCAACCTGATGTGACTTTTGTACAGTTATTTTATATTCAGAAAAATAATATTTCTATATTTTGCAACCCATTCAGGAAAAACAACATTACTTGTTCCTAATTTGTCCATCTTTGAAGTGACATCAGTTGAACAACTTATTAGGACCTTAGGGACAGAAATGAATAGAAAGACTGCGTTTGGTTTTGTTTGGTTTGGGTCAGAAAACTAAATTTCATTGAATTGCAGCTCCTAAAAAGTATTACAGTTTATAGCTGGGCTATACCAGAAGTCATAGTGTACTACTCTGAAGCAGATCAGTGGGAGATCCCAAGTCAGAATTAGAATTTAATAGGAAAATGAAGATAAAGGTGATAATACAGAAACACTGGGTTAAACTAACGGAGTCAGGATACGACCTGCCACCCTCTTGGTCAGGGTGTTGGCAGCAGTCTGACAAACGGTGACTGGCAGAGGTGTTGGAGTGATAGACGTGGTTCTGTTGAAGCAGTGATCCTGTGGAGAACTCTGGGCCTTTTCTGGAGGTTCACTATTGACTGTGAAGCTCTTCTCCTCTGGGAATCCAGTGAGAAGTGCTGGTCGTGGTGTTCCCAATCTCAGATTATATCCAGGTAGGAATGCTTAGTTCCTCCCCACGGGGGGAACACCTCACAACGAGACGATGTAATTTTTGAGTCATGCAGTGAGACTTGATTGCCCATAGCAGAGAGGGCCACAGAGGGAGTTATCAGGGATGAGTCATGGAAGAGACAAAGAGCACAGACCCTCATGTTTTTAACAGCTTATGAAGACAGTAATAAAATACATAATTTTGGTTACATCTTGCATTATAACCTAAGACACATAGAAAACTACAAATTTGCATTAAATAGATGGTTAGCACTTTTCAGTGTCATAAAGAAAAGCAGAAAATTTGTTTTGCTTCGGAAATGCAAACACTTTTCAGCAAGTTTTTCAGGTTTAAATCTTCTCTATAGCAAATGCTGAAAAATATTTCCATAGTGGTACTCACTTCATAGCTTAGAGTGCTAAGCATCCAGTAAATGCAAGCAACAAGCAAGTACTAATTTCAGCCTCTCAGGATGGAGGAGACTTAACTTGCCAGGTTTGTTTGGGTTTTTTTCCACTCAGCTGATATCAAATGATTTTCAAGCTAGAATATGATGTAGCTTATTCAAATGTGTACATGTGTTTCCACATAGCTTGGGTATATAGTATGAATTTAAAAAAAAACCCTTCTATGTATATAGGATTTTGTTAGACTCAAAATGGCAAATTTGGATCTTTACTCTCTTCTCTTTCACTATTTGCCTTATGATTGTTTTGTTTTCTGTTTTGATGAGGGGTTGCTCTTCTTGGCAAGGGGATGGGTGTTGCTTAAACTTTTAACATGCATATTTCCTACTCACAGAACCAGGTAGTAATTCCATAGTTAATTTACTTGCAATAAGATAGGAAACTCTAAGAAAGAGAAGATCTTCAAAATCAGATATCATGAAATCTGTTATTAAATTTTGAGTCCCTTCCAGAGTCCCACTGCTGAGGGTCAATATAGATCAGAATATAACAGATTACAATAACTTTGTTGGTAACACATTGAACACCCTTGACAGGTGAGCTGCATTTCAATGTCTCACCTAAGTTTTTGTAAATGCAATGGAATATGAAGGGTTGGATAATACATATCCGTGAATCTTCTTTCAAAAACTTGTATGGCTCAGATAAACAGAAAAAAAACCCCAAAACACTGGGGCTTGTTGGTTTGGGTTTTTTCCTTTTTTTGACTTCCAATCATTGCTACACTAATGTATTTTTGCATGAGTTAGAAGCAGACAGCCATTTAGAATTGAAGCTTTGCAGGTTTTTTTAAACTGCAGTAATTCCCTTATTCTGTAGTCCTATGTCTCTACCCAAAAGTTGGCTGCTGTTTAAATCTTCTCCAGTTGTTCTCTGTGTTTCTGGAACATTCCAATTCTAGCAAGGTTTTCACAGCTCCATTCCTATGCTCAAAGTATTTCTCTTCATGTGATTTATTCCTGGCACCATTGGCTCTTTGTGATTACTCAGAGCCAAAGAGTCTTAACAGAATTCTGCTTCCTCTAGTGCATCACTTTGTACTGATCAGAAATGTTGAACATGATCCCCTGAACAAGAAATCATCCTGTTTCTATGGGAGAAACATGAAAATGAGAACATTTTACCTGCAAGATCTCCTGTGCAGCTGGAAAATAGGGCATCATTATCTGTCAAGAACGACTGCCATAGATCTACAGACTGAGAAACAAATGCAGAAGGGTTTTATCAGGATAATTTTACATTTCAGATGGCTGTACAGAAGAGTGTCGTGAGCTGAATAAGGAGCTGCTGGATCATCTTCTCTCAGTAAGTGCTGAATCAATATATGTGACATTTTTGCTTGGAAGTACTAGCTGTGAATTTCTGGGGAACTTATGGAGAGCTAGACCCCAAATGATTTAGGGGAAGATTTCAAAAAGTACGTAGATGCTCCTGAAATTTCAAGTCATGGAAGGCTACAATTCTCAACATAGTGTTAGGAGGAATATGGTGTTCCCACTGGGAACTTGTTTTTGTTTACAGCTGAGCATTTGGAATGAGGGCCTCACTGCTGGGACACCTGAAAATACTGAACTCCAATCCTATCCTTGGCACATCAAGACAATAATTGTAGCTTCCACTAGTTCACTCAGTTAATGCTCATGTTCGTGGGAAAGGAAATATGCAGGGATATTTTTGGAAATCTGCTGGTACGCACCACTTGGTAATATGCCTACTTACAATGTATTAGATGACTGAGGCAGTCCTCCTCATAAGGACAAGAGCCTGGAAATAAAATTATGTCTACAAATAGGTATTTGTAAGGCTAGGAGATTTTTATCTCTGTGTATACACAAGACATTGACACAGTAAATTTTCAGAGACATTGACACAGTAAATTTTCAGATTATGCTTGCCTGATGCTTTACAGAACTTTCAAGTTGTCCTTACTGTAGACCAACATTTTCTTCCTTAACTGAGAGTTGTCTTATCCAGTCAAGGATAACAACTACTGTATTCTATTTGACTTGCAATGAGGTAATGTGACCAGACTAGGTTATCTCCAAAGTAAAAAGAAAAAGTCTGCCCAAAAGAAATAGATGGTAAAAAGCAAAAAAAAGAAACAACTTAGCATCCAAATTCATCACCTGCAAGAATGATATCTTTGACCATGGGGAGTCAGGTATATTCTTCTTTACTCTCAAAGCTAGACCAGAAACATCTGAACCATCATAAAGTTACCTCTGTGCTATCCTTTGTAGTGCATCTATTCAGCTGACTCTATGTACTGACATGGAACAAATGGATATATTTTTAGAATTACTTTCATCAGCCCTCACTTGGATTTATCAAAGATGGTAAATGTATGAGTGGGAAAATGCACTTATTTTCAGGGGCTCATTTTGAAGAGATCTACTTCCAAAGTGAATATATCAGAGAGCAAGCTGCAATACAACAACCCCATTGCACTTTTTGAGATCTGTCGCTATCACCCAGAAGTGATATAATAAGGCAGAAGAGTATTTACATCAAAACCAGTGTTCTGATGAAGGAATTAAATTAACACTCTGAAGAACATTCAACGTTCCAATATTAATTGAAAGCAGAATCAGTAATATCAAAGTCACATACTTATACAATTTTACATGAAAACCCACATCCTTCTAAACATACCTAGAACCTGTCTACTTTAATTGCTGACATGAGAGCTAAAGACTCACAATTTCTTGTGCTTTTGTAAGTGTTGAGGGGTGCTTGTTTACTGCCTTCATGAACTATGATAAATGAAAAAACCCCCATATGCACAAGAAATATAAAATTCAGACCAGATTTTAAACTAAAAAAAAAATTATGAATGCTTCCCCCTGGTGATTAAAGTAACCCTTTCCAAGCTTCCAAATATTAAATAAAGTCAGCATATCAAAATGAAGCAAATCCCTTCAAAGTAAGTACATTGCAAAGGGTAAGGCAGACAGCAGATTCTCCTTAGTGAAACTGGATGATTATGTAAAATGCAAGTAAAAAAAAGTTTCCAGCACATATGGCAGCAGAATTTGAGAACTGGTGTCTGCAAGAGTGTGAGAAAAGTTGTTCCTCCTTTTAGCTGCTGGTTAGAAGGAAAAACAGTCCTGAGGAGTTTATTCATTGTCTTCCTGGATATAAAAGTCTATTATATAGAAGGTCCTTTCCTGCCATACATGCCATACCTTCAAAGGTGTGTCTTTCTCTTCAAAGGCAGTCTTTTATGTGCTTAATGGTTCATAGGTTTCCCTGATCTTGCTGTTTTAATCACAAGGATATAAGGACAGATAGTTATCACAGCTAGGTGCACCCTTTAATACTACTGACTTATTAAAAATTATTAGTTTACTTTCCTATTAAAAATATGCATGTGAAAAAGCTGTAATCTTATTATATACTTGAAAATATTACAAAAACATATTTCATTGTTTAAGACATACAAATTCTAGCCAATGATTCCTCATTAATTATTTGCTATGCTATTTATAATTTAGATTTCCTAATCTCTTGTTATTTTTATCAAGTAATATTGTTCTATTTTGGTTTTGGATATAAAACACCCTGAGAAAGTATAAAGAACACAAAAAAGAAACACCTGCGGGAAACTGCACACTTTATATATTTAAATAAATATTTTTAGACAGATAAAACCCAATTTCTTCAAGAGCCTGTGATGACACTTTCTTTTGATAGACTAACTGTTGTTCACATGAATAAATATAAAAAGTACAGTATTGTCAAAATTGTATGCTCTTGTATCTCAGCCTATGCCAATGGATACTTACTCTCAGCACCATTATTTTCATTATTATTTTCTGTTGTTTGCTGCCTTGTTTAGTCTCAGGTATACAAGTATGCAATTATACTACATAGCTTTTGAAAAAGATGGAGTCAAGGATTTCTTAAGCACACTTTGATGTGAAAGGTTAACAATTGGTTAGAGGCTGGTGTAAGTCTCAAGTAACTGCAAATAGAGTAAATATTAATTTAAACCATTATTAATAAATGAGAAAAATACAATGCTTTCAGGACTTTTAGAAATTTCCAGTATTTTATTTTACTGTTATGGAATGAGTGACTAATTTTATCATATTGCCATAGAACATGAGGATATTACCATATGTTTCTTTTTATGACAAAAGTGTAGGCAGATATTTAAGTATAGTTAAATGAACTAATTTATCTAAAAAGCTACTGGTTATCTTTCTCTTCTAGCATACTTATTTTCATTCAGATCATACTTTTACCCAATGGCTTGCCAAAATAATATTTTCAATAGGGATTATTCAGATACCTGTTTCTGTTCTGAATATTCATAGCAGTCCTTAAAAGGTGAAATTGCTTTTTAAAGTAAGGAGTCACCCCTAGCTACTCCTTCTGCCCTCTTTTATTAGACCAGGTAAGAATGGATGTACATAATGCTTAAGTAATAATGAATTAGCAACAGATAGCCTTGGTCTATACATAAAATGCATAGACAACTAAAAGGAAACAAAATAGATGAAGCTATACTACTTATTAATGATTTCTCAAATTAAAACTATGCTTTGCTCTGTCATTTATGAGAGCCAGTTCATAAATGCTAGTAAACATAACTAATTTTCTGTCATAATTGGTTCCTAATAATTGCACCTCTCTTACACTTCTTGTCCAGATTTTTCAAAAATTAACCATTCTTACAGTAAACTGTTTGGTAAGTCTTCAAAATAAAGCCTATGGAAGCAGCCATTTTCATGGCAAAAACCTTTATTAGATAGTTATCCATTGTAAGCGTGGCCACAGGATGGAAAACTAATAAACTAGTTGCTAATTACTTAAATTGGTTGTCTCCTTGGGAAATAGAGTTTCAATAACGCATGACTTAAACACCAAATCCCATAAAAAAGGTATTTGTTCTTTGCCATTGTGTCTATTCTGTGGTTTGGAAAGCACCATATAACGGTACTTAGAAGATTGGTAACAGCAAGCCTGTTCAAAACAAATTACTCATGAAAGAGAGGACAGAGAGAAGGAATAGATGGGCTCCACATTTATTGAAAAGAATAACTTATTGCTCTAGAAATCTTTTTCTTGATCCTACTTTCTTTTCATATTGCTGCCCAGCTGTTATATGAGCTGTCATTGTGAAGAAGATAATTATTTAACAAGGAAGGGTCCTACAACCATAAAATCAAGGTCATTTTACCTGTTTAGAGGCTTTAGATTCTCTCTGGTACAAAAATACCCATGCTAATGGAGGGGAAAAAGGCCATCTTGTTTTTTTAAGCTTAAGCCAACTATTTCTGCAAAGGCCATAGCCACACTTAATTTTGAGATTATTTTCTGCATGGGGAAAAAAAACGAGTGATCAAAAATCATTGTATTTGTTAAGTGATTTTTGTGTTCAGCAGTAAATTAAGATCATCTGCAAAACAGATATTTTAAAGCTTGGGAAGCATTAGGCCTTTCCACCAAAGCATAGAATAAGTACAATATAACTTTTAAAACCAGCTGAAGTGAATATAAAATATTAATATTAAACAGTTGATGAAAGAGTAGTAGGAAAAAACTATTTTTCTTTTTATTACAAAAAATTGGTGAAATAATTTAAAATAGCGAAAGCAGACATTTCATATTGGTGAACAAATATAAAACCTGACTTCTCAAATAAGCTAAATACAATGAAAAATTTACTTATTTCAAGTTGTGTGTAGATAAATTGAACCTCACACTATACTAAATGCCAACACACTCAAGCTAATAGAACGAATTTTCCAGAGAGCTCTATCCACCATGAAAATTTTCACGTTTTTTTTAAAATGTTACATGACAGTTTAGATAAACTTTAATTTAGGAAAAGTTTCATGCTTAACATTCTCATTTCTTTACTTCATGTCCTGTTAATGAGATAAAATAGATAAACATTTGCGTGATTTGGTGGTGTTTTGTTCTGTCAATATGTAGTTCTGATTTAATTAACTTTTCAAGGCACATGAAAATTGAAAAATTAATTATTTCCTTAAATATCATCCATTCTTCTTAAATGAAGTATTGTTTCCTAAAACAAAACCGGATTTAAAAAACGTTCTTTATATTTGTGTTTTAATTATAGACACTATACGTGGATCTCCAAACAATCTCCATATGACAGATGAGCTTCCAGTGGCATTCCAAATTTTTCTGTCAATACAAAAAATGTGACAAAGCTTCCAAGGGAGACAGGTAATCTTTCATATGAAAGTAGTTAGCCAAATGGTTTGAAAATAATTACGTGTAAAAGTGTATAAGTTTCAAAGTCTTTCTGTGAGCTCCACGATCTTCTCAAGAATGCCTAGACTCAATGCATGAAGGACTAAATAATATCTTCATCACCATACAGCTTTTAGGAGTTTTTCCTCTATATGAACTTGCAATTGAGCTGAGTGTGATTCTTACTTTGCTTTCTCGCTATTTGGTAGTGACAACATTTGCATTACAACTGTATGTTGGTCACCTCTCTATTACCATATTCCTCTTTGGAAATGCAAACTAAATGGTGTACTGAGCTTGCAAAACGAAGTACTATGCACTGTCTCTCAGCCTTCTAGGACAGAGCACTGTTTGTGCTACCTTTGACACAGGTTCCCCTGAGTTAAAATTCTAGCTTATTACAGCTGGAGTGTCTGTAATGCTGTGCATTTGTCTGCCACCAAAGCATGTGTCCTGTACAGATGGAGGCACACTGCTCATAATTTGGCTGTATGGCTAGCCAGAATACAAAAAAGAGCATCTTGTGTTTTTTATCCAAATAATCCGAGAAATGAATGCAAAGGTCTTGTCAAGGTTATCACTCATTAGCATGAATAGCAAGCAGTAAAATCTTAAAAGAAACAAGTAAAAAAACACACAGAAAATCCTAAACCCTAAATGTAGAAATTTAGTCTTAGGACTATATTTCATCCAACATTTTGGGTCAATTTATTCGAGAGCCAATAGAGATTGAATGTAGTGGACTGAAACATTATATACTCCACTTGAAATATGACAAGAAAAAAAACTCATTAGCCTAATCAGTTTGCCTCTTAATGACTGAGTGGCAAATTGTGAATAACTTGGTACTTCCAGTATTCAGTAGACACTGGAACAGCTCTTAGAGCCTTGCAAGAGTTCCCACACACATTGTCAAGGCCATTTCTGTAGCGGCCCCTCACGCTGTAACACAAACCTCACACATTCAGATCAGCTCTGTGGAGAAATTTATCTTTTGATAAACTGGTGCTAAGTGGGACCAATGAGTCCTATGGTTTGTACAAAATAAAAATGCTGACTTCCTCCTCATTCTTATAGTTGTGCAGAAAATGGCAAAGACAGCAGAATGCAGCCATGGCTCTGCTTTCCTCGTTTTCATATGCCTTACTTGGAAAAATCCCCAAATTTGGGTCCTATAAGAGTGATATCCAGGATAGAAATTGCTTAGTGTGCTGGCTTTTCACTGCTCATTGCTCTCTGGCACAGCCACTGGTTCAGTGAATTGTTACAGGGAAAATACACACATTATCATACTTAAGCACAGGGAGATGAGCAATAATGAAATGTTAATGTGTAGCAGCCATAGGGTACTGATAATTGACATAAATAGTAGTTTAAGAAAATGAATTTTTTTTAAATGATGACTGAGCAATAATCAATTTAATATGTTTAGCCATCTCTTGATAGGAAAGGAATGTAATAGGGTAGCACTGGAAAGAAGAAAAATGTACATTTTCATATATTAGAGGTAGAGAAAGGATGTGCTGAGAACATGGGCAAATGAAGTATAGCACTTCTCCATAAGGGAGATGTGAGCTACAAATAAATGACAGAATTAATATAAGTTGTCTTTGTTTATTCCAGAATATTCACGTGTTAGAGTTATATTAGGAAATGTTTTGTACTTAATATGGTCTGATATAATGTGCATTCTGTTTGATTTCATTTCTAAATGTACTCATGTTTTTACTCAGATTACCAAATGGCACCAAATTTATAAAACAGATATTAAAATATGCTGGTAAATTTAGAATATGGCCGTCTGAAGTTTTAAGGATAAAATTAAAGAGATTTCAGGATTTAGTAAAAAAATCCAAGATGAGAAATGTATCTGTTTTAATCTCCTAGGGAGTCTTGACAGAAACTTAGATTATACATCTACTGAATTCCTTTGTCATGCTATGTGCAAGAAAAGAGGTGGGATTCTTCTCCATCCCTAGAATACCTTGGTAAACAGAATTAATTTAGCACAACCTCAAGATCACTTATGCAACTGTCATCTTTTTGAGGCATGTGTTTGACTTCCCTTTCCTGGTTGCTACTCTCATAGCACCCAGGTTCTGGGTGTACTGGCTGCAGACTTCTTAGCACTCTTAAACAGAAAATAAGCAGAAATGGAACTGTCAGAGGAAAACTCAAGAAAGTTTAGAAGTCTGTTTTATGCTCCTGAAAATATACTGATAAAATATGATCAAATTATGATGGGATATTTTTGTATTCTCATTTTAAGTCACCTTTAATTCCTAATGCCTGTTAATTATTACAGCAATAAACTATTTCAGCAAATGCGAACAGAAGATTTATTCCTCAAGCACTGAAAATAATGGCTCTACAGAAGTAATTAAATAAATATGTATTTTCCCCTACAATTTGGTCATTTTCCCCTTCTGCAATTCTGTTAAATTCTTTATTTTAATTTAGGAATCCTGTTTCTCTCCTGACAAAACTTTATATTGTGAATGTCCTGGATTTTTTTCTCCTTCCTTTCACATAGCACAAGCCAGCTTGTGTAGCTCTCCAGAGACTGCTGCAAAATTGTATTTACAGACAAGACACCATTTTTGACTAAGTGATATCTCACATAGCCATATGATTTTGAATTTTCTTTGCTTTGTAGGAAAACAAGTCAACTTTTTTCAAGCACCTAGAATTCATTTTTCTTAAATACTTTGGTATGTATCCACTTTTAAAAATAATATTATGTAGACATAATTTAGATAAAATTTTAACACTTTAATACATAAAAACAATTAAAAAACTAAAAATATTTAATATATATAAAAATAATTGCTAATAATATTAAATAACATAAAAGGGAAAGTTTAAGAGATACAGTCATTATGAAATTTAATGTCTACAGTAATTAAGTAAAGAAAGACAAGTGGGAAGTTTCAAAAATTGCATATGGAACTATAGATTAAAAATAGTTGAACTATTTCATTACCTCAAGGACTTAGATTGAAGTCAGATACTATCTAATTAATAGAATAGACACAGTTATTCAAAGTTTTGCTGAAAACAGCTGTCATACTGGATAACCACATGGGACATGGGACTGCATATATATGAGCATTTTGGTGCTGCATACAAAAGCCCTTATATAAAAGGAAATCCTTTTATGAATATCTCACTATTTTTGTTAATTCAAAATACTCTTTTGTCAGGACTTCTTTCATTGGGACAGAGCTGTCTCAATCAGGCAAACAAGTCTTCAGTGACAGTGCAGGATGCTTTTGCACCTTACAATGGACTTAATTGTCTTAAAAGTGGTAACCACAAGCCAAATTTAGAGGTGATACTTCTGACTGAGTGATTTTAACTCATTGAGCATTGTAATAAACAGGGGATGAAATGAATTTTTCCTTCTCATTTGTTTCCCAAATCTGTGGAGTTTTTAATTGACTTTATTGATCATTCATAATGCACAGAAAGAACACTTTTTAATTTTTTTTTTTTTTTTAATTATTAATTTTTAAGGTAACAGTTAAACCAAAAAGTAGGTGGGTCTCTTTTTTATGTTACTTGAAAGTTGATGTTGTTTTTTGCATGCAGTATGGGCTAGGTCACATTAGCAATACAGTCACTGTTTCACAAAAAGTTTACAAGTTTGTATTGAAGTTCAACTTCTGTTCAGCAGGAGTTAAGCAGTGTACCTCAGTAAATGTGCACTTTAAAAATGTAGTTCCTTTATTGGGAACAGCAGGATCAAGTTGCCAAAAATTGCACATTACAGGTGTGCAGTGCACTTGCTGAAAATATAGGGATGAATTCCCATCAAAGGCTAAGTCTCTGGATGTTCATGGTAAATGCTGTGTGTGCTGTGGTGCTTAAGGAACTCTATTAAAAATTCATGAATAGGTGATATTAGTTCATTCCACATCCAAAGGTTTACAGAGTCTCCTGAAGACTCAGACAAATCGTCTTTCTTCTTTCCCTACAGACTCTCTATTCTCATGCCTTAAAATAAAGCTTTTTAGAGGCAGAGGGAAAAGCCACCAATTTAAATGCAGCAAGCTTTCCCTTGCTTGAGGCAATCACAATGTGTTAGAGGGGATACTTCTTCCTCTCACAATGGTCTGTTTTTACAAAAAATGACCTACATACGAAAATCTAAAATTGTCGCATAGGATTGCTGAGCCACTGTCTATTTTCAGGGTAAGAAGGAAATTAGAGTCATTCACATATTATATCCAGAAAAAAAAAATAGAACACAACTGACTTTTAGATGGCTTCCTCATATTCTTCAGATAACCTGCATCCTGAGAGGACTCAGGATATAATGGTCATCTCATGTGTTCATGCATATTTGGAGACTGCTGTCACAGGAAGAAATAAGGTCAAACATGCAGTGTTTTTCACTAGAAATCACAAACTCATATTGTGTATAACCAGGGAGCAGAACTCAGTGGGTAAAAAATTGCCCTTAAGTGTAAGAATTTTCTCTGGGTAAGTAATCACTAGATAAAATGAATGTCCGTTGCTTGGATTCCTTAACTTTAAGTGATCAGGTTTTTTTTCCACTTTCTCAGAGGAGGAGGCAGCTAGATGATTAGTTTTGTCCAGTCTCTGCTTAAATACAAAAACTGATGTGTCCTTCTTTCTGTCTGTCCATTAAGCCAGTGGATGACAAACTTCATTCTATGTTTACCAACCAGCCATCTGAACATCTAATGAGGTTGATTGTTCCATTTTCAATATACGATTGATAGATAATGCTCTTGTGGTGGTATCTTTGATGTGCACACGTATCAGCATCATAAATTTTCTAAAATTATTGTCTTTTTTCTATTGTGATCAGAATAAAATAACAAAAGACTCAAAGGTGAAGAGGTAAGATTTCATCTGGGAAAGCTGTGCAGCTAATCTAACAGTTAAGTCTGAAAAATTAAAGAAGACAAACCTTAAGGAAATACCTACTTATGTACTTTATTGTTCGACTTGGTCTTTGCTTTTTGTTTCAATGCTGTCGAATGGGAAAAGTTAGATTGGGCTCAGACTGCTTTGGAAGACTAGGAGCAGTCTCTTATGAATTTGTACAACATGATGCAAGAAAACTTCAAAAGGAATTTCTATTGAAACTTTTAGAACCACCAAGGCTGTGGAGGAGAACAATTTGCTGCAAAGAGCACTCCTAGAACTAGTTCCAAAATCATTAAGATCTTAGACCATAGTGTTATTTTTAAACTCCATTATATGTTTTCCCTCCATATGTGTTTCTTAATTGCTAATCTCCTGAACCTTTGAGGTAAGCATATATGTTCTTCTAGTCTTCCTCTTTTAATATTTAATCTTATGCACTTCTGCAGAATCTGATCCATAAAAGATCTAAGTCATAAATACAGACATTTTTATTTTATTGTGACCTCCCTTCTTTAAAGTACATCTGAGAGTATTTCAGTGGTTAATACCAAACTCTTTTCCTAAGCTTGTTTTATTTTACAGTAGTCATAGTGAATATGACTAGAATATTCACTACGAATAGTATGAATTCCCTAGAATAATAGAGAACTTTTCCAAAGGTTTTCTGAAGCTTCTGAGATCCTCTGCTATAAGTTATGGTTGTATTCTCCACTGAAGGCTGAGAACTACTTTGTGCAAATAATGGCATAGAAGTTCTTGTGTTTCTGCAGATCTGCTGAAGGCTTCTTTTCCCTCCAGTTTGCCTACTGTTGTCAATCTCAAATCATCTGGGGTCATCAGCTGCATGTCATATCTGCAGGTCAAATCCTCCTTGTTCCCTCCATCAGTCCTACTTTCTGGAGCATTTTAAATTTTCTCTTTTCACCTAACTTTTTAAAGGACTTACTGAGTTTTGCCAGAGGGCTCCAGTATCTTACAGCTGCAAAAAAAATCAATTTCTAATTAGTTAGTGGTTGAAAAGTTTCCTGTTAGAAATTGAAACTAATCAACTGCAAATTTCAGTTTTATGTCGCAAATTTCAAGTACGGGAAAAGAGAATCCTGCATTGTCATAAAAAGTGTCACTAATCACAATCATGGGCTACTTTATATCAACATTTGCCTGTAAGTAGTTGAACAACGTACAAGTGAGGAAAACACTTCTGTTTTACTACCATTCTTTTGTTTTCCTCATCCTTACAGCTTGTCACTGTGTTTACAAACAAAGCAGAAAATTCATACAAATGATTGACTATTTGGTCATTTTCAATATTAGTGGAACTATTTTTTTTTTCATCTTCCCCGTTTCTTACCTCCCAGTCTTCACCCTTGCTGCTTATGGTGCAGATCTTTGTTTTTCCCTATTTTTTCTGTTTTTTTTAAATCCAGAGGAGGAAGGGGGAAGGGGGAAGGGGAAGGGGAAGGGGAAGAGGGGAAGGGGAAGGGGGAAGGGGGAAGGGGAAGGGGAAGGGGAAGGGGAAGGGGGGAAGGGGAAGGGGGGAAGGGGAAGGGGAAGGGGAAGGGGGGAAGGGGAAGGGGGAAGGGGAAGGGGAAGGGGAAGGGGGAAGGGGGAAAGGGAAGGGCCAGTGTTCTTTCATCTGTTATGGAATTCTTAAAAAATAGTAAATGCATCAGTTTAATTTCTGTTGTCAAAAATATTGACTCTTCTTCCTAATTACAATGTTTTAAATTGAATCGTTGCCTGCATTAACCTTCCTGGAAAATTAATGTGCAGTGGTAACCATTGTAGAATTTTAACACTTGAATGCTGTCATACCACAGGTTTGGGGATATTTCAAGGAGCTCCTTAGAAAAAAAACAGCAACAGTATTATGGTTCCTTAGATTTTGTTTGCTTTTCTGGCCAGACTGTTGGTCAGCTTTTCTGTAGCTTAACCTTTGTTGCATACGTGCACAAGAAAATTTCAGCCATGTTCAGTTTCATAGTAAAATGAGACAACCAAAGGAAATTTGTTTTTACATTAAAAATTTTGGATAAATTTCTTCATATTTAAAAAGCTCCAGATGAATATCTAAGAAAAAGAAAAAATCCAGTTTCTTTCAACCCACTGACTTTTGTGATTTCTTTCACATAATCTGCATTCATGGGCCTGCTGGGAAGAAATGACAAGTGGCTAGCCAGATAACATAAATATGGGAAAATATTGCTTCAAATACTTTATTTTGATTATATAACTGATTTGATGCATTTCTTATTGTAAAAGTTATCCAAGATCTGCAACATATGCCCCTAGTACAACAACTTGCTTTAGAGGCTTGACTATTATTCATAGAAGTGAAATGCCTAAAACAAGCCTTATGTCAGAAGCATTCCATTAGAAGTGACATTTGTGCAGAGAAACTTAGGTTTTTCTTGTTCTAAGACCTCACTCCCAAAAGTTTCTGCTTGCCAAAGTGATAATGGCACTTGGAGTTCAAAGTGCTTTTGACTGAGTGCCAGGTATTTTGAGATGCCTGCAGCTAGCACATCGTTGCATGACAAGTTATTTCCACTAACTCCTGATGGAGCAGTCCATCAGTTTGTCTGTTAAGCTCCTAGTTACTGGGAGGTCTCTTGAAGATCTGAACTGAAATACATCACCCACAAAGACTTTTGTGGA
This sequence comes from Luscinia megarhynchos, assembly GCA_034336665.1. Taxonomy (NCBI): domain Eukaryota; kingdom Metazoa; phylum Chordata; class Aves; order Passeriformes; family Muscicapidae; genus Luscinia; species Luscinia megarhynchos. The sequence continues at coordinate 29,391,782 of CM067592.1, read as the reverse complement.
CAATTACTGGATATTTTTGCACTTGCCAACCTTTCCTGTTAAGTGCTTCTGTTTGGAAATGGAGGAATTCTCCAATTTATAGAGTAGAAGTCTCATTTATTACTCTTTAGCAAGCAGGTAATCACTGCTTCTCATTCACTGCTATGACTATGTTAAGCCCTAATAATAAGCATTTGAGCAGTATGCCTTATTTCTTGAATGCATTATGTCCAGTGAGGGAAGATGCCTAGGAGAAATAAAAGAAAAAAAAATATAAGCAGCACAAAAACCTCCTAACAAAAGACTGAAGTGTATCTTTTTGTTCTGAAACAAATATTGGAAGATTCATTCTTACAATGTAAAATACTTTTGCATATCCTGAAATTATAAATTTCCTAATAAAGTTTCCTTTAATCATCCTTGCTGAAAAAGAAGTGCCCAAGATGCTCCATGTTATTTTCTCTACATTATGGCGTTTCCCTGTAGGGAGTGCTGGAAAACATTTGAGGTGATCACAATCATAATATCATGAAATAGTATTTTAATCCTATAATTTTATATTTGATAGTGAGTATCATCCATATGATGAAAGTGCTTTGATTTTTATGGTCTTTAGTTTTTTGGGAGGGTTTTCTGGTGGGGGTGACTGTTGTGGTTGTTGTTGTTTGGTTTTCTGTTTGTGTATTGTTTGGGTTTTTTTGTTTGGTTTTGGTTTTGTGGGGTTTTTTTGGTTTTTTTGATAACCTAAACTGCAGAGTCCATTTCCTTCCTTTCTTTTCCTACCAACAGGCATCAAAAAATTTTGCTATGTGGGAAGAAGACCAGGAACATCTAGGACTAGGAAGCTGCAACATGTAGGGTTTACCAAGAGTAGATAACTTACAATTATTTACATTACAACTTGACCAAGAATGTTCTTGCACTAAATCTATCACTGTAACAACTCAGCAGCTTTCAAGTTCACAATTAAATAAGATTACTGTCATTTTTGAAATGAATTTTTTTATTCATTATTCCTTTCTGTTACAGAGACTAGTAGGAATAGCAGGAATTTTAAACTTGTTGCTGTTTAAGAAGCAGGGTCACAAAGGGAAGTTTTGAGTTTCATATAAATGCGGAGAGATTTGTTGTCATGCTCAATTCCTATAGGAGTCTGAGACCATCTGAAAATAATACCAAAACCTTGTAGTCTCTGCAGAAGAGATTCATACTGGGGTTACTGAGCATCAGGGATTGCTAGATTCCAGTGAATGATAAGCTATATTTACTCTGTAACTGTATTTTCCTACCCAAGAATGAGAAGGAATTGCAGGAAATTGAAAGATGAGAAAATTGAAATGTAGTGAAATGATAAGGGATTGCACAAACATTGTGTGTCATCAGTGTATGTGTGCCCTAAGCATCCAGCCATAGTAGAATAAGTTATTCAAAGATTATTCTAGTAGGCACAAAAAGTATTCTAAATCTCAACTGGAAACCTCTTTTCTGAAGACTGCTGGTGGATACTTGCTAGCATAAGCAGTTCACCTAGATTGCATTCTTAAGCACAGGTTTTTATCAAAACTAACTTTGGACTATTTTTCAGAATAAACATACTTTCTTCTGTGATGCGTGCATTTCCAAGAGTCACATGAACTGAAGCAAATTTTTGGGCTTTATGTACACCCACAACAGATTTCCTTACAGCAGAGATTGCTTGAAAGTATCACACCTGGCTTGCCCTTTATGCATGATTGCCATATGGAAAATAGACAAATTTGCAGATGCTTTCCTTGTCTTCATGGAATTCAGTAGACTATGCAAAAAGTACTGAAAAATAATCTTTAACCCTACAGTGAAAACTAGTGTCAGCACTTCCACTGCTTTAGCACAGTGGATGTTTGTTCTCTAAGATTAAATCCTGGGGTTTATTTTACTTTTATAAATAGTGTCCCCTGGGAACTGAGGACAAACAAAATTCCTACTGTTATCTAATCCAGGTACAGAGATGCTTTCTTTCCTCATCCTGATTTCTAATGCAAATCCATAGTAGTACATTCTGGAAATCTCCACAAAGACGGGGGAAAATAATAAAATTAATAAATAAATGAACATCCAATGTTCACTTTCTTTCTCTTTGAGAATAAAAAACAAAAGAACAAATAAATACAGAACAGATGTTAGCCACACTACTTAATATGCTACAAGAAGGCACGCTGATATTTCAGTAATTGCAGACAGAGCTGAACCTGAATGGAATGAAGCAGAAATTCAGCAGAAATGTGCAGCCTCCACAGAAATAAACCTGTGGTATAGACAGAAATATTAGACAACGTTGGTTTGAAAGCCACATTTAAATTATTAAATTATTTTAACCAATGTATTCATGTTCCAGAAGTTTTGTACATCTCAAGTTTTGCATTCTCAGGACCATAATTATATTTATCCATAAATATAATTTAAAAACTTCTCACAGACTGATCCAGACACAGCCTTTTACCATGCAGTATATCTATACGATAGTTTGCAAGAATGTATCAGGTGCTAACTTGAGCCAGTTGGGAAAAGGCAGCTTTTACTTTATTGAAGCTAGTAGATCATCAAGTTATTCATCTTATCCATGGTGTCCTTTCTTGCCTTTAGGTCTCAAGAAAGTGTAAATCAAAAGCTTTTTGAGTTATGGTTCCTGATGATTCACAAGGTAATCTTGCAAACACAGCAAGGAAATATACGATTTGCAAATTGCTTAAATGACATCTTTGCTATTACCTTAAATTATTGTTGCAGTAAATCCTGTTTTACAATATTTCAGCTTGATAATATTTTAAAACTGTACCTTTATCAAGATAAATAGTCTACTTTTTATTTGCTTATGTTTTCTTTTTTTTTTAACTTTATGCCTACTTAAGGACAGAATATTTCATCTCAAACTCACCTAAGGTTTACTTTTTTATGCCAGAATCTATGTGTATTTAAGCTAAATCTAAATCCTTTGCTAATGCCAAATTTTATTCAGAATTACACTAGGATTTGCTTGAAAATTAACATTTTCAAATTGCTAAAGATTTCAGGTTCAGAATAACTTTGGATTAAGCATAATATTTGCCTAGCTTTCTTAAGAGTATTATATTCCCTTCCAATTCCTAAGAGCAAATAACAATTTGTTAACTATTTCAGCCCTTAGAAACATATTGTGAAGTAGCATCTCCTGGTTTGTAGGGGAAATACTGAAGAGATCCAATTAATAGTACCATGCTTTATTTAGCTTGGCAAAAAGGCAGTCTAACTTCATGAAGACATACCCCTATTTCTGTATTAAATGTAAGACACCTATAAAGTTATAAAAGACTAAAACTAACTTTAAGCATCTCTAGATCTGCCTAAACTTTAGCAACTTTAAAAAAGTGTGCTTACTGAGGCAGCAGCTTTCAAGTAATTATTGCTTGCTGATGGTGGCATTGTTTTTTTTTTTCCCCTAGGGAAGCATCAGAAAGTGCAGGGGCAGTGAAAGTTCTTGTAAGACCACAATGTGCTTTCAATGAATAGAACAGGATTTTTATTATTTTTAAGGATTCTAGAAATATAGGTATATTTGGGATGTGTAATATAAATATATAGTGGCATATTTTATATGCCATGTGAATTTTAACTTTTATTATATTTCTGCCTTTATTATAATTAATAAGAAATAATTTGTTACAATAATAATTTATATTGATAAATTATAATTTATAAATTATAATTAACACCTCAAGCATTATTCATCCTACAGGGAAAAGCCCATTACTCAGCAATTGCCTAATGTCTGGAGCCACCATTTTATGCCATTCTTTGTGTCTCTTGAATTATAAAATCTTCTGCAGAGATATATAAATATTAAAGTGTATATTATTAAGAGAAAAAATATTGAAAAATCACCTAAAATTTTTGGGATCATTATACAAGTTGCTTCGGGGTTGTTGTTTTTTTTTTTCACATCCAGAATTATTATCTGAATGTTGCTTTTTAAAAGCAATATGCCATTCTATCAGTAATTTAGGGAAATTTAGCCCTTCGACCTTGCAGTCTTTACAAGCTATATATGTTTTAAACTACAAACCCCATACTATCATTATTGGTTAATGAACTTCATATATAACAATTTCTAATGGGACCCTAATCCAGGAGTCCAGTCACATACTGGACTGAGACAGCCCCTTAATATTTTAGATATAAGGATTTCTTAGAATAGTGAGTTATTTTTCAGAAGAAAATCAGGAGAAAAAAAGAAAAAAAAAGGATAAAAGTAGAATAAAAGCTCACATAACAAAATGAATCTCTGAAAGATTAGCTGTGTCTTCCTTTAAAAATTTCCCTTTCTTTTTTTTTAATGAGTCAAAATGGAAATTAAAAAAATGAAAGAACAAAAGAAGAAATCCCCTGAAAAGGACTCTAGCAATGTAATAGAGAAATAGACATATTTCAAGGAAAATTTTGATCAAGTTTAAAATAAAAAGACAAAAAACAACCCCAAACAATACAAATCCAAAACCAAACAAAAACCAAAACAAAACAAAGCAAAACAAAAAAAAAAAAAACCCAAAACAAAAAAAAAAAAACAAAACAAAAAATAAAAAATAGAAATTGTTTTGGAAGCTTTTTTTGTGAAAAGATTTCTGAGAAGGTTTGATGCTAACACAAATCCTAATGACAAACATTTTGCAGTTGAAAAGCCCTCTCAACATCCAGTTTTGGAAAATAATGTGCTGCTATAGAAATCTTCTTTGCATGGGCAAAGTAACCCTTTTTGCAAAGATTCTTGGAAAACCTCCTTCAACAATGCATGGAGTGAAATTCAAGACTTTCAGGACACATCTACAGGACATACAGGAAAGGTGCTACCCTGAAATAGCCTTTTTCCATGAAAAACTTTCCCAGTTTTCTGTGGGCAGGTGTTGGGAAAAGGGTACATGATTTTACCATATGAGTTAAGTAATACAATGGCAATAACTTACTCTTCCTGTCAATGTTTTATTACTAAAAGGGATCAGTTTAAAAGGCTTTTAATTAATCAGAAATATAGTTATGGAAGGGCATGAAATGCATTGAAGCTGATGGTTGTAAAAGAACAGACTTGAAATCCCAGATTGTGAGCACCATTCTATCCAGTAACTAGGAGGGAGAAAGGTATTTTAATGAAAGGAAGATAAGGGATTTCTGAGGTCCTATCCATTATGACCCTTTTATGTCCCAAGTGTTCAAAGTATAATACTTATTTTACTGAACCTATTTGTTCTTCCTGTACTTTTCTGAATTTTCTGTATTTAACACAGCATAAGACTGATCTTTCTCTTAAAATTTTAAACTTAATTAAAATCTGTGGAGGAAGATTGTTCTCCAAGGTCTCTCATGTGAAAAGGAAAGGTTAAAGGGTCATGGCTAGATATTGCCAACTAATTTAAGGAAGTGAAATTGCTGGAAAGGCCAGGAAAAGGAAAATTTTTTCCATTGAGCCACTGATGTAAATATTTGGAATGTGACCGTGTCTGTGTGACATTTCTAACCTTAGCTGTGATGGTCACTAGTACCAGTTCTATTATTTTGATTATATCTGTGTGAATATTCCAAGTGAGATTCATGTTCTGATATCTTCACTAGTCAGCATTATATCTACAGTTTTGTGTGATATTCCTGTGTGACAAGCCAGGGCTCTTTGAGACTCTGTACTTGTAGTACCAATAAAATTGAAACAATTGATATAGGGGAAGTGTATCCTGCATGGTTTCAACACAAAGAAGTACTCCCAGAAAGAAGGAACCTGTGGGAGGAGATTAAGTTTTCCACTTTTCCTGTCTGTTTCACATCTGCTTCCCTTTTCCATTCTCTTCCCCTTTCCCTTTCCCTTTCCCTTTCCCTTTCCCTTTCCCTTTCCCTTTCCCTTTCCCTTTCCCTTTCCCTTTCCCTTTCCCTTTCCCTTTCCCTTTCCCTTTCCCTTTCCCCTTTCCCTTTCCCTTTCCCTTTCCCTTTCCCTTTCCCTTCCCCTTCCCCTTCCCCTTCCCCTTCCCCTTCCCCTTCCTTCTTCCTCTTCCCCTTCACCTTCCTTCTTCCTCTTACTTCTTCCTTCATCTTATCTTTCCTCACTATTTCATGGTTTTCTGGTCTAGAGATGTGTGGAAGTACTAATTTAATTTACTGATTGGCAGCTGCTCTCTGTGTGTGATGGCTAAAATATTCTCTATGTACTTTAGCTCTCTGTTACAAATCTATAAATCTTGATTAAATGGGTTTTACAGAGTGTATGAAGTACTGTTTGAAATTCTGGAGATGAAGGCACCCTAGATATGTCAAAAACCATAACAATTACCAGTCAGCTCTTTCTGAATTCTTCATATCACTACATTCATGGAGGGATATTTGAAAACTTTTGCATCACTGTTCTTAATTTCACTGTTGGTGACTTTGTATTAATAAGATTTCAGTGGATACAGATATCTTGGCATTTATTCTGGATTTAGACTACCGGTCAGTAAACTCACATTTACCACAGCAGCTTAGCATCCATTCTTGTTTGTATCACATTTTAAAAGTTTTGTTGAACTGAATAGTGACAGAAAACTGACAGAAATATTACAGCCCATGAATTATATTCACCTATATTTCTACTGGGGATGTACTGATTTTTTTCAGTCATCTCTGAATTATTCTCCTCTTGGATAGTTTAATTTTCAAGACTTTTCCAGTGGTCTGAGTAGTCAGTTTTCAAACATGCTTGTTATTTTTGGTCAGAATTTAGGAATTCATATTATCTTGACTATATTTCAATGATGCCCATGTAGTTACCTTCATGCAGGATCTTTGAGAACTACATGTGATGATCCTTATCTCATATAATTCTTCACTGGGCTGAAGTATACTGTGAAATAGAAAGAAAACCTATTGGGTAAGAAATCCTTAATGAGCAAGAAACACTGTTAGCTGGGAAAAACCGATGTAGTACTTAATATCTCAAGCAGAAATGAAAATTTTTGTTAGCCAATGCAGGCGATATTTAGAGTCATATTTTTCAGAAAATAGGAGGGGTGCACTTCAGGAGAAGCAGAACAAAAGGAAACTCCAACACAGGGCAGGGCAGAGCAGGGCAGGACAGAGCAGGCAGGGCAGGCAGGAGATGACCCTGACAGGTGCAGTTCACCCTCAAGGGAGCAGGATGGCCAAGCCAGGTCCCTCGTGGTGACCAGGGCTGGCCAGGATTCTCGCTGAGACCAAGAGGTCAAGTCAGAGAGTAGGAGCTGTGAGTCACAGTCTGGATCAGCACAGTATGTCACCAGGTGCTGCCACAGCTGCAAAGGCTGCTACACGAGGTGGGGGAGTGGGGGCATTTCTCTCAGCTGTAAACCAGGCCCAGGCAGCCATAGCTTGTCAAAGATGGCCTTGAGTGCAGGCAGTAAAACCCTGATGGTCTCTAGGTGTTTGTGTGTGCGTGCACTGAGGGAGGTGCAAGGTCGGACAATAACTGTTAGACTTAGCCCAGTAATGAATTAATCATTCTGTTGTCATTGTTACTAAGCAAGAAATAAAACCTCTTTCAAGGACGACTCACCTCCACAGTTTCTTGAGAATAAAATTGAGGGTTGGATAGTCATCTGAGACTGTAGAGAATCTTGTAGTTGTATAATCAGATTTACACAGAAAGGCAGAAGGTAATTCTTGAAGCGATCTCAGTATCTTTAGTTTATATGGCAATGTCACATTAAGCTTTGACTACTGAAAAGTACCTGCCTGTTCTTACACCGCTGTTATTGTCCATATAGCATCTCTTTATCTCTTTTTCCTTTGCATTTCTACTGTTACTGTCAGCCTTTTGTCTCTCTATTCATTCTTTCCCCACAGCCCTCTCTGACCCAAGTTTCTTTGGAATTTCTTTCCTTCAGCCGGTTCTAAATTATAAACTTTAAAGGCATCGTTCATACCACCTTTCTTCTTTTACCTTTGGAATAGTTAGTATTATTGATTTTGAAGCCTTATAATTGCAGTAATTTTCAAGGAGGAAAAAACAGATATTGAGAATTCAGAGTACAGAATCTCCTATTTGCAGATGGAAGCAAATATCTTGGTTCTTTTTGGTATTGTGTCCACATGCAGAATTTTCCTTGTTTATCTCAGGGAAAAAAAACCCAAACAATTCCTGACCCACCTATCTTTCTTGAACACCTATCTTATTCTTAAGCCTTAATGTCTTAGCTTAAACTAGAAGCTAGGTTCCATCAGTTAAAATGTGGCTAGCTAATCTTCAATTCAGTTTGGGCTTGCATCAAATCTGCAGTACTAACAGCAATACAGAGGTATATTTGGAACAATTTATGCTGCTATGTCAGGGCTACTACCTTGTTACATCTACCTCCTCTACTCAGGATTGGAATGAGCCCAGGGTTGGAGCTGCTGGGTGGGAGAGAGGTGGAATGACTCGGCCAAAGCAATGCTGTAAGTTTACATCCTTCATAGCAATGAACTTGTTTGCAGGTATGAAAGACGTGTTTGGTTTAAAACCCATTTTCTTTACAAAGCACTTATTTGTAAAGGGCTGCTTCTCTTTACTTTGAATCACAGTGATAAGTCTTGCCCCTAGTAACATCACTCACTATACAGTCACCATCTTATATCCATGCCATCCATTAGGTGAAATCCTGCTGGATAAAAGAAATAAAGCTGTTCAAGAAATAGATTTACTGTACACCAAGGCAATGAATTAAGAAGTCTCCATACTCTCTAGTGTATTCTATATTTCCTGGTCATTTAGCACATCTCTTAGAAAACAAACAAGAAAAATCACTTTCTTCGCCCCAACTTGTAAAGGCAAATTGAATCAAAAACAAAAATAGGATGCATAAATTCTTTTTTAAAATGCTGATGCAACATCTCTCTTCTGATTTTTTATCTTTTCACTGTCTCGTAGCAAGAAAATGCATTCACTGAGAGTAGTTTATGGTGTTGTGCTTTCCCTGAATTTCTGTGCATGCCAAAAGAAGTACTATGCTAAAACTGTAGTGATGTAGGTTCAGCTCCAGGCACTTTGATAGACTTCTTATGTGACCTTGTACAAAGTGACATGGTGATAGATTTGATAAAGTAGTCAGAATTCATCACTAAAGTTAGATTTTTCATAAGCTTTGGCTTATACTTTTGAGATATAGATTAAAGAAAGTGTCATTATCTTCCTTGGGTGCTGAACTACTCTGAAAACCAGGCCATACATTTCACAGAGCAAACCATTAGAGACTATTATCTTTGAGTGCTACCAGCCACAGAACCTGTTTTCTCAGAAATCTGGCCTTGGCCTTTGGCACCTATCATTTTGTGCCACAACCTGCCACTCACAAAATGAACTTCCAGTTCACTTTCCATCCCGTTTTCTTTTGTAGCCTGTGAGAATCTGTTTTCAGCTTAATGCATTGGCTGCCCCTAGTACAATTCTTTCAGTTGTTGCCATTAGAAGCATCTTTAGTATCAACAATCAAGAAATTAGAAATCCATGATTCTAAAAGAAATTGAAGAGCACATATAAGCAGCTATCAAACACAAAACAAGACTGCTTTAATTGAATATATTGAATACTCTTAGTGAATACTTTAGCCTATCTCAAAAGGCAGTGATATGTTGCATTATCAGAGAAAACTTGACTTTTAAAAAGTATTGAATTTTAAGGAGGTCTGGTAGATTCACATTTACATTTTCATTTAACAACAAATTTACATTTTATATTGTAACATTAGCTAATTCTCTGTTGCATTTAGTTCTATTAGGTGTACTGCCTGAGATTACTCTAGAGTGAATTAGCAAGGTTGCTCAAAATGTGTTTATGGTTCATTTGATTTCGCAAAATACTCATGTAATGTGAACTCTAAAATAGAAACCATCAGTATCCACATTATAAACCTTGCTTTAGTATCTACATTTGAAATATTGGATTTTTGGTGAGAAAGAACTATCATGCACATGAACCTCACATAGCAGCTAAATCAGTAAATCCCATGCTCTGAGCTGATTCTGATGTCATATGTTAAAGCCCTTGAAGTCAGGATTTTTGCAGAATTGTTCAACTCTGTCTGCTAAATCCCTGCAGTTTCTGTAGTTTCTTTTTAAAAGTTTAGAATGCTTTGTCAGTGACATGTGCTTCCCTTTCAAGTTCCTTTATATAGATACTGGTACAGTTGAAAATATAATTCTGAGTCAGCTGTTTGTGTGTATATTTATCAGTTCAATGCATTTTGGTGAACTCTAGTAGTGAACCTCCTAGATGAATTGACTTTGATTTGTTTAATAATAAAGTTATGTCACACTGAATACTTTAAATTTTCAGGAAAAAATATTTTCACAAGGTATGGAAAAAATTCAAAGAAGAAATTTCATCTTGAGAATAGCAAACAAAAGAGATAATTTCTTAAAGAATACCTTACAGAAAGTCTCACAATCAACTAAAGATATTTTGGAGAAGGGAGTGGATGGCTACATTTTACATTCTTCATTTTTAGTGCCACTCCTATGAATCAGTTGTTTAAGTTCTGTATTACTAAATCTATGGTTAAATAATCACACAACTGATTTTCGAACTGTGCAAATTTATTTTTTGTTAAACTTCTATAATACATCTTGGATAGGTGCACACTTCACTGGGTGAAAAACTTGCTGGTCCAGTGAGTGGTGGTGTTGGGACTAAACTCAGCTGACAGCCATTGACTAGATTTTTTTCAGGGCTCAGTATTGCAGCCTGTCCTCTTTAATCTCTCTTGATTTGGATGAGGGGGTTGAGTGCATCCTCAGCAACATCACAGATGATGTAGGATAGGAAGAGTCTATAGAGAAATCTTGTAAGACTGGATTGATGAGCTGACGACAGCTGCAGGAGGTTCAGAAAGGTCTTGCCTTTGGGTCACAATCCCAGGCACTGCTACAGGCTTGGAGTGGAGTAGCTTGAGAGCTTCTCAGCAGAAAGGGACTTGTGGGTGCTGGTTGGATATGAACCATCAGTGTGCCCAGGTAGTGAAAGGGGCCAAAGGCATTTGGGCCTATATCAGCCATAGTGCAGCTGGCATGACCAGGGAGCTGATTGTACCCCTGTACCAGGCTACAGGGAGTCACTTTAATTCTGATTTTTGTCTTGACGTTGTTTGATCAGAGGTATAGGGGGGAGGGGCTGAACACGTGCCATTTGCCGGAGACAGCTAGGTGAAGATGGAGGGAAGACCTGTCTCTGGGGAGACTTTGCCTGGCAGCCATTGCTATCTCACATGGAATAATAGGCAGTCATTACCTGTGAGGAGGAGGAGGCTGCCAAGGACACTGTGTCATCTGGAGAGGTTTTCTAATTGGCTGGCAAAACGTCTTCACCAATGGACTGCAATCTAACGCCTGACCAGGTCTCCTGCCAGAGCACACATCTTGGGAGGAGCTAGATCATGTCTGATGGTGTCACAAACTTCTTGGGAGAGGCTTGGCTGGACATGCTGTGCTGGGTGCTTGGCTGGACTCTTGGCCCGGCTTGCTGACTTCACTTTCCTGACCGACCACCGGAGACCATTTCCGAGCCTTGTGCCTTGCCTGTGTCCTGCCCTACCACCCATTCTCCCTAACCTGCTACAGCTCTTATTTGTCCTGCTTCCCTGTGTCCCTGCCAAATGTCCCTATCTCCTTCATGGCTGACTGAGCCACCTGATCCCCACACAGCTTCACCAAACCAGCCTGCCACTGTGATCCTTGCTGCAATCCTGTCCAGGGTCCTGCGCCTCCAGCACAATCCCCGCTCACCTCGAGTCTGGCTGCCCATCACTGATCCCTGTTCACCCCATGTCCAGCTGCCCATCACTGATCCCTGCTCACCCCATATCCAGCTGCCCATCACTGATCCCTGCTCACCCAGTGTCCAGCTGCCCATTGCTGGAGGAGCTCTGCCTGTGCAGCTGTGCCTCTCCAGCAGCTGCTCGGGCTCCCCTGGCTGGGAGAATGCACGCTCCACCAGCTTGTTGGATGGTGACAGCACACTTCCAAGTTCTCTCTCTTCTTTCTCTCCACTCCACTCTTTTCTTTTTTTCCTTTTCCTTCCTTCCGTTCTTCTTTTCTGTTCTTCCTTGCTAGGGCAACACACTGGGTTTTGTTGCCAATAAACAGTTCTCAGATATAATGTTTGCCTCATTTGTCTTCATTCCATCTTGGAACACCCATTTTAAAAGAACTCCCTGCAGTTCCCTACAGCTGAATGTGACAGTGGCACTGGTGAGACCAGACTTGAGTATTGTTTTCAGTTTTGAGAAACTCACTATAAAAAATACACTGTGGTGTTGGAGCATGTCCAGAGAAGGGAAAACAATCTGGTGAAAAGTCTAGAATATATGTTCTATGGGAGGAGCAGAAGTCTAGGAGTTGTCATGACACTGCTGGGTTAATGGTTACACTAGATGATCTTGAAGGTCTCTTCCATTCTTCATGGTCTTGTGAAGATTCTGCAAATAGTTGAGCAAGTGTGTGTGATCTTTTCTGCTAAAAAAATGTTTGAGACAAGTAGTGCCAATGAGATTTTCTGATTTTTTTTTTCACTTGGTGTTATAGAAAAAAAGTAACACTTACTTTTAAACAAATAATTTAATTTTTGAGAGCTTGTTTGGCGTTCATTATTTTAAAAGCACAAAGAAAGAGACTTGTGAAGAAATAGGAGATTCTGTTCCTTACTCAGAGGAGATTATAACTTCATCACAGCAATCATGACCATATACAGGTCTTTGAGGTAGGGTATTCTCAATTACATCCATTCACATTTTGTTTCACTTTCCAAGAATAATTAAATGGTGAACCAGGGAATAATCTGATTATCCCTGCTCCCAGATGAGAGTCCGAACTTCCAGGCTGGAGAAAGCTTCTTCCCCTTTTCATATATATGTATGTAAAGTACATAATGATAATTGAAAGATCCAGTTTTATTTGGGATGCTTCCCAGAGAGGAAGAGGAAGCTAGAGGAAACTAGAAAAAGTTACTGACCCCTTCTTTAGCACAGACCATACATATTGTAGAATAATCGATTGACTATTGTTATTGATCAAAGCCTCTTGGGGAGATTGTGCACTGATATCTTCTCTGGGTTTTTGACTTTTTGCTGCTTGTTACAAACCATTTAGTGAATTATAAGGGTCCACATAATAAAAAAATACACACTTAAAATATTTTGCTGAATGAGAGATTAGTCTGTGTATGATCCTATCCATGATCCTATCAATATAGTCCTTCATGTGTTCCCTTGTTCCCTTCTGGGTCTGAACAGAGATGTTTTTCACTTTGCTCAAGGGTCTTGATATTGAAGCCAAATTCATTGAAGCTTTTCTTTCTAGCTGCTTTTTAGATATAATCAATGCCCTCCTTTTAGTAAATGAAGACTTGCATTTTCACTGAGCATTCATTCTTTCATTTATAGACAGATACATTTTGTTTAACATTGTTTAATGCACTCATTCAGCACTACTAGTATTAGTATAAAATAAATAAACAGACCAAAGCTCCCTTTCTGCAAGCATTTTTTATGTTCCCTAATAAAGTATATGTTTATCACTTTCATGGATGATATTAATACTTTGCAAAATATATTTTGTTTCACAGATGTAAGATGCATCCATAAAGGTAAAGAGAGTTTTCTCATATGAGCTCCTTAGAATGAAAATGGAAACTGAGTTGGGAAAATCAAATATCTAGGCTGTGAAATAAATTATTATCTTTACTACATTTTAAAAAATGTTTGCTCAAAAAAGATGGCTGGAAATAAATTTTTCTTATGCATTCTATTTGGTGTATAAATGCTGGAATAATTTTATAAAATATTTTCTACCCCCAGTTACAATCCATGTGTCAGAATACAAGAAGTGCTTTCTGTCCTCTCAGAGAAGCTCTGCTCAGGCAGCATGAGAGAGTTTCCAATGCTCATTGAACTTCTTTTGGAATGGAAGATTTTAGTTAGTAGTAGGAGTTTGGGCTTTTGTTTTTCTCACCGAAGATGTATAACACTTAAAACACACCTATCAAAGTGATAATCTGCTTACAGTAATAAATAAACCCTACTTCAGTGTTGTGTCTTTAACAGATCTTTATTGCATCTCACACTGGAATATAAGATGTTTACCATTGGTAAAGAAATAAACACTTTTGACAACCTACAAGTGGTAAGAAGAAAAGGTGGAGGCCACAGTATGCTTTAAATAATTTCCAATAAAATTTGTTAAAAAAAAAAAAAAAAAAAAAAAAAAAAGGGCAAGCTAGAGAAATTATATTGCTCAACAAAATATGGATATCTGTTTCAGGATAATACAGTCACTTACTTAAGAGGCACTTATGGTAAGTAGAAGCATTTTACTTAAATATATCACCTACTGATTTTTCTTACAATTCTACCACTAAGAAAACAAACTGTGGATTTTTTCTATAGATCTTTCAAAAAGTTTTCAGGAAATAAGAAATTAACTCTTGTATCATGTTTGGCTGACATACTTGTCTTGTTTGTAAATATATGTGTCTGCACAATAAATAGGACAATGCAGTTTGGGGAAGGTTTGGGTTTTGTTTGTTGTTTTTTTTAATTGGGAACTTCAGATATGTTTTTCAGATGAAAGAAATGTCTAATTGATAAAAATTATTTAATTAATTCTACAAAATTTAAGCTTGCAGTACAGAAGAGATTAAATAATTTCAAAGAATAAAATAATTGCAAATAGCCTGCTCATGTGGGGCATCTTTTACACTTAAAAAAAAAGATAGAAATAAGCACAAATATTTTTTTGTTGTTCAGGGGTTGGTTTTTTTAATGTTTTATCTGTGTCAAGCAGATTGCTAACCAAGAGTCATTTTCCAGGTGATTTCTGTGGTATATAAAAGAGACCATTTTCCCCCTCAGCTTTGTATTTTCAAAACCCCAGAGTAATCCATTCCTTCTAAAGAAATATTACTTTCAAATGACTGATGAATGGAGGCATCCATCAGCTTGTGAGTAATTGACAACTGGACATTTTAACAGAAGCAATGCATAAAGTGGCATTATAGACAAGCTGAACAATTCAGTAGTTTGTGCCACTAGTGATAATTAGATGTTACAGCTCAGTGGTGTGGTGAATTGTTCAGCTCCGAAAGGTATTTCACCAATACAATAATTCCAGATGCATATCTGTCATGTGTCCAAATCATTGTCTGCACTTGTCCCTCTAGAAAGGAGCAATGGCAGAAAGAAACCAGTGAAGAATGAACTCAAGAGATAAGGACTCATCTGCATTTCAGGTAGATTGCCACAGAATTAAATTCTTCTAAATCCTGTAATTTTTCTAAATCCCACTTGCAGTGCTTTTCTCATAAATGGGAGAAATGTGAGTGTGCCTGTTCTTTCAGTAGAAACACAACATGATTTTTCTTGAAGGGCAGTGTGCACTGAACTATAAACTGACTGTATCTCTATGTCTGTTGGATCAAACTTTTAGTGTGTGAAAGAGGAATCATTTTGAGTATGAGCTACTGAGAATTTAATTTGTCTGATTGTCATGACTTTGTCAAATACAGTGGAATGTTCCTCTTCAGTAAAATTTTCTAAATTTCTGATGCTCTTTCATGGTATCAGTACTGGAAATCTAAAGACTGTTATGTACTGACTCTTCACAGAGAGAGAACCTGTAGGTGTAACTGGAATATGCCCTACCCCCTCCAAATACTCCTCCAAGCTTACACTGCACAATAGGCAGCTGTGCAAATGTTGTACACTGTATCCCTGTTCCTCATCTCCCTACAAGGCAGCTGCATACTTGCAGGAATAGCTGGGTGGAAAAGCTATTTTTGCCATTTTTTGTTGAAATATGGGTAGACAAAGCCAGCAGGACTAAAAAGAGCAACTTACTCTTGAAATTAAGATTTTCATGATTCAGAATAATATTTACGCTGATTAGGGTTATGCGAACAGTCATCTGAATCATATTTTTTTCCTATTTTCTCATTTGGATGAACCACTAGAAAGTGATGAGATAAAGAACATATTTGTTGAAACAGGTTTATCTTCTGTGAAACACCAATAGAGGCTGAAAAAATAATTTAAAAGTTCAGAAAAGTTTCAGTTTCTCAGAATTCAAAACATGTTGTGTGTGCTACTTTTCCATTTTTCAGCAAATTCTTGTCTTTAATAGGCCCCTTTGGAATAGCTTAGATCTCCAGGTTAAAAGTTTCATGGAAATGTATGATTTCAGGTTAATTTTTTCTGGAATGTCAGTTCAAGGTTCAATTAAACTCTTGAGGAATGACTAAGTATTTCAGTTCACCAGCTGGGCTTGCTTTTGTGCCATGTTTTATGTTACAAATAAATTCAGGTGGTACTTGTGAGTCATACGAATTTTTTAAGAGAAAAATTACTTGGAAATCTTCTTCTAAGAAAAATATTGTCACTTTTGCACAAAAGCTTGTCTGAATTTAGCAAGATATGTCTCACATTATATGACAATAAAACAATAAACCTCAAAAACATTTTCCTTGCTTTACTGTTGTACTTTTGCATTTATTTGTTTGGCTACATTTATTAGGGGTCAAGATTCAGTGCTGGCACTAACTCATGTTTGTGTAGCTACTAGCTGAGCCAGGGCTCAATAGCAAGGTCATACCACATTTCTTGTAAAGTTTTTAAATAATGTAAATAATAGATAGGAAATGCCTAATCTTGCATGTCTTTTTTTTTTTTTTTTCTTAAAGAAAACAAAGACATTAGTCTTCTGTCTTTGCAAACATAGATACTTGCAAAGGATGCCTACAAAAATAGCCATGTACTTAGTAGCAAAGGGGAGTCTCCCAACCTCTGAAGTTAAATTTATTCTTTCAGTCTCAACATTCTCTTGGATGAATTTCTTTATTCTCCATGTGAGTCACATGGCACTGAAATAGTCCAAAGCATTTTAGACAAACTGTGCAGAAGAGGAGCTAAGGACTGTGTGCTTATTAAGCTAATAAATGACTAAGGCAATAAGAATCTATATGTAAAAGGATTTACCTCAGAATAAAGAGCAGGGCTATCCCTCAATAATAGCAGCCTGGTAATGAGTAAGGTTCTGATGTACTGCAAAAAGCAAAACAATTTCAGATTAACTTCCCTCAATAGCTGTGTTCCCCTTTCGATGATATAGCCTAAGATTCTAATTCAGGAAATCTGACCTATGTAGCTTGCATCATCCAAAAGCCATACTAGCACACAGCCACTTTACTCAAGTGATTGATCTCTAGCATTCTGCCACTTGGCCAGTTTCTACGGCACCTATTACTGGGAAAACATCTGTGCTGTTCTTTTTGTCTGCATCAGCATATGTTGGGCAATGAAGCACAAAATTTGCAAATAGTATCCTTAATTTTAATACACAATTGTAAACTACACTCTGCTTTTATCTTCTTTCCTCCCTCTACCCCAACCCATGCAAGTATTCGGTTGCATTTCACAGCTCAAATTCAGGGAAGAAAAATGAAAACCAAATATTTGACTTTTAGCAATCATTCTCCATTACTAAGATTGTCTGAAAGAATATATGAATATATAAAAGTGACTTAAACCTTAGCAGCAAAAATGTACTGTATACGGACAGTATAATTAGTTTCTTGAAGCCTTGCCTCTAGTTTTATACTTGATCAGTTATTTCTTCAATGAAGTAATATTCTGCAGGATTAGACAAGGTCTTTAAAGCAATTACAAAAGGTTAATTGTACCAAATTAGCATATCTAATGTGATATAATGCCACAATATGTGGGGAATACCAGTTTTACCCACCATATGTATTTAACTGGCATATCTATTTGTCTAAGTATTTCGGAAAACAGCCTCCTGGATATCTGCAGCTGAATAGTTTAATTTATTTTTAATCATTATTTTCTTCCATTAATCGTTTATTATTAAATATTCAGTTTCTTTCTATCCTGCACAAACCTTGATACATCTGTTAATCTGCATTTCTATTTCGACAATAAAATAGTAGAAGTGATCTGGCCATTACATCTCTTGAATATATATATTTTTTAAATTGTAGCTGACCCGCCTTTCAAAAAATTTCGATAATGGCACAAGGTAGGGTCAGTGAACTAAATTTCACAATGTTTAAGCCAGAAGATTTAAGCATCCTTTAGTATGTGCACACTCTTTTTGTTTTTAACCTTAATCTAAGAAAAATAAGTGACAGTTTCTTAAAAGACATTGACAGACCAGGAAAGACCAGGAAAATCCTAAATTATTCTTTCTGTTATATTAAGCTAGTCCACTGATTATATCCCCAGTGACAACCATGGCTAAAAGGGGTAAGCGTGAGCTAGATGTGAGCAGGAAACAATAGTGAAACACAAACCAAGGTTTTATTTTGCAAAACTGTGGTAGTCATATGGCAATGCTAGCTTACCACAGAGGTTTATGTCTGTGATTTTCACTGTATTTTGAAGAATGGTGAAAAAGCTAAAAAGTAAAACTATTTTGAATAGTATAAATTATTAGGAGATGACGGAGAGGAGACAACGACAGTGGGTTCTTCTTTAACTGGCGAAAAAAGGGCTTTCAGAATTTGTTTTCACAAATACCTTTAGTGGTGTAAGGGAGAAGCCTATATGAAGTAAGTTCAGATCAAGTAGAATATAACTGAGAAACAGAGAATGAGAAGTTAATTTAAAAAAAATAAAGAAAGAATTAAAGACTTAGATGAGGAGATGATGTTTGAAATAAGATCAGAATTACAGAACACAGAGAAGGCAGGAAAATGAAATAAATTTTTCTGTAAGTGAATTTTGATTTAACAGATTTAAAGGACAAAATAAAGGTAGCAAAGAGTCATTTTCAGAATATAGTGTATGATGTAATGAAATCATAAAAGTTTTTTCATAACTTTTGAGAAGCACACTTTGTAGCTCATGACAGATGCAGGTGCGTTGATGATATTTGACATGTAGTGTCAACATAAATGCAGTTCTTATCAGCAGCACTTTAAAATGCCTCTATTTTTACTAGGAAAATCAGGGCTAATAATTAATCAGCAATTGTTCATAATGACAGTTGTGATCCAAACAGTCATTGGACTTTTTTGACAGTTCTGTTGCCTGACTCTGTACTGAGCAGACTGATAGAGTCATAAGGATTCCTCTTTCATCCATGATTTGTGACTGCTGGAAAGGCACCAACATAAAAACAGTCCCACAGAAATTTCAAGTTTAAACAAGCGCTTGTACAAATGAGAATTCATAATGGATTTTCACCTGGGACAAAACGTGTTTAAGCCCACTCTGTGTCTTTAGTTATTTAAAATGCAGATTTTAAATGATGCAGATGAAGGTACTTGTTGTGAAATTCATGTGATTTTTTAATGCATAGTAGTATTGGAACAGGGCGTAAGAGTGATGGGCAGCGGGAACAAACTAAGACACTTATGCTGGATGTGAGGAAAAAATTACAAAATGCAGAAATGTCTCTTGCAGTCTTATCTACCAAAATTTTTCTTTGCTTTACTGCTCGACATTTTTAACTAATCTTTGTAAATTTTAAGTATTGTAATTATAATGGTATGCTTTTCATCACATTTTTTGAAAAAGTTTAATACTTACTCTTTTAAGCTAGTTTATATAAAAATATAAATTACTTATATGTCTTTAAAAAAGAAACTTAATGAAATTCAAAAGTAATGATCTATTTGTGAGTTTTTTCTATTTCATAAATTATATTTTATATTAATTTTATAATCTATTTATTCTGTTTTAATCCATTTTAAAACACATAAACATGCTTGCACTCTCTCTATTTTTTCATAAAAGAAGTGACTGTGTCTAAATCAAGGTCAAAGGTACCAAGCAACATGTATCTTATGTATTTTAGAATGGTGAGATGTGGTAAGTTGACAATAGCATGAATGACAAATTTCTGATTTATGTAAAGGTCTGTCATTAGTTCAAGTTGATAGAAAGAGTAAATATGAAGGAAGGCAGCACTGCAGGGAGTTCTGGGCAGGCTGGAGAAGTGGGTAGTCAGGAACCTTACAAGGTCCACCAAAACTGAAAGCAAGCCTGATATCTGTGATGAATAAAGCCTTGCAGCTGGACAGGATGGTGCTGACCAGCCAGAAGCAGTTCTGCAATAAAGGATTTGGTGCCTCAGGGCACCAGGGGGGACATGAGGCAGCAATGCCCCCAGGCAGCAAAGCCGCCCCTTGCTTGCTGAAAGGGATACTTCCCAGTTGTCTCAGGGATATCTGAGTATACAGCTGTACCTGAGTGCTGTGCCTCCCTCGTATGGGGCAGACGCAGACCTACTCACGGGAAGCAGGATATTTAGTCCAAGCTAGTAGGCCTTTACCTGTAGCAGAAATTTGCAGCTGAAGTTTCACCACAGTCGTAGTGTGGGTAGGAAGGGACCTTCAGATCACCAGCTGGGTCACCAACCTCAGCCCCTGCTTGAAGCAGGTCCAGTGATGGCAGGTGGCTTAGGGTTATGACCAGTTCATCCCTGAGTATTGTCATTTTTAACCACCTCCACAGTTCCCTTTCCAGAATTCAGCCAGAATATCCCATGTTCCAGGTTTTATTTATTTGTTTGCTTGTTTGCTTGATCGTGATTGTTGGTGCTGTTATGATGGGGCAGATTAGTACATTTTTTGTCTTCCAGTTTTTTTTCTTTTATTTTTGCCAAGAAGACTTCACAGCTCTGTATAGCTTGAACTGTGGCAATAATGCTGCTCTTGATATACACAGCCACAACAGCCTCTGAACATAATAACGAGTCAATGCTAGAGGAAAGCATGGAGTATTGTTAGGATATTGCCTCCAGCATCTAATGCCCTAGGAATCCATTTACAATTGGAATCCACTCCATCACTTA
Organism: Luscinia megarhynchos; assembly: GCA_034336665.1. Lineage (NCBI taxonomy): Eukaryota > Metazoa > Chordata > Aves > Passeriformes > Muscicapidae > Luscinia > Luscinia megarhynchos. The sequence goes on along the minus strand of CM067592.1, from coordinate 29,370,962 downwards.
TGTTTTAGCGTTTATTAGGAACCTGAAGATCAATTCATCAAATGCAGTGTGCTGCTGCATAAGAAAGAAAAGAGGACACTGCTCGAGGTTCTCTGCTTTATTATAGTGGGACATCAGCACTTAAATGCTTGCAATATAATCTGAGCCTTGTAATTAGTAATCATTCATTACAAGCTGAAAACACCATATAGAGCACTTACAGCCCCAGAGGACTTAATTCTTAACTGCAGCTAGTGTTGTTTTATGATTCCAATAACTAAAATCTATTGACTGTGATTTTATTATGGTTTGTAAAGAAAGAAATTGAGTGTCTCTTCCATTTTCCTCTAGCCTCAGGCAATTGCTGTCTGTTTTATTTTCTGTTACCACTGAAACTGAAAATCTAGAGAGAATTACATTTCTTTGTATTAGATGGCCGATGGAAATTAGCAATGTGCAAAGATTTGGTGGTATTAAATTAACTTATTTAAACTTGAGTATCAAGCTGTAGTGCCCTGTTCATTAATATACTTAAACCATATGGTTGCTTTTGTTTTTGGTGTCAGCTTAGTTGGGTGGGCAATGCTTAGGCACAACATAAGATACACTTATTGATTCTTAAAAGGTCTTCATTCACACTTGAGCCAAAGCAGCTGGTAGAGGGCTAAAGAGCATTCAAGTCACCCAAATCTCTAGATATTGCTTTCTGCTGTACCATCTGTATCCTATTAAATATTCTTGACTTTTGCCAAGTTTGGCCAATTTATATGTTAAATCGGTTGCTGAAAACAGGATCCAAGATGCTTGTGCAGGGAAAAAATCCCTAGTATTAAATTGCAAACTCTTATACATTAATCATTTGTTTTGGAAAAATCCAATTCGAGTTCTTCTGCACAAATAATGGCAGTAAGATGTCAGATTTCTTCATCTCTGAGACTAAAATAGAAGGGCAAGTGTAATTTCAGCACATTTAATTCCCAGAGAAGGGTATCATCTTCAGACTTGAGAGAGGATGTCATCCAATTTATATTTGAAAGAGCCAAAACCCACCAGTCCTGTAGAATCACTTGCTTATGCTTTTTCATCCAATATATGCTGTAATCAAATGAGTCTTAAACTGTTTAACTACTGATATTTCAGCACCTCATAATCAGCTAAGTATTGAAGTAGTCCTCAGTGCCATAGATATAGTGTTGCTATTTGATGGTTATAATCTTTGTGCACACCAGAATTTTAGTCTTCTATTAGTTCAATTTATTGAATTAGGAGGTCAAAGGTCTCATATCCAGATAAATTTTTTTTCCCATAAATTGAATATCTGGTGCATTTTGTCACCATCTATTGATTTCATGCCAGCCATCTCACTGCAGAAGTTGGAATCTGACCATCTCACTAGAAAATCACTAAAATCTACAAATCTACTCAAAACACTAAAAGTGTTTTTTGGGATTTTTTGTTTTGTTTTGGATTTTTTTGAGTTTTTTGGTTTTGTGGATGTTTTTTTATTTGGTTGGGGGTTTTTTTTAATTTTTTTTGGTTTTTTGATTTTTTTTTTGGTCTTTTTACAGATCAACTGATTCCTGGCAATAAGAGAAAAAAAAAATCTTAAAAATTCACTGTATCCAATGTTGAATCACTTTGCTCTTCCTCTATTCAGTTTTACTTTTTATACATTTTAAGTTCTGCCATCTCAGACATTTGCACTCTCACTGCAGAATTTGTATATATATATATTTCCAGTAGTATTATCTCGCCAAATTTCTAATAGAATAGTTTCAGGGTCCCATTCTTCTCCCTCAGTGCAGTAATACCATAAAGCATGATTTTTTTGCCATCTCTCATTCTCATCTTGAATGAATGTGCATTCATTTCAATGATGATTCTTCCCTACAGGGATTTGATTGATATGACAATGTAGCCTAACTTCAATGCTAAATCAGTTACTCAAAAAAACCCTGTGAGTTAAATAACATGTAGATGATTTCTAATATGTGCAAGAGTGTAAAAAATAATTATCCATTAAAATACTGCGTTTGTTGCACAATTCTGTCTCTGTGGCTCTCTATTTTACCTGTGAAGCTATGAGAAATAGAACACTCAGGCCTAGAAATTGGGGCTACCATTAATTCACTTTTAAATAAAATTTCAAATTTATGAATGTAAATATGGGGGTTTTTTATTTGTAACTACTTTTCTTCCCCTGCCCCACTCCAAGAGTACAAAAGCTTTCTGAAAGGGAATAGATTTCATGTTTATTGAGAAAAAGATAGTAAAATATTATTTTTACATAACAAAGTTTCACAAACTCTTCCTAAATCTACGTATCAGTCAAGCCTGTAGTTGGTAATATATGAATGGATTAAACATGGAATGTATTGACTTTATTTGTTTGCCTTTTTCACTTCTTGTTTTGTTCATATCTGTGTGTGAGTGTGTGTGTGGTAGCAAAAATGCTGCTCAGCTGTTTTTTTTAAAACTCATCTTGTCAAATATGGGCAATAATCATATTAAAGGGCTAAAGCCCTCTTCCTAGTGGCCCAGATTTAATTGTTGTAAGTGAACATAGGCCTGTTTTTTAAATTGGATTCTGTACTGTTTGTAACAAATTTCTTGTATAGAACTCATCCAGATGAAAACATAAAACTTGAAACATAATGACTTCATAAAATAATGATTAACTTGTTGATCGGTAAATAAAATTTATTTTTATCTATGTACAAATTTTCAGTAACCAAGAAGAGATAATAACCTTTCCTTTTTAAAACTGGCTTCAAATTAGGGAAAATAAATTTTAAAAAACCGGTAAGTGCTGAATTACTCATTTGGCTTTCCAAATGACAAGTCAGATATTTCACAGGTAGTTCCAGTGTTCCATGTCCCGTGTTATATCAGAATTTGCTAGAATGGTGCCACTATTTCATTATTAGATCTCAACTTTCTAAATTAAATTGGAATTCTGAGCTTCTTTCATTAGGTGATGATGGCTAATTTTCTCAAATTCTTCATAAACTATTTGATATTATAGAAGAATTAGGATGTAGTTATATGAGTGCCATGTCTGAAATGAAACCATGCTAGGATTTTTGATTGCATCTACAACTTCTGCATGAATTTTCTTGACTGATATTATGTCATTTTTTTAGAAATCATAACAATTTCTCACAAAATAGGAAAACATTTAAATTATATCAGAGGAATAATTTAAAATATCTTTTTTATGTCTGTGGGACATGGAGGGCCAGAGCACATAGAAACTATTAACATCTTATCATTACCTTGGCATTCTGTGATTTAACAGTGGCTGCCCTTAAGTAATTTTTACTCTAGTTTTACTGAATTATCTTTATTTTTGTGTTATTTAAAATGATCTCTGATAGTTACCTTTAAACAAAGAAATAAAAATAAATAAAGACTCACAAAGAGGTTCTATACTGCTGTTTTACAGCAGTCTTTTTTAAGTCTGAATCATTCAAAGTAGATTTCAATGAAAGCAAACAGATGAAGAATGAGGGGTTGTGGAGACAAAAGTTTCAACTCAGAAATATCTAGAAAAAACATCATTTGTTAGATACCATAAACTTAAATTTAAGTTCATAATCTGCTAATTATTTGCTTTCTGAGAGCAATTTTATTGTGTGCTACATACCAGTACTTTTGGAATTCCACAGCTCTGTTTTAGTTCATACTTAGATGTTTCTTAGTACCTCAGTAATATTCAAAAGAAGAATATTTGTGTATGAAGAGATGACTTAGTGTTTCTCTGTTACTCAGTGCGAGCAGAAACCTGGGCATTTCAGGTTACTGTGTGAAAAACAAGAAAAATCAAAGACAGTATGTTAAATATTTATACACTCTCAAGTCTGAAAGAAGTCTATCAGGACAATCCCAAATAGATTAGGTTAAGTGTGCACATGTAAGTTATCTTAACATGTCTGTCACAAATATTTACATTCGTGATAACCAGAACCCAGAGTGAAAAGGCAATAAAATATCACTTAAGAAATTGACCCTTCCTGAAATGAATCACCTCTGCAAATCAGTGTGCTTCCCAAACTGTAATTTCATACTTTTGTATTTTGAAACAGGTGTGTAAGTAAGAAGTTATGAGTAAGGTATTTTTATCTTGCCATATGATACCAATTACATAAATATAATTCTGTATCTCTTTCCTAGGCCTCAAACAAGTTTAATTGCATCATCTTTCTTCTGCACTTCCAGAACTTTAAACTCGAAGAGTTCATACAGCTAGGATCTCAGCAAGAGTATGTGACCTAGAAATGTATTTTTAGAACACTGTCTTAATTTAGATAGCAGTAATACCGTGCAATCTCAGACTTTCAACGGGGAGAAGAGGAAGAATGCCTTCACAATGTAACTGAAAACTTCTATATTAAGGAGCTGTGCTCCTAATTCACATTTTTCACAATAAAATTGTGAAATGTTCACATAAGTGTAAAGGATTAAAATAAAGTTGTTGCTCTTATGAAAAATATTTATTTTATTCTAATATCTCTGCTGTCCTAATTGCATTAAATAATTTCCAGGGGCTGAGCAAGTGTAGTAAGAGAAGATTGTCTTTTCTTGGTTGGTGTTAAGATTCAAATTGAACAGTTGCCATTATTCCCCCTGTGTGTGCTCTCAAAGTCTCTCCATTTCAGGCTCCAGTACAATTACACACATATTCAAAGTAGGCATACACACTGGCTCTAATACTGGAAGCAGTGCAGAAGAAACAATACAGACTGTACAGTCTAATTCATCTACCTGTTGTCACAGCTGGATCTCTTGTGGAAGCTGTGCTGGCTAACCTATCTTAATGTCACACTGCAGTCCACTTGGTGGATACCCTACTGCCTCACAAATTTTATCTGCTCTGGTCAGATGTTCCAATTTCTAGTTTAAATAAGAAAGTTAAAACCTCTAAACCATCAGCGACTATTGAATATGAGGTCTGTATCTTTCCAACACTTTCTAGTTGCACCTTTTCTCATTTCTCCTTTGGATACAACAGTATATATATATGTTTGTCATTTGCTTTCCATTATGTCACTTTCTTAATGTTTTTGCTCAGCCCTCTCCAATTTGATCAGATGGCCACCAGGGAAAAGGATAAACTGACATTTATTTGAACTTCTGGTAATCTTCAAGCATGGTAGATACAGAGGGAGGGGAGAAGAATAGCAGCTCTAAAATGATACTACTTTTCCTGTTTATTTCTTTCACTGAATTCTTATCAAATTCACTCATTTGTAAGCTAAATACAGTTTTTTTCTAACTGTCAGAGAGACATATTCATCCTTTCTCTAAAAAGCAAACCGAGTTTTTCTTGTCTCCTGCCTCATCACCCACAATAAAGACACTGGAATGAAAACTAAACAGGCAGCTTATGATAGTGCATAGAAAAGAATATCACATTGTATTGTCCTTGTACTGTTTACTACACTCAGTTTTTTCTAATAAATTAATGTATCCATCTCCTGACATTCCTTGGCACATGCCTACCAAGCTACTCAGCAGGATAGGCAGGGAGCAAATAAAATGGAAAAAGCCAATGAGTCTAGATAAAGTCAGTTTAATAAAGCAAAAATAAAGGCTGCATGCAGAAGCAAAAAAACCCCAAAATGTTTATTCTCTACTTCCCATTAGTAGATGCTGTCCTTCTACTTCCTGGGAAGCAGTTCTTGAGTACACGTATTGGTTGTTCTGGAAGACAAACGTCAATAACAGATGCAATTCCTTTCCCAAAGCCCCCACTTCTCTCTCTTGGTGTTTTATGACTGAGTAGGCATAGTATGGTATGGAATATCCTTTTGGTCAGTTTGGCCAGCTCTCCTTTCTGAGTCCCCTTCCAGGCTCTTGCCAAACCCTTGCCTACCGATGCACTGCTGGAAAGACAGAGCTGATGCTGTGCCAGGGCTGCTCAGCAGTTCCCAAACACTGGTGCATTGCCCACACTCTTTCAGCTGCCAATGCAAAGCTGGAGAGGGCTGCTATGGGAAAATTAACTCCAGCTCAGCCAGATACACTTTTTTTCATGCTATTTTCTTTTGGTTGGAAGAGAAAGACAATTAAAAAAACATGTCTTAGGCATTAAACTTTTCTCAAAAAATACTGATCCCACATGTGAATATTCCTGTCTTCATTCCCTTCTTCAGCATCATGATTAATTGCCAGTGTGAAGACTGAGATTTGACAATGGTCATAATAGTTTTTAATTCAGCTGGATATTTTACTTAATTATTTTAATTATCAGATTTTCACAGAAAATTTTTTTTTAGTGTATACAAATTTGAAAAAGCAATGTCTTGATTTGATGAGGAAAAAAAGAAGAAAATTCAGCTTTTTTGGGAGCTATTTTTCATTAATTTAGTGAGATTTTAAAGTGTATTTATGAGTTCCATGCGAGGAAAAAAGTTTAGAAGTTTAAATAGTAAAATAAATCTTGAGGAAGAAAATAATTTCCATAAAATAAAATAAGGGGAATCTATTACTAAAGAGGTTAGTAGTATATATGTGACAAAACAGCTAAAGAGAATGAAGCAAACTGAAAGCCATGAGTATCAATGATGAGCAAGAGGATAGGTCAGAAGAGATAAATTAATTCCTTATTATTAATTCCTTCATTAATTCCATTCACATGGAAATGAAGGTGTAGAAATCCCAACAAACTAGTTCATTTAACCCTATAAATAAGGTCACATGCCCCCAGACTTCATATTCATTAGTGCAATCCAAAGGTATTAAATACATATTTGGCAAATAAACCCTTAATTAGTCAGTTATGAAACATTAAAGATGCCACAATATAAGTTCTTTTACCAAACCATGACTATCACCCTAATTTTTGCAAAAAAAAAAATTTACCGGAATTTCGAAGATTTTCTTGCTGTATTAGCAGGGGAATTACCTTTAAACTGAGATGAAATAATAGGAGGTTCTATTTACTTGAGTTTCTAAAAGCAATTAAAACTTCTTACCTTTAGTCATATCCATGACTACAACAGGCATATCCTTTGACAACATGAAGACATCAACAGGGTATTTCAATTGAAACAAAATACTGAAAAGTAGGAAAAGTAAGAGAAGCCTTCTTTTCCTGGCATCCATTATGGCACCGTGGTCTACAAGATTGCCCATTAAGTTTTCTCAGCATCATTTTGAACATAAAGAGAAATGGTAAAGAAAAAGAAGATAAGGTTACAGAACATCAATGGGAGGCAGGAAGGGCAGTATGTTGAACAGTAACTGTAAAATGAAAATAAACACAGCATCAGGAAGAAAGTGATGAATGAAAGGGAACAAAGTAGGGAAAGATCTTTGAATAAAATTCTATTTAATTTGTCTACATAGAATGTATATGGTCAATCAGTGTTACCCTGCCTATCACTACTGTTCTTTCTTTCTTGTACTGGTTTCGGGTGGGATATGTCTAATTTTCTTCATAGCAGTTCATAGTTTTGTGGTTTGGATTTTTGATGAAAATAGAGTTGATGGCATAGTCATATTTTAGTCATTGCTGAACAATTTATACACAGCATACAAAACTGTTTTTCATGCTTCCCTGCAAGAAGGAGGCTGGTGGTGCACAGGATATTGGGAGGGGGCACACCCAGGACAGCTGACCAGACTGACCCAAAGGCTATTATTCCATGCCATATGGCATCAAGCTCAGTAAATAAAGCTAGTGAAGAAGAGGGAGGGGCACATTTGGAATGATGGCATTTGTCCTTCCAAGTCACCATTAACACATGCTGGAGTCCTGCCTTCCTAATGCCTGAACACCTGCCTGCCAGTGGTGAAAGAATTTCTCACTTTGCACTGCAGCTTTTACTATATCTATTAATCTATTTTACCTCAATCCACCAGTTTTCTCACTTTTACCCTTTCAGCTCTCTATCTCAACTTATAGGGTACTAAGTGAACATTTGCATGGTGCTTAGTTCTCAATGGGACTTAAACCACAGCAATCTATTTTAGCAACCCAACAGGTCTCAAGGGTTAAAGATAACAGATTTGATTGGAGTGTACTAGCCCAAATTTGTAACTGCTTAGCTAGTAACTGAAAGGCTCTGTACTTGCCATGGGGCTTGCTTGCTTGACTGTATACCAAAGCCCAGTTACTTTTTGCTTTTGCTGATTGCTATAGTCCTTGTAATCTACCATGACTGGGATAATTTCAACAAGTAGGTGGCTGGATTGGCAGATGACAAGGGCTTTACTGCTTTTTGTGTGCTGCTGTACGGGACAGGCTGGAACTCCAGTGTGAAGTAGAATGTGTGTCCACATGGAAAGAGGTATGCTTCAAGGCATCTGTGGCTATGGCTATGTGCACACCACAGCAAGTACACCCTCAAAGGATTGTGGAGGAAGCAAAAATCTTTATTGGAACTCGTACAACTCAAAATGTCAGGGCTAAAATGCCTTAAAGTTCCTGTGGCCTTGGAAAAGTCTTTGAAAATATTGCTGCATTGGATATGCGACAAATATCAGAAATATGCAAAATATCAGCAGTATGCAAAGGCTGCTAAGGACTAAGGAACATTCTTCTAGTGCACATTCGTGCAAAAGTTCATGTGTTTGTATTGGCTTTTTAACTATTAAAAGTCAGGGACAACTACACAGTTCTCCCAGAACCATTTAAAACTTTTTGTAAAAATTTAGATACAGCATATTATTCATGTTACCATGGAAGATCAGGCAATTATTTTAACAATCAAATGTGCCTACAGACTTATTTGATAAAACATTTCAATATGGTATGTGATCTTTTTCCACATGACATTTCCTGAACATGAATTTGAAGCATACATAATGGTTTCATCTTTAAAATTTATTTAAAAGCAACTTTGCTAACTTTGCTTTAAATAATGTTGGATGCATTTTTATACTTAATAGAACATGTAGTTGCTAGATACAGCAACAAATTTTGTCATCACTGAGAATTTTATACCTCACCTGAGAACTTAATTTTTCATGGTCTTTTTATTGATTGATCTGAAGGTTTTTGCCCTCTACGTGACATTAGTTCTGTAGATTCTTTCTTTTCTTTTTGAAACATTTATTGTATTAACCAAGGATGTTTCAGGTAGAGAAACCCATTCATTAGGTTTTTCAATGGACAGCTACATTTTGCTCTAGAACTAGCTATCCTGTTTTTGCCTCAGTATCTTATTTACCTTTTTATGAGTTAGAACATTTCACATGATTGATTCAGCTGATATGTATTAGGAAAAAAAGATAGAAGATTTTTACTGAAAAGCTATTGTCCTTTCTGAGAAAACTCATCCATTATTACTTTAAGTTTAAAATACTTTTTATTCCCCCCAGTCAGGAAAGCAAATTCTTAAGTGATGTAATTCAGCAAAATTCCGCTGATTTCAGTGAAGCTCTGCCAATTTTATACCAATAGGGAAACCACTTTCTATTCCTATTGAGTGCGTTTAATGGATATTATTTTCAGTTTCCATTGTGAATGCTGAAATGGTACTTATTGTCCTTTATAGTTGAATGTTATAGAGTGCTTTTGTTGTATCTTCTCTCTTTTTTTTCATTTGTGCTGCTCAAGAAAATATGGTGTGAGGAAAAGAATTTGTAATCACTGACTATGAGAAACCATTTATCTTAAGAAACTAGATCTCGATGATCTTGAGGAATAGACTTCAAAAGGATCATTTGAGTTACAGCTCATAGCTCAGGTTTTAACACAAACACTTACATCTCACTCCAAACCATAGATAAATGAAGAGGACAATATAACTTTTCAAGTGCAATCATTTATTTCAAGTGCTAACAGTAATTGCTACAAAATTGGCTATAAAATTTTAGGGAAAAAAGGATACACAAAAAGAAGTATAATCATTCCAGGATTCCAAACTGTTAAAAATAATTTTTATGGAAATTCGCACAATATCAAACAATCCTAAAGTTCAAACAAAAGGTATTTATGCTGACTGCACATGCAGAATATACTATTGTCCACAGCAGAGGTGAATTTTTAGTTATTTATTTTCAAATAACAGTCTCTAGTATGCAAATGAAAAACAGGAAGGAATTCTTGGAAACCAATACATGTGCCAGCACATAGCAGAGTGTTTTGTGATAGACTATATATTATAACTTAATATTTTGGACTGCTCCCAACAAAACAAGATGAATAATGAAATAATAAGGTTCCAATTAGACATGATTATTTTATGTGATTCAAAATGAGTAGTGATTTATGAGTTTCCTTCTGCTACTTAATAACATGAGGTGAGTGGGTTTTTAGATACCTTCCCTTTGGCATGATCATAATGAAAGCAAATACATTTCCGTTCCCTCTATAATCATCTACACATTGGCAGAGGATTAAATAATTATTTCTGTACCAAATGAAGAGATATTTCCTCATTAATGTTTCTGAAGGAAAGAGCTGTGTCATTCAATGGTCACTAAATTCAATGAATACTGAAGTTTCTAAAACCTGACTGATTTAAAAGTGTAATTCTCCCTAAATTTCCAGAAGAACTTGGTTATTCAACTTCTTTTTCTGGATCCAGGTCTCTTAACTTATGTAGCTACCAGGAGATAGCCTTTATTCTGGGTTAGGCTTCAGAAACAGGACATTCCTGCTAACAAAACTTCACATTTCTCTGAAATGATAGCATCTAGGTACAACTGCACAATTCCTCAAGCCAATCATTTGCTTGTACAACAGGCAAGGCTAATTTTCCTGTCTCAGTAGCTACTCATGTTTTGGGTGGTTTTTTTGGTTTTTTGGGGTTCTTTTTAGGCTTTGTTTCTTTTTTGTTTTTACCAAGCAGTGATGCAGTGATGAAAATGAGAAAGAAAGGTTGAAAGGAAGGGAAGAGTATAATATTTGAAAAATGAACAAAACATTTTTTCCCAATGGAATATCCAAGGTAAAGTTGCACATAATGTAGGTTAGTAATAGAAAAGTGTCAAAAGGCACGCCTGAGAATGTCATTATTTGTTCTTGCTAGGCTCATCATTTCTCCATTTCTTCTCAAACTTATTTGAGGCAACTGAAAATTTGGTTAATATTATTTAAAAGGTATTTTTATCACCACATCTGTGAGACTGTGATATATTTGGGGTTAAAAAGAGGCAAACACATGCAAGAGCATAAGACAATAAAGAAACTGTATATAAATATAGAAGAGCAAGAAATTATTGGTTTGCTGTAAACTTTTTGCCACTCACAATGCTTGTATATTGAGAACTACTTTATAGTGCTTGTCAGCAGACATATAATCTTTTCTTTTCTGGCATGACTCTTTTGAGTGCCAATAAAAACTATTTTTTTTCAACACATATTGCTTTAAAGGAGAGCAAGGAAAAGTTCCAGTCAAATAATGACTTCAGAAGTATAAGTTTTTTATATGAGAAAGCTCTGCCAGAGAACACATGAAATGCTCTATTAGGCACCTGTTTTTTAGTAAGTCTGACACACAAAATGGCATTACATTAGTGCTGTGCTAATTGTTTTAAGGTCGCTGAAATTGTTATATTTATTCAGGTAGCAATACAGCTACTGAACTACCAAATAAAATTAAATTATTAATTTAATTTGTAATTTAAATATAAGTAGTAAAAAATGAAAATTATGTAATCCTGATTAAATTTCTGTATCTACTGTGTATTCCTTAAAACATGTATTTTCTTTCTGAAGTATTACCATCTGAAAATACTTATGACCTATCTTTTCTGTTTAATAGAATTCTACGGCATTCTGTACTGAATACTTGGTGAATATGCCATGACTAAGAATACACTGTATGTAAAAGAAGAAAGAGAATCTTACCTTTTCAGTAGCATTTGCATAGAACCAACTGCTTACATTTTCAAAGACTGCATATCAGCTTGCAGCCTTTGCATCAGAATTGTTTACCTTTTTTCTTACAGCCTCATCTGTACCCCTTCTGTCCTCCCTGAGTAATAATGTCAATATTTTATAATTTGCATAATTTGTAAGGAGATTATTGGTTATTTAGCTCATGTGTAGTTGATTTTAGTTTAAAAGAAATTATTTATAAATTACTTTGACTGCACTGACATTTCATAATTAAAGTCTATGAATTATGTATTCAGACACCATTTGGTTTGACAGGCCTTTCTTCCTTACCAGGCTGTACATCCCAGATTATTTCAGCAGTTAGTTCAAATGCTGGTAATTCTGGGTTATCAATGACTGGAAATCCTTCCTGGGCCATTTTCCCAGCATATGGTCTACAGCAGCCTCTCTGTGCCCATATAGCACAGGTGCTCAGGCCTTTTCTGATGGAATCATGCCAGATTTTATGGAGCTATGCAATGAGATTAGTTGAAGTAATCTCAATGTTGGAGCTCTTTATTCCGCGGTTGTATAAACATACCTAAACAAAACAGAGCAGAAAAAAAACCCACCAAAAAATAACAGAATGCTACACAAATCTCTGTGAGATTCCTTTAGTTTATTTAATCTTGTTTCTGGCACATATATCAGTATACTCCACCTACAGGCACTTCCTAAAATTCAGATATAGGAAAAAACTCTGGAAAGTTCCACGTCACAGAAGCTAATAAGAGACTTAGCTTTGATTTACATCCACAAGAGAGCAACTCCTACAGAGATGAACTATTTGACAATAAAGGTTCCAGAAACTGCATATATAAATATGTTGTTAGACATATATGCACAGAGCATATTAATGCTTTACTGGATAGTTCAGTTATTTTCCATAGTCTCTGGATTGAATTCTGGATATTCTAGTCTTACTTTGGCCCACTGCAGTGCACCAAAGCAACTGGTACCAGGTAACTTGTTCCTACTTACAGGTTAGAGAATCTTTAGCACATCTTTAGCATAGTTGACAACTGTTCTTCTAGCACCTCGCCACCCTTTGATGTTTCCATGCTTGGTTTTCTATTTGGTCTATCTCTCTATTCACTGGCTTAACACACTTTTCAGAGTATCCATGTATGTTTGCTGTATATTATTCAAAGGATTCTGTCTCTCAGTTATCTCTACATTTTAGCAGTAAAAGTTCTATGTCATATAATTAGCTGCTGATTTTTATTTTGGATCACCATTTAGGGTGGTTTTGGCAGTGTGGCTGTTTTGTTTTTTTTCTTTTTTTTTTTTTTTTTTTTTGCTTCTTTGTTTTGTTATTCATTTTCATTTGGGTTTTTTCCCTTGCAACAGTCATGAAACATAATTTCCCTCAATAGAACTCTTTAAGGTTTCAAAATAGGTTTTGGTCCCTTTCAAAACAAAACAAAAACCCAGAAAAAGTACTTTAAAATATTTTAAAGGAATGTGTAATACCTGTGCATCCAATGTATCAATAGAGTAAGGGAGTTTATTCCCAGGTTCAGAATTATAATTTTAAATATTCCATCCATATTCACATTACTGGCTATTTCACGATAGGTAGTAGTCTTGAAGTAAAACAAGCACATATCTGAAAAATATTACTACTGAAAAATATTCTTGAAACATAAAAATGTCAGTAAAACCTATCAGTTTCAATGAGAAAACTATTTTGATCTGCCACACTATTTTTACATCATGTAGCTGTTATGACTTTGGAATCTAAGTTTCAAGGTCTGCCTGTGGTATTCATGGTTTTTCAGTCAACTCAAAAAATGTTGCTGATCACATAAATATTATTAATAATTTTTTCTTGTTGTTCTTTGTGTTGGCTTTAGGGGAAAGCACATCGTTTTCCAATACCCACCTCTTCATAAAGTTAGAACGCACCAAATCCAATGGGAATGTTACAACAGAATGTGTAGAACTAGATAAAGTATTTCCGTTTTCTCTGAAAAATTTTACCCAGCTCGTATTTCTGGTAAACTCATGTTAGTGGATTTTGCAGCAACAATTTTATTAAACAGAAATAAATGAATGGCAGTCATTACTAAAATATCTTCTCTTTGACCTAATGACTATATGTAGTCCCTTTTCAATACTTCCTTGCTAAAAAATGAAATACACGGTGAGGTAAAGGATGGTAAAATTATCTTTCTTCTATGGAACACTTCGTAAATATTATTCTACTATCACTTTCATATTCTATTTCTATAAACAGTTTTTAATATGTTCTAAATTTTTCCAGATAAAAGGGTGAAATTCTACCTGTGTTGATATTCTTAGATAAACCCTGTGTGGTTTTTTGCCAATCCTGATGGGTTGGCTAAGTATACATTTGTAGTTCAACTATCTAATATCTATTTGTTATTTGAAAATTAGATATTATACTTATAAAACTACTACTTTTCAAATCTGAGTTTAGTGGGAATCAGTAAGGAGAAAAAATGAAATAACCAATCATAGAGATGGATTATATAAAACCCACTTCAGTTGTGTGATGCTGGTTATCTACTCTAAAATATGCTTTCTGTAGGATGTGTAAAGCATTCTCCTTTCTGCACACATGATCTTCAGTCAGTTTTGTAGTTATGTTCAGGTACATGAATCTGTTTCACATCAGTTAAGAGACATAGGTCTCAATTTTCCCTCTATATAATCTTGTGAATTCACAACAGTCTCGTGCTTGTTCTGATCGTAGTATTTGCATACTATCAAGTCCGTTTAGCACAATAAAGAAGAAGTACAGTTTTGGCTTTTTTGACACAGTATTCTGATAAGTTAGTTAGCTATGTTGGCTGACATAGTAGCAGAGTCAAGACAGAGAAAGCACTCGAATTACCAAACCACAAACACCATAAGAAAACTTCTATCTGCAGACATCTTAGGTTGACTCTGCCAGCTCCTGTAACCTAATCCTTAGTATGAAGGAGGACAAGTTTAAAAGCAAGTGAACAGAGTAAAAGGTCATAAGTGCAAAAAAAATTTGATGAATTGATAAGCTAGAAATAGAGGCCATAATTGCATATGCAATTCATAATGCAAGGTTTTGCAATATTTGAAAAGGAAAGTTCACCCAAGTCCTAGGACACGATTAAGTAGTCTTGAATAATCGTTCTGTGTTGTCTGCCATCTCATAGCCAATCACTTAAGAAATTTTGAATGCAATGAAATCTCCATTAAATCTACACTGATTTGTTAGCTGTGGTGGGTACTATGTGTGGTATGTGCATGTCACTGCAGTACAGCCAAGAAAATATCTGTCATTTACTATTTATCTACCTTCTTTTCTGAATCCAGGGTAAATCTTTCCATTCTATAACATACTTTGAGCATCTATGGTAATGGTGGTTCTTACTGTCCATACAAACCAATCTACAGTGCAGCCCTCTGTCACACTAACATTTGCTACAGGCTGTGCTTTAATCTGCTGGTTACTAAAATATTGACTTTGTGTTTACTTACTCATGAACAATACACAAGAATATTGCCAAATTCATGCAATCTGCGATTTTTTTTCATTCAAATAATTTTTCTTTATACCTAGAGTTTAAAATATAGATTTTTGTTGCTTTGCAAAATCTATATTTACACAACAATAAACATAGCACCAAAACATACAAGAGAGAAAACTGGTTTTGCATTTAAAAGAGTCTGAGGTGTTTATTGAATTCTGAAGAAATTGCTATTTTCCAGTTTACACAAAGGTAGTTAAAGTATCACTCCCTATGTATCCAAATTTTGTGTCTTTATCAACCAAATACAGCAAATATATATTTGTTTATCTTTCTAATTTCAGGGGTGTGAAAAGAAGAACGAGGAGGCATGGAAAGTAGAAAAATGAAATTAGACAATTTAAAACTAAATGTTATTTCTACAAAATGCAGGTCTTCTTAAAATGCAAGTAAAACTGTAAATATAGATTATATATTCTCTTCAAGACACTATTCCTGATGTGGAACCTTTTTTAGCATATCATCTGGAAAAGATGCTGATATAAAGGCACTTGAGGACTTTCTTTGTCACATTCTTTCATGCTTTATATCAGTCAATCTCATGCTTTCAAGTGGCAGCAAAACTAAAACACTGAGATAAGCAGAGACAAAGCATGAAGAAAGCAAAAATATTGAATAATTCTTCAATATCGTATAAAAATAAGTTTGATGTAGTGATTTTCTCTTCAAAACTTGAAATCTAAAGAGAAACATTGCTTTCAAATAACTAAGGGTGGAATGCAGCTGTTTTCTGCCCCTTTAATATATGGGAAAAACAGACAGCTGTCTGCTAAGGAAGGCAGGATCCTCCCATGGAATGGAAAATGTAAACCTCCTTTCTCTGAATTGTTATAATTTTGAAATTAAGGGGCTCTCAGGCAAAGATATGAGAATAGGAGTAACAGTTATTTACTAGTGTGTGTAACGAAGCAAACAAACAAGAACAAGTACAGCATTAACCACACCCGGAACAGGAGCCCAGGGACCCCTCTGGGCCGCGGGCACTTTCCCCGTGGTGCAGTTCCAGGCACGGCCAGCAGGGGCGCTGCTGGCTCCTGGCCGGGCAGGGCGGGTGCGGTGATTCCCCCGCGGCTGCAGGGGAGGGCTGTGGGGCGGCTTGCGCAGCTAGCCAGCGGAATGGCGGCTGGGCCTGGGCCCGAGGGAAGGGATGGAGAGAGGCTTTGGTTCACAAACCCTGGGGCAGCCAAACCCACTGCCCAGACGGGAAGGGATGGAGAGAGGCTTTGGTTCACAAACCCTGGGGCAGCCAAACCCACTGCCCAGACGGGAAGGGATGGAGAGAGGCTTTGGTTCACAAACCCTGGGGCAGCCAAACCCACTGCCCAGACGGGAAGGGATGGAGAGAGGCTTTGGTTCACAAACCCTGGGGCAGCCGATCCCGGTGTCCCTGCAGGACTCTGAGGAGCACCAAGCTGGAGCAGCAAGATGTATTGGCAGGCAGGGGGTGCAGGGCTACGGTGCAGGGAAAGCTCGGAGCAGTGCTGAAGAAGGAGCAGGGACGGGACAGCAGCGGCCTGGCTCTGAGCAGGGCAGGGAGAGGTGAGCTCAGGATCCCAGGCACATGAGCAGATGGGGATACGCTCCTCTCTTAGTGAGGTAGGTGATAATAAGGTCCCTCGCTGCCCTAGCGAGAGGCTCAGCCCAGCAGCAGAAGAAAAGGCAGCTCTGGGCTGGGTTATGGCGGTGGCAGTGAATCCCCTTCCCCAAGCGGCAGCTCCGACTGTTCTCCAAAGCCCTGAGAGAGACGGACACTCGCAGCTGCCCCTGCCCCTTTTCCTGCCCAATTCTTGTGGTATCTCTGCCCCTCAGGGAGAAACCCTCAGGTAAGAGGAGCGCAACCAAACGCCCTCCTTCCCTGAGGCTTGGCCACCTCTTTTCTTTTCTTAAGTATCCAGTCGTTAATGTATCCTAGCAACTTATAGGAAAAAATTCTATGAGTAAAAAGGAACAAAATGCAAGAAAACCAAACCCCCAACAGAACTGGTAGCTATAAGAAACAAAATAGGATTTTACTTCCGCTAGGTGTTAAGAAACATGTAACAAAATATTGACTTCAGGCACTGGTCCTAAAACAGAGCATATGGAATGAAGTCTTCTCGCTGTCCAAAATT
The DNA here is from genome assembly GCA_034336665.1 of Luscinia megarhynchos. NCBI lineage: Eukaryota > Metazoa > Chordata > Aves > Passeriformes > Muscicapidae > Luscinia > Luscinia megarhynchos. Next base: position 29,353,506 of record CM067592.1, on the reverse strand, counting down.
TCTTGTTTTATTAGTAAAGAGTATTTTACCTCAGCTGTTTCTCATGAAACAGTGTTTTCATGAGAATGCATGTTTCTCAGAATAGTAAGAGGAAATCAGCAAAGGGTGATCTTTACTCGGAAGGATTTGGTAGACGCTGGAAAAGAGGAATGTAGTTACTGTCCATACTGTCTCTTTGGACATGGATGAACCTATAATGACATTTAAAGATAGGTAAAACTCAATGCAATAAAATAAAAACCAGAAACTATAAACTTAATGGAATACATTCTCTGCTACTTTTCTTCTAACCAAGAGTTTAAAAAAAATTTACAAATCCAAGGTGAAAATGTAAAGTACATATCTCCATCCCCAAAGTATTAATTTCATACTCCAAAAAGTAAAATTCCATTATATTTATAATTCATTAACTATGTTTTTTGGTGGGTTTTTTAAAATGCATGTGGATTACTTGTTGAATAAGATTTGTGTTTGCTGTCCCTCTTATTCCTCAAAGAAAATAAGGCAAACCTCCAAGATGTAGCAAAATAACAGGACTGGAAATCATACTTTGGTTTCCTGTCAACATGTTGATCAGGTCATATTGCCAAACTATAAGTCCAGATATTCTGATACTAAAAAATTACTCTGGTGTTCATATGTTGGAAATAAATATATTCTTATAACAAAGGTTTTTAAGCAAAAAGTTTGAAAAATTTAATTTGCAGGTCTTGCTTCATGTATAAAAATAACATGGAATAAAACATAAAGAACTGATAAACACTGCTTATAGTTTATTATTTAAAATTTTGCTTTTTATTTATTTGGATTATATTATGAAAGAGTTTTTTTAAAGGCTATATCTATAATTGGGTATGGAAGGAAATAACAACTGTATCTTGAATATGTCCCTGACATGTACAATCATATGTGTTGCATAGAAGTGTAAATTGCACTTTCGTGCTCACATTTTATATCACATTTCATGCTCACAATTTCATATCACATTTTATCCAAAACTCCTGGTCTGAGATTTTGCTTGTTCTTTAAAAAAAAAAAAAAAAAAAAAAGAAAGAAAGTAAGGGTTTTTTCTGTTCTTAAATATTTTTTAAAAAGCAAAACAAGTGGCCATATTCTGAGAAATCCTAGAATGGTGAATAGCTTTCTGTTTTAATACAGAATATTGGGGCAAATTAAGCCTTCACCCCCCAAAAACCCCCACTGACAGAGTTTGAAGAGAAAATGGCTTTCTACTTATCTCAGTTATGAATATTTAAAAGTCACATATGGCAGGATTTTTCCTAAGCCCTTACCATTGGCTTAGTTGTTCCAGTGGAATTAATGGTAAGATGCCTGTTAATTTCAATCCAAGCAAATTTAAAGCCAAGATTTTTTGTGTCATTCTTGACAGACTTGTGCAGAAGATACAAGTGAATTTTAAAATGCTGCAGTAAAATAGTGGATTGTGATTTGGAATGAGTTGGATTCAATTTCATCAGAGTTGGTAGCATAACAGCTGTCTTCCTGTCAGTGTAAACTAGCAGAAGCCATTTAATGGCTTTGTGTAATGAGACAGACGAAACTATAATAGCCATAAGTGAAAAAACAAGCTCATGTACTTAGGTAGAAGTTGAAATATGCACTACCACAAGCTTTTGTATGAAGCAGCACAACACACACTGAGATGAAGTCACTGATTATATTAGAAAGAGATGACAATCTCTTATGCAGCAAATGAAACTGGAAGGAACAGATGCATGCACTGCCTCTCAGAGAAATCCGGAAAGGCTGGGAACATGGATAGACAGCAACCTCACCAAACTCAACAAATAAAGGGACACGCTTGCAGCTGAGGAGAAATAAACCCATGCTGGTGGCTTGTAAGCTCGTGCACAGCCATGCAGAGGGAAGCCCTTTGGCCCTGGGGGACAGTGAGTTAACCTGAGTCAGCAATATACCCTAGCAGCAAAGAGGGACATCATCACCTGTCACTGCCCGAGGTGTCCCCTTAGACCTGAGATCACCTCAGGAGGACATGCAGGTGGTTTGCAACCCAGCTCTTTCCGATGCCCGCCGATGACAGACTGCAGGAGGCTGTTCTTAGAGGTTTTCATGGTTGTCTATTGTTTCTTATCTCAGAAATGCTTTGTCCAGAGCAGCAGTCTGCTCGCTAGACATCCAAGGCAGAATCTTCCTGGCAGAGGCAGGACTTATCTTTTATAGTCTAAGTTACGTACTAGGTATTTACAAATGGCCCCCAATACAATGCAATCTTGTTACATGGTCCAGCTTTGTTCACATCCAATCTAAAAGTGCCAGCATGTCACCCAGCATGGATGACTCGGAGAAGAAGAAGGAAGAAGTATCCCTACCCCCAATTCCTCCATTTTGGCCACATGTCCCTTATCACAAACTTTCCCAAAAGTTCTACATTCTAACAACCTAATTTACACTTTACTAATTTTGGTGGCTTGTTTCCATTCCCTCTGTGTTAGTAATTTCCCCCAGGGGTGTGAATTCAGTGCCTGAGACACCAGGGTCTCACTCAGGGGTCTTTGGGGACCCCGCCAGGGGGGTCTTGAACCTCCCAGGGAAGCCAGAGGAATACTCTGGACTCCCACAATCACCCAACTTCCGCATTAGGAAGACCACTGCAAGAAGATCAAAAGAAGCAGTCCTTCCACAGTACTTAACCCAAATGAGACACATCACACGGGTGCAGTGTTCAGTGCTGGGCTGCCTTTCACAAGAAGGACATGGATATACCTACTCGTAAAACTAAAGGAAAAGAAGGGAAGGCACAGGGAGTGGTCATAGGGATAGGTATACTAAGAAGAGTCTAGAGATGTAGTCCAGTAATGTATGTATAAGGTGAGAAATGTCAAGTTGAAGCTGGAGCTGAGCTTGGCAAGGGATACAAAGAATAGCATGTGTGTTAGCCAGAAAAAGGAGGTTAAAGAAAGTGATCCCCCTTATGAACAAGGCAGGTAAACTGGTGTAAAAACACTTAAGGAGTAGGCTGAAGTACTCAAAAAATTCTTGTTTTATTCTACAATTCCATCTTCTTTTTCCCCACCTCTAGAATGAATGGACCTCAGAATAAAGACTGGTGGAACAAAGGTCAGCACACTGTAGGAAAAGATTTCTTTCAAAGCCAGTTGAGGAACCTGAACATATATAACCCTATAAAGCCTGATGAGATGCACCCCAGAATCATGAGGGAATTGGCCTGAGGTATTTGCCAAGCCACTCTCCATGATATTGGAAAAGTCATGACAGTCCAGTGAAAACCCAGGTGACTGGGGAAAAAAGGAGAACATTCACACATCTTTAAAAAGGTATCTTAGTTTGAAGGACAGGTATTTGCCAAGAAAGGCAGGAGCCCCTCCCTGAGATGGAGAGTGCAAATTCCTTTCTCTCCAATTTATTATACTTTTGAAATTAAGGGGCTCTCAAGCAGAGATATGGGGTTAGGAATGACAGTTCTTTACTGGTGTATATAGATATATATAGATATATAGATATATAGATATACATACGAAACAAGGCAAACTAAACAACAACAACTACGAAGTCAACAACAAAGAGAACAGGAACCCAGTAACAGTTCTTTCGGTTGTGGGCACCTTTCCCCTGTGGTGCAGTTACATTCCTAGGTGGCAGGCAGCGCCAGCCAGCTCCTAGTAGCAGGAGGAGGTGCAGTGATCACACGTGGCTGCAGAGGAGTTGGGGTGATGGCGACTGAGTCCCAAATGGGAAGGGTGGAGGAGAGAAGCCGCTCATGGATCTCAGGGGGAGCGTCAGTTCCAATGCTTCAACAGGATGTGTGGAGGTGGAGTGGGATGACATCTGAGCAGGGGGGTTGCAGGATCCCACAGCTGAGGAAGGCAGCTCCTGGCATTGCTGTGTCTGGAGGAGGTTTTCCAGCAACTGTTCTTCTACAAGCCAAATGATAGAGAGAGACAGCCCCTATCCGTGCTAGGGTGTAGCCAACAAGTTTGTTAGCATTCCAATGGGAAAAATTCCACAGAGAGACAAATCAATCCCCAGCAAAAGGGTAGAAGGGAGAACCCTGGGGACTACTGATCTGACAGCCTGCCCTCTGTACCTGGGAAGATTACAGAACAGATACTCTTAGAAGGTATGCTAAGGCAAATGGAGGACAGGGAGGTGATTTGAGAACTACGGATGTCCTTTATTTGAACTTTTGTAAAGCCTTTTAAATGGTCTCCCACATCATCCTTCTCTGTTAAATTGAAGAGATATGCATTTGATGGGTGGACTGTTCAGTGGATATGAAATTGTTTGGAAAGTGATTGCCGAGGCTAGTGGTCATTGGTTCATTATTTAGATGGACATCAGTGAACCCCCTTTGGGGTTTGAGATCAGTACTTTTTAATGGCTTCATCAATGGCATCCAGTGAAACTCTCAGCAAATTCAAAGATGGTACCAAGCTGAGTGGTGCATTTGACACACCTGAGGGACAAGAGACGCATGGCAAAATCATGAGGTTCTACAAGACCAAGTGCAAGGTCCTGAACCTGGGTGGAGGCAACTCCAAGTACAATCTCAGCCTGGAGGATGAACAGATTATAAACAGTCCTGCCAAGCTGGATAAGAGCCAGTGATGCATGCTTACAGTCCAGAAAGCCAGTCTCATAGTTACGCATCAAAAGAAGCCTGACCACCTGAAGGAGGTGATTCTCTTCCTCTCTCTTACTAAGATCCCACTTGAAACATTGTGTCCTGTACCTCCAATACAAGAGGTGGGCCCGGTGGAGCAAGTCCAGAAGAGGGTCATGAAGATAATCTGACGGCTGGAGCACTTCTTACAGAAGATGGACTGAGCTAAGCTTGTTCAGCCTGGAGAACAGATAATTCCAGGGTGATCTTACAGCAGCTTCCCAGAATTTAAAGTGAACCTAAATGAAAGCTGGAGAGGAACGTCTAAGAAGGTCCTGTAGTGACAGGATAAATGGCAATTTTTATTTAATTTAAATATAAGAAAAAAGTATTCCACAATGCGGGTGATGAAGCACTGGCAGTGACTGCCAGAGATGTGGCACATGCCTCACCCCTAGAAAAAGTCAAGACCAGGTTGATCTTTGAACAACCTGATCTACTCAAAGATGTCCCTGATCACTGCTAGAGGACTTTTAAAAGGTCCCTTCAACCTGAAACTATTTTAGCATTCTTTAGAGAGGAGAGAGTCCTCTGGGGAACCATGAAGATGATGAAGTAACTGGAACATCTGTCACAAGGCAGAGAGGCTGGGAGAGCTGTGAGTGCACATCCTTTTGGAAAGGCTCAGCAAGATCTTCTTCAGGTGTACCCATATTTAGGGATCTGCATTAAGAAGAAAGACCCAAACTTCTCAGTGGTGTCCAGAGACAGGACAAGAGGCAAGTGACATAAACTGAGATACATGAAAAAAATTCTAAACAGAATAAAAAGTGATTTTATTGTGAGGGTTACCAAACAATAGAATGGGTTTCCTCAAGAGGCTGTAGTATTCCCGTCTGTGGAGACACTGAAACCTTCCTAGATGTGTCTAGACAACATGAAGTTGTGCTGGTCAATATCAGTCATTCTGTGATCCTGTGATAAGTCTATCAGAAAACCACCACCAAAAATAACCAGGAGAAGAAAGAAGGAGTAAAGAATTGCAAGGCACAGAATCATGGCTTCTTGAATCTGACAAAAAAAGGACTTCTAAACTTACATTATATAGTTAAAGCCAGTAGTGAAGTGAATGCCACTGGTTTTTGTTACCTTGTGTTGACAGAGGAAGAAGGCTTTATTCACTCTTCATTGTTTTCCATCTTATCTAGAGACATACATATTCCACCATCAGCATACTGTTTTATTAGAAACAGAAAATGCACAAGCCTAAAGGAATTTGTCAAATCAAAGAGTGGTAACAATATTTTGTTTGTATCAAAATATTAAACAAGATGGAGAGTTTGGCCAGATGAATATGTTTGATTTATCTTTAATTGCCCAGCTGACTTTCTGACTACTGGAGCCATGTTTGCTGCAGTAGAGCTACAATAACCTTCCTTGGAAACATGTAAATCTATGTATTTTCTTTTCATTCCTTATTTCAAAATTCTCATGTTTTGCTTTCTCATTTCTTGATATGTATAGGCACCTGAGATGCAGAAAAGTACAGGAAGAAAACAAAATGGAGAACATTACAGACAAACAGATGATCTATAAGTATTTGTTATAAAAACATAGGATAATCTAGTATTTTGTACTATGCTGTCAGTCTGGGTGAAGTGTTGTGCATTAGAAATTTGAAGAATTTAAAATATGTATTTAAGATAAGATATAGTTATAATTTCTCTTTATAGTATTTACCAGAAGCTTAATTTTGATTAATTTCAGAGAAACATTTGGCAATCATAATAGTGGAGTAAAGTGCTGCTTTGTTTATCTTTAGCAAATAGTATACTGATATGTAGTTTCAACAGCTTGATAATAAGCAGTAATTTGTTGTAAATATTTTGATGACATCTGTCAGCCTTACATTTATTTTTTTAAAAAAGACCATGGAAATGACCTCCTCTATTCAATAATACTATATCAGTTTTTAAAATAGAGGTCACAGCTTTATTTACATTAGTTGGTACTTCAGTCTGTTCACATTATAAGGAGGTTAGCAACCTATTCCTATTCCATATTCAACGAACCGTAGATTGGTAGTAAAGAAGTGTTTCAGCCCAGCAGAGTAATCTCTAGTCTTCTCATGGTTTTTCTTTTCTCTGTGTATATAAGATATTTGAGTTGGTACCTTATAGACCAAATGAAGACTAGCATGGAGGACCAATTTAAAACACTATAAAGTTTATGTAGGAAGATGATTTTTTTCAGACTGCCAGCCACTGATGCCATCTTCAGGGGGTCGGAACATTTTTATTTTATTTTATTTTGATATAAATTATTTTTTACAGTTGATGAAGGCAGAGACTATAAATATAATTCCATTAAAATTTAGAAATATAGAAGATATTTTTAAATTTCATTATTCCTTTGGGGTAGAAATACTATGAAAAATATTGTGTGAGTTCTGATGTTGAAAAGACATCTTTGATAGGTTTCTTTTGCTCTGTCCTCTAATCATTTCACCTTCTCTAGGCAGTCAATTCCATTGGTTTTCTATAAAATGGGTAAAAAATATTCCAGATTTTCCCCTTTATAGATATGATATATTAAGTCCATGAAATGCTTTTCCTATATGCAGTTTGAATTCTTAAATTCTTCTATAAATCCACAGACAATGATGCAGCCTTTAGTATAAATTATAATGAATATGGACTTTCTTTGTGATGCAAAATAATCACCATCACAGGGCTGCTAAAAGAAGATGTCAGCAGCTTCAAATCACTCGAGGTTTGTCCTTTGCTGTAAAGTAAGAACAATGCTATGCCAGAGCTTTGAAGAAAGCTCTGCATAAGGAAAGGGAAATGCTTGAAAATGTTACTAAACTGTTGCGCAAATCCACCAGGGAAAACAGTCTTCTGCCACAAATAATTTTCAGGAGATATCTCTCAAAGCTTTTTTTCTATCTCATAGGCTGCTGATCAGTATGGAGAGAAGACACCTGAACACAAGGTGATTTAGGTCTTGTGTTTGACATCATGCATCTTTTATTCAACCAAATAAGTAGTGAAATACCCAGAAGCAAACTTTTCTGTATAACATTTTGATATATCAGACAACAGTCATGCCATTGTTGTTTTCATTTCATTAAGCATCTTCCAGAAAGAAAAAGAGAGATAGCAAATAGCCCAGTCTTTCAACTTGCAGCAGCAAAATGCAACTGTCAATGTGTTTCCCCTGCAAGAAAATGAAAATTCTTCTTATTTATTATTGAAAACTCACAAAGTAAGCTAAACCATTAATTACCTTGTCAGTGTTTCTTTCAATATCTTACATTTGGTTGGTCATAACACACATAGTTTAATACTGCCAAACACTTCCCCCAAGACAAACTTGGTGGACGCATAAAAACATAGTGAAGAGGAAATGTAATACATAAATAACTTGTATGCAGTGGGATAGACAGGGGGTTCAGTCTCCTCACACTTACATGCATCTATTTGTCTTTCATTCTTCTTGTCTGCCTAATATATTTTAATCCTTTAGGGCCTCACATCCCCATATCTCACCAAATACTGACATTTTCAAGTTCATCTGTTTGATGGTACTTAAAAGCTCCTTGACATGATGTGGTTTGATTAATGGCTGGCAGTATTCTAAAATTATGTTGCAAAAGGGTACCCAAAGGTAATTACAGGAATCAAGAGTCTATGTGGTCCTATTTCAGTGGAGCTGTCAATACAAAAATCACCAATGAGTGCAGTGTTTAATTATAACTTGGGTAATTCATTTTATGTTTTACAGTGATTTTGACTTAGTATAGATGGCATTTTTCAGACCACATGACTTGCAAAATAGACATAATTCTCTCTAGCTTGAAAGTTTATCTGTAGTTTCATTGTTTTTTAAATTACCTTTCAGTTTTGGTAACAAGAAAATAATCTGATTATATTACTTAATAATTTATAAACATAGTGTCAGGATGAGATACCTAAAATTTGAAACTTGCATGGTACATAGATCTTTTCTTGTCTCTTTAAATATAAATGCATTTTACTCTCTTTGAAAAGGCAATAATCTTATTATTTCATTATGCATTCACATAATTAGAAAACATCTTGGGTTTTTAGGGTGTCACTAGTTTGGAACAGACAGGAATACCTGAGAAATATGTCATAGAATAAACACATAACACATAAATACGAAGAAAACTAGACAAACTTAATCTCCAAAAGGATTTCTTCCCTTATTTATGAATCTGTATCATCACTATATCATAGTGACGTTATTCCCAGATGTATGTGTGTACAGTGCAAGTAGCTTTTGAAAGAGAATGAAGAGAAATGTAAGCCTTGGAGATGTATTATTTGAAAATAAAAAATTTTCATGTGGTAGACAAATGTAGATGTGATTCCAAACAGAGCAGCATGTTGCAAACAAGCCACATAAAATAATCACACTGGAGATAACTTTTCTGTAATGTGGAATAATGGAAAAATATACTTCAGAAATAATTTCTGATGATCATCTGGTCCCACGCCCAAAGAAAGCACAACTTGATCAAGTTCTTAAAAACATTTTTCCCGTTGATTTTTTGCATAAAAATCAAGATGGCTGTTGTAAAGCCATTATGACTAACATCTTCAAATCTCTGACTACCCATAATGTGCAAATAATTCATTTTTATACCTTGCTGAAAACATCACTTTTGTATGTCCTCTCTTGTTTCACTATGCAGCTCTGTGTTCATATAATCAAAGAATAACAGAATAGGTTGAGTTGGATAGGACCGAAATCATCATCTACTTCCACCACTCCTGCCACAGGCAGGTAAACCTTTTACTAGACCACAGCCTGATTGAACCTGGCCTTGAACACCTCCAGAAACTGAGAGTCCACAATTTGTCTGGGCAACCTGCTCCAATGCCTCCTCATGCTCACAGTAAAGAATGCCTTCTTAACGTCTAATCTAGTACTATTCTTTAAGTTTAAAGCCAATTCCCCTCTCCTGTCATTATATGTTCTTGTAAAGTTTATGTCCATCTTTCTCATAGGCTCACTCTGAATACCAGAAGGCATAATAAGGTTACCCTGAAGCCTTGTCTTTTCCAGGCTGACTTATCTCTTGGCTTTTCTTTCTATGAGAGGAACTCCCTCCCTCTAATCATATTTGGTGGCCTCCTCTGGATTCTCTCCAACAGGTCCATGTCCTTCCTGTGGTCTGGGACCCCAGAGCTGGGTGCAGCACTGCAGGTGGGGTCTCATCAGAGCAGAGCAGAGGGGCAGAATTCCCTGACCCCCGCTCCCATCCCCCTTTCTCTCCCCAGCCATGTCCCTGCTGCCCACACTGCTTTGGATGTAGCCCAGGACACGTTTGGCTTCCTGGTCTGTGAATGCTCATGGCTAGGTCATGTCCAGCCTCTGTACACTAGCACCCCCATGACTTTCTCATCAGCACTGCTCTCAATCTGTTAACCTCCAAGGCTTTTTTTAAAATCATGGGTTGTCCAACCCAGGTGCAGGACTTTGCACTTTGTAAATTTCCTGAAATTCTCATGGTCCAACCTCAAAAGTTTGTCCAAGTCCCTTTGAATGGCATCCCATCTTCAGGTGTCTCAAACCAGCAACTCAGCTTGGTGTCATCTGCAAATTTGCTGAGGGTGCACTTAAACCTATTGCCAGTGTCATTAACAAAAAATATGTTGAAAAGAATTTCTCTCAATGCAGACAATTGTGGGATATCACCTGTTACTAATATCTATTTAGTGAGTGAGCCGTTAACCCTCTGGATGAAACTTTCCAAACAATTTCTCATCCACTCATCAAATGCATATCTCTTCAATTTAACAGAGAAGGATGTTGCAGAAGACCATTTCAAAGGCTTTACAGAAGTTCAAATAAAGGACATCCATAGTTCTCAAATCATCTCCCTGTTCTCCATGTGCCTTCACTTGCCTTCTAGGAGCATGTGTTCCGTAATCTTCCCAGGCACAGAGAGCAGGCTGTCAGGTCAGTAGTTCTCAGGATTCTCCCTTCTATCCTTTTTAAAGATGGGTGAATGTTTTCTTTTTTTCCAGTCACCTGGGTTTTCACCAGACTGCCATGACTTTTCCAATATAATGGAGAGTGGCTTGGCAAATATCTCAGGCCAATTCCCTCATGATTCTGGGATGCATCTCCTTGGGTCTCACAGACTTAGGTACATTCAGGTTCTCCAGGTGGTCATGAGCCTGATTTATTCCCAGTTGAAAAAATGTTGGTCCTGCAATCCCCATTTTGCTGTTCATGTGCTTGATAAGTGCAGAGAGAGAGGTTATCTTCTCTATAGTTTCACATTCGATATCTGAGAATAGCAATGCTTCCTCTCACCATTTCCTAAAGCCTGAACACATCCAGACCTTGCAGTCCTCTCCTTGAATATTCAGTGCTCCAGTCCCAATTGCTTCAGTGGCATCTGAGGGGCACACACCATTATGTCAATGTGAGAGATTGGCTGGAGAGATCCAGCCAGGGCAATACTCCTTCCCAGGCCTGCTGACTCCATCCCTGCTTGTGCAGCCCCAGACAGAAGGCTACATTCCTGCACGGGGACCCTGTCAACCTGCTGTCCTCAGAGCTAGCTCTGCAGAACTGCTCCCTCCAAGTCAGCTGCAGCCTGCTCTGCTGCAGGGCTTTGTCAGCCCCAAGGGCTGGGCTTTGTTTGCTTTTGCTTCAGGTGATTTTCAGGCAGTTCCTTCTGCTGGCTTCTCTTGCCTTTCCGTGCCCCTCTGCATATTAGCTCTGTTCTCCAGTGCATTAGCCACTTTTCCAGACTAGGTGTCATCTGCAGATTTGCTGAGGCTGCAGTTTATCTAACCATCTAGATTGCAATTAAGACAACCAAAGAAATAATTTAATAGTACTGAAACAATACTGATCCCAGATCAGTTCTATGAGAGAATCGCATTGTAACTGGCTTCCAGCTGGACTGTGCCACTGTTCATAGACCTTTGATCCTCACAGTCTTGCCAATTCTCAATTCACATTACACTCTATCTAACCTAATGATACCTCAGCACTTTATTTAAAAGTTACTACATTGTGATGCTACATCGAATGTATTAAAAACTGTAGGATGCTACATTTGTTAAACTCCTCATTTTCTGAGAGAACACAATAAGTTCAGCTAAAATTTAAAAAATAAGGAAAGACATAGAATAAACATGAAATATGTGCAGAAATATGAACTTCTAGGTATCTTTATAAGGAGTCCCATGAAGGATGTTTAATATCAATGGCATAGGAATTATAGACATTTATGGTTTTTCTATGTTTTTTTAAATTTTTGAGGTGATTTCTCATCCTTTATGTACCACAAGCTATTTCTTTTTCTCTGAATTTGTCATCTTTGTGCCTTGTGATTGACTTAGCTATCCCAGAAAGATATTTTCTGAATGATAGGCATCAAAAAGAGAACTTTGTATTGTCATGATAGCATTGCAATGCTGACAATGACTAAGGGTGCTTCCCTTTTTGATCTTAATCTTCCATCTGCCTCAATCTTCTGTCTATAAGGTTTGGAAAATAATTCCTTCATCACAGGGTAATTACAAAGTAGATGTAAATACTTATGTAGAGAATATGTGGCTATTAATACGAAATCTAGTAATTTCAAAATGTCATTGGCAAAACAGTTTTCTCTTAGAAATTTTAACTGTTTATTCTCCATCAGTAGTATTACTGCTCACAAATTGTATTTATCTATATTGTAACTCTATACAAACTTTTGTGAAAGATGATATTCCGAAAAATATCTAAAAAATTGGATTCATTAAAACAGCTTTGTGGGGGCAGCAAGCAAACTTCCTGACCCTTGCAGTAATGCCCTCTGAAAATAACCTGTAAAGTATAGGGAGACATGAAGCGAGAAAACTTTATGGCAAATTTAACTGGAAAGTAATTGTTTTCTACATGGATAGAATTGTTCAATAATCTTTTATGAAATTTCAGAGTAAATCTAACATACTAAGCCAGTTCTGAATGACAGAACTAGAGAATACTGCACATGGACAGAGCTATGGCAATCTAACCAATGTTCCTGGAAGATGTGAAAATAATTACGTGTTCTGCCTCAGCTACTAAGTAGAGAAATATTCTGTCTCAGGCTTCTGCAAAGCATGTCAATTTCCAGTTTCCATATTTTCCATTTTCAGTGCACAAACTGTTTGAAAATGCAGTGATTTGAAAATAATGTCTGCTAACAGCAAGGCATCCTGAAAATTGAGCAGATTTCAAATTTCCAGTGGAAAAGAATTACTGTGGAAAAATACCATTCATTCCCTCTGAAGTTACAGCAAGGAACTGAAAAAAGAAACCTCTTAATGAGTATATACCTTGCTAATTGTACATTTTACGTAGGGATTGTGCCATTTGCATAGACATTTGGTCTGAGGAAGGGGAAGTTTCATGCTTAATATGATCCATGCACTTCTCCATTAGGCCTCCATTTTTATGAGAGAATGCTTCATCCATGCTAAACAAATTATTTTCCTCTATAAAGAAAATTATTTTAATACCTCAAAAAAAGGTATTGTATCTTATTTGTAGAATAACCTAAGAGATATGTTTTAGAGATGTTAAGTTTAAGATATAGTGGTCGGATGCTCTGGACAAAGAGTTCTTAAAAATTTTTACCTGTTACAAATCAATATGGTCAGTTGCCAAAGCACATCCTTCTGTCAATTTTCAGTGAAGCCAAGCTTTTGCATATGTCTAGCTAACAAGAACATACTGTGCTGGACAGGGCTGGGGCAAACACCTTTCAACTTTCAGCTTTAGCATTATTCAGATTTTGTATTGCACACTGTTTGTCTCCTTTGCTCCTAAAACGGACTTATTTTTTTTCTCTTTCATTGGGGATATAAAATACATGGAAAATTAACAGTATTCCTTTTGTACATACAGTGTCAATATTTAATTTGCTAAGCACCAATATCTTATTTCTCTTATCAAGCTTTCACCGGAGATTGTCACAGTAATAGCATGAATAAATACACTAAAGGGACAAGAGATATTACTGCATAGTCTCCGAATAAGACAACAGAAGCTGACTTTGCACTGTACAGAACCAGATGCCCAGTCTGTCTTGATTCAGAGCAGGCCTCTGAAGAGAGTGGGCAGTACTAGGTAGATGACCAATGTGGGTCCTTGCTAGAATATCTGCATATTTTCATTCTTCTTCTATTTAAAAATTTTGTTAGAAGAAAAAAACTACAAGTAAACTTTTGCTCTTCAGTATGTTAAATTCTTTACTTCTATAATTAATGTTACTTTGGAGTGGTAATTAATCTGAGAAATAATCTTGCAGTACAGTTAGTTTATTGTGGTGTTTAAATACTATGAGAAGAATAAAAGAAGAACCTGGATCAGATATTCCTCATGTATTTCTCAAATGTAAGGAGCACCTATTTCATTCCATGGAATGCAAAAGGAGAGCAATCTAACCCCATTTCTGGTTAACAGATAATAACATGATACAACAAGCAGTTTTCTGGCTCTTCATTGTTCAGTTCTGATACCTAGAGAGTAAAAATTCTGTTGTTTATACATCATATATTCAACATTATCCACACCTGTCATGGTTTAACCTTAGCCAGAAGCCAAGCCCCATGCAGCCACTTTCTCACTCCTCCTCCAGCAGGACAGAATCAGAAGGGCAAAAGGTAGAAAACTCATGAGTTGAGATAAAGATGGATTAATAGGGAAATAAAAAGCTGCACACACAAGCCAAAGAAAACAAGGAATTAATTCATTGTTTCCCATGGGCAGGCAGGTGTTCAGCCATCTCCACGAGAGCAGTGCCCTATCATGCCAAAGTTTTCATATTTCTACTTAACAAGAACATCTTATGTTGCACAGGGCTGGGACAAAAACTTTCTACTTCTGGTTTTAGCATTATTCAATTTTTGTATTACACACTATTTGTCTCCTTTGCTCCTAAAAATGACTTGGGAAGTCAAATGTCATCACTCCAAATGTTCCCCCCTTTCTCCTTCTTCTCCCCACTTTATATACTAAGCATGATGTCATATAGTCTGGAAGAACTCTTGGGTTGATTGTGGTCACCTGTCCAGACTGGGTCTTCTTCCAGTTTCTCATGCACCCCCAGTTTTCTCATCAGCGTGGCAGCACAATAAACAGAAAAGGCTTTGGCTTTACTCAGAGAAAGGATCTGCTCAGAGAAAAAAATATCTCTGCTACCATTACTGTGTTCAGCACAAACACAATACATACACCCATACTGGCCAATGTGAAGAAAATTAACTCTACTGCAGCCAGAAACAACACAAGAGCACAAAATGAGATAATTGTGACTGTAAAGTCACAACTGTATTGTCTGGGTGAACAGTTTGTTTATTTCTTTCAGTGATATTTGCAAAGTTCGAAATGTGACTTTTAAAGCTATGTAATTCCTTGTAGAAGTCTGTATGAGTTTCCTTCTCCCCTCACTTTTATCTTCATTATCCTTCATTATTTGCCTTTAATTAACAGTGATGTCAAATCCCACAATGCTCCTGGCAGCATTCTGTATAGACAAGAAAAGAAAAGAAACAAAGATTTCTGAATTGTGAAAAACTTTCTTGGCTAACAGTATAGCATTATAACAGCCCACATAATCCATGGTGGCTTAAAGATAATGGATTTAGACCTTTGGACGACATGGAGAAATTGAACAGAATAGCTATTGCAGAATATATTGGCTTTTAATTGCTATGCCAATCAATATAAACATTTTAACTTCTTTTTCAGGTGGGTTTAAAGTTGTCTCTTAGTATCTTATATTGCAAGGTTACTTCTGAAAATTGATTAGAAGTATTAAAGGTTTTCATGAATAAGCAATATTTCTTTTTTCTTTTTTCGGTCTCCCAGTGCAGCAGTAATTTTCTGCATGAAACACTAACAGTTGAAAAATATAGAAATGGAAATTATAAGAGGATGATATGGGTTTATGAAGAACCTTCATTTTTAGATAATTTTATTTGTCTTGTGCTGACTCTCAATTTGAGAATGGTAGTGTCCGTTCACCAGTTTTAGCCATTTTACACTTTCTATCTTGTTCTGAATTGTTGTGGATTGTTGTTGTTATGGATTCTCTTCCTATGTTGCAGGGTCCTAGGCCAAACAAGTTTTCTGGCTTTGATGAGTATTTTCTTTAATTTGGTTTTCCAATATGAATTCCTGTTGGCCTCATGGCACCTTTCTCTGCACTTCCACTTGGCCTGGGATTTGCCTTTTGAGCTGCAACAGAGGAATAGCCTGACCTCCCCCTGCTTGGAGCTGCTCTTTTCTCAGACTGGCAAAATGCTCATCATCCTTTAGCCTCATGGAAAGTAACAACACTTTTAGAACAAGCTCCATGGCATAATGCCTTTATTAAAGAAAAAAAACAAAAAGAGCAGAGAGGGAAACAGTAAAATACAGACATGTCACTCCCTACTGCTTGCTGGGTACATCATAGGTTTTGTATACAGTTTTTGTACTGAAAGCTTCCCTTCAGCCCTTGCCTGTGCATTACTCCAGAATCATGCCATATATTCTTTTATGAAATTTGGCATGCCATAGAATCCACTCATGCACTCCTTTCCTAATTCCTAATTAGTTGTACTTTCTCCAAGAGACTGGGAGCTACTGTGCTTATTGCTCATCAATAATAATAACGTACGTGCACTATACAAAAAATATTTTCTTAAATTTATAGCTGAGTTGTATAACATATTTACTTCATAGGAAGGCTTGTTTTTGTCTGACAGCTAGTGCAGTAATTAAATCCATTTGACACTAGTAAGCAGTTTGTTTTCATGTTTCACTAAACTAGTTTAATAATAATTGCATGTACTGTGCAATTTAGGAAGACTCTTTATTTCCCTCGTGTATCTTTGCAACATGATATTTGCTTCAAATAGTTTACTGTGCATTATTTAAGGGCCAGTAAGCACTAAAAATTCTTGAGTTATATAAAAGAAAAAGGGTAATTCCTCTGTCAGCAATACATTTATTTGAGGACTTTCACAGTACAAAATTTTATGAACTGACATATAGGAAAAAGAGTTTGGCTCTAAGATATTGACAGTTACATACTGGTACACAATGATTTTTTTTCGTTTGTTTTTTCATGTGATTATAAAAACAATCAGTAACATTAACCAATTTTCTTCCCAATACTATAATCAAAATTAAAATTAATTTTAAAAACAAAACACACGAAACTCCTATATGCCTATGTTATTAGAAGAATAGGATACATAGAGAAACAAACAAACAAACAAACAAAAGCAAAAACAAAAAAGCCAAACCAATACAAAGAAATCAAAATCAAAAACAAAAAACCCAAATAAAAAATAAAATAAAATTAAAAATTAAATAAAATTAAAAACAACAATAACAAAAAAACAAAACAAAAAAACCCCACAAAATCCCCACAAAAAAACAATTAACCACAAAAAATGGCCACAAAACCCCCAAATAGCCAAACCAACAAACATACAAAAAAAGACCCCAAACATCAAAAAAGCCCCCCCACACACCCCAAACCCCTACAATCTTTCTTTTGATTAGAGATTTTGTAAGTAAAAGACATAAATCTTTATGACACTGATTAATATTAAATTCAAAAGACTAACAAGACAATGCTTCTGAATAATCTTGCAAATGTTACTGTCTACAAATGCAGTAGAGTACTGGAACAGGCATTTCTATTATACACAAATTCTTAATAAGTTTGATCTGCATTGCAAAGTAAATTCAAGATAGCATGCATAGCATGTATATGAGACCTAAAATGATGGCCATGCTGAATATTTGGGTCCTAATAGTAGTCTATTAAAATTAACATCTGTGTTCATGATCACTTGATCATGTGAAAAAGACAGCACTATCAGCTAAGCAACAAATAGCCAGGTCCAAACAGTGGGATAAAATTAGTTTAAAATATATAAATCTGTAAGTTTGATGACACCTGAACAGGATATTCTAACAATAGCAGCTGTTTCAATATTCCAGAAATGATTAAGCCTTTTCAAATGTTTTTTTTCCTGGGAGAGTGCACTGGTCTCAATAAGGACATCTGTCAGTCCTTTTTGATTGAACATATAGTCTCATTTCATATGTGAGTTTAGCATTGTTACTGTACACTTGAGGGCTACAAAACTTAACTTTTTTTATTTTGCTGTTCAATGTCTGATTTTTCCCTGAATATAGCTGGGTTTCACCTTTTGCAAGTAATAGCATACAGTGCAACTGATTACTGACAAAGCTAATAAATTAAAAAGAAACTTATACCTGTGGGTAATTAAATCAGACTTGATGAAAGTTTTAGAGATTAATGCGTGCAATCAAACTATGTGCCTTAATCACTTCCACTGTCAGCTATAATTTATGGCAGAGCATCTTTAAACAATTCACTTTATCTAAACTTTAAAGGCATGTATATGCAGAAAGAAATGATACTGCAGTGTGGGTTGGTATCTAGTGCCTTTTGACAGATTCAACAGCAACCACAAAACTTAGCCTTTTTTACAACTACCAAGCAATACTGAAATTGTCTATTTAAGTATTCATCACCTAAATGTACACAAACAAACTTGACAAGGGTCCTGATCTAGTAGGACATCTAGAGAGATTGAACCACAGATGTCTGGCATGAAACCTTTAGAAGTCAGGCATTCCCTTCACAACACTTTCAATGAAGTGCTATTTACTTACTGACTTTTCTTTCTGCAGTTTTGTTCAATCTAACTTTATAATTAACATTCATGATTGTTGTATACATAATTCTGCCAGAAAAATAAAAAAAAGGAAGTTGATGCAGGACAAAAGATGATAGAAAAGGGAATTTCAGCCTGCTACAGTTAAAACACCCTAATTTCAAAAAATGTTTTCACTGAGACAGCATCTTAGACACTGATAAAGAATGCAGTTAATTTGCTGAAATATGCAAGTAAGGTTTCATAATTTTAGCAAATGTATCTATGCATAATCACTTCTTTGCTGCAACTCCTCTGGAAAGAGATCAAATAATTTATCACAATTTTTGAATATATACATTTATGAGAATGCAGTAAATAATCTGCAGCATTTTTAAACTGAAAGACCAAAGAGAAAAAGATGCGTCTTCACAATTCTGTGACAAAAAGATTCATCACTGCAAACAGACTGATGCAGAAAATAATTTGTATACTGCTACATTTGAAAACTGAGACTCGAACACACAAAAGTTTTGAGGCAACTGATTCACACAGTGGCTGAGACATTTGTTTCACAAATTGTGACAAAATCATATACCTTAAAAAAACAGATTTAAGTTGCAAATTCTATTTTCATGTAGGTGCTTACTGCAGGGGATGCTTAAATTCTGGATAGAAACAGGATTTTAAACATACATTTTTCTTTCTGTGAAGTTATATCCTTCACTGAATACACTGGTTTTCTTGATGGGCATGGCTTTCCTCCATAACCTAAAAAGAATGCCTATAGACATTTGTGAGCTGTGCTTCTTTGTCTTAGAATTTCAGATTTAAAGTTAGTGCATCTTTTCTGTACCAATAGGTACCACCACCTCACTGAATCTGACCCTAGGTTTGTACTAAAATTTAGCTAAGAATTTAAAGTTTCTTATTTCAGATTTTTGCTGAAGACATTGTGGTGGGTTGACCTTGGCTGGAGAGCAAATATCCTTTAAACTGCTCTATCATTCTTCATCCTCAGCTGGACAGGGGAGAGAAAACAAAACAAATATGTCACAATAAGTACAGGGAAAGATCATTTGCCAGTTACTGTCACAAGTAAAACAGAATTGACTTGTAAAAATTAATTTATTTGATTGCCAGAGCGCGGTAATAAGAACTAAAAACAAATATAAAAACATATTCCTCCCCTCCCTGTCCCTTCTTCTCACGTTCAACTTTACTCAGTTTCACTATTTCTTTTTCTACAGTGGCACAGGGGGATAGGCAACGGAGGATGTGGTCAGATCATCATCCCTGGTGCTTCTTCTTCCTCACATTCTTCCCCTTCTCCACCTATGGCAGGCAGTCCTCGAGGAATTCCTTTAGTGTGGATCTCTTTCCCCAGGATACAGTCCTTCAGGAACAGACTGCTTCTGTGTGAACCCCCTGCAGAGTCACAAATCCTGCCAGCAGACCTTCTCCAGTATGGCCTTTCCATGGCATAACAGCCTATCCTGTTGCTCCAGCATGGGGTTCCTCCACAGGCTGTAGGCAGTATCTGCTTCCACCCGGACCTCCATGGGCTGCAGGGGAGACATCCCTCCTCACGGTGGTCTGGGGACACATCCCTCCTCACTGTGGTCTGGGGAGACATCCCTCCTCACTGTGGTCTAGAACACATCCCTCCTCACTGTGGTCTAGAACACATCCCTCTTCACGGTGGTCTGGGGAGACATTCCCCCTCACTGTGGTCTGGGGACACATCCCTCCTCACTGTGGTCTGGGGAGACATTCCCCCTCACTGTGGTCTGGGGACACATCTCTCCTCACTGTGGTCTGGGGAGACATCCCTCCTCACTGTGGTCTAGAACACATCTCTCCTCACTGTGGTCTGGGGACACATCCCTCCTCACTGTGGTCTAGAACACATCTCTCCTCACTGTGGTCTGGGGACACATCCCTCCTCACTGTGGTCTGGGCAGACATTCCCCCTCACTGTGGTCTGGGGAGACATCCCTCCTCACTGTGGTCTAGAACACATCTCTCCTCACTATGGCCTTCAGCACCAGCAGCAGTTGAATCCCAGCTCTAATGCCTGGAGCACACCTTCCCCCCTCCTTCTGCACTGTCCTTGGTGTCTGCAGAGATGTTTCTCTCACATATTCTCACACCTCATTTCCAGCAGCTGCTTCACAGCATTTTTTTCCCCTGTTTTAAACCATCTTGCAGCGGTGTTACCATCACCACTGATAGCTTATCCCTGGCCAGTCACTGGTCCCTCTGCAGCCAGCCAGCATTGTCTGCATCAGACAGTGTAAGCTTTTGTGGCATCTCACAAAAGCCACCTCTGCAGCCCCTGGCCAACAAAAGCTTGCCGTGTAAACCCAATACAGTCATCAATGAAGTCTGAAAGCAGGGAGATTTGATGTTCAGTAAAGGCTAAATGTGTGTTTCCTCCTTAGTCTAAATATCAGTTCAAAGCCCAAATGATCACTTCCTGGAAAGACTTCAGTATAATTTCAGCTCATTTGTAAATACTATTAATCCTTTGACACAAAGTACAGCATAAGTTGACATTTCGTGTTGCAAGGATATGCTTTCCCAGAAACCTGGACAGATCTACTTAGTTTTGACGGAACAGATACAGTACTAGATTAAGTACCTTTAGTTGAGAGGAAAGCGGATTCTTGGAGGTTCATTTGCTGAAGTAATGTCAACTGTAAGTCATCCCTTACACCTGTTTCAACTCAGCCAAAAAAAATTCTGTCCTTTGGGAATTCAGACATATTGAAAACCGGACCTCTTATATGCTGGTTTTTGTTTATTTTTTTATAATGGAACTCAGTAATTTTTTGGCATCTTCTTATCATCATGTCCCTTTTAAACATATAGCATTTTTTTTTATTGAATTAAGAACTTTGGAAAGATTTTTTGATGCTATAAAGTTTATTTTAACATGGTCATGAGATATGAAATACACAAAAAAATGCGTGTGTAGTGTGAAATAACACACTCAAACATTATGGATCTCTGGGATCTTAACCTATAATGCTTTATTTCACATTGTTGCTGTTAGGATGCATCTCAAGGCTGTAAAATAAAATGAGATCAATTTTTCTAGTACAAACATCTCTATTTGGATAACAATAAACAACATGTTTAACCAAGAAAAAGGAAACTTCTCTCTTTTTCTATATGTCTTATAAATTTATGCCCAATCATGAAATAACATTTATATTACCCCAAAAGATATTAAAGATTGCATTGTTCTCTTAATCAATTTTGTGTATGAAAAGAAATGGTCTGATTAATCACAGCATTGCAGATTTTATTTGGCAAACCCCACTCTGACATGAATATGCAGTTGTGCACTTTGTGCTGAGTGTGGCTGCTCTTATCACTGCTGGGACCATCTAGTATCTCAGAGCTGTCATAGCACAGAGGTTACTTGAGATAAATCACTTAACAGCAGCTGCAGGCCCTTCCAAAGTAACAGATTAGATACAGTACATGCAGGGTAATGCAGAGTGAAGCAGACTGACTGAATATTCTGGAATCTAAATCAGCAGCATCCTCCTCCCCAGTTAAGGCTCAGACCTGGCAAAGTGTCATAGAAACTAGTGAAAATCATTCTTCAGTAAGGTCAAAGTAGTCTGGAATAAGAATATATTGAGCCAGCATAGCAAATACAGTGGCATTGTGGACATTTTTTTGCTGCTGTTTTCGTTTTCTGACAGGTTAATTCTTTATCCTGCTTTCACTGTTACACCAATACAGCTGAAGACCCCTTCCTGTGCACAGTATTGCACTCTAGAAGGGAGTAATTGCCACAGGAAAAACCCAAACTGAATTGTGAATAAGCCTTTGATAGTTCAAGTCCAGAATAAAGTTAATTTTATGCAATTCATAATTATTTAATTGGTGGACTGAGATGAATGAAGGAAAGCTTTTTTCAAACCAAATTTACAGATGCTGAAGTCAAGTTTCAGCTAGTGTTTTACCAAGGAAGAGTAGATCATAAAACATAAGGATTTGTTTAGAAACAGATACCACTGCCTAACAACAGGGTATTGGCATCACTCACTTCTTGTAAACAAAATCAAGAGAACTTGTCAGTATCTCAACCCTGTAAGTCCTTTGATTCTTTTATGCTACAGGATATGTTCTAATAAGAATGCAACATATTTGTGGGAGAGGAAGTGAAAGCATCTTGGTGGTGTTTAGTTGCAGGCTGGGATTAGACCATAACAACATGTCCTGACAATGAGATATTTGGACAGATATAAATATAGATTGATTTCTGTGAAATACATAGTTAAGTTCATAATTGCCAAAGCATTCCCAGAAGTAGAAGGAAAATAGCTAATAGTTTTGTCTTGGTCACCAGTCACCAAATACCATCAGACATTTTTTTATTTCACTTTAGTTAAGCTTGCCTATCATTTGCACTGAAAGAATAAATTAAATGTTTGAAACATTTTTATATACCCCATTAAAAAAAAAAAAAGAGATTGTTGTTTATTTCTATTTATTCTTCATTAAAATTTTCCAAAAATACAGGTGAAGGGTAAATTCTTCTTCAATTTGTAGTTCATACTCATATAGCTGTGGCTTTATTTTCCTGCATGAATCCTGGCTTAGTAAACGACAAACCTAGAGAATTTTCATCAGAATATTCAAAAAATGTAGAGATGGTCACAGATGAGCTTTGAAAAACAGTCAGTCAATTTTAGAGAGTCTCCCACTCAGGAGTTGTTAAATCATGGCATTTCAAATGAACATAAAAGCAGCTCATTAATTTACTAGATATTAATGGTTTTGCAGTCTGATGAAAAACATTCAGAGAGCTGATTGGATCAAGAAAGGAGAATCATGGTGTACTGTAACAAATGGCAGTTGTTTGAAAACTCTTAAAAAATATATCTCTGTAAACGTGTAGAATCAAAGGAACCTGCTACAACAAGAAACTAGTGAAAATAGATATTTTGTTTAAGAATAACTGTGTTATCATGGTATGCAGAATAGTTTGGGTTTTTTTGAATAATGACCTCAAGCTGAGCAGGGACGTACTACACAATTCCAAGGAGAAAACATCTGTATTAAAGAAATGTCAGACATTTTATAAAATTCACTGCTAAACCCCAGTGACTTTCTGTCATCATTAAGAAACTGAGACAGAAATAATGTTTAGTTAAGTTGGCATTGTCTAGATGTCTGCTTTTCTTGCATGCAGTAAGAAAGAATTTGTTTTACAGTTTTGTACAAAGTCTATTTGTCAGAAATACCTGTGCTCTGCACTGTGACAGACAACTGTCTTTGATATGGCCACTTATTCTGTTGGAGAGTCTTAGAAAAAAAGACCATAATATAACAAATTTTTGGATCTTGTACTAGACAAATGTCAGTGTTAGTTAATAGACAAAAGGCAGGAGCAAGATCACAAATTCAGATATTCACAATATTTGGAAACCTATAATGAGTAGCATGATGGGTTTTATAGCCAACAGTGAGCAAATATTTGCATATATTCCCTACTTTAAATGGTGCATGGGTGGGAGATTTGGTGGTGATTGTCAACTTGGACACTCATTCATGTGTTTCTGTGCATGGACATGAGACATCCTTCTACTGTCCAGGAAATTTTAGTCCAGAAGTAATGCAATCATTCCTATGTAATAATTCATAGTTATCTTCATATGCTTCCTGTGTAGTAGAGAAGTGCATCTTTTCCTGTTATTTTCTATAAGTAGATGGCATTACCCCATTTTCCTTTCCCTTACTTTCTCTTCCTCCCAAAAGATAAATGCTCTCTCATTTTCACATGCACTCCTGCTCTCTCATTTTCACATGCACTCCTGCTCCCAGCTCTCATTACAGTCCTGGCTGTGTCTTACATCTGGCAAGCTTAACATGCCACTATCTGTCCTCAGAAGCAAAGTGCACTGGAATACTCAATAAACCAAGAGAGTTATCTGACCTATATTACCCAACAGACCATGTGCATGCAATTTTTGTAAAGTACCTTGCATGTCTCTGCCGGCCAAGAGCCTTCACATATTCCATCCATTTTGAAATAAGCATCCCTTGTGTACCAGTATGTACACCTTTATACATATTTTACCATGTACTCTTGTTTTAACTGAACCTAAACGATGTTCTTCTGACACTTGCCGACTTTAAAATATCTTTGACTGTCAAGAGTCCCAGGGCTTTCAGACACATAGTCAATGTGATGCTCTAAAAGACACACAAAAGACAGTTGTGTGTGTGTAGTAAATGGATTATAAATTTCAGTCTAAGATTTTACTCTAAGCACCTCAGCACTACAAGAGTAATAGATATTGTTTATTCTGCATTATTCCAAAAATAATGACCCTCCCTGAAGTATTAGAAGTAGGTTTTATAGAATTTAAACTAAGTTTTAGCTAAGTTTAAGGTGACCTTCTTCAGCTAAACAGCAGGTCTTGCACAGAGCAGGGAAGCCACAAGGAATTTACATTTATGGCTAAACAACATGGATTCCCAGTATCAGGTAAGCCACAAAGAAAAGACACTTTAAATAGTGAATTTCCATTCTATTTACCTTTGTTAATATAATTTCTCTTCTTGTCCTTTAAAGAAAAGAACAAAAAACCAAAATATTAACAATGAAAATTTTGTCACTCCTCGTCCTCTGCCCAAAGACTTTCTTTTGGATACTGCACCTTCTAAAACCTTACTAGACTTTAATCCAAGCTGTACTACTCTTGAAATTTTGGGAAAAAAGTTGAGACTCCTATGACTCCTCATGCCTCCTATCCAGGAAGTGGGGAGAGAAAGGCAGGGAGATGTTGGCAGCAGAATGCTTTCAACAGAAATGCTAAAAAAACAACATTTAAAAAAATATAGTTTTCAAATTTTGCATTATTGAAAATATGCCTTCAGTCCGAAGTGTGACAGAGAAGTAATTCAAATGTATTAAGAGTTACAGTAGCTATGCAAATATTTGGCAATTTCCTTCAAAATGTTCGAGTAAGGAAACAAGAGGCTTGAAACGCCTTTTTACAATCTACTATTTTTTTTTTTCCTTTTTCTCATGATTCACTGCAGGAAACATTTGCTGCAAATATTTCTTAGGCAAATTACAGGTTCAGGTAGCTTAAATCACAAGCCACTTAAAAATAAAACTTTAAGAGATGTAACTTATACAGAAATTTATAACGACAAATTTTGAGGCACAGGCCTGAAAGTAGATTTTCAATATCATATTGTCTGTCCTACTCTTGAAAATACATTTGAACCTCAGACAAAAAAATAAAGCAAAACAAAGCAAAGCAAAGCAAAACAAAACAAAACAAAAAACAAGAGAAAGCAAGACAATCTCTTAATTTCCTTTATCTTACTGCTTATGTCTCCTTTTTAACTTTCAGTTTTAGGAGGGTCTTATATGTTTGTAGAAATATTTAGCATTATTATTTATTTAGTTAGACATATATCATAGTAATACACTACATGTCATAATAATGATGTCTTTGCCAATCAATTTTGAGTTACGAGTATTACACATTTTCTATCCAAGATGCAAAGCGTACAATAGGAGAGACAAAAAATTGGTGTTATTTCATATATTATTTTTCTCTACCTAACCATGTTCAGAGAATATTGATAAAATGCATATTCCTGTTAGAAGTTGGGATGTAGCTCTTAGATATTCATATGTGAAACGACTCCTATTTCTCCTTTTTAGTCAGGATTTAATAGCAGTACCCATATAGCACAATAGTTTTTATTTATCCTTCCTCAAGCATAGCAAAAGAGCAGCCTACTACCTTTTCAATAATATTTTTTCTAATATACTGAAGAAACTGTAAGTTTCTATTTTCATACATACTACTTATTTGGTATGTATTTATAAATGCTAAACATAAAAGCAGGAACAATATTTCAGTGTCTGAAAGGAGTCTTTGTGTAATAGCATCAACAGGACCAATAGCACCAACAATCCCACCACATTAAAGTCTGTCCCAAATTTTTCCTTTCCTTTCCTTAAAATTGGTTTTGTGTGATCACTGGTTTTGGTAGCAGGGAGGCTACAGGGGTGGCTTCTGTAAGAAGCTGCTAGAAATTTCTTCCATCTCTGGCAGAGCCAATACCTGATGGCTTCAAGGCCAAGTCTGAGACAACTGAGATAGTAGTGATGTCTCTGTGATAATATATTTAAGAAGAAAGATAAACAAAAAGTTGTTGTGCTTTTGCAATTGGGACCTGAGAAGACCCGAGTGAGAATTGGTGAGAGGAAGAACTCTGCAGACACCAAGGGCAGTGCAAAAGGATGGACAGGAGGTGCCTCAGGCTGAGCCAGAGCTGAGATTCCCCTGCAGTCTGTGTGCAGCCCATGGTGAGGCAGCTGTGCCCCTGCAGCCCATGGAGATCCACAGGGATGCAGAGACACGCAGGGATGCAGAGATCCACCCACAGCCCATAGGGGAGCCCCACACTGGAGCAGGCAGCTGCCTTGGAGAAGGTTGTGACCCTGTGGAGAGAGGGCCCTGCTGCCAGGCTGGAGCAGCCTGTCCTGGAAGGGCTGCACCCCATGGAAGAGCTGCAGCAGTCTGAGGAGGACTGCTGCCTGTGGGATGGAGTCACATTGGAGAAGTTCTCAGTGAACTGTCTCCCCTGGGAGGGACCCCATGGTGCAGCAGGGGAAGGAATCCTCTCTCTGAGCAGCAGGTGAAGCCACAGGTGATGAGCTGACCATAACCCCCCTGCCCTATCTCCCTGCACTGCTGGGGTAGGAGGTAGAGCAGGAAGAGGGAGGCGTGGGGGGAAGGTGTTGTTACGGGCTTACTTTACTTCTCATTACTATCTCATTATCCCGCTCTGATTTTGTTAGCAATAAATTTACTTCATATCTCTAAGTCAAGCCTGTTTTGCCTTTGATGGTAATTGATGATTGATCTCTCCCTGCCTTTATGTCAACCCATGAACCCTTCATTAAATTTCCTCTCCTCTGTCCTGATACAGAGGGGAGCAAGGGAGTGGCTTTTTTGGATGCCTGGCATCTGGCCCAGGTCAGCTCTACTACACTCCTCATTCTATTTTCCACCCAGAAAAATAATTTCAAGTGCTTCTGTTACAAGTTTGGAATTCTAATTTGTGCACAGGTCATTCACATAACTAAATACATCTATTTAACCTGCCTTCTTTAAGAAGTTTTCATTAGACAGAATATGAGAATACAGTGAACTTCCTTGTAGTCTTGGAAAAAATTATAGAATTGTTCCATCAGTGTTCTATCCCAATGTTCCAGGATAAGCACCATAGATGTCTTGAAGAAGAATTGGATGTCTGTAGCTTTACTTGTACCTAATTACCTTTTAATCACTTCTTAGACAGCCTGCCCTGCTGAGGGCTCCCTGACTTGATTTTACCCTGTTGGGTTAAAGTTGGGATAGAATAGAATAGAATAGAATAGAATAGAATAGAATAGAATAGAATAGAATAGAATAGAATAGAATAGAATAGAATAGAATAGAATAGAATAGAATAGAATAGAATAGAATAGAATAGAATAGAATAGAATAGAATAGAATAGAATAGAATAGAATAGAATAGAATAGAATAGAATAGAATAGAATAGAATAGAATAGAATAGAAGAGAATAGAATAGTTCCAGAGCTACAATTATCTTCTCCAGCTGCCTGATCACTTCAAGACTGATCAAAATTAAAGCATGTTTTGAAGGGCATTTTCCAAATGCCTCTTGAACTCTGACAGGCCTTGGCCATCAACAACCTCTTAATGAAACTTTTCTCAGTGTTTCATGACTCTGTTAATGATTCCTAATGTCAAGTCTCATCCTCTCATGTGTACTGTGCCTGGATATAGGGAGAAGATATCAGCATCATTGTGTCTATTTTTCCTTCTCGAGAAGCTGCAGAGTGCTACCTCTCTGGAGGGAGTATCCTCACAAGCTCCTTTTCTCCAAACTAGACAAGCTAAGGTGATTAGACTTAGTCACTCCTCACAGGACATGCTTTCCACTGCTTCCACCAGCTTTGTTGCATACCTCCAGATGCATTCAAAGACCTTAACATTCTTAAATTGGGAACCACAGTGTGCACAGTACTCAAGGTGAGGCTCCACCAACACTGAATTCAATAAATCCTTTTGATCAGCATACTGCATTCTTAACCCCAGAGCTGCTCTCCAGCCACTCTTCTCGCAATTTAAACTTGTGTTCACTCTGTCTCAAACCCAGAATCTGACTCTTACTAAATTTCATGTAATTGATGATTACTTAATGTTATGATCTACCCAGCTTTTTCTGCAAAGATTCCTGGTAAGTATAATTGATAAATGTGCTGATGGAGCATTCATGTTTTGCATATATACACCATTTATAAAAATGCTGAACAGAACTGTCCCCAAAGTTGAGGCTTGAGAAACACCACTGGCTAGCTGCGTCCAGACACAGCCAGTTCTTCACAGGTGT
This sequence comes from Luscinia megarhynchos, assembly GCA_034336665.1. NCBI lineage: Eukaryota > Metazoa > Chordata > Aves > Passeriformes > Muscicapidae > Luscinia > Luscinia megarhynchos. The sequence goes on along the minus strand of CM067592.1, from coordinate 29,324,744 downwards.
ATAACTCATTCAGAAGACTTCTGTGACAGACACTATCAAAAATGTTACTTAAATCCAGATAAACTGCTTTCACTGTGCCCCCTTCATCCACCAGCAGGATGGTGGTATTTTATTGTAGAAAAATATCAAATGAGAGAGGATTTTCCCTTTCTGAACCTGTGTTGACCACACCTGATGATTGTGTTGTACTTTAATATAACCCAGTATCATCTTTGAGAAGTATATAGATGAAGCAATTTGGATCAGCTCCACAGAAGTGACTGTTCTCGACTCTTTGTAGTATTTCTTTTCAGAAATAGTAAGACAAAACCTGCACAATTGAAAATGTAAGAGTAAATTGCAAATATGGCAAAATAGCCATATCTTCTGGAGAAAAAAAGTCTACATCCACATGGTCAGGTAATTTATGGTACTAGATTTTGGCAGCATGCTCTGGGACTTTAATAGTGATTATATTGAACCATATCTTTAATTACTTTTTGTTGCTGTTTCCTAAAGCCCCTCGACAAATTTTATATAGGAATAAATTTAAAGCATTATTTATACCAATCTCTTCACACTTTTTTGCAAATTAAAATACTTGTGCTTAAAATTTAGTCAATTACCAAGTATATCAGAGGTATTGCAATTTCCAAATATTTACAGACAGGATACCACAGATCTTTAATTACTTGGATGATTGATTTATATTAATACAATTGTCTATTCAGACCATAATATTGTGCATAATGCTTAATTCTGAAGACAAAAACAAGTTAAAATTCAAAAATGCTTTCTTTTATCAAGGGATCAAATAAATATTAATACATGTATGTCATGACATTCCAACAGGGGATCTTTATAAATTTTTAACATCTTTAGAGAGGAATGAAACTAGAAGAGACTTTAGCCTGAGATGACAGCAAAGCCACCTCAGTGACCATATAAGACTAATTAATAATAAGTATTAACTACAAAAATTAGCAAGTTGTTAGATTTATTTAGGAAATATTTCTAAAGGCCTTGAAAAGGAATACTTTTAAGATGCTAGAAATCCATTGAAAGGGTTAAAGCCTTCTGTGATGAGAAACATCTGCTTACATCAGTAGTCTGTATATCTGACTTTCATAAGTCCTTGAGTTAGATGGTAAAGAGTATGGCTTCTGAAAGTGAGTCTGATACTTTGATTTATGAAAATATAGTAGAAATAAAACAAAAAAAGAAGAAAAATGGGACATCTGGAGAAATGATACGCAGCAGTGTAAATGTAGGGGGACAAGCCAAATATCTTGAAATATACATCATGCTCTGAGATAAACAGTCCTCCTGTTTCTTCTTAAGAAGAAAAAATACAGTGCAGCACCACCTGATCCACATACTCAGCATAGCAGCAGCATTGTTTATATAATTCAGGTTGAGTAAGACCGACTTCACAGAGGAAACATTGTTCTGTCTCGGATTTGAAGAAGCAGAACCTCGTGGATATTCGTACTATAAGTTGGGCTTTACTTGGACGGGGGGGGAAGGAAAAGAAAAAACAAAACATAATTTCTATGTAGAAATGGAAAGTAAACTTTTGCAGATATTCAACCAAGCAAGAATAAAGTCTGTGAGATATCTTAGTGAAGAATAAGCCTTGATCCAGCTGCAAACCTTGGAGGGAATTTCATCCTCACCAAATTATGAATGGACAAATGTCACCTAATTTGTTTTGTACTTGAAAGATCAAAAACAGTAAGTCATAATTCAAAGGTGAAATACACAAACATTGCTATTGAGAATATAGTTTTAGAAAAGTGAATATTCACCAAGGGGAGGACGAAAGTCTATCAGTAAAGGCACAGAACTGACATCTGCTCCTCCTTCTGCCCAACCCGAAAAAACACTACTTGTCTCTTCCCAACCTCACGCTTCCCAAAATAAAGATTCCAAGATGAATTCATCACTGAAGACTTAAGTAAAGATAGGTGTAGAAACACTGACAGTTGTAAACTCAGCTAAATATGTAAATTGCAAAAGAATTAATTACCGAATTGAAACAATAGCAAAAAACTCAACCTATAATTGTAATAATGAAATTTTTTTGTACGAATAAATGAAGACATTTTAGAAATTTTACTCCTTCATTATACCAGCATAATTCTTTTATTTATAGGAAAGAGAAAAAAAACCCCTAAATTTGAAGCCTTACTCAAACACTCCTGAACGTCAAATTCTTCAAGAATAAAGAAGATAAGACACTTATCCCCCAGTTGAAATTGTGTTCTATCTATTTTGAGTCTGCTTGCACAAATGTGAGCCTTTCCATGAGGAAAAATTTTTCATTTCATAGCAATGCTGTTTGAGAATGCCCATCTAAAGCAAATGCTGCTGGGTAACACATTTAAAATAGCTGTATTTGCTGACATTTGGAGTGGGTCAGTGAGTAAGGATATTTACAATATGTCCTGTTGTCTTGAACTAGTACAGAAAGTTGTGGCAAGCAGAGTTGCAAAAATTGTCCCACAGAAGCGAGATATATCAAGGGGAGCAAGGTCATGAAGAAGACATTGGAAATTGTTGTTATGCAAAAGTAGCTTGTATCATGCATTTTTTCAGCTAAAATTCTGTGATAAAATTCATGATTCAAGTCCAAACACTCCACAGTAAGTGCTGCAAACTATGCATTTGAAGTAATGGAGTGAATCATGAGTGTATTCAACTCATGTCACTCTGTAAAAGATCAAAAGCATTGTCCAGTTTTTTGCCTAAAACTCGAATGTATTGCAGGAGTAGGTTAAAGACCCTTGTTGGATAAATCATCATTTTCTACTTGTTTAGACTGCATGACCAGCTTATACAAAAAGCAAGTTGTTTGCTGCTTTACTCAAGGGAAATCTAAAAAAAAAAAAAATTAAGAAAAAATTAAAGGAACTGTGCTATTTTCTAACCACTAGAATACTTAAACATGATGTAATACTTTTTCAATGAGTCCAGTACCTATTTTTCAAATTTAGGATTGCAATTTATTTTTAATTGTTGATTTTTACTACCACATTTTAAGACACTTTTACTTTTTACCACACTTTTAAGATTTATTCATTGCAGCAATTCAGTATATACAGTGCCACAATGGAACAGGGCAAATACCAGAAAGAATACAATGAAAGTAAGTGAACCTTGAGAAGCACAAGGACTTGAAACCTATGTAATATAAAGAATTGACAGAATAGAAATTAGCCTGATGTAACTTGAATTAGTTATTGAAATCTGATTGCTGGAGTGATCACTGACCAAAAATTTACTACAACAGCCTTTTAAAGTTTGCCAGCCGTATACAAAAAATAATGTCCAAAATTCTGAGCCTTGCAAAAAGGAAAATAAATAAAGCCAATATGAATGAATATTAGTAATAAATAGTGTCTCTATTTTCCAGGAATACTAGGTAAAACATTGGATAGTGGGAATGAGATTTGTCCTTTTATATATGTGTATATATACACTATATTTATATTTTCTGGTTCTGTTTTCTGCTTGATATTATCTCTTTTAAATACTCCATGTTCCATTTCAGAAACATATCCTGCAATTGCTCAATAATCTGACACCTAAATGTGTGGATGGTACACTGAAAAAAAAAAAAGAAAAAGTACTGTCAGCAACACAAGGAAAACAAACAGGCAAATCAGTGAGCTAAAACTAAGAACACCAAACAATGCTTCAGCAGAGCCATCAGATGCTCCCAAGAGGAATGCAGGTTAAAGAAAAAACAAACAAACAAACAACAGTGCAGTGCTACTTAAGGTGGATTGCAAGGTATCTGCCTAGCTCAATAGTATTGCAGTTTTTAAACCCTGCATATCCAGAAATTTAGCCTACAGCAAGACACACTTTGAAAACTTGCATGTAATAGCATTGAAGCTAAAATAGTGGTTATTCAGAGAAAAGGAGTGGTGATAGCTAGATTATATTTGGCAAAAAAAAATCATTTATAAGGAACTATTGTGAAAAACTGCTAAAACAAATGTAGATCTGGTGAAGTATCCTTTGAACTGATAGATTTATTATACAAAATATATTAGACTATAGACTATAGTACATTGGAAAACAGGAAATTGATTCGTCAGCCTGTCCATTCGCTATGTATCCACTGTTCAATATCCATTTGCAAGTATTAAATTTATCCTTGGGTGGGGTGCCAGACAATTTATAGTACTCTTAAGTAAAACATATACTTAATAAAAATGTATTGGCATTTCAGAAATTTAATGAAGATGCAAACAGCATATAAATAACTTTCACAATGTGAAGTATCTCAGAATGCTGTGGGTATGTAAGCTTAAATGTATTTTTTATCTCCTTCAGGTGCAGCAGATTTCCAAGCAACACCGATATAGGGGAAACTGAGGAACAGCTACCAGGGACATAGTGGTGAAAACACAAGGGGGTTTTCAGTTTTTAGTTCCATTTCTTGTGTGATGTGAGAAGAATAGTGCCATGGAGTAGCCAATGTAATGGAAATGTTCCTCGTTCTTAACCTTGCCAGTGTTTCGTTTGCAAATGAGCAAATCTATAAAGTTTAACAGAACAAATTCTTGATCTGTTTCTACAGAATTATGGAAGCATAATTGTTAAATTCACTGCTGATTTGAATCTGGGACAAGTGGTAATAATTTATAAATATGTTATTTCATAGCAGTATCTGAGTATTGAAAGAAATATAAGCTACATTAAAAAAGATTATTATGCAATTTTGCACTCAAGAAATTCTAAAACATGGAAAGTAGAAATAGAAATATAGTTTCAAAATGAAGCCATTTGCATTTGAAAATGATAGCACAGTACAAAGAAGAAGAAAGCTGCTATAAAACCTCTGAGAAACAGCTTGTTTGTAAAGGTTCTTCATAAACAGATCTAGAGTGAGGCACTCCAGAAAGCAAAAGGGACATGCCTTGAGTCAGGGTGTTTACAACTTTCCAATGTGACTATAAAAACTTCTCCTGAAGCAGCAACAAGAAAGATAGTACTTGGGAAAAGGAACAAGTGAAAGCTCTTGTACACATATGCCTTTTTTTTTCTGACTCAGACAGTAGTAACAGTTATCAGTGGAGTGCCTGCATGTTATCCTAATTCCTCAGAAACCGTTCACAGTTTATTGTGAAACAATCCTGTATTTTCAAAAAGATTTGACAGTTTCTATGATGGAGTTCTGGAGAGTCCACTAGAGAAGAAAATGGGTGTCATATCTTAGCAAATGAGGACTCATCTGACTCAGAAGTTGATTTTCTCCAGAAAAATAAAATTGGGCAATCATTATAATGGATTTCAAACCCATGAGTAATATTTATGATGATAATTCATAGGAATTAAATCATTTGCTTCCAATCTATAAGAAGATAAACTTTCGAGGTAAAGGATTTTTAGTCAATTTTGAAATATTTCTTAAGGCTACGGAAGAAGAGAACCAGTACAAATAATTGCAATAGCTCTGGCTTCATTTTTCCAAGCCTCTTTCCTTCCAGACAGGATAATTTACTGTTGAGCAATGCTTTTAACTAGACTGGTGAAACAAAAATACACTGAGCTTGAAACAGCAACATTTGCTAATCAATCATGGTGAAGTAGATAATACAAGCAGTAGCCTGAATTCTTACCGACTGAGGAAGTGTGTGTGTGTGTCAGGAAATGTGTGTGTGTGTGTGTGTGTGTGTTGATATGGACCTGAGCAAGCAGAATGTGTGTTTTTCCATTTTCTGAGACAATGTAAAAGATGGCAAATTTACCCAGGTGAAAGCATAAAGGTCTTTTCTCCACATGACATTCTTACTTACTACTTGGTTTGCTGAAAATGTAACCAGACTATATGTCCATAACTCACCTTATTAAATTAATCCCTCACAAGACAATAATAAAAGAGTTGTTTAATTATTCATTATTTGTCTTTGGTCTGCATTAAGCAGTGTGGTGATTAAAAAAAAGAAAGGATTAGCATCAATCTGATCAATATTTCTGTAGAAAGTTTTTCAACAACTACAGGTAATATATATATTTTTTTTTTCTCTAAGCTATATATAGTGATACACATATATTTATTGTTTAGAGAAAGATTTTTATTAATAGGCTGTGAATCATTACATCAGTGTCTACGTGACGTAAAAATATGGCTCTTTCACAGGTATCCCATATCTTATCCAGAGATTTTGAGTGATTAATTTGTATTAGTTCCAGGAAATTTTATTCTATAGATAGAATGTTGATTATTGCCATGATCACTTGAAAAATCTCTTTATCAGTCCAGTGTTAGGAATTTGTGTTAAGGTTGTATTTCACGCAAGGTTGTCCAATTGGGATTTGATTACAAGTGCAAACATTAAGCATTTTATTTTCAGGCATTGCCTTTTTTAAGATTTACAGGATTTTCTTATGAGTACTTTTTCAGAGATGGTTGCTACAGTAAACATTTTTATACCTTTATATTCTTACCTAAGTTCTCCAAATTAATAAGAGGTTTCTTTTTTCCTCATAATGGTAAAGGACCATACCAATGCAACCATTGAAATGTGTAGAATGGGAAGTTTTACATCACCAAGATGTAATTTAATTGAATAACCTGATATAATTTGTTTCCATAGTGACTACCCTTCTGCTTAAAATGTTTTAGAAGTGGTTAGTCAGTATACCCTTTATGAGAAACAGGACTATTAACTAAAATTACCTAAGAAATCTGTTTTCCTTTTTCATACGGAAAATTTATGCTGCCATTTTAAGTAGAAAATCTTGGTTTTTAATTAGAATCATACAGAAAATAACCTTTTGACCCAATCTTCCTTACTGTTTACAATTTTAAATATTGTTGTATAGTGCAAGGAAACAGCAAAAGAAAAGCTTTAAAGAGCTCACAAGTTCAGACTTTCTACTCGGTCATAACAGCAACTGAATTAAACAAGTGGAACTCGCCTGTTAAGGTTCTTTCAGAAAGTCACCAGAAATGTATTGTAATTCATATGAATCTTATTTTCACACCCTAGCTGGCTCTTGCAGCTCTTGCAGGTCAACCTAATGTATTATTTCCCTTCCTGCAACCTTCTCATCTATGTGGGTGATCCAGTAGTGGCACACTTCCCTGTCAATCAGTAAACAAGCCAAGTGATAGTCACTGTGCAACCACAGAGGCCATCTTTCAAACGAGACACATGAATAAGGTTATGATCTCTCAGTAATATGTAGTACCTCACAGAATGTTTTGCAAATTTGGGACCTTTGTGCCTTTTGCCCAGGGCTTAGTTTTCTAATGCTGCCATCGATACTTAATTTTACTTCACAGAATATTCGCAGAATACTGTCAATAGGAAGGGACTCACAAGGATCATTAAGTGCAACTACTAAGTGAATGGTCAACACAGGGATAAAGGCCACAGGATTTTGTAAAATGTTGATGAATAAATCTGCAAAAATATTTGTATTTTTCACCCTTATATATACATGTTGTCTTGCCTCCACATTATGAGTGTCACGCACCTGAACAACTGTTTTTCCCATAAAAATTATTCACAATCAAATTTCTGTTCATCTTCACCCTTGCATTAATGGTATGTGTTTCCTGACTTTACACTAAACCTGTTGTTTTTCTTTCTCCACGATACAAAAGAATATTTTATCCATAGAAAGAGTGTGCTAGCTCTGAAATTACAGTGAAAATTCAGTATTCATAGTTATAATTTGATTATCCAATACCTTGTACTGCTGTAGTACCTGCAGCTGTTTAGTTATCAAAGGCCTTCAAGAACCTTAACTAAAGACACTGAATTAAAGTTGAGACCTGATAGCAATGTCTTCAGGCTAGCATCTTTCTGTAAGGTGCTACACTTTTCTTTTGGGTTGTATTGAACTATTACAACATGCTTTTAAAATAGGGAGATATAGTAATCTCCATTACATTGACACAAATGAAACCTTCCATTTAGTTACACAGAGACATCAAACTCTGAATAATTTCACCTAGTCTCAGACATAGCTGTCCTCTTAAACTTGAAATATTTCCCTTCATTTCCATCTGTGAAGTGTTTGATTGCATGCCAAAGTCATTAGGTGATTGATTTATAACACTTCTTATATTGTTAAAATGAAGCCTTATTTTACCTCAGAAGCAGCATTACACTGATGATAGGTGAAGCGACTTTTTTATCATAAATTCCTTAGACACTAAAAAGCTAAATATATGTTAATAATTTCTCTAATCATCTTACTGTAAAAGAGGTTTTGTATCATTCTTGCATCCATTTTCCCTTTCCATGTTTCCCCATCCATGTTTCCAGCTATTTTAAAAGTATGCCAACTAAATAGCTATTTCAGTAGTGTTTCTTGCAGTGCCATTTATTAAAAACAACTCTGTCATTTTCAAAGCTCTCCTTCACTTTTATACAAGAAAGCCAAAGTCATGGTATTACTTTTGAAGTTTAGATTTTTTCCGAATGTCCTTCTTAATTTCAGAGCTTTGACTAGTTTCACTGTTCTTCACTCCATTTCTTCAATCTATATTTCAGGTTTCCATATCTGTTTTTATTTCCTTTTTTTTTTTAAGCTATTTTTTGGCAAGATGTTGGCCAAGTAAAATAATCCATAAATTACTGGGCACATTGGCTAATTCCAGAGCAGAGATATGACCTCTTTGTAGTGAATTGATAAATAATTCTATTATTTATTAATCTAACATTTTCAATAACAAATGCTTTGTTTTTCTTGGAACACTGGTTCAATATATTTTGTAGAATTTTTGCAAGCCATACTTGAGAAGAACCTTTGAAGTTCTTCTCAGTATGTAACAATATCCTTCTCTTTTTTTTTACAACTATTATTTACAGATTTTTTAATATGCTCCTTAAAACACTAAACAACTAATTTTTAAACAAATTACCTTTTAGTAATCATATTATCCTTATTAAAGTGAGGCTTTTCCATACGTGTGAAATCCAGAATGCTCTTCATGGATTAACTGGGATTTGAAGGGAAGAATGGCAGCATGAGGATTTCTTTTCCCCATCCGTGTTTTCTACCCTTGTTTCATAATGATTTAAGCAGAAGTTACTTCAGCACTTCAAATTCCAACATATTTCAAATTATAAATGAGAAATTATTTTTCTAATGTATTAATAAATGTTGCTAATAGTTACATTTGGATATCTGTCTTTCCTTGAAGTTATATTGGAGCACTTCTCTTGCTATGCAAGCATCTACTTCCCTATTGTTCTAATTTTAATCTCAAAGGATGCATCATCTGTCACTAAATGCTCAATATAAAACTGCTCATTTTACTTCTTTCCATTCACTGTAGAAGCAGAGCACAAAACTGTCCCTCTGGTGTGTTCATCAAAATTGTGATCTCACTGATTAAAATTCAGATAAAGTGGCATTTTTGTTTTATCCACAGTCCATCATAGCTTTATTGTTTGAATCTCATTAACACTCTGTTACTTCTCTCTCTCTTTAGAATTAGTATTTTTGTTTTGGTTTTGGAATTTTTTTTTGTTTGTTTTTTTCTTTTGCTGTGTTTTTTCTTCTCTCTCTCATAGGAAGCTAATTAAAGAGAAACAAACAAAATTATTGCATATAGATTTCTCAGGTAACTTTCTGTGGCAGCATTTGAAGCGTATCTTCTAGTATTTATGTAGGTTTGTGCCATAATTCAACAGTAAAGCAAAATGTTTTATGTCATTCAAAACTGCATGTCATTTGTGCAAAAGTCATTGCTTATTAATTACTTTTCAGGTTGTTCTGGGGGAGGCTTAGATTACATATTGGGAAAGATTTCTTTGTAGAAAGATTTGTCAAGCACTGGAACAGGTTGCCCAGGAAAGTGGTGAAGTGGAAGTGTTTAAAAAATGTGGGGAAATGGCACTTGAGGACATGGTTTAGCATTGGACGTGGTGGTCGTGCTGTGTTGATGGATGGACTTGATGATCTAAAAGGTCCTTCCCAGTCTCAATTATTTTATGCTTCTTCATCAGATTTTTTAAAATAAATACATCAAATTTTGACCAAGCTTCAAGTACCATATTTTTCTTACTCCCATCACATAATCTTAACAGAATTATACTTTTCTTATCCTGGAAGTAAGATATCATATCCATGATCTTTTTCCAAATATTATTCAATCAGAAATGTTTTATTACTATGTTGTTTTCCAGTTATCATCTAATGATTTTACTAGATGTACATTAATTGTCCATGTATATATATACATATATATACATGTATATACATATACATATACATATACATATACATATACATATACATATACATATACATATACATATACATATACATATACATATACATATACATATACATATACATATACATATATATATATATATATATATATGCGTGTGGGCATGTAAATAAATACTACTATTTCAGTATTATATTCTGGTTTTTTATGAATGTCCCTCTTTCTTGGCCAAAAGAAGAGTGCAAAGTTCGGAATCAAAATTGAAAGAGGTGTATCAAGTCTTTCTCCTCTTTTCTCTTGGAAATCAATATTTATGATAAAACTTAGAAAAATGAAGTAATTATGCACAACTGTTTTTAAGAACCTGAATTAATCACTGAACATGGGAAAAAGTGTTGAACATTTTTGCAGTCATTAAAATAAAATACTTTCTTGACATGTTACCTCTTGGACAATTTGGCATCTAAGTACCGATATGTGTGTGAAAGAGCACATATTTTTTCAAATCAATAAACTTATTCACTTAACATAGAGCCATAACAAAGGAGTACATATTGATCTGCAAGCTAGGCCTCTCAGAATTTCTATAGCTAATATACAACTTGGCTTACAATGGTCCCTGAAGATCTTCTTATCACTAGATAACAAGAGTTAAGGATCATTAGAGTAATGAGTGATTTGACTATGTGTCTTCACAGTGATTTGTGACATAATATTGTTTCTTAAAATCTTCTTCAAAGAAACAGAAAACCCAAAACTTGATCAATATTGTGCTATTTCGTATAATTATTCACATGTATGTACACACATAGATTTTGTATTTTTTTTAAAAAACACAGTCCTTAATATGTAAAACTTCTTGAGCTGTAAGGCAAATGCTGCATCTTACAGCATTTTGCCAGTAAATAAGCCAGTGTATTTTATGTACATCAGACTTTGCATTTACTACTTATTCTGGAACTTCCTTTCCTGTACAGTTTGTCTGCTATACTGGAAGAAGATGTGTAATGTCAGGAAAGTGAGGTACACCAAGAAAAAAAAGGTTTTAAATACCTTTTCACCAAACTCGCTAAAGACTTTTGGCAGAGTTATCTCTTTATTTCTTCCTTTTTTAAAAGTGTGACATTTTTTAGAAATTATGGAGGTCTTCTTTTTGTTTAAATAATTTTACTTTCACCAAAAATTATGCCTGGTTTTTATAATATTGCTTCAAAATATATGTAATTAAAATACCGTCAAATCTTTATTTCAAATCAAAATGGAAAGTGACCCCAAGTATTTAACACCTAAGATGTATAAGCAATTTTTGCAGTTATTAAAAATGTTTCATAATTTTTTTAGTGATTTAGTTCCATTCCTACTGAAAGCAGTTATGTAGATTAAGAAACAAATTATCTGCAGAGTCCACCAAATCCTTTGGAGTTATATTAGCAAGGAATTTAACTTCACATATTCACTTTCAGCACTTCTAAAATCCGGTAAAGTCTCTCAATTTTTATTTCATTACAAGAATATCTGTCACTTGGGATTTAGCTGTAACAGCTTTCCTTTTTTCTACACATACATTTTTTCTGTGGATATTCTCAAGCTGATGACTAAGATCTGTGAGTAATACACGAAAATGATAGCATAAATTAACTTGGGTTCATTTTTCATAAATTCCTATTGGAAAACATGCAGCCTTTAAGCTGTTATATCTGTCATGTTATTGTGGAATAAATTCCTCTCCTCACATTCAGAAACAATGAAGAATAATTGGGTGAAAAAAACCAGGTCAAGTGAAAGTTTCAATTTTATATGAGAAAACCCAAACTATTGTACCTTTTCTAAACAGGACATTCCCTGAATAGGAAAAAAAAATTAAAGTTTGTGATAAATGAGTAATCACATATTACATGATAAGAAGAGAAAGAAACATGGAAAAAATCTTACTAAAAGTCTGAATCTCAGAGCAGTAAAACCCATAGGTATAAAACTATCTGATCTTCCCTGTTTCATGCTGGGCTTAGGAATGTTCCTTTAAATCAGAGAGTCATTTGAATCTGGGTGCAGTGGAGGGGAGCAGTTGTGAGGACCTTTTATTTCAGTAAATCATTGCATAGGATCATCTTGCATCGGTTCTGCTATTTCTGAGTTGAATAGAAATACAGGTCATTATTTCCTTTCAAGCTTAGTATGTAATATTTGAACACAGGATTTTTATAGCAATAGTAGTTAACCATATTTCACTGATACTGTGGAGCTAACACTTTAATTCATTCCCTAGTACAGGTGTAATGTTAAAAAGTGGAAAAATGCCCTATAATAATAGAATTAGTCTCAATTAGAATAGTCTCATTGCTGAACCCACAGGTGGTGATATCTTCCTATCGATACCCTTTCTCTTCCTTTCTCTTTCTCTTTCTCTTTCTCTTTCTCTTTCTCTTTCTCTTTCTCTTTCTCTTTCTCTTTCTCTTTCTCTTTCTCTTTCTCTTTCTCTTTCTCTTTCTCTTTCTCTTTCTCTTTCTCTTTTTCTCTTTCTTTCTCTTTCTCTTTCTCTTTCTCTTTCTCTTTCTTTCTCTTTCTCTCTTTCTCATCATTTCTTTTCCTAACTTCTTCTCAAAATGTATTGTAAGACTGACTAAAAATTCCAATTAATGTCTCATTAGGTGCCTTGTTATATCTTGATACATTAAAGACGGACAAGTTAGTTAAGTGTCTCTATTTTGGATGTCATTTTAAAATCTGACAAGTACCTTATTTTACACCAATATTTTAAAGTTTGCAAGCCTAAGTTATTGAACCTCCTGAGAGTTTCTCCTGCACTCCACCTAGAGTGCATCAAACAGTCTTCCCCTAAAGCCACCAATTGGACTGAGGAATAACACTTAAGTCAAAAGGCAAAATGTGTTTTCAATAAACTTTATTTCTTTGGCCTAGCTCCAACCCGCTTATTTCATCATATTTCTCATCTTTAATGAATCAAAAATTGAAATAAATAGAAAGACATACATAAGATAATTAGTGTCTTCCTTTTGCTCTAGTAAAGCATCTACCAGCAAGGAGCACAGGTTATAGGCTAAATCCTTGAACATTGTTGCAACAGATTGGTATTTAAGAACCTCATATACTTGTACCTATAAATTTTTCCAAAAGATTTAATGGAAGCATTTTACCACAAAGGGCAGAGTCCTCTTGAAATATATGACTAAACAATTTGGAAGGTGGACGGGTTTATTAGCTTTGTTAAACAAATTATTTATTTCAAATTCTTCCCAGTCATATGATATTTCCATATCTAGACACAGGTTCTAGAATGGTAATGTTTTTCCTTTATTATTTTTCGTATTATAATTAACATTTTTCCAGTGAAAGGCAGTTTTTCCTTGACAAAACAGAAGGCTTTCTTTTCATGTTCCTGCATGCTAGATTAAAATAAAATTAAACAAAAAGATAACCAGCCTACCATATCCCCAGATTCCCTTCATTAGTCTAAAAAATATGAACTCGGTTTCTTTCTAAGATACTGAAGTGCAAAATGAAATACCATATAAACCAGACACACGACTGGAAATTTATTCTCCTTCAGTACTTCAGCCACATTAAGAGTAGAAATACATTGTAACAAATCTTATGCAAACAAAAGACATAAAAATGTACAGTAAGGGATATTAACATTCTATTAACATTAGCATTCTTCTCTATTACTTCCTCTGCTGGATATCTCAGTGGATTCACCATGCAATATTCTGCATACTTATCTCAGGTAAGGATGGTTCTGCTCATATAAGGGAGATAAGGTACTCTCCAATCAGAAATTCAACACACGCTGTTTTTCACTTGCAGAAGATGGAGAGGAAACTTAACATATTCTAATGAATACTCTGTTCATCTCTTAAAAGTTTGTATTATGATCACAGGGACATAGTGCAACCTGATACACCCTTCAGATAACTTCTGGTAGCTTAAACATGAGGACAATAATTCCAAAATTGAATCTTGATAAAAAATTAAAACACTTGTATGTCATTACTATACTTGATTTTTAAACAACATTACTACAGACTTAGAAATTAACCAATCAATTTTCAGTATTCAAAAACATTTCTGCTAATAGTTTTTTCTCTGGAATATATAACTTTTTCTATCTTTTTTGAATAAGCTTCCTTATATTTATCATCAGAATTTTTTTTTAATCAGTAGCATTTATTTTCTTAAAGATCTTTTGAAAATTAATCTATTTGTCTAGATCAGTTCTGAAATCTGTTTTAATTCTGCTGCCAACAGTCTGCAGGAATTGGATGAATTAATCCTAATCTCACAGTAAATGAAAAAGAGAGGAAGGGGATACAGTGCTAGCACTTAAATACACTTTCCTGGCAAGGACCAATGTGTTCCTGAAATAAGTACCTCTGTCTTCCTCCACAGACTGAGACCTGCTGGCTTGCTATTTCAAAATGCTTTTTAGAAAAGGAAGGAGAGAAAAAAAAAAAAAAAGAAAGTCAAAAGGTCACTAAGACCCTGTAAGGATTTCATTTGTTGAATATATTGAAAAAAATGTCTGGGAAATCATAATTCACATCCTCAAGCCTGTTTTCTCCACTGTATCTTGTCCTGTCCTGTAAATCATAACAGAAGGCAACATGATGCTCTCCACAGTACTGAACAGCATTGTCACAATACTGGGTCACTGGAAGAGCAGTTCCCTGTCCCTTTGTTGCACTGAGTCATTATTATTGAGGGACACTTTTCCACTATCTTGGCACATAAAACTCCATGTCTGTAGCTGGCTTTCCTTGGGTACATTTGGAGATCTCTCTGAAATGTCTTTCCATCATTTTCTTAGTCAATGCCCTTCTTCCCTAGAAGTTTTTTCAGGATATTTTTCTTGGGTCTTTTCTCCAATAAGCATCTTGAGGATCAGCAGATATTTTTCATCGACATCTAAGATGTCTTTACTTCTGTCTCCTCATTTAGCTCAGATTTTTTTAAGAAAACAAATACAATCTTTAAGAAACTTGACTAAGTGCAAGATCCATCATTATGGGATTCTTGGTGTTTTAATCAGTCTGAAAGTCAAAGAGTATTTACAACTGTTGTAATAGTTTAAAATTGTGAAATATAAAAGGAATCCATTTTGCATGGAACAAACACAGGATGTGTAATTTTTTTTTTGTTCTTCCTAATCATCACACCTTAATTATTAACATAAATGTCAGACATGACATTCATAAAAGTATTACAAAGCTTACATCCCTGTGAATTTACCAACATACCTTTTCAACCATCCATAAACAATTTTCTTTGTACACTGTATCACTTGTATATATACACTTTTTTCTGCTTTGTAAGTGCATATTAAAGTTATAGCATAGGCATATGCTCTTTTGCTATAGGAAATAAGAGACTTCATTTTATACAGTCTTTTGCAAACACATTGCCGTAGGCAACTTTCTTAAAATCAAATATATGCAGAAACTTTTGGGTTGTCTCTTATGACGCAATCATAGACTACTACAACTTGGTATAGTCTCACAAATTCTCTCTGTTAATTATGATACCTCTATAAACATAAATTTTACATTTTGGCCAATGCTGCTTTGGGGATTATTTTGGTTTTATAATTTTGTGTTTGTTTTTCTGGGGTTTTTTTGGTTTGGTTTTGGTTGCTGGTTTTGTTTGTTTGATTTCAGTGCAGAGCTACGAGCTGCAGTAGAACAACAGTACTTAAGATAATTTTAAAGGAATTGTGCCTAGATAGTTTTCATCCATAGATTTGCCAAAAAAATGTAGTCCAAGTATCTGACAGGCAAAGGAGGAGGTGCAACCACATTCATCAATTAGCATTAAATGTTAGGAAAATATGAGAATTGCAGTCTCACAGGCTTGGGCCTTTAAGTAGACAGAAAGAAAACTGTCAAAATGCCTCCTTCCTTGCCAAGAGGAGCACTACATAGAATTATATTTATCATCCGTGCTTATCTTACACCTTCATTCCAATTACTTGGTGCCTTCTGCACCTAGAAGAACAATCCTTTGTTAAGCTGTTGCTTTGCTTTCCTCAAGGCTGTTCTTGCGTCATATTTGTATTAATCTCTGTGTAGGTGTGATGGTTTCACAGCAGGGAGAAAGCTAAGGCTGCCTAAACCTCTCCCTTCCCCCATGACAGAGGGGAAAGGAAAAAAAAAAAAGAAAAAGAAAAGGCGGGGGAGGGGAACTACAAGAGATTAAAAAACACTGGAGTCACAATTTTACCAAAATAAGATTAATATAAAAGAGCAGTAAACACGATAATAAAAAGAAACTTGCACAAAAGAGGGAAGTGGTTTGAGCTGTAAAAGCAAGGTGCTGTGCAGAGCCCCTGGAACAAAGATAAAATGGCCACTGCTTCCTGGGCAGCCCACCTGCTCCTTTCAGAACAAAACCAGGATGATTGCTATTCCCCGGCAGTTCCTCATAGCCCAGGAGAACAAAGACAAGATGGGGAGAGGTTCTTATGTCTCAGCCCTCCCCTGGCCCAGGAAAAACAGGAAAACAAAGGGGACAAAACAAAACCTGCAGAGCTCGTTTGAATCGATTGGTGAATGTGGCAGGTGATGCTGCCAAAATGCTGACTCCTATGATGGTGGCGTGGGTTCAGGAGCTCTCTTCTTCCAGGGTGCAGCAACAAAAAAGTGGGCCTTGGGCAGGCTCTCCTCGCTCATCCTGTCCCTGTCCCTGTCCCTGTCCCTGTCCCTGTCCCTGTCCCTGTCCCTCTCCTCCCTCCAAATGGCAAAAATCAAGTGGCAAAGGTGTTGTGAAATTTGCTGTGAAGCAGCTCCAGATTGCAAAATGTCATTTCCAAGGTTATGGCCCAGAGACTCCCTGGTGACCCCCTTGGGAGCCCATAGAGAACAGAGAAAGCGTTCTGTGTTTCCAGTCCCTGTTTTGAAAGGGTCACTGCCCTTCTGCAAATGGGGAAAAAGGTAAGGTTCTGTCCTTAGTGTCCCTGCTTCTGCCTGGAAACTGCTCTTCTGGGCCCCTTCCCACCTCTCAGCTCCTCCTGGGCCCCTTCCCACCCCTCATCGCGCTCATGGCTATGATGTAAAATGGTTTTTGAACAAACACCACTGATAACTCCACCGCCTTGTCTCTATACCCAAGACAATAGCAAATGGGAGGAGAACAGAGAAGATAATGTGGCAGCTTTGAATAGAGGTGTTTGAGAAAGTAGGATAAGAATCCTAATGCATATGAGCACACACTTCTCTGTGTTAGAAAAGGACTATAAATGTAGGTCTGTTTTATTCTGGGAACTTTGAAACAACCCTCCATTTAAAGAAAAGCGTGCCATATAGAGAACAATGTATAACCATGGTTTAATATGTTTATTTCTTTAAATTAGAACAAAATTTATTAAAAAGTCAAATACTTTTGCTATGCACAACATTTTTTCCCATTTGTATTTGCATTACGTCTTTGTTGGAGATCTCAAATGAACTATGGCTTCCAAAAATTTATATTAATAAAGAGTTGCAAAGGTTTCAACATTATGTATGTGCAACTGGCCACCTCACATTTTATAAAACTGAACCAGATACAAATTAAAGAGGATTTGTTAGGTTCTGGTAAAAACATGATTAATGCGAGGCTTACACTGACCCTAAGGCTTAATGAGACTTACAGTGCAGAATAGAAATTAGGATAATCCCATAATAATGACACAGCAATAATGGTAAACTGTAGATACAAACTGACGTTGACTGAGAGTATTTGTTGCTTCAAATTTATAACTTTGAGAAGAAAGTATTTGCTAACAATGCTTAGTTACTAATTACTATGTAGAGCCTTATTAAAGAAAAAGGAAAGCCCAAGTTAATCTCACTACAGAAAATGAAAAAGCATGTAAAATTATCTAGTAGAATGAGACATAATATTGGAAAGGGGGAGCAGACAAGTATTTCTACTCTGAAAATATTAGGTAATTCAAAAACAGAGTAAGAGGAACTAGATGTTGGAATAGGCAAGTCAAAGTAGAGTGATGCATTTTGGGGTACAGGGGACACATCTAAAAAGCATAATTCTCTCCCTTTTGGTTTAAAACCACTCAATATCATTGGGTAAATAGGTGTTCATTGAGTAGAAGCGCATCATAACCTGTCCAGTGATGTGTGAACTAAAGAGGTTACAACAGGAAAAAAACTGCAAAACTCTGGAAAGCAGTGTAAAATTTGAATTCATCATACAGTGAAATAGAGAGTAGAAGAGATCTGTGCATGTTTTCCTTTCCTTTTAAACAAATAGACATTTTACCATGGAAAGTGTAAAGTAATAGTAAAGTCTAACACAAGCTATAACAGCACAGCATTTACTTAATAAAGTATCAGTTAAAAACTTGGGAAATAATTTCAGAGATACAGTATCATGTTGGCAGCATTTTCAGTCAGCTTTCTTGAACATGCAACACGTCGATTTAATTGGATCAGGCAGTGGTTCAGCATTGAGCCAGTGCACAGCCTGAGTTTAGAGTTCAGTTCTACACAAGACATGTCTCCAAAATGCTAAAGCTTGGAAGAGAATTTGTGCAGTGCCACCAGTGAAGAATGTGTGTTTATAAGTGGCTATATGTGCATACTCAGTGCATATAGAGACAAAACATACATTGAGTGTAATATATATTAAACTTACTAATTTGTGCTGCAGGGTGAAGAATATAAATTCTTATTCTGGGAATTCAGCTATTTGCTTAATGCAGTATTTTTAACATCTACAGAAATAATTAAACTTACTGACAAAAATTAATCTTTTGCCCAAAAGAAGCTTTTAAAACGATACAGCATCAAAAAAACAAAAAACAAAACAAAACAAAACAAACAAACAAAAACATAAAAAACAAAAAACAAAAACAAAAACAAAAACAAAAACAAAAACAAACAAACAAAAAAAACCCAAAAAACAACAAAACCAAAACAAAACAAAAAAAAAAAAGAAAAAAAATCCCACAAAAACTCAAACAACTTTTTTCATTAAAATAGAACTGGTCTGGTTTAATAATAATTGTAATATCTCTTCCTTTTGCTATACATAATGGCAGAAGGTTTTGGCTTTCACTGGTTATCCTTTCACTCTAGGAAAGAGACAATTAATTGGATATGAGATTGTCTTAGCATTTCTGCTAGGACATTGAGATGTAGTAGTACTGAGAACACCTGCTTGGTAAACAGTAGTTATGCTTGGGGGAAAAATATCTTCAATGAATACAGAGCTTTCCCATAAATATCCTTCAGAAGCAGTAATGTCCAAGGTAGCAGACAAATCTTTAATGGATTTATGATTACTTTCTTCCAGTGAACCTGTATGTAGTGGGTCACAAGAACGCAAGTGGAGAGACCAATCCTTTGGGGTGCTACAAAGAACATTTTTGTTATTCACTGTAAATGGCAAAATATCTCATTGGTAGAAGTCACTGTTAAAACAGAATGGTGAGGTTAACATATTTCAGCCCATGAATGTCCAGTTTATATTTTCAACAGAAAACTTAAAAAGAAAAATTAGAAATTTTCTATTGCGTTTCAAACAACATGAGATGCTTTGAACAATTATTTAATGTCCAAAAATTTAAATTTATTTTATATTTTAAATAGATATGCTGCCAGATACACTCATTGACAGAGACTATAAGACAGGAAGGTGGCAACCCCTTCCTGTGTCTGCAGGATTTTGTGTTATTGTTCTGTCTTTTACTTTCACTAAAGGAAAAGCTCATAGAAATTTTAATGGTTCTTAGCTGTATTAACTCATTTTTCTCTTATGGATAATGTCATGAAGGATTCTGCTTGATAAGATAATGAAAGGATAAACTAGGCCATGAAAAGGTCTGTTCAGACAGTATTTTTTGAAGAAGTTGACCTGCATCTTGAGTTTTTTAGAGAAGAAGGAGATTTTATTTCAAAACTTTTGTACAAGAAATCTTATACATAGTACATGAGATTTGTACAGCAAGTATATGGTGTGTAGAGCCATGTGTAGCAGTAATATAAGACTACTGTGTCTGCTTTTATAATTTTCAAGCTATTTCTAATTATGTATGGGTTTGATAAGGAAAAAAAATCATACATTGAAATTGTCAACAGACAAAATTTAGATTCATGCTGTTTTTATTCTTTGCATACGATTTGTTAGGATAAAGAAATTTCCATCACTACAGAGACTTTTTTTCTACTCAGTACTGTCTGAACTTTGATAGATAATAGCAGCCTAAGAAATTTAGTCCAGCATGCATCTTTACTGCTTAAGCATCATGCTAAAGAACAAGCATCACTCACGCTCCTTTTATGCTTTCTTTATTGTGGTGTATATTGTCAAATCTAGCCTCTACATTTCATCATAAAGAATGAGCAAATGACACCTAAAATAAGAAAAAAATATTAGAGATACTTTTATTACCAATTAAACTTTATGAACTACAAAGTATTTAAAAAACCATGGTGAAGCAGACATAAAAATCAGAGAAGGAAGTTATTTTTGGATTTAAGAAAAATGGTGAGTAGCATGTTATAGCATCCATGCAGTGCTTAGTATCAGTTCCTTTGGTTAGACTCAACTGCCAAGCAGCAGAGCTTTTATAAATCTCCTTCTGTGGTAAATAGGCTAGATGTTTACAAACTGAAAGAGAAAGCTTGAGTGGGACAAAAACCAAACAAAAAGCAAGTAAACGAGAGAAAAAAAAATAAAAGCATTTGATTCTCAGACCGTTTTAATAACACAATCAATCTCTGTTTTGAGGTAGATTGGTTGTCCAAGCAGGTGTCCTAAAGGTGCCATCAGGCATTTGAATGCCAGACAGTGTTTGAAAGCATATCAGTATTATAGCCACTAACTGATATACTGCAGGACTCCAACATTGTCTGAAGAAAAATTAGAAAGACTTTGTTCACCTCACGATTAGAACAGCAGAGGGAGCTGTCAATCTTCTCAGGAACAAAGACATAGTGATATCCAGCTTCAGAGATGGGTATGTGTTATCCAATCAATTCCAGAGCATCACACAGGGCTTGACTAGTTGTATGTACACTGTCCAAATATACAAATAAATGTGGAGTTCCGTGACTTCATAGCCTGACCAAGGCCTACAAAGCAGCAAACAAATTTGAAAATCAGCCAGAATTTACACTAGCTCCAGTCATTATCCATTGAAATCTACCTATTTTTTGAATCTTCAAGATAACTTGTTCATTATGCTTTTCTACTTTTTTTCTCCTTATCTATTGATAACTTGCTAGAACTTCCCTTTGGCTTCTTCAAGCTGACTTGCAAAGCTATATATATCCTACTAATATGAAACTCCTCTTGACTGCTTATTAATCACTGGTGCTCCAACAGGCATGATAGTGAGGAAAAAAAAAAACAAAAAACCACATGCCAGAAAAAATTGCAATAAAAGTAGAAAAATATCATGTTCCAGTCATGAACTTGATACAAAGAAATGAGCAATGAATGGTTTCTTCAAATTCTCTTCCCAGTATTTAAATAGCTGTACTCCTTTCACTTTCTCTCTTGAAGTAACCTAGGCAAAGAAAGGTTTTTTAAGTGTGCTATTGTGTGGTGCTTCAGTTACAGAGTATTTAAGCACAGAAAAAAAAAAAAAAAGATCATTAAATGTTAAAAGACAGATTTATTCAGTGTCAGCTCAACACTACTTGAGACATGGTACAAATCACCTCTGTCTGTCTTCACTTGACTGTTAAATTTGCCCAAGGCAATCCTTTTTTAAATCAAGCTTAGTGGTAAAGTACACGACGGCAAAATTAGATAAGCTTTAAATCAAATAAACCCATCTCAGGTATAAACAATTCTGCATTAATTGGAAAATCAACTATGTTTTAATTTACTGCTAATACTTAATTGAGTAAAATATTAAAACAATTTTAACACTTTTCCAATGAACATAAGCTTTTGGAAACACTATCAGAAGTTAAAACTATAGTCAATGGGAAAAATGCTAACCTAATTATCAAAAAATAAGGATTAAAAACATGAACACTTGCAAAATCTAAGCAGAAAATTACTCTTATCTTCTCTGTGGTGAAGTGTCTAACCTTCATTGCATTCCACACTTGCATGTCTTTGTTTTAGAAGTAAGGTAGAATATGCATCATTTTTGGCAGATGTGTATGGTCTGGCAATATGAAGAGCTACTAGATTCCATTATCTTCATACTCCAAGGAATTCTATACCAATATTTTAAGATTAAAGCTTTTTATGAATGTGCTGTAGAAATACCTTTTTTTAAAAAAAAGGAAAATTCATAAAAGAGGAAGGTTCATTGCCTCTACAGCCCATGTGACTTTCAGTATACTTTCAACTATTTTTGCAAAAAATGCTGTCATCAACACATTATGGTTTGGATTATTCACTACCACATGTTCTGGCTAACATAAAATAGTATTTTGAGCTACTCTCAAAATAAAGAATTTAATGTTGAAAATGTCACAGCTACACAGAGACTTGTATCTGATGCTGAGACCATAACACATTGACAAAATAAATTAGAAATGCAATGGCTATATGATTTTTTGAATTGCACAATGACTGTGGCTGTTCAAATATAGTACTCTGCTTAGTCAACAGCTATTTTTGCCAGGTTACATTTACTTACATAATCGAGTGAAATTTTGATGCTACAGGAATTCCTTTGACCACAATTTCAGATGCTATAAATCAACATATACTCAGATGTCTATTAGTGCCAAGATACAGATGTTTTTGCAAGTCATTTTTCCAAAATCTTTGAAAAACTATTTTCTGTCTTATTTTTAAAATGCA
This sequence comes from Luscinia megarhynchos, assembly GCA_034336665.1. Lineage (NCBI taxonomy): Eukaryota > Metazoa > Chordata > Aves > Passeriformes > Muscicapidae > Luscinia > Luscinia megarhynchos. Next base: position 29,301,772 of record CM067592.1, on the reverse strand, counting down.
ATTTAAAAACAACATGCTAGGGAATATGGCCTTCTATGGGAGTCAAACTGCACTTTGTTTGCTTTGTTTGAAAAACCTGTGCAGTATTTGGACAGTTAAGATTTTCAAATATTTTAACAACATAGATATTCTTTGTTTTGTCACAGTGTTCTTCTGTGAATCTGTAGCTACTTCACTTTTTTCTTGACCATTTCATTGTTGGGAATTTACTTCCTCTGTTTTTCTCTTATCTCTTTTTTTTTTCCCCCCCCAACAATAATTTTACGGGGCATTCTGTGTCATGAAACAAAACCAAATTAGTTCAAACAGTTTTACATTTTTTGAAAGATATTCATATTAGATATTCATAAGCTGAAAAACCTCCTAAAAACTGGCAATGCAGCATGTAAATCTCAATGTTATCCACATGTGAATTGCTGTAAAACAATGAATTAATGTGATTGAAGCACTTGCTGTAGCAGCTGCATAAATCAGCTGCTCTGCCTTGATTCTTGCTACTTTATACTTTTACCACAAAGAGAAGCAAGCTTTTAATGTCATAGCAGAATCTGAAAACATTACTTATTCATTTCTTTCTTGAGCTTTTTGTATACTGTATGTTTGTGAATGTGACGTTCAGATCTGAGGATTACATATTGGTTTTGTGTATATGTGTGTACATATATATGTATATGTATACATGGTAATAAACATTTAATAAACCATTGCATCCCTGAAAACATGAAAACTTGTAATGGCTGGCTGCAACCATCTCCACGAATTGTTAACCAGGGATCAAACTGGATTCCAGTAGTGTATACTTCATCGTCAAATCTTTCAACCAGATATCTCAAGTATCAATGTCCATATTATCTTTTTCCTATAATCTTTTAATAATTTTGACAAATAATTTTGCTTTCTTTCCTTTTTCTTACCTTAGTTAGATTTCATCTAAAACTTGACTTAAATTTTATTATATCTTTTAGTATTTGAAAATATTAGGAGTCTTTTTTTTCCTATTTAAAAACAGTCCTATCTTGAGAATACTTATGGTTGTTGAAAGTTCTCTTACTCTTTGGGTTTTTTTGCTTTTTCATATTTTTGTTTTAGTTTCATTTTTTCCTTCAGTGTTGAATTATCTGTATTCATTTTCTTCAGCTGGGCTGATTTCTCCTGTTTTAATAAGGAATGTGTACTGGAAAGACCAAGCCAGTGATTAGGGTGAAAAGGTCTCTTGGACCTTTCTATCTCACTACTGTTCATACTGCTACAGAGGTGCCATAAAAGGATATAACTGCAGAATAGGTTATGTTGAAATATATATATGGAGGCTTTCTAGTCCGTACCCTTTCAAAAGGAGGGCTACTAGAGTTTGATTGCCTCTAGGGGGTGGATGGAGGCAGGGGGAAAGAAAAGAAAAAGAGAAAGAAAACGAAAAAGAGAAAGAAAACGAAAAAGAAAAAGAAAACGAAAAAGAAAAAGAAAAAGAAAAAGAAAAAGAAAAAGAAAAAGAAAAAGAAAAAGAAAAAGAAAAAGAAAAAGAAAAAGAAAAAGAAAAAGAAAAAGAAAAAGAAAAAGAAAAAGAAAGAAAAAGAAAAAGAAAAAAAAGGAAAGGAGAAGGAAAAGGAAAAGTAAATTTAAAAAGGAGAGGAAAAGGAAATGGTAATGAAAAAGATATTGCATCAAATCTGAATGTTTTAGTTTCTTTGACCCATTGCTGTGCATCTATGGTCAGTCTTGCCCTACCTTCTCTTACCTGAAGACAGCAATGCTCTCTTCATTGAAATCTTCTCTTCATGTTGGAGTTACTGCTTTAGATACAACTAATACATTTTGATGACTGCAGGTTCAGAACACTGAAGTGCAGAAACTCTGTGGCAGTATTCTCTTGCTTTTTCCTGTGTTAAAGCTCTGAATACTTCCTTAATGGGCTTCTAATGAAAGGCATCTAGCAAATATGTTCTTATATGTTGATGTGCCCTAAATTAAACACCATACATTAATTTTGAGGGAAAAAATCCATAATTTTATGTTGGTAAAAACATAAAAAATATTCCTTCAATCTGAAGAATAATCAACAATCTTGACAAGTATAAACTGATGTGGTCACAAAAACAAAAAGTAAAATACATAAATACAAGTGAAGACTCATTCACATTTCCTTGAAGGCTCTTATTCAGATATTTTAGTCCAGAGTATTAAAATTATCTTTGTTAAGTTTAAGAGAAAGAACTTGTTTTTAGAACAACTTATGAGAATTGAGAACTTCATTACCTATTCTGAGAACATTCTCAGAAACTAAAAATTGTTTGGAAATATCTTACCTTTCTTCATCTTCTTTGAGAGTTTGAGATTTTTTTTTCTCAGTGAGAAAGATGTTGCTATCATTATTAGTAGCAGCATAGTACATCTATAAAATATTAGAATTAATTTGCTTTAAAAAGCAGCTAATGAATTTTTATTTTACAAGAACTATAAAGTTTTATTCTTCTAGAAAAAGTGACAGCATAAACTATCTGTAATTTGACAAAAAGTCTAAGACCCACAACTTTAAAATTGTAGTAATTCGTACTGAAATGGTATAATTTGATTCTGAAGTAAATTGTCTGCCTCAAAATTAAATGTAAACATTTAATGTGCAGATTCAATGCATTACAAGAACTGTGAGTTCATTATAATCCAACATTAAAAGAAAAGGGTGCTCTTTCTTTTTTGAAATTTTAAAATTGGTTCTACAAAATTTATGGGAATAGAAGTTGAGCAGATTTTCCCTTTTTGACTAGAAGGAGCACTAATATGCCCTGTGCTAGCACGCTATCCCTTACTTTGGATTGACACCATGATTACAGTGTTTTGGAGACAGAGGTTATAGTACTATTGAGACATGTATTTGATGTGAAACAATGCAGTTATGGGTATCTACCTATGTATGTACCTTGGCAGTGGCTCATAGAGTTGGAAGAAATTTCTAGGACGATGTGCCTTTGGGTAACAACATAAAAAATAAAAGTGTTTGTCACAAAAATAATTGAATGTTTAGCTTTCTCATTCAGTGGGTGAGTCAGACATGTAAAGAAGATTATTTCTGAAATGAAAGTAAGCTGTATAGTCAGGCAGAGGTGACCTTTTATATCAATATATATGTTGATATTGTAGAAAAATTACCTTCTCTGGTTATCTTTTCACTATTACAAGGCTCAGCACATACGTGTTTTGACCAACTAAACCAAAGGAAGGTTTTTGGTGAATGCATAACCAGACACCTTATAATTCAATAAAATTATGTGGGAAGAAATAAAAGAAAATGTCAGTCAGAAAGACCATTTGGAAATGACGCCAGCACTTAAGCATTCAGGCTCTGCAAAAATCTCACTTTTGGGAAGATTTCAAGAAAAACTTGTAATCCCACTGTTCTACTGTTGATGCTGTGGTCAAAGTTGAAAATGACATTTCTGTAACAGTTTGCCGTGGTTTAACTCCAGACAGAACCCAAGCCCCATGCAGCCTTTCACTTACTTCCCCACCAGCAGAACTGGGGAGAGAAGGAGAAGGAAAAAGGAAGAAAACTCATATGTTGATATAAAATACATTTTAAAAGGGGAAAAAAAAAAAAAATAGCTGTGCTCAAAAGCAAAGGAAAACAAGGAATTAATTCACTGCTTCCCATGGGTAGGTAGGTGGTTAGCCATCTCCAGGAGAGCAGAGCCCCATCATGTGTAATGGGGACTTGGGAAGACAAACACCAGCACTGCAAATATCTTTCCCACTTCCTCTTTCTTCCCTGCACTTTACATACTGAGATGATGCCACTTGGTCTGGAATATCCCTTTGGTCATTTGGGGGCCACCTGTCCTGGCTGTGTCTCCTCCCAGCCTCCCAAGCACCCCCAACATCCTTGCCAGCAGGACAGTACAAGAACCAGAAAAGGCCTTGGCTGTGTGCAAGCTCTGATCAACAATAACAAAGACATCTCTGCATTATCAGCCTGTGATCACCACAAATCCAAAACACAGCCCCATGCCAGCCACTGTAAAGAAAATAACCATACCCCCACTGAAACCAGCACAAAATTAGGTCAAGAGAGAGAAAAAAAATCAATTAAATAGTGAAATCACAATTTAAAAAAAAACATATTTCTAGCTACAATTTATGTTTATTACTTTGCTAGGAGAATGAAATAGGAGTAAAATGAATGTATCAGTAATCTATGAGTGAATAAAAAATAAATTATTTTTGATAACAGATTCTGATTATGACTGAAGAACTAAATGTCATTGGTTTTGGGGGTTTGAAACAAAGGACTTTTTTTCTGCAATTCAGGTGTATTTATTTTTTTGTAGACTAGTATGAGCTGTGGCTGACATCCATGGACACAAGTATTTCCTAATTCACTGCGCTTCATATGTCAGGTGGGCCTCTTTTCATAATTTTAAAAAGTAAAGAAGCCTTTCTAAGGAAATTAGTGAAAGAAATATTTGGAAAATAATATCCTAGGAAAAAGTTCACAAGGAATATCAAACTGTTTGGTCATTTAAGAGATGAATAAAACTGAAACCAGTGAAGGATTTATTATTCCACAACATTCATTAGTGGAAGTCACTCAGGCTGGTGGAAGACTGTGAAGAGTTGGTTCTCCCTGGGTAAATACTTCTATAGACCTTCAGTAATGCAGAGGAATTTTTTTTTTATCCTCTTAAAATAGCTGGGATTGACTGAAGACTAATTATTTTGTTCTTGAAGGCTGAGAACTGCACACATTATGGGAAGTTGCTTCGACAGTTTCTGGCGGGGCTGTTAACACAAATTTTCTGAGCCCTAAAGGTGATAATCACAGAACAATCTTTCCTTCCTGATGGCTTTAATCTATAAAGGGTTATGTGGTCTGGGATAAAATAATCTGAAAAATCAACATCTTGCCCACAGCACACTGTTAAAGCTGTGATGAGCAGAAGCATTCCTGCTGTGTCTTCCTCAGAAAAGCTTACCTCATGAGAGACTTGCAGTTGGGAGTCAGTTTTCCAACCAAATACCCTGCTCAGCTTTGCTGCCTTTAGAGAAACACTATATAGAACTTGTCTTTTTTTGCCTTCCTTTTCAGACTCTTGAAAATATACTGAATGGAGGTGAGTATATTTATGGGTGCATTTATTCCTTTATTTTGTTCTTTGTACAGGATACAAACATAGAGAACAAAGTGGCTTCAGACAAACAGAACTCAATAAACTTTGCAGATGTGAAACGGTCATTTTAAAACAGATAAAAATTGTTTTAAGGCTACAAAAGGCTCTCTTAAAAATGTACATAAAGAATATGCAGGAATGCATGTTCAGAACGTATGCTTAATTCCATTAGTACATTCCATTCTGCAATTAAGAAAAAAAATCTATTGAAATGCTTTCAACACTTACTCCCAAATGTTTTTTGATTGCCAAAATAATAACTTGTACATCAAAGAAAAAAATATTATTATTATTTTCGTCTTCTCCACCTCACCTGCCAATTCAGGCTTAGTTTCTCATCAATGCTGTATTTGTTCTTCTCATTTTTTTCATCACTGTAGTTTTTCACAGTATAGTATATTTTCCAGTATTCTGTCTTACTGAAGCCTTGTTTTGCATTATGAAGATTTTGTAGTTGCTGTTTTTCTTGGGAAACTGTTCAACAATGAAGGAATAATAATTGTTGGACAATATTGTCAGTGCTCTCTTTAGTCTTCTAACTACAGGAAACCCAGTTTTTCTCACTCGGACAGAAAATCCCATTTTACTGATCAATCCTATTTTAAGTTTTGCAATCTCATTCTAACAAACTTTAGATGTTTTGAAATGCTGTGGGGTTTTTTAGAGAAATAAGTAACGGTAAGAAGGAAGAAGTAAATATATTAAAATGGTCTCATGAATCAAAATTCCTTCAATAGTCAGACTATTCAATCCTTCTGGAAAGCTTATATGATTGAGTAGTTGACATAAGGATTCTGAGAATTGCAATCTTTTATCAGAGAAATATTTTAAAATAACCAGCATACTCCAAATTTTATTCCTATTACAACTTTTCTTTTGCTACACTTCATCTTTCATTCACCCTTGAAAGCAGCAAAATCTCCTTGCACTTATTTAAAGTACCATTCCTTTTAATTCACTGATTTTTCTTTTCACATAACCTGCCATTCATTTCTTTTGTTAATTGTTTTATTAAACATTATTAAAAAACAAAGAAACATATAACAAACATAAAACAAACAAACAAACAAACAAACACCAAAGAAAAACCACCAAAGAGCAAACAAAGCTTTCCTTAAAATACTTGTAATAATGCTATTAGAACCCTCACAATGGTTTATTTGAAATACTGGATAAGCTACATTTTGCATTTTATGTTATCCAGAATACAAGTGGATTATTGCCTTGTAAAATACCATGATAATACCCTTCTAGCTTCATTAGAGATACACAATGGTTCTAATACCCCTGCATTATGTTCTGTACCTAAAAAGTCCATGTTACCTGCAACTGGAGTGTGTAACTCCAGAAGCTTATTTCATCTTAAGCCATTCCTGAAGATGTTCTGTTTTAATTTTATGTACTTTGTTTTAATATATTTTTTTGTTGCAAATATGTTTTTAAAAGTATTTTTCTTTCCTTTTGCAATAACAATCGGATATGTGATACATGATACATGATTATGTTAACATTGATATCAGAGCATTCAAAAATGCTGACATTAAGTGTACCTGATACAACATCCTGATGAGTCAAGTAATTTTAAAAGGTGTAATTTATTCTATAAATTCATTACACAGAGAGCAGTGCCAGAGGCTTTCCAAGACATTATGGTATTATTCTCTTGTGACAAAAGCTCCAGTACTAGTATTAACATTAGAATAGGAAAATAGAAATATTGAGAGTTTTTGGCTGACATCTGATCTTTTTGTTTAAGAAATCCCAGAAGTATTCAGTAAAGAGGGGAATTTTACCATTCTCTATAGAGAATGTAAATTACTAGACTTGAGAATAGCATGAACTATCAGCCATACTAATAAACAGAGATAGACAAAGGTTTAAAAATCAGCACAAGCACTTTGGAAATGAATCCCATCTCTTTCCTCCTTCTAGTTTTACAAAAAAAATCCTAATGAAGGTTATAAAAATACAAAAATTTAGCCTATTGTGTCAGTAACATTCATGAATTAAAATGAATCATGGAATTTCTCGATTGGGAGAAAAAACTATAAGTAATGCAAAAATGCATTTTCTTTTCCATTTTTTAGTATTTCAATGAGGATTAAATAGTGCCAGGCATAATAATGTGATTCAAGTTTCAGTCCCATCCAAGGGCATTGGTCATAGTCAGAGTTTTCTTGCATTAGTTTCTTACCTAAAAGCAAATATTTCAGCACATTTGAATTTCTGCATTTGATACAGTCTACTATGAATGAAGGAGAATAGAGGCTAGATCACCATCTTTTTTAAATTTCTATATTAGGAAGTACATTTGCAGCACCCTTGAGGTGACACAAGGAAGAATATTTTTCATTTATGTTCTTCTTATTTCGAACTTTCTGTCTTCTGGGAGATTTTGGCCAAATCGTTAATACAACTTAAATATATTTTTTCTCTTCATTCACTAAAGGTATCACAGTTGATCATGTCTATAGGAACTTAGGGGCTTTTAATTATGCAGATTATTCTCTTGACATGTATGCACACTAATAAAAATTTACTAAATACATGGCAAATTATTATGCAGAACATTCTTCACAATATTTTTAGCATTCACATCCATATTGAAAACTTTGTATCCTGTTAAGTTATATGAATTATACTATTTTAATTATATTATAGTGAATTGTTTTTCTATAAAGAAAGGATTTTAAAAATAAGTTTTCCTGTAATGTTTAAAGAGACTAATGCAAAGACATTTGTGTTATAGATTGCATTGCTCCACTTTTAAAATACAGCTTGTCCAGAAGTTTGAATTCTGAAAAGAAAGACTCTTTCTTTTTCTGTTGCTCATGGTGTTTAGTATGGTTCTATATTCAGAAACATATATCAATCAGAGGTTGGTGGAGGTAGATCAGGCTTTACAAACTTAAAACACACCTATAAAATAACCACACACTTCGAGTAAACATCTCAAAATAATTAAGACTTGAAATGAAGTTTGATCTGAATCTTACTAGTTGTAGAGTGGAATGTTTAAACAATAAAATCTAAAAGAGGCTTTTAAATTTGTTTACATGTTGCCTGAATCAGAATAAGTAAAGTGAAATACCAAACTAATTGGTAACATTCACGAGTTGCTTTTAATGCCTAGCAAGAGAAACAATCAAGGGACTTAAAAACAGAGAAAACTGTAGGTTTTATTTAACTTTTCCTGCTGGAGTTCAGGCCAAAATGACTGAGTAAAAAAAAACAAAACAACAAAACACTTATTTAATGGAATTCAGGGGTTATTATTTTGTTTACAGACAATTTAACATGCAAAAATATTTGCTGAATAAATTAGTCCATTAATTTTTGTTACCATTCCTCAGCTATGCTAATGAACATTGGCCAGTTTCATAGACAACCAAATATTGAAGAGGATATTTTCTACTATAGTTTATGAAATAATAAAAAACCTGTTTTATTAACATCTACAATCAATATATAAGGAAGACTACTTCTGAATACAACCTCAGAAATATTGAATTCCATAATACTTTGGGGGTTTATACTTTTTCTTTTCTTTCTGAAATTAGTTCTTCCAGTGAATCATATTAATCACTTTGTGCAATCCTGCTTCCAGTCAAAGTTTTCCAGTCTTAAGAAACTTACTAAATTTGAAATATGTTGTACATCTTCTTGTTGGGTCTGGACAACTTTTTTGTATTTTCTTGTTTTGATTTTCTTTCTCCTTCTTCACCTTGTCTGTTTCTATTGGCTCAACGTCAGTCTGCCTAAATTCCAGAAAAACTGTCCCTTGTCTTGTCACTGATAGGTTCCTAAGGGTCCCTGTGTATGACAGGAGAGAAAGCCTTTACTTCAAGCTCAGTGCAAAAATGATCCTGTCCTTCTAGCATTCTCAACCACTCCCCAAAAGAACCATAAAGAGTCCTGTAAAGTTTAATCATTCATAGGCATATACTCTACAATGTAGTCTGAGTGAGAATGAATCAGAAAGTGCAGCAGAACTGGATTAAAAAATTAAGAGCTACATAAGCAAAACACATGAGAGGTTGCAGATAGAAAACTCCAAATCCATTCTGGGCAGAAAAAACCCCAAAAACCTAAGAAGGTACTGGTGTCAGTTTCCCTGTGTGGATTGTTGAATGTGTGATGACAGACAGGCAAAAACTACATACATGCAAAGACCAAAAGTTATGAAAAAAATTAGATCTATTATGAACGGAGAGTTTTCAATCATTGACTCTGTCTGCACTAAAGAATTGAGTATGCATTACCAGAGATGGAAATGGGTAATCAGGTATATTGAGGAGAGATATGTGCCTATGTGTAGTATTACAAATACAACATGTGTAGTACTAAGAATAGCTTGTGGAATACTCATTAGTTGAGGTCCAATCCTCTTGACAAGTTTTGCTAAACCAGTTGACAGGTCTGAATGTCCATGGATATCCAATGTTAACTGATCTATGTACTAAAGGAAGCCATAGACTACAAATCACAACTTTTGATATTCTTATTACAAGAGAAGGAATTCTTGAGGAAGATAACAGTTTGGGAGTCAGGGTGCAGAAACTCATTGTCCTGTACTAGTAAGAACATATAATACTTTTCAGCACACATAAACAACAAAAAAAAAAAATTGGGCCTTCTTTCCATGAGACAAAATAGGGCAGAAAAAAATAACCTAGAACAGAGGCCTAAGCTTTTTCACTAGAAGTCTTCTATCCGTGTATATCAGGTAACAAGCTAATTAGGAAGCTTCTTTGCAAAATTAGGTACTACAAATATGAAAAAATAATACTTCTGCAATGGCCAGACTCTAAGGAACTTATTCCTCACTGCTAGGAAAGATGTTAGCATCCAATGCGAAGTAGGATATTGCTTGTAGGGGAACTGAAAGTCATCACAACACAATTTAGTTGTGACATGAGAAGGATACACACTATACATGCCAGGAATGGAGGCATAAGAAATACACCAACAATATGCTAGTTGCATGAACTGGGCGTCCAAGAGAGAATGTATGTGAGGAAAGATAGGGACAGAAAGCACTTTACATCCCCAAAAAATGTCAGGGAGATCTTATTAAAAATCTGTAAGAAATTTAGGTCTGGGTTATTTAATTTCATGTTGATCTTTTCTGTGAGGAACTACATACTGATCATGAATTAATACCTTTCTTTGATGATGTTGTGGTAAGATGCTCCCCAAGAAGGCCTCACTGAAACCCAGTAGTTTGTTTTATAAAGTAAAGCAGTTCTGCTCTTTTGAAGGAGCACTATTGAACAGTTTCAGCCATACAGAGCCAAGTGACTTCTTGGAGATCATAGTGCAGCCCACTGCAGGAGTCACACAACTGGAAAAATTGTGTGCTTCTTGTCCATGGAGACAAATCTCCTAAAAGCTGCCAAGGAGAATGGTGGTCAAGGGGCAGAAACAACTGAGATAGTGTCAAACAAAAGAAGCTTCTGTCACATAAGAGACAAAGGTTTCTGTATGCAAGAAAAACAGGTGCAGATCTAACTACCAAAAAGGCAGCACAGGAGAGCATCATATTTATAATGGATGACACATTGAATTTATAAATGACAGGCTAGGGATAACAACAAAAATGGAACAGAGGAGACAAGCACAGTGACAGAGAGACAGAAGGAGTAACAATACACTTGAGAAGGCAAGAACAATAAGTCCAGGACCAAGGCAGTTTAGACTACATTCATTAACTGACCCCATACAGATAAAATTGGAGGAATAGTCAGGGAAATACAGAAGCCAAGAAAGTCCAAGAAATTTGTGTGCAGAAAAAATAAAAATTTCCTTATTCTAACAGCAAAGGTACAAACAAAAATTACAAAACTACAAACAGCAAAAAAGAAACAATAATTACGAAATTACAAACAACAAAATTACAAATGAATATACAACATAGCATAAATAAAACCTAAAAAAGGTTTCCTTTACTTTTTTACTTTTTTAAAAAAAATTTTTAAAGGAACTACAGGGTTATAAACCTCAATCCCAGGGAATGTGATGGAACAACCAGTCATGGAAGCCATTCTAAGACATGTAAAGGACAAAAAAGACATCAAAGACTAGTAAGCATGGATTTACCAAGAATGAGTCCTGCTTTACTGACTTGATAACATTCTGTTATGGCTGGCTTTGTACATGAGGTGAGAGCAGCTAATATTCTCTGCCTAGACTACAGGGAGGTTTTCAACATGGTGTCCCATAAGATTTTCTTAGACAACCTGATGAAGTATGGTCTATATGGGCACTGGTGTGAGTGAGTGTAAGGTGGGAATGGTCTAGGTCTCTTTCCAGTAGTATTCATGAAGGGACAAGATGCAAGGGTCACAAACTGAAACACAAGAGGTTTTTGCCTCAGTATAAAGCAAAGCCTTTTAACAATGAGCATGAATGCAAGCACTGGCATTGTTTCATCAGAGAACCTGGGGAGTCCTTGGAAATACTCAAAAGCTCTCTAGACTTGGTGTTGGATAAAGGCCTTGGGTGACAATGTTTGAGCAGAAACATTGGACAGAATTCCAGAAGTAATTTCCAACATCTTCCAAGCAGTTATTCATGCAAAGTTTTGAATGAAATGTTTTAGACCTAAAGAATTTGCAGTTTCCAGTAAGTCATTTCACTGGGTAACCTTAGTAACAGACCAGAATAGACTAGCAATAGGAGTTAGGCTGGCTTGCAAAGTTTCACTCTTAAAAGTTCTATTCCCAAAATATAACCCTTTAGTATCACAAAATAAAAAGAAGTAAATAAGACAACTCTAAAAGAATGAAAAAGTTACCTATAATTTTGAAAATTTTCATGGAAGAGAGAGGAATGGATTTCAAAGGAGAATCCTTTGGGGATGGTCATATATAACAACTCAGTCTGAGTGCTATCTGCAGCATCTCTAGAAATACTTTAATAAGGAACCTTGTTTTGGAAACATAAAGACACTTCCTTTTATTACAAAAGTGACAAGATACATTAAAACAAGCTGGGCTGAAGACAGGTGTGACACTGTGGGGAGTCATTAAATAAAGCAAACCCAGTGTATGACACCTGGCAACCCTGAGAATGCCTGCTATCTTTTCACAGCAGAAGAGAAGGAGGAAGAGAAAATCCAAGCCTGTTTCACTGCTTAATATTTGGTTTTCAGGGTGAGAGAATAAACCAGACAATGAACTTTTAAGTGATTTTGCCATTACAACTATTATTGACAACAACAACAACAACAACAACAACAACAACAACTATTATTGTTGTTGCTGTTGTAACTTTGTATCAATGTTTATTAATCTCTGTAGGAAAATAATTGTTCCGAAATCTGTAAGTAGGTCTGTCTGTAGACTGTCCATAGACTATAAGACTGTATGAAATGGTTTTCCAAATAGCAATAAGTATATGGGAAAGAAATGGTAATCTTTTCTGGATTAAATTAATGCTTCACTTTGGGGCAGTTTGACTCAATTTTAGGAGATAAATCACAGGCTTAGCTTTCTATTTTCTTTTTCCTCATTTTTTGATTTTTTTTAATAGATAGATATAGCTGTCATGTTTAAATGATATAATTTTTCATATAAAGCAGATATAAAGTATTTATAAAGCAGATACTGCTTTGCCTAGTTTCTTTTCATGGTTAGTTTGTTTTTTGTTTTGAAAGGACAAGAGGAAATGGCCTTAACTTGCAACAGGGGAGGTTCAGTTTAGTTATTAGAAAATACTTTTTCACTGAAGGAGTGTTTGGACACTGGAGTAAGTTACCTAGTGGTAATGCAAGTGTCTCTGGAAATAGACAAGAGGCATCTGGATGTGGCACTTGGGGGTATGATTTAGGGGTGATTATGTTGGTGTTGGGTTGACATTTTGACTAGATGGTCTTAAATTACTCTTACAACCTTAATGATTCTGTGGTTCTGTGAATCTGATTAAGTTCATTTTGTCATATTCCTTTCACAAAACTCAGGTTATTAAATCTCATCACACCAACCTAAGATATTTGAATAAAACGCATATATAATTATTTCTTTTTTAAAGTAAGCAGGTCGTGTATCCAAATGTAATTTTTAGAAACAGGCAAAAGACAGATTAAAATATTACCAGTAGTACAAAAAACCCTCAACTTTCTTTAGTAGATTATAACAATTATTTTATTATTAGCAATCCTTCTACAGTGGCAAGGCTTTCTCCTGCTCTCCTCATTCCCACAGTGAATGAGGTTGGGTTTGAGCAAGAGGTTCAAAGGGAGATGCAGCTGAGAAAACTGATCCACATTTGCCACATGGAAAAGAATTAAGCCTCAGGTAAAGGGGGAGGGTGGTATCCCTGGTTAAGGACATGGAGGATGTCCATGGTTATTGTGATTTTCTTGCCAAATAATTATTACACATGCTTACACCCTGCTTCCCTGGAAGTGGCTAAATCTATCCCTTCAATGGGAGGTAGTGACTGAATTCCACTTCCTGCCTTGCTTGCATGTGCAGGTTTTGCTTTGCCGATTAAATTTTCACCATCTCAATCCCTAAGTACCCATTTTCTCCCTTTTCCTCAAACAGGGGTGACAGGGGTTATCAAACATGTATTGGGTTTGCATGAAACCTTTTGCTTGCAGGAAGGTCACATGCTGGGTTCTATGGGATGATGACAGAAGCTTTCCTTGTGTCTGGCAGTGCCAATGCCTGCCAGCTCCACGATGGACCGACTTCTGTTCAAGGCTGAGCCCACTGGCAATAGTGATAGCATCTCTGAGACAGTATATTTAAGAAGGGAGGAAAAAGTTACTGACCAAGACTAAATTGCAGCCAGAGAAGTGAGGAGTAAGAATATGTGAGAGAAGCAGCTCTGCCAATACCAACACCAGAGCAGAAGGGGAAAAGGAGCGCCGGGCACAGGAGCAGAGAATTCCCTGCAGCCTGTGGTGAGTAACATGGTGAGGCACCTTGCCCCTCTACAGCCCATGCAGCCTCATGGTGGAGCACAGATCCACCTTCAGCCCACAAAGGTCCCTATACCAGAGCAGGTGGATGTGCCTGAAGGAGGCTGTGACCCCGCTGGAAGCCTGTGCTAGAGCAGGCTCTGGGCAGAACCCGTGCCCTATGGGGAAAGGAGCCCATGCTGGAGCAAGTTTTCTGACAGGAATTGTGACCCTGTCTGGAACAAGCTGTTCCTGAAGGACTGCACTCCATGAAATGGAAGGGGCTGTTCCTGAAGGACTGCACCCCTTGCTGAAGCAGTCCTTGCAGCCCGTGGGAAGGACTTACATTCAGGAAGTTCATGGAGGACTGCCTTCTGTGGAACAGAAGATTGGAGAAGGAGAAGGCTTTGAGGAGGAATGAGTAGCAGAGACAATGTTAGATGATCTGACTTCAACTATCCCATCCTCCTGTATTGCTGGTGGAGAAGAAGTAGAGATATTCAGAGCAAAGTTGAGCCCAAGAAGGAGGATGGGATGCATGAAAGATATTATAACAGTTGTTTTGTTTTCTCATTATCCTACTGTGATTTGATTGTTAATTAAATTCAATTAATTTTCCCAGCTTGGGTCTATTATGCTATGACATTAAATGATGACTGATCTCTCCCTGACCTTAGTTCAGCCTTCTGTCATAATTTCTTTTCCCTCTCCAACCAAGGAGGGGAGTGCTAGAGCTGATTTGGTGAGCACCTTCTATCCAGCCAAAGTAAATCCACCACATTGAAACTGTCTGATTGTAGACCAGGTCAACCCACCACAGGGGCTTTCATGCTCTTGCTGCTTGTCTGCCTGACAGTTCATGCTGTTTCTGTCTCCCCCTGCATTTGCTAATCCCTGCTCAGTGATGTTTAAATAGGTGATATAGATACACCAAGTAATTAGCAGTCTTTAACACTCATATTCTAAATCAGTTTTAAGAAGACAGTGCCATGTACCAAGGGCATAAATTTAGCAGAAGTGCAATGGTCCACAATGAGATCTACTACCTAATCAAAACCTACACACTCTTGGTTTAAAGCCATTGCCCCTTTTCCTATCATTACATGTTCCTATCCAAAGTCCCTCAGTTCATTTGTAGAACTCTTTATGTACTGGAAGGTGCTTTAAAGTTTTCCCAAAGCCTTCTCTGAACAGCCCCAACTCTCTCAGCCTGTCTTCACAGAAGAAGTGATCTCTCTGATCAGCTCTTTGGGCTTTCTCTGGACTCTCTCTAAGATGTCCATGTTTCTCTCATGCTGGACCCAGAGCTGGACTTAGTAACCCAGATGGGTTTTCACAAAAGCAGAGTAGAAGGGGAAAATCGCCTCTCTCAGCTTTCTGTCCCCTCTGTCTTTGATGCAGTCCAGACTGTAGCTGGCTTTCTGGTCTGAGAGGGCACATTGCTGGGTAATGTGGAGCCTCTCAGCAGCCAACATGCCCAAGTCATTTCCCTCTCGCTCAATTCTCTGCCCAGTCTGTATTGTTTGTACTTGTGCTTTGGATTGTCCTGAGCCAGCTGCAGCATCTTGCAATTGGCTTTCTTGAACTTTTTTGAGGTTCTTACTGTCCCATACCTCAAACATATCAATGTCCCTATGTATGACAGCTGTGCCCTCCAGTGTGATGACTGCATTACACAGCTGGGTGTCACCAGCAAAATTGCTGAGGATGCACTCAATCCCACTGTCCATATCACTGACAAAAATGTTGATCAAAGATGTTAAAGATTTAATGGGACATATCTTAAATATACATCAGTACTTCCAATTTTATGAATAGACTTCTGGGCAGGGTACAGAGAAAAAAAGTGTTCATCTTACTTGTATTCTGCCAGCTCAGATATGTTATTAAACAATCAAGAAGAATTTGTGGACATTGTTCACTAAAGCTCCAGGAAACTGATTTTCTTAGGTTATGCTATTTACTTTGTTGATTTTCTGTCGTTTTGGTTGTTGGGATTTTTGGTGTTTAGTTGGAGTTTTTACCTTTCTTAGCTACTGCTGAAAATGAATGCAGGATTTCATTGAGATTTTTATAGTGATATTTGATTCTCTTTTCAGCAGTTCACACAGCTTTTTTATTCCTGGACTTTGATGTAGATTTTTCAAGTAAGAATAAAATATTTCCATCTGTATGCTTTATTGCCTCTCTTTGCCCCTTTTTGCTTCTAAATACTGAAATGTAAGTCCTGCATGTGAGTTCTTGCGCATTTTTCAAAATACATTTTTGTTAGTAATTACATTTTTTTCCTAATGTCCTAATGAGCAATGCCTCACTTATTACAGAACTTCATCTCCTGACTATTTGGCTTCATCTGTTCTCCTTAGAAGGATTTTCTATACTTCAGTATTCTAAAATAAAAACAAACAACTCAGGAGGCAAGAAAGCTGACAAAAAGTGTTAAAAAAATACTTTGGTTTTCCAGATGGAAAAAAGAAAGAACATTATTTGAGAAGGACAGTCACCAACAGGGAGCAATAAATAAGAGTCTACCAAGGAAGCTAGAGGTTACCAGATTTCATGAGACAGAAGAAATTTATCTGAGAGTGC
Organism: Luscinia megarhynchos; assembly: GCA_034336665.1. Lineage (NCBI taxonomy): Eukaryota > Metazoa > Chordata > Aves > Passeriformes > Muscicapidae > Luscinia > Luscinia megarhynchos. Next base: position 29,285,116 of record CM067592.1, on the reverse strand, counting down.
TGAAAGAACAGTGCAAGTTTTACAGAAGTGTTACAAAATGTCATTGTGATATCTGGCAAATGGAAGAAAATTATTCATCTGGTATCCTTGGCTTATTTAGGTAGCTAAAGTCCAGTCAACCTTACTTTTCTACTGAAAAATATCATGGGAAATAATGTATTTAAAAACATATGCAAGACTTGATGCTAATTAGAAATAGTAGCACTGCAATCACACTTAATCAGCATGCATGCCTGCTATGATTAAATGTCCAGCTTCATTAACAAGAATATGTAATATACCTTTATTAATGCTCCTGACACTATTCCCCACAGCATTCAGTTTTGGAAGCACTGGGGGTATGGGCTGGATTTTTAGCTATACTGAAAATTGTCTGGACCCGTAATCTAAAAGGCAATTAATCAGTGGCTTGAAAGTCATTATCAAACTAAGTGCCTTGGCACTGGGGCTGATACCATGCATTTACTTTATCAGCTGTGTGGGTGATAAGCCTGAACGTGCCCTCGGCAACTTTATCTGTGGTCCTGGAGCAGTGTTCAGCATGTTCAGTGTTAGCACTTCAGTTCAAAGAGATCTGGAATACCTTCAGGACCAAGCCAGAGTTAAAATCCAGAACATTTCTGATGTTGCAAGAGGGAGAAAAGAAATCTCCAGGTTAGGCGTATGCTTGAGGGCAGGGAAGTGTTTGCCCAAGTCCTGCTGAAAAAGACCAGTGGATCCTGTGGGTGCTGAATTCTACACAAGTACCCAGGGTGATTTTGTGGTGAGTAAAGTGAAAGACAAACCTACCTACTCTAAGAGAAATGTGACCAGAAGATTTGAGGAAATTACAGTCCTCCCTATGCAGATGGAAAATTTCACCCAGTTTTGCATACCAAGCACATCTTAAGGAGGACACTAATATCTGGGGGGTGTTCAATAGAAGCTACCAAGGTCAAAGATAGTTTAGAATAAAATGGACCAGTGCAACCTGTTGAAGAAGAGAGCAACAGATCTCCGAACAATTGTGAGGATGTTGTTAAGGTAATGGAAGAGAACTGTTCTAGATGGTGGTAGGTGATAGAATCACAGAATCACAGAATAATGAGATTGGAAGAGACCTCTAAGATCATCGAGTCCAACCTATGTCCTAACACCTCCACTCAGAGTCTAGACTATAGCACCAAGTGCCATGTCCAGCCTTTTCTTAGACACATCCAGAGATGATGACCACGTCTCTGGGAAGAGCATTCCAGTACTTTATTATTCTTTTGGTGAAAATTTTTTTCCTAACATCCAACCTATACCTTCCCTGACGTAGCTTGAGACTGTGTCCTCTGGTTCTGTCAGTTGCTGCCCGGTGGAAGAGACTGACCCCCACCTGTCTACAGGCTCCCTTCAGGAAACTGTAGAGAGCAATAAGGTCACCTCTCAACCTCCTCTTCTCCAGGCTAAACAACCCCAGCTCCTTCAAACGTTCCTCACAGGGTTTGGGTTCCAGCCCCTCACCAGCCTTGTTGCTCTCCTCTGGACACGTTCAAGCATCTCAACGTCCTTCCTAAACTGAGGGCCCCAGAATTGCACACAGTACTCAAGATGTGGTCTCACCAGTGCCGAGTATAGGGGAAGAATGACCTCCCTGCTCCTGCTGGCCACACAATTCCTAATGCAGGCCAGGATGCCGTTTGCCGTCTTGGCCACCAAGGCACATTGCTGGCTCATATTCAGCCAGCTGTCAACCAGCACCCCCAGGTCCCTTTCTGCCTGTACACTATCCAGCCACACTGTCCCCAGCTTGTAGCATTGTAGGGGATTTTTATGGCCAAAATGTAGAACTCGGCACTTAGACTTATTAAACTTCATGCTGTTGGACTCTGCCCATCTTTCTAACCTATCTAAGTCTCTCTGCAGAGCCCTTCTTCCTTCCAATAGGTCAACACAAGCTCCCACCTTGGTATTGTCAGCTAATTTGCTAATGAAGGACTCAATGCCTTCATCCATATCGTCTATAAAAATATCAAACAGAACTGGCCCCAGCACAGACCCCTGGGGGACATCACTGGTGGCTGATCCCCAGCTGTGTGCAGCACCACTCACCACTCTCTGGCCCCGCCATCCAGCCAGTTCCTAACCCAGCACAGAGTGCTCCTGCCCAAGTCACGGGCTGCAGCTTTTCCAGGAGTGTGCTGTGGGAGACAGTGTCAAAGGCCTTGCTGAAGTCTAGATAGACAACATCCACAGCCTTTCCTGCATCCACCAGGCATGTCACCTGGTCATAGAAGGAGACCAGGTTGGTCAGACATGACCCACCCTCCATAAACCCACGCTTACTGGGTCTGATACCCTGGCCATCCTGTAAGTGCTGTGTGATAGCACTCATTGTGAACTGCTCCATTATCTTACCTGGTAATGAGGTCAGGCTAACTGGCCTGTAGTTACCAGGATCCTCCTTCCTACCTTTTTTGTGAATGGGGTCATATTGGCTAGCTTCCAATCATCTGGAACCTCACCAGTGAGCCACAACTCATGATAAATGATGGAGAGAGGCTTTGCAAGCTCATCTGCCAGCTCCCTCATCATCCTGGGATGGATTCCCATCTGGTCACAATGATTTATAAACATCTAAGTGTCCCAGCAGTTCTCTGATTGCCTCTTCTTGCATAACAAGAGGACCATTCTGCTCCCTGGCACCACTTACCAGCCCCTCAGGACAGGGGTCTTGAGGACAAGCTGTCTTACCACTAAGGACTGAGGCGAAGAAAGCATTAAGCATTTCTGCCTTTCCCTCGTCTTTAGTTACTAGTTTGCCTGCCTCATCCAATAAGGAGCAGAGGTTGGTTATACCCTTCCTTTTACCTTTAATATATTTGTAAAAACTCTTTTTATTATTTTTAACAGTAGTTGCCAAGTTAAATTCAAACTGAGCTTTGGCCTCCCTATTTTTTTTTTCTACATGCCCTAGCAGCTCCCTTAAATATTTCCTGAGAAATCCGTCCCTCCTTCAAAAGATGAAAAAGTACTGTAGCCACAAATTTTGTTTTGCAAAGTTTAGTCCGGACATTATGGGGGAAAAAAATCATGAGGGTGATAATGTAGCACTGGAAGGGAGTACTGAGCAAACTATGCAATCCCAGTCCTTGGAGGCCTTCAGGGGAAAGACCTCTACAATATTAAATGTTAAATTTGTGAAAATCTGTATTGACTTTCAGTCTATGTCTGAAAACTTCATCTAATGCTGGCTTAAAATATGCAGTTTTACTTAATCTTAAAAACTTCTATAAAAGCATTAGAATGTCTCTAGTGAAGTTCTAAGTATATGTGCTACATGGTTAACATGAAACAAATAGAATAATACTATTTATAGGCTGATATTGTTCATCCAACATATTAAAACTCCTTTTTCTTTACAAAAAGAAAAGGCCCAGATGGAAGGAATTATTTCTCAAGCAGACTACAAAAATTTGCAGTTCATTCTTCTTGAATTTTAATTGTAAAAATAAAGTCTTTACTTTAGGAAATCTTATTATTTTTCAAAATGCAATATTCGATAGTGTAGCAGCATATTGTATAAAACAAAACAAAATTAAAAAAAAAAAAAACAACAACAAAACAAAACAAAAAGACTTTTAAACCTTACCAACCCTGATGCTGTTTAATTTAGTCATGGTCACCTTCTACATATTCTACAAGCAAGACTTTTACTGCAATGTCCCAAAAACTAACAAGTGAATTTAAGAGTATGTATGCCCCATATTGAAGTAATGTTACCTCTCTAAAGCTGAGAGCTGGGACAATCATAAAATTTTTCCACTGGAAGCTTTTCCTGGCTGCCTTTTCAAAATCTTTCATTCAGTAACAAATACCTCAGGTAGCAAACTTATAGTACTACAAATCAGAGATGATAGCATTACCACTTCATTATATTAGGCAAAATTTTATCTTCTTGACTGTTTTGTTTCAAGGTTTCTCTTGATTTGTATAACTGAAGATTAATTAGTTGCAAATAGATAAGTATTTTCTGTGTCAAAGACATATCAGAAGTACCAATACTTGTCGCATGTAAATAGTGAAATAAACACACTTTTGTGAATACTATGTAAAGATAGCAATATGAAAGTCTTTAAACAGAACATTGGCCTGTTAGTATTGCCCAATATAACCATGAATTTGCATAGAACTACTGTCAGTCTTGTCACATTTAATTCAGTCCAAAACCAAATAAAGAGATGTACATTTTCCTATGTGAATCTAAATTATAAATTGCACCAGAATTAGGGTGCCTCTTTAAGTATTTTATCCTTCTAGTCTCTACATAAACTAGAAGACTGGTACATAAGATTGGTTTGTTGTAGGTTTGGGATTTTTTTTAATATTTGAAGTTTCCAGAAATGCTGGTTAATGTTCACAGTGTTTAAGTTCTCATGGAGGGTGGGGCTGGTAGCTTAGCAATTTAAATTCATATATTGTAGTCTTATTGTCCCAGGAGGTCTGGACCACTTTACATTATTTCTTTAAAGAGTATATACTGACGTATTTTCATTATTAGATCAAAGGAGTAGTGCATTGCACAAAGTCAGTTGTGAATGTAATATCAAAATTGGATGGAGTATACATATTTTAATCAATCCTAATTCTGTTTTTTATAAATCAGTAGAGGAAATAAAAAGGAATATTAAAATTAATAAAATTGTGAAATGTTACTTAAAGTATGTTGATATATACACAGTTGACTGAAATGGGCAAAACTGATTTTGTAAATAGAATTCCTTCTGAAAAGATCTATCCCATATCTAGATCACTTTTCAAAAACAATCTTTAACTCATCATTTGCTGCCTATTGAGAGACACCACATGTTTAAATTGTTATTTCTTGTTCAAATATGTATTATCCATATCTAAGAGCTAGGAAGGAAGGAAGGATTCCAGGAAGGAATGAAGGAAGGATTCCAGGAAGGAAAGATTCCAGGAAGGAAGGAATGATTCCAGGAAGGAAGGAAGGTGAGAAAGAGAGAAAGAGTCAAAGAAAGAGAGAAAGAGAGCAAAAGAGAGAAAGAGAGAAAGAGTCAAAGAAAGAGAGAAAGAGAGCAAAAGAGAGAAAGAGAGAAAGAGTCAGAGAGAGCGAAAGAAAGAGAGAAAGAGTCAGAGAGAGCGAAAGAAAGAGAAAGAAAGAAAGAAAGAAAGAAAGAAAGAAAGAAAGAAAGAAAGAAAGAAAGAAAGAAAGAAAGAAAGAAAGAAAGAAAGAAAGAAAGAAAGAAAGAAAGAAAGAAAGAAAGAAAGAAAGAAAGAAAGAAAGAAAGAAAGAAAGAAAGAAAGAAAGAAAGAGAAATTCCAGCCTTACTAAATAATTAGTCTAGTTTTTCTTTGTTAAGACTGCTGAAAAATTCCTTTTGAACTGATTGAGTCTGTGGATTTTTTGGGGGGGTAATGTGATAACAAAGTCAATAGGGGGCAGTTAATTTGGTTAATACTCATTACTATGGTCATAGGGTGTGACACATCACCTGAACTCTTTATTAGTAAGCAGCAAGAAACAAATTTGTGAGATTAGCCACTGTCAGTTGGATTTAATCAGTTTCAATATATTCACAAGCTAAACATTCTCTTAGAATATAATCTCAAAGAAATCATTTATGTGGGATCATACTGAGGAAAGGAATATGGCTTTCTTCATTCCATTTAAATGGCTTCAAATCCATTTAAATGGCTTTCTTGATTCCATTGGTAATAATAGTCTACAGATTAAATGAGATTATTGTATTGGTCCCGAGGAAGAATACTAGCATAACCCATAGAAAATACATTTTCAGCTCTCCTAGAGATAAAACAGTGAAACCTGATGTGACTTGGGAAAACAACACTGAAAATACTCCACAACATTGCAGTTTTCTACTTTTATTGTTTCACGGCTATCAAACTAATTCCATCATGAATAGCTTTATAAAAATTATAAAACTGATTCAATTTTTTACCACAGAATTTGTCATATCAATTTCCAGATATTTTTTATAGATCAAATAAACTTTTTCTAATTGAGTAACATTACCAAAACTTCAATCCACACATTTTTGTCTGTAGTGCTCCCACACTCAGAGATAACAGTAAAATGCTATCTTATCCTGAGCAGGAGGAGGAAGAAAATGGGTAGTGCAGGAATAGGATGACACGCATGTGGTAATGTCTGTGATGGCACCCACTTCTATATAAAGACAAGGTAGTTTCCAATGAATGTAATTTGTGTGCAGAAGGGAAAACACAGTTCACATTCACTAATTAACTATGCAATGGATTTCTGGCTGTAACATGCCAAGTTTCAAGCAGTAAGTGCACAAAAGTAAGTAAATTATGGTTTCAAGTTCCATTAAAGATTTATGTTGTCATTGTGCATGTGACTAACTATCCAAAACAACCTTGAAAGATTTGTAAACCACAAACAAGGTGGAATGAACCTCAGGAAGGAGAGAAAAGTTCCCTCTAAGGAAACACTGGGCACATTTCAAAAAAACCTTGATTATACGAAAAAGGACAGTGCATAAATTAAAGACCCCCAGGGGCAGCTTCAACTTGCAGCCAAAATCAAGTTTTGCTGCTTTACTCTGTTGGCTAGTTTCTAATTGCACACTGCAATGAAAATCGTTTATAACTAGAAAGGTCCCATAACAACATGGCAAAGGCACAGGGGCTGCAACAGAATATTAGAGAAACTTACCCTGTGGGCGATCACTAGTCACTGAGGAAGATAATAACTGCTCAGCTACTCTGAAATAATTTAGTCATAAAAGAATGTTCATTAAAATAACGTTAAAGAGTGTTTTCAATGTGGTGTGCAGGGACTTAGCTGCGTGATTCTTTTTAATATTAATGGGACTTGCGTGGCTAAACCCACACACACTGTGATGAAAATCTGCACTTATAGTTTTAACAAAAATCCATAAAAGGAAACAAATTCAGGTGAAGGCTTAATTCTGTTTTGCCATGTTATTGCTAATAATACAGTATGTACGATTAGTGCATAACAATTTTAATAAAAATGCGGCTACACCTAAGCTCTTAATGAAAGAAGGTAAGGAGAGAAGGAAAGGCTTACCTCTGTAGCAAAGCACTGATTAAACAGAGAGGACAAATACTGTGGCAATATAGAATTCTTCAATGTGCATTGTTTTCATAGTAGGTTGCAGCACAAATGCGTTGGTAAGCTACAAAATAGTTTTACTTCATGTTTGAAACGAGAGGAAGTTAAAAATATGAATGAAAAAGATAAATTTTAATATTTAGTGGAAAAAGCATTTCTGATCAGACAGAAATAGAAGCACCTTCCTTTAATTTACATTTAACTCTTGGAGCCTGTATGTATCAAATAGCATAGGCCCACAGTGAAGTCAGTTTGCTCTTATTCTTCTCAGCTAAATATGACTAATTGGGTTGATGTAAAATAGATTTCTGATAAAAAAGCTGGAAAATGATTTTATTTTTTTAAATGTCTTCAGTGTCAACAAGGAATAATATCTGAACTCAGACATAACATGCAGACTGGCAAACAGGGAGATGATAAAAGAGCAGGTCCTATAAAGACAAATTTTTAGTCCACTTTTACTGATAACTGACACTTTCATCCTCATAGTGAATATCAAAGATATTTGCTCTCCACTTTTATTATATTTTGTGTTTCGTATTTTGTTTTGTGAGCAGAGATTTGTGGGGGTTTTGAGTGAATGTGAGAAAGACTGTGTTGAGAATGAAACATTTCAGTAAATGCCAATTATTTATAACAAGAATGGCCTAAGACAGTGTTTGAGTCCAGTTTTATCATATGAAGGATAGCTTAAATTGGAGTCACTGAAATTTTGAAACATGAAAATGACAAAGCAAAGGATTTTCTATTATAATCACACTTGTAAGAGCCACTCTTACCAGGAGGCAGTACTATGAAGAGAAAGCTCAGCATATAAAGCTTTTATTATACCTTTTATTTTTGAAAGAGTGTTATGAGAGCTTAGCATTGCTTTTAAATGATTGACACAATAAGCGTTCCATTTTAATTGGCACTTCTGTGACTTATCACTGTATCATGTTGGGAACACTGCATTAGGCCGTTTGTAAGTGAATAGCAGGCTACTGCACATCTGACAATACTTGAAGACTTCTATTGAAGGCACCTATTAAAAAGAGACACCTACTAAGAGAGTTCACATCCCATTCTTTCTAACTACTGAATTGTACTGAATTGTATCCTTCCCTCCTGAGCAGAAATATAATTCTTGCCATCCTAGCTATCATGCTGCCATGTTTTCCTGTTTTGCAATGGCATGAACAATATGATTTCAGTTTCTAGACTGAGAACAGCAGGAAGTTTAATCCCGCTGAAAGTAATTTTCTTGATCATCTCATTTTATTATTTCCTCTCTAATCAGAACAGTGCTCTCAGTCCTCACCAGTACCATAACACTTGAGGTAAGTAAGAAATTATATCAAAACTTGGGAGCAGATCAAGGGTGGAATTTCTTTGTGCTGAGCTTTGGAAATGTATTGAGCTGCTGCCACTGACCCTGCCATGGCTCTCATACTGAACAAATTTCCATCTAAAAGATGTTCAGTCAGACCCTGAGGCTGCAACAACAAAATATTGCCTCTAGACATTGATTCAAACCCCTAGGCCCCTTTGTTTCCTAGTGCTGTTTTCTATCCAGCATTCAGTTGTTAAACTGATGATCCTCAGCAGCATCTGCATGACTCCGTTTTACAGAGCTCCATTGTTCAAAACCTTTCTAATCTGCCTCAGACAGCACTATTTCAGGATCTTGATTCTAATTTTAGAAAAGCAATCTTGACATATTGTGATACATGTAGACTTACCTTAGTATTTTGATCTGGCCCAAATGATTTCTTTTCAACTCCTACGTTGCATATTGCATTTTTTGCATTGGCATCTGTTACTCTATGTACCATCTGTCTTTATCGACACTTAGGTACACAGATGTGCTGTGGCTGGGCAAAATGTTAGAGATAAGTTTAACCCACCCCTTTCCCTACAAATTGCCACAATAACAATAATACCTTTTCAACAGACAAATTTGCTCTTATTTGTTTCAATTGGGCTTTTGTAAACTTTTCTTGTTCTAAAGGGTGTGATTTTTCATGAAAGAAAACCCCACCAAACTTATGATGGTAATGCTATCATCTGAGTTCAATGTTATTTTCTATTGTTGTTCAATATTCTATTAAAATATTCTATTTTATTCTATAAAACTATATGGTTTAGTGCCAGTAGTTTATTCCGTCCAGAATCAGATTTTAAAAAAAAACCCACAAAAAACTAAAAAAAAAAAAACGCTCCAATGGACACTTGCCAAAAAAAGTAATATAATAGCACCTTAGAATGCATGCAGGTTACTGTAGTGCAAACTTATTTCTCATCTTTGTGTATAGACTTACACATGCATACATGCAATATTCGGAAAGATGAAATTGAAGGAAAGTTTATCATCAATAAATGGCCAAGAATTATGTAAGAGAAATAGGAAAATCTCTTATATATTATCTCTGTGTGTACACAACTTAGTAGAGGGATACTCATCATACCATGGCACAGAGGTACTATATACAGCCTCTTTGTCACACTCACTTTTCAAACTCAACTTGCCTTAAAGCAAAGCCAGTATGCAACAAAAGCTATGGATTCAAATTTATTTTAAACTATTGTAAATACTGTTAAATACTGTTTAGATTCTTGGAGAGCCTGACCTCTCATATTCCTGTTATATAAGTGAAAAACATTGAGATGGACACTTACCTAATATAAATCATAATATACTATAATTTTAAATAAAAATATAAATAACTTTCCTGTTTAGAATAAATGAGTAATTTTTCATGGAGATTATTTCATTCAGATTTATGACATTTTAAATATTTTCCAGATAAGTATTCGACAGTAACAAAACTATGATACTCCACCCACTTTTAAAAATGGCTGTATTGTTCAATGTCACATTATTTCAGAGCGTAGACAGCTGCTGGAAAACAAGAAATTCATCAAAGGAATTTCAACAAGGATTATCACACTTTCTTTTCCCCTCTAAGTGAGGTAAAACTATATCAGGTGAGGGCACATTGAAGGAAAAAACTCTATAGATTAAATCACAGTTTACAATTTTGACTTTTTTTAACCTGAATTTGAAGAGTTAAGAGAAAACCATAAGGATATTTCTCAGCTGAACTTGAACTTGAACACTAGATCTGACTTCTAATTTAAAACTACAATATGGTTCACAACAATGTGTTGTTTTTCCAGGCTCCATCCACTTAAAACATGTGCATGCCTGCATAAACACAGAATTTCTCTAAAAAAACCTCTATGACAGAACCCTTTCTCAAAAACAACAGAAATCTTGAACTAAAATATTTGCATGCATTCTTTTCTATACATCTTTAACATTGCTATATATTTTTCTACCATTAGCTTTAAAGTAGAGACCAAAGAATAGTGGCCAGTGACATAATTCCTCTTTGATGAAAAGCACTGCTGGACAGAACCTGGTGGAAGTGGTCTTGCCACACTGATATCCCTAACTGTACTAAAAAATGCAGGAAAGCATGTTCCAGGAAAAAAAAGAACATTGAGAAAGATTAAAAAAAACAAACCTCTAGTAAAACAGGTATGAATCACTCCAAATTAATCACATGTACATAAGCCTAGTCCCATCCAATCTTAAAGGAAGATGCTAATTAAATAGAGAAATGATCTTTAAATTTTTCTAAAAACTAGTGAAATGACTGAGCTTGGTGTTAATAGATTTTCTGTAATATTTTGCAGAACTTTTGTTGTATATAGCAGAAGAGAGAAAGCAGACTCTAGAAAGCTAGGAGAAATTACAATATCTAATAGCCAACATCTTACCTAAGCTTTTCCCTTTTTGCCTTTTTAAAATAAAAGTCAAATAAATATAAATATAAATAATATAAATACAAATACAAATATAAATATAAATATAAATATAAATATAAATATAAATATAAATATAAATATAAATATAAATATAAATATAAATATAAATATAAATATAAATATAAATATAATTTTTGTTAATATTTTGATTGTATTTTATGTGATCATATATTAAATTGCAAAGTTATTTTTTTAGAAGATTTGACTGAATATTATCTCAATAATGAAGATCCTAATGTAGTCCCAAAAAAGCATTTTTTAAAACCAATGTGTTCACCTTTTCACCTGTTCTGACTTTCAGCTCAGTCTAATTTCACATCCATTCTCCAAACAATTTGATTCTACAAAGGACTGTGCTGTCCCATTTTTCAGATTTCTGAATTTTTCCCTTTCCTGTGCCAGTTACAGTACTGCTCCTGCACTGCTCACTTTTGTCCTCATACACACAACACCCTTAGGCCTTGTGCTGATGAGAAATGAATAGCACGACATAAAAGCAATGCTTCCTTTTTTTTTCTTTCTTTCTTTCTTTTTTTCCCATACGAAACCTTTCTTTTCCTCACACCCATATTTCTCACCAAATTAATACCAGCTTGACAGAAGAACATTTTATAGAGATATAGGGCAAGTAAAACTAAAAAATCTCTGCAAAACTCTATACTGTATAAGATTGTAATACCTAACCCATTAAGCAGGCAACCTCTCACACGTAAACCTATTAATTCTTAATAAGAAACTGAATATCCTGATCTTAATATTGCTTATCTTTTTTAAAGCTAGATACACACATAGATGGATAGCACATACATTTCTTAAACATCACTTCCTTTGTAGAGTTTTCTGTCTCTTGTTTAAGTGGAACTCCAAGTATTCCTGAGATACATCATTTGAATCTAAGGGACCATGTATCTCATCAGGTGTTATGTAAAATGGTGAGAGAGAGAGAGCAAAAAGTATTCCTGGGGGCAGACAGAGGAGAAAATAGGAAACTGAGGAAAAGTTTCTGAATAAGTAGTATCAGGAGAGACACTGCTTCTGAATAAGTAGAATCAGAACAGATACATGAACAGAAATAGATGAAAAGTGAAGATGGGGAAAGAGTGAAAGAGAAAGCTCCACAGAACAAATAAGATATTCCACTGCATACGTAGAATAAGAAATCAGAGAGGAAGTACAGTACTGCACAGAAAGAAGAGAAAAAATGTAGTCCATGGAAAAGCACGACTCACAGAGCTCTGAATTACTTGATAGGTTTTTTTTTTTAAATAAAAAAGACATTCCTATTTCTAGCAGATAGAATTTCATTTTATTTGAAGGTTTATTTAATAGTCATACATATGATTGCAAGATGTTTCTACATCTACAGGAAAGGGCAACTGTATATGGAAACCACCTTTCATCATTTGGGAAGCAGATGAAATTTAATTTGCAGAGGATCTTTTAAACTTGCCGATTCTTACTGTTCTTCATTATAGTTTCAACCCATTTTGTAGCATTTAGTCTCACTCAATGTTTTCTACTTTCTTTTTTTTTTTTTTATTTTTCCTGAAAAATCCTTAGTTTCAGTCCTCAATCACTGAAAACAATGAAAGAACCAAATTTTTACTAATATTATTTGCATTACATGCCAATTTGCAGACACCTAACACTGCTGATGGTAAGATATATAAATTCAAAAACATAAAATCATAATTAAAACTGGGGAGGGTGTGAAAATCCAAACCAAGAAAGACTTGATCAAGGAAACAAAGTAAGGGAAAAAATCAAAGTGTAGAAACCAACAAACAAAAATTCCCCAAAGAATGTTCCAATTTTCCAAAAAAAATGATCCAGTGATGAATCTTTTCATTTTTAGGTAGGACAGAAGCCAATTGAGTTAACTAAATGGTATTAGCCAATAACCTCAAGTGTCACTACCATGGACAGTATGTAAGTGGAAGAAAATTTTAAATTTATAATAATTAGTCTATTAGTACTTCATATATGCATGTATATTGGAAAATACATTAGTGAATAGAGCTGTTGTGTAAGATCCCTAGAATATACAACTGAATGCACAGTCAATTTACTAAAAGCTGTCTTAAATGCTATAATTTATTAAAAGCTTAAGCATATTTCATGTCATTTCACTGCTAATTTTTGTATTTAAGATGTAGAAAATGAAACTTGTTACATAATTGTAAGAATAGTTAAAATTCATAAAATAATTTGGAATAAAAGTCACTGTGAGTACATCTGAGTATTAAATGCACTCAAGAACACGTGCAACTTTACATAAAATTATATCATTAATTAGTACACTGTTATATTTGAAGCAAATTACAGCACAGGACCTCAGGATTCTATTCTTTATAAACTCGTTCGGCTTTCTGTTGCAGAACTGATTCTTGGCATGCCAATACTTTGAGTGAGACCTCGGTATTCACATCCTCTGGAGGGGAATAGAGTTTTTTTAAGGACACTTTAGGGTGCAGTTAAAGGAAAATGCATAGCTATAATATAACTAAATATAACTGAAGCACAACTAGAAAAAATTTACAAGATATAATTTGTTTTATATACCTTTGTGTGCATAGTTCCATTGTCAATTATATTTGATCTCTTTTCCAGTCAGAAGGCTGCATTCCTATTGTGTATGACTTGTATGTTGCATAGAAAATTGATAGAAAATATAATTCAGCAGTGGAAGCAAATCAGCAGTGATCTGATGGAATACTTTATATACAAATCTTAATAAAATCGTGTGATAAGGGAATGGACACAGATGATTATGGCTTTTTTCACAGTCTATTAGTACTTCAGGTTCTTATTTATTCCTCAATGAAACACAAAAACTATTAAAATTTGGACTCAAAACATCAAGCTTCAAAACTTCATGATGTGAATTCCATCTGCTTAAAGGTATCATTAAGTTTTCCTGTTAAAAAGGGGAAGGGGGAAGGGGGAAGGGGAAGGGGAAGGGGAAGGGGAAGGGGGAAGGGGAAGGGGAAGGGGAAGGGGAAGGGGAAGGGGAAGGGGAAGGGGAAGGGGAAGGGGAAAAGGAACGGGGAAGGGGGAAGGGGGAAAGGGGGAAGGGGAAGGGGAAGGGGAAGGGGAAGGGGAAGGGGGAAGGGGAAGGGGGAAGGGGGGATACTATTTTGATTGCAAACATTTGACCTCATTTGTTTCTTAATCTCTCTCTGGGTATATCCAAACCATGCGCTGCTCCATGTTCATGGTTTAGAATGCATTCCTGGATTGGGATAATGCTATATAATCTGAAGTCAATATTCCCCACAGCTGCAATCTAGAAAATAACAGTTAGCACTTACTTCAGTTAGGGACTCTTTATTTCTGTTTTTCTGAATGCTTAGTAAATTCTCATTCTAGCTACAAAAGAATGCTGTGGAAGCTTGATCAAAACAAGCAGATGTATTCAAGTTCTTCACCTGTATGACACAGCAGCTATTATCAAATTACAGTTCAGAAATTATGGGATCTAAAAATGTAATGACACAGAGTTGCATTCTGCCAGCTAACAGCTAGAATACAAGCAAAATTCACAGTTTGGGGATAAATAACAAATAACCTCCTGATCCATTATCTTCTACAAAAACCCCAAACAAACCAGAAAAGCTCTCTCCCTCAAAAGTACAAATTTAATGAAGCTGGGAGATTATGACAGACCTGGTAGGGAGTGAATTTTGTTAGGTTTTGGAGATTTTCTCCTAATTTTCTTCTGATTTATTTTATTTTATTTTAATTTCCTGCCATTTAAAATACCAAAACAACGTTAGATCTTTCATTTTGTAAGTAATTTAATTATTGGATAGCTGAAATATCAGAGTAAAACCATTGTATTTTAACTACCCCACCGTAATTGGCTTCATGAGTGAAGGCAATATAATTGAGGTACAGTATAATTGAGGTTAAAGTGGATCACTTGAAGCAGATTATAGCGAAATGATGTTGAATGACCAGTTTTCAAATATCCATCCGTCCATCCATCCATCCATCCATCCATCCATCCATCCATCCATCCATCCATCCATCCATCCACCCACCCATCCATCCGTCCAGGTTTAAACCATGGCAGGTTTATTTTAGTACAATTTGGTGGCAATGGAAAGGGGGTATGAAGCCTTTCTGGTTATCATCCATAGAAATGTAAAAATACAGAAGTATAAGATATTATGTAAGAAAATATATAAAGAAAGGAAGGATAAGAGTAGGCAGCTGAGATGAAAGACATAGCCACCCATACACGGAGCAATGTTTCTCATGTCACCATAGCTGAACCAATTATGCCTTGTCGGAAGGGATGAATATCTTCAGGCCTACCTGTGACTGTTCCAATACCTCCCCTTGCTGGGGGGTGACTTACAACTGAGTAAACTGTGTTAGGGAATAAATTAGCATGATTAAAAGAATAATCTCACCTTGAAAATTTGCTTGTTTTCAACCCTTCCCCTTAACAGCCTCAAAATCCAGCTTGTTGCCAAGCAAACGTCAGTTTGTTGTGGTCATCCCCTGGGGGTGGTGGTGCACGCTCCCTCTGAACCTGGGCTGGAAGTTGCATGTTTTGCCATCACACTCCCAAAACCTCTCCTCCTCCCCTTCAGTTCCAGGGGTACAAACCTGGCTGTACCAAAGCACCCTACAGCTTTTGTAAATTGCTGATGGTTGGTGTCAATAACCTTTAATTTAACAGTTTCATTTAACCTTTCATTTTAACCTTTCATTTTGGTGTCTCACACATGAGACAATAGACATCCACAAGAAATATTTAGTATGACCATCACTATATTCAAGATGACCAATAGATAAATCCCAGTCAAAATAATACTCGATGTATTCAAACTAACACAAAGCCTAAAACTCTGGGAGGTTTTGTGCTGCTATTGTTTTTCAGAAAAGCAGTATTGGCACCACTGTAGAAATAAAGAAGTGAACAATTTTCTTTTTTTCTTCCTATATCTACTTAAGACCAAAATCAAACCAAGTCACCACATAAATCCACAAATCTCAAAAAACCCCTCCAGACCCAAATCTCTCCATGGGATAATTGAGTACATGGATATTCAGCAGCCAGTCATGACATCACAGAAGGTCAGATGCAGTAGCAAATATTTTATAAGGGGAGAAAGATATAGAGATCTATGATGTTTTATAGATTAACTTGACAAATTTTTTAACAATTGTGCATAAGAAAAATTGTTCAGAAACCAGTTATCAGGAATCAAAAATTGTTTTGACGGGAAATTAATGTATGCTTTCTTTTTAAGTATCAACTTATAAATTGTGTCCTATCACAATTCAGAGACAATAAGACTCATGATATCCACCAATCATTAGCTTCCCTTTTCAGATTCATAAGGCAGTAATAAGCCACTGTTAGTGAGGGGAAATATAACAACCAAAGAGCAAAACAAAACTAAACCTACAAACTGAAACTGAACAAACAAGAGAACAACCCCCAAAAAGATACAAGAAACCAAAGAAATCATTCTCCTTCTACCTTCCATCTTTCTGTAGCCATTATATTCTGAACACCAGTGTAGCCTAGCAGGTATTGAAATACTATTCTAAACATTTTCTTATTTGCTATGATAGATTATTACTGAAATACAGATAAATTCATGGACAAGTAATATTTCCTCAAAATTCGAGAAAAACCACATAAATTTGTCACCAAAAATATTTATTTTCAAATTTTTATGCACAATGAGCAGTACAACTGTTTCTTCCCAGCAACAACATTATAAAGAAAGTTTGTAAATATTTTTATAAATAGTCAAGTGAGACAGACCATGGAATACATTGAAAAGCTTAAATGGGTTTTTTAATTTGCATATGGTGATCCACTATTTTGAAGCATTAAAGAAAGGAATGATAGTAATAAAATTCTTTCCCTTCTGTTAAACAAGAAAAAGCCTTGGAAGGTAAGGAGTTGGGAAAAGGGGAAGGGAGATTAAACCCTGAAATTTTAAAAAGAGGATAAATACTTAAAAAGAACCACAGAATCACTATGCTGGAAGAGACCTTCAAGATCATTTGTCCAACCCGTGCCCTAACACCTCAACTAAACTATGGCACTGAGTGCCACATCCAATCTTTTTCAAACACATCCATGTGACTCCACCATCTCCCCAGGCAGAAAATTCCAGTACTTTATCACTCTTCCTGTAAAAAACTTTTTCCTAATATGCAACCTATATCTCCCCTGGGCCAGCTTGAGACTGTGTCCTCTCATTCTGTCAGCGGCTGCCTGGAGAAAGAGACCGACCCCCACCTGACTACAGCCCCTTTCAGGGAGCTGTAGAGAGTGATGAGGTCACCCCTGAGTCTCCTTTTCTCCAGGCTGAACACCCCCAGCTCCCTCAGCTGCTCCTCACAGGGTTTGTGTTCCAGCCCCTCACCAGCCTTGTTCCCTCCTCTGGACGTGCTCAAGGGTCTCAAGGTCCCTCCTAAACTGAGGGGCCAGAACTGGACACAGCACTCGAGGTGTGACCTCACCAGTGCAGAGTACAGGGGCAGAATGACCTCCCTGCTCCTGCTGGCCACACTGCTCTGACACAGGCCAGGGGCCATTGGCCTCTTGGCCACCAGGGCACTCGGCTGGCTCATGTTCAGTCAGCTGCTGACCAGCACTCCCAGGTCCCTTTCTGCCTGGGCACTGTCCAGCCACACCATCCCCAGCCTGTAACACTGCAGGGGATTACTGTGGCCAAAATGCAGAACTCTGCACTTGGACTTGTTAAACCTCATCCCATTGGACTCTGCCCATCCATCCAACCATTCCAGGTCCCTCTGCAGAGCCCTTCTACCTTTCAACATATTGACACAGGCTCCCAGCTTAGTGTCACCTGCTAATTTACTAATGAAAGACTCAGTATCTCATCCACAGAACTGGCCCCAGCACAGACCCCTGGGGGACACCACTGGTGGCTGATCCCCAGCTGTGTGCAGCACCACTCACCACTCTCTGGCCCCGCCATCCAGCCAGTCCTTAACCCAGCACAGAGTGCTCCTGTCCAAGCCATGGGCTGCAGCTTTTCCAGGAGTGTGCTGTGGGAGACAGTGTCAAAGGCCTTGCTGAAATCCAGGAACACAACATCCACAGCCTTTCCTGTATCCCCCAGGCAGGTCACCTGGCCATAAAAGGAGATCAGGTTGGTCAATCATGACCTACCCCTCCCAAACCCACGCTGGGTCTGACACACTCTAAGGGCTGTGTGATGCGACTCAGTTTAAACTGTTCCATTACCTTACCAGGTACTGAGGTCAGGCTAACTGGCCTAGAGTTACCAGGATCCTCCTTCCCACACTTTTTGTGAAAGTGCATCACATTGGCCAGCGCCCAGTCATCTGAAACTGAATTACCAAAATATGAGCATTTGTCTAATACCAATACTCAACTGTGATGGAAAAAAAACACTCTCTAACAATTTAAAGTTAGAAAGTATATGTCTATTCAGCATTGGGCAGCAGCGTGAGGTAATCCTCTAATACGCACTGCAAAATCACAGGTGATCACAAAGTCTATTTATTAGCAAAGGATTTAAACAAATACATATTCATAATAGCAGCCCCTCCCATCCCCCACTTCCTGTGGTAATTAGCTAGAATAGCTATTAAGCATGCGTGATTGACTTCTTAAATTAAGTCTGGGGTCATTTTTGTGGGGAAGGGTCTTAAAAGGAGGAAGTAAGGCAAGTCTTCCTCACCCTAAACTCTTGACCTTTTCTATCAATGACAATACAAATTATTTCTGGGGATAGTCCAGTTTTCCAAAGAATGGGTTTCTGGTTGCATTGTCTATGTTCCTTTGGATCTGCTCACTAGTTTCGTCTTTTCCCATTGTAAGCACAGCTGAACAAACATGAAATGACAGACAATCAATTATTTACGTTTCAGATAACTACTCCCTTCTAACTTCTAACTTTTAATTATTTTCAGCAAGGTAACTAAAATCCTAATTTTCTAAGATTAGTGTTTCAGAACCTCACCAGTGAGCCAGGGCTGTTGTAAATGATGGAGAGAGGCTTCACAAGCTCATCTGCCAGCTCCCTCATCAGCCTGGGGTGGATCCCATCTGGTCCTATAGATTTATAAATATCCAAGTGGCTCAGCAGTTCTCTGACTGCCTCTTCCTGGATAACAGGGGGACCATTCTGCTCCCTGACACCATCTACCAGCCCAGGTACTCAAGACGAAAAACTGAAGAAATAGAAAAATTAGAAAAATTTATTACAGGGGGAGCAAGATGAAATGTCTTTAAGGTCTTGGAAAAACACAGTATGAAGTCTCTCTATATCATATATATAGCGCAACTTTGTGTTTTATTTTTCAAATTTGTATTGTTTTTCTAATCTTCTCAACTTCATTAACCATTCTATTGGAAATGGGTGAGAAATCAGGGAATGAACTTTCCCTCCTTCCCCATCACAAACATGTATAACAACTCCTAAGCATCAAAATGGGATTCTCTTTTTTCCTTTCTTTTTTTTTTTTTTTTTTGTTGTGGAGAAAACTCAAACAAAACTGAATAGTCATAGAGTCATCTGCCAATCTAAGCTACCTAAAACACATTATGTTATCTTGGGCAACTCTCTTGGTAACATTCTAAAACAATTTGTAAAGGAAGCTCTGGTGCTGGAACACAAGAATCACTTTTCAGCTCTCAAAACTCCTAATGTCTTCTGGCACACACTGTGCAGTAAACTGTTGCCTTGTGCTTGGGCAAGTGGTCAGTTACTGTGCAGCCACAGCTTAGCCCTTCCCTCATGCAAATGACATTACTATTCTCTTAAGTAAAATCAACAAAACAATAATAAAATGCAGTAAAAAAAAAATGCTTCTTAAACATCAAGAGCAACAGTCATTAGCACAAGACACACCCTTTCCACTCAGACACGAGCTGTCACTCTTAAGCATCTACAACCCACTGCAGGGCTGTCCAGCAGAAGTCAATCTCCAACACACATTTCCCCATGGATAACACCCCCAGACCAATTGTAAGGATGAAGTGATAGAACTATTGCCTAAATCTGTGCACTATATTTTGCTTATGGTCTCCAGGCTGCAGTGAAGCCAAGGAGGTGCCTTTGCTGCCACAGCACAGCTGGGCCTGTTGGCAAGTGGTGCCAACAAATTCTGGGGTCTTTGGAGCATCTTCCTTATCCATCTACCCCAAAGATTTACCACATAAAGTTTATGATGCCTGATCTATGTGCGCCTGTCCAGTCCAAGCATTATTTTTCTGGTATCATTCAATCATTTACCATGTCACTCACTTCTCCTGGTTATTTCATTGGTTTCCTTTTTTTATGATCAAAATCCTGTTGTGAACCAACATACTCTATGTATAGCCAAAAAAATTGTTGCTGATAAGACTGAAATGTAGATTCAAATAGTTGTTATTATTATTATTATTTAAGATCTAGGTAAAAGAAGAAAGAAAAACAATAATAAAAAGGTATACTACTACATTAGAAAAATATCCTCAATATGAAGTTTGTTGGTTTTTTTTTTTTCCCCTTCTAAAAACTCTCAGTTTTGCTGGTGTCACACTCACTTTTCAACTGTTCTTGTGTGGTGTTAAGGTTCATGGAATCACACTGGTGTTGTTTGAAGGGGAGCAAGAGAAGAGCTGAAAAACAAGAAGTCATCGACCTTGGTTCTTAAACCAGGATTATGTTGCAATACCTAGTTTCTTCTTCCCCAATCTAGGATATGCTTGAGATCACTTTAATACATTTGCTAATATATTTTAAGATATTTTTTTCTTCTCTGGTCTTTAAGTTCTTATTGTTTTCAGTTTCACTGTATATGGCATGTCTTTTGCATATATTTGACATATTTATTTTTCTTCTTTTTTTCCATTTGAACTTGATTTTTTTCCTTCCTGGCCTGAAATTATTTATTGGTGTAACAGAAGATTGTTTGTAGCAATAAGTCTCCATTTCTAGTCCTGGACTTTTTTATCAACAGCCCATGCTTTTTCTCTTCTATCCTTTGTTTTTAATTCTCAGACCCATAGCCCCTGAAATGTGGTCTAGGTGACCTGCTTTGTAGTAATTATTGGCTAAGAAATATAGAGGATCAGATAGATACCTCTTTGCCAGTGCAGTATTTGGGCTTAATGATAATTCACTCTTACCTGTTATTAAAACAGATGTTTAAAAAATCCTGTATAAAACCTTCAGGTGTATCAAATGCCACAACTCTTGAATTGCTTTACACTATCAGGATTCTTATGGAACCTAATGCTACACAGCAAACCTAGAGATGCTGATACAGGGGAAAGTAATTTGTTTTTAAAGACAGAAAACAATACTGGTTTAAAATCTCATCAATTCCTTATAGATTTTTATTATCTTTAATAACTTTCATGGTATGTAACAAAAGTCTTCAAATTTTTTACTAGTTTCCCCTAGCTTACGACTCTGTTATATTATGAGTGCATACTGATTTTTTTGCAATGTCTGCAAAAAAAACCATAAAATATTCTTTATACCCTTCAATTACTTTCATTCCACTTGAGCATATTTACTGTGCCAGCCTTCCAAAAAAATACATCACAGCCAGCATCTTGCTCACATTTGATGGTGAAGTAGGCATTCCATTCTTCTCCTTTCACACGTATTAAACTATTGCCATACAGCTCCTTACAATGAGATAAAATTTTGAATTTATATAGAATTTACTTTAGTTCTAGTTTTTTGTGCAAAGATAAAATTCTAAATATGTAGATGTTTTCTATGTACAGACAATGACATCCAAGATATTGAGCAATCCAGTCACAATATTCATTTTCTGTTTATTTTCTCAACAGAATTTCTGAGATGGATGAAAAGTGAAAGCAAGACAGGTGCTGCTCACATTTTCTTAGACTAAGCAGTGTAGATACCATCATTTGGCCATATGACAATGACATTTTTTGTCAGCATCTCAAATGATTCTCTGCTTAAGTAATTAATAACTTTACTATTTCTTGGGTGCAGGATATGGACAAAAAACATGTAATAATAAATGCATTTGCAGGCTATTAAATTAATACTTATGCTAAAGAAGCATGTGTTTTTCAAAATCACAGAGGAAAAAGTACTATAACCTTCAAAAAGCAATAAAGATGGGTAACCTCAAGGACCAGTAATATAAAAAACCCATGCAATTTGATAAGATAGAGTATGAGCAAAAGCTAAATCCTTCTATAAATTATAGTATACTGATTTTAGTACACAACTTTTAGTAGAGTATATTATTCCTCCTTTTATGCATTTATGATTAAGTTTTTCAATACTAAAAGTTTTGTTGTGCTTAACAAATTAAAAACTCATAGGTGCTGACACAAATTGTGCTTGTAAAATAAAAAATCTATATGCCAGCTCTTAGGTAAATGTTGGACATTTATATGTGTTTGAACATATATATATATAAGTGTTTGAACTTGAAGTATTGATCTCAGTGCCATTGTCCTGCGAATTTCCATTAAATAAGAAAAAAAAACCAACTAACCCTAAAAATGAAAAACTAAAAAAATTAAGAAAGGAAATGATGCAGGGAAGAGCCAAGGTAAGGCATGCAGGCAAATTTAAGCCAAATGAGGAATTGGCTTACTGCATGATCCTTATCTGACACAACAGTTCTAGGAAACTGCCCAAAATGGATATGTTTTACTGAGTATTGGATAGGACTTCTCACTCAGTTTGATCAATTCATTTGAGTTTTTTTGTCAACAGAATTGGAGAAGTGCACTGTCACTCATCCATGCACTGATAGTGCATATTCACTGAACATTAAAAGACACAATCTAACAGATACAGGCTCCTTTCAATAGAATAACATACTCATTAATTTTCAAACAAATCCATGTTGCTGATGCAATAATCTTATTTTACAACTATCAGCTGTTGATAAAATGGGGACATAAAGAAATATCCTGCATAATCCGTTACTATTCAAATAGTAATTTTTACCTAATATTAATGTTTAACCATCATCCTGACTCTTAAAATGCTTCTCAAGACTTCAGTGACTAATACACGAACTGTGTTTGGCTAATGCAGTCTTTGATTGATACATTCCTGAATTTAAGAGAATGTACTCTAATGTTGAGCATTAGAGTGCATATTCTTAAATTTGAACATACAAATTGTTCAACAATTTGGAATCAGTATCATAGACAGGCACATATAATGTAGTTACAGTTACTAAGTCAATTTTTCATTTTTAAACACTATGTGTAAACCATATGTGTAGGTTACTTCTCTTTTTTCCAAATGCAATAGTCATGTTCTGTCCTTCCTGCATGAATTTTTGCATGCATAAATTAAACATTTGAAATTGTCTGTATGCAAATCTTGTCTTAGGTTTGCTGGAAATCCTACAGAATACAGAAAGAGATTGAGGAAAGGAGTGAAGGAATATTATAAACAAACACTAATTGATTCGGAAAGAGAAATTACTATAATAGTTCTATGCAAATCAAATCACTTAATGTCTTCCAACTAGCACAAAGAGGAAGAATGGTCTCATGGCTAAGCAGTAAGAATGGAAATCTGGTACTCTTTGTCTTGCATATTTGCTTGGTTAAAGGCAAAATACTGGACCTAGTGGTGTAGCAGTCATGGCTGTCTCAAATAGAATCATTGAATCATCAAGATTCAAAGAGACTTTCAAGATGACTCCAACCATTCACCTACCATGGCCACTGTAACCACTAAACCACTTTACTACAGCACCCTGTGGCATGTTCAGGTGTCTACCTCCAGGGATGCTGACTCCACCACCTCCCTGGGCAACCTATTCCAATGCCTGAACCCTCACATCCTGAAAATTTTTCTCTTGTATCTAATCTGACTCTTCCACCTCAGGTTAAGACCATTTGCTCTTGTCCCTTCATTGTAGGCATGATAAAAGAGATTGGTCTCCACCTACTAAAACCTCTTTTCAGGCAGTTGTTGAGAGAGTTGAGGTCTCTCCTTAGCCTCCAATTTTTGGGACTAAACACACCCTGCTTCTTCACACATTCCTTATAAGAACGTGAGAGTTCCAAAACTGAACACAGTGTGCTCAAGATGCAGCCTTAAGCATGCTGAGCACAGGATGATTACTTCCCTATTTCTGCTGGCAGCACTATTCTTGGTTCAGGCCATTATGCCACTGACCTTCTTGGCCACTTTGGCACTCTGCTGGCTCATGTTCAGCTGGCTGTTAAGCAGCACTCCCAAGTCCATTTCTGCTGAACAGTTCTCAAGCCACTTTTCCCCAAGCCTGTAGAACTGCCTGGGATTGCTGCAAGTCAAGCACAGGACCTGGCACATCACACTAATAAATTTCGTGCAGCTCTTCTTAATCCATTGATCTGACTATGCTCTGATGCTACCTGGACCCCTGCATGTTTCCACAACAGCTCTGTTTTCATTGCCACATCTTTTCTGATACACACAGATGGCTTAGCACCCTGCAGAATAGGAGCAATTCCTAAACTCTTCTGAGCTGATGGGAGGGAGACCACACTGTGCTTCTCACCCTGGCTGTGCAAACTGCCATGCCCTCCTGGAATGACACTCCCACTCTGTGCTCCCTGTACTGACCACTGACCTGATTGAAGTTCCAGGTCCTGACAGGGCTCTGGGCTGCTGCTTGGCTGTCCCTGAACACAGAAACAGCCCAAACTAAAACTCATCCCTGGATTTACATCAGTCGCTGCTGTTGCTGCTGGTGTCCATGTACATATTGTAGGAGAGAAAAAAACTACAGCACGTCTTCAATAGAATATCTGACTGGTTTTTTAAGCTTTTACTAGAACTGTGGAAACAGAACCAGTAGATTTTGTCATATAAAATGGTAAAGGGAGTCTCTAATACATGAAGTAGTTTTGCATAAAATATGAAAATTTCACCACATTAATCCACGTAATTTGGAAATGTCATTAAAGAAATTTTCTAGAATATGGATACAATTAAAGAGGATATTCCATCTAGAATTGATACAGAAAATACAGTAATGGAAAACACACAGACCTTTCCATATATTTTCTTATTAAATGCAACTCTTCTGCTGAACTATGTTCAGTATAATTTCACAGTATTGTGAAAAGCATATGAATGTAAATGTTTATTCCAGCCTCCTTAAGATAATTGAATATAATTCTCTCCATTCTCTCTCTCTCTCTCTCTTTTTTTAATATGAGGGCATAAGCAATTAAGATATTGTCTAAGGATACAGGAAATCTGATTAACAGATCAAAAAGACCATCTGTGGAGACTGAATTTAACGCCAGGGGGTAATTCTTCTTTCTACAATGCTTATGTAAATCAGCTTAATCCAGAAGGCTCAATGAATTTCTCTGAAAGATGGCTTTCCTTATTTGTAAATATGTACTATATAT